>JAKEPQ010001030.1:30367500-31594166 GCA_024500445.1 Entomyzon cyanotis
GTTGAAGCAACAAAGGACATGCAATATCAAAAAGCAAAGATTTTTTTTTTAACTATTGATCTGCTAACTTATGGAGCATATCAGAATAATGTGCTAGACAGATTCTTAGTGAACAGACATCTTCCTTAGCAGTTCTAGACAATGCAGTGCCAGAAAAGCTGCCGATGCACAGTGGCTACTACAGTGCAAAATGATAAAGAGCAGCTACAGTAATAAATAGGGAGCTTCTAGGAAAGACAATGTTTTGTGCTATAGCTTTGCTGAAACCTTCAAAGATTAGAATGAAACAAGAAATTTCAAATGAAATATGTCTTGAAGCATACACTTGGCATGAATATTGAATATTTAAAATGTTTTTGCTTTTGTGTATCTATGACTGATAAGTCTTATAATGGTGACAATTGCTGCTTTCTTTTAGGAATAAGCAAAAAAATTTTTATATTTTCCTTCATATTTGAGTGTTTATATTAGATGAGCTTTTGTAAAAGCACATGTCCATTTTACTTTGCTGTATGTGGAAGTTTTGAAATATTTACAGAAAAAAAATAAAAGGCATATTTCTGACTGTTTGTCCACAACTATAACTGACATGATGGACTGATTCACAGATATATGAGAGAATTAGCGAAATCTGAGAGAATTAGCAAAATCTCATTTTACAGTTTAATTGTATCTTTTACATTTTCTGCAGGCTATATTGCCAAATTATATACCCACGAACACAAACAGCCTGTATACAGACATAAAGAAATATAACCTCATTTTATCAAGGCAGTTAATCTGCTAGAGAATCTTCTCCATGTGCTGGTGTTCACTGTAGACTTTCAGCCTTTTACCTTTAGGTTTTCAAAGCCCATTAAAATACCTTGTTAACTAAGCAGGAATATTTTAGTAGTAATAATTATCTCTTTGGATCAAAAGCAAAAATAATATATTACATATAAAATTATATATGCATGAATTTTCCTAGCAATCATGAACATATTAATTCTTTTTTAGTTCAGTTCATCATCTTTGTCCCTTAAATGTAAACCCTGGAATTTCAAGTGTATTGTTTAAAATCTTCTGCTTCATGTCTTGATCTCTGCATTGTTTTACGTCATAAAAAGAGGAGGAAAAGTGCCTAAGGAAGTTCATAGAGGTAGCATACGTAGTAGCAAATGACCTAGTTCATGCATTTTATCCATCAGTGGGAGTCCAGTATCTGTAGGAATGTTTAGCTTTAAAATAGACTGTGAACTGAGATTTGTAACCAGTTTTGTAATTTTTATTTTTTCCTCCCATGAACCTCAGTAGAAGTGCCTCAATTTCTGTCTCCTCAGGATTCTATTCAGTTCCATTACAACCAGGCAGCTTTTTTATTTCTTCAAATGTGCATACAGACCTCTCAGTGCAAGCATCAATGGTACTAAATACCCAGAAGATTCACTCCTAAAAATGTTGTGGACATTTTTATATTCTATTCATTATTTTAATAATGGATTAGAGCTCGTTTCAAAATATAATCAAGGCAAAAATGCAGACTCTCTTTAATGGCAGACTGATATCATTACAAATTCTAGTGCATATTTAGGAATCTTTTTCATTCATGTGTTTTCAGACTTGTTTAAAATTTTAGAAACCTTTAAGAAATTGTTATTTAACCACATCCAAATCTGTTCCACGTGATATAATTAACTCCTCTTAAAATACCAAGGTTTTTTACATTGCACTTAAGTAAAATGGTAAACACACCAGTTAATTTTTTTTAAGGAAAAAATGTTAATAGCAAGTGGTTAAGATGCATACTGATTAGAAGAAATGGCCTTTTAATTTGTTTCAGTCATGTGACCTTCAACACTATGGTAATAGGGGAAAGCTTCCCAATCACAAATGAATTCTATTTTCACAACATCCTGGCAGTGCCTTGTAGGGCTGTGCTTTAATAAATATTGAGGGAAAGCATAATATTTTTAAAATAAAAGTTATTTCTAAATAAAAACAAAAGCTTAATATTTGATAGATATTAAGTGATGGCAGGCTAAAAATTGTAGAAATCTAAGCCAGATGAGGAAAATAAGCCTTCTTCCTAGTCCCAGTTAAATGCCATCTCAATTAAGTCTTCATAGCCCTAAGAAGACATCTCTTATTGTATTTGTAGTATCTGAAGAACAGTTGTGATCCCATGCAAAAAAAACCAACGAGATATAGACTTATCAACCTCTGGTAGTGGGAGGCACTTCTGAGGCTTGCACAGGAGGACAGCTGTGTGTTCTCAGTGTGACTCTGACCCCACACATGCATTGCACCCCTGGACATGTGCACTGTGAACTGTGCATGTCTTGGACACTGAGCAGCCAGTTTGAGTCACTCCCTGCTTATGTAGATTAAAGGAAAAAAAAATTCCACACTATTTCTTAAAAAAGCACACCCTGTGAATAGAACTGACTAAATTATTTGCTGTGAATATTACCTAAAATTAACTGCCCTTCTTTAAACCCAGGCAATGTATTCATGTGAGTGTGCTTTTATTTAATAGTATGTGAGCAGTGTTTTCTGCTAACTTTTGTGCAAAAGACTCACCATAAAAAGGAGGTCAGCTGTATTTTTCAGAGACTACTAAGGAGGTAAGTGGTGGAAGTACATTTCTTGTGAGGTATTCCTTGGAAAAATGCAGCTATTTCCACAGCACTGTTAAATTCGGTTGCTGGTCTTTTGGAGGGATAGGGAATTTATGCTGCTGAATAAATTCAAGACGTTACTGGGCAGGGCCAGTCACACTGCAACACAGTTAACCCACTGCTCTTGGAACTGTTTTTAAGATATGCTTGTGGTGTAGGGCAACCCTAGATTGTGTTTCCCAAGGTACCACAGAGCAAAGAGATCCCAGAAATGCTGAAAATTCCTGTATTGCATAACCACAAGATCTGTGACACTGCCCAGCTCCAGACCTCAGCTCAAAATATAAACTAGGAGAGAGGTAAAGATGGTCGAAAGGAACCCACCACTAAAATCTTCATGGGTAGGACCTTGTCCAATACAGAGGTAGCTGGATGTTTGCTCTTAAATGATGATGGTCATGGTACAGAGTTTGAAGATGAAGACAAGAGAGAAATATTTGATTCTGTGGGTCATGATTAACAAGGGAAAACTACATTATCTAAATTTCTACATTTCAGGACAAGATTCATTCATATATCTACAAATTGCCTACCACACACTGGGAGCAATATAAATCATAATTATAAAGTAATATGACACAGTTGATTAATTGCTTAATTAAGCCTTAATTAATATTTGTAAAGCAGTTTAACATCCTTGGTTGAAAAGTCTTAGGGAAGTGTGAGATATTAAATATTACTATTTACAGTCAGAGATTCTGGCCTGCCCATGTTAAAATTTCAGAGAGATGCTTTGATAAATCAGTATTAAACTGTGGTTATTATTAAGGCAAGATTCCCTCTCTATTTCTACCATGGACTGAAATAAAGTCCCAAACTCTCTAGATACACTCTTTATCTTTCAACGTCTTCTCTTTTCATAGCCAGTGCTGGCACAATATATCTACAGACCTTCATTACACAGTGAAAAGATGGAAGTTTTTGTATTGACTTATTTCAATATTTTATCTTTTGTTGCAGTAGCATCTGCTTTGCTCTAGGCCTCACCTATAATGAAAAAAAACCCCTCAAACAGCAAAAAAATTCCCAATTGCCTGTACCCTGAAAAGGATACGATATATAGCTCTTGTCCTGCAATCAGATCCACTTGGGCAAACCCAATTATAGGATCAGGGCCTAAATAGGATAATAGGTATTGTAGAAACTACCATAAATTTCTCTCTGGTGTCCTATTTTGCCACTACTTGAACTAAGTGGATAATTCCGGTCATCTTTCTTGTTATGATGTTTCAATTCAACACCGTAAATTTACAGCTATTGGTCTAATTTGTCTGTAGAAAATCTTTGCAATGGTAAATTTTGTGTGTGTATATATATATATATATATATATACATACATAAACATATATATATGTATTTCCTCAGATGCTAACTAATTTTGCTTGGAAAAGTTCAACAGTATTAGACGGGAATTGAACAAATAGAATTTTACAAAACAATGAACATGGAGCTTGGTAAATGCAAAAAGAACTCATTAAAAAAATATCTAGAGATGTGACAAACTGCCCTCAAATAATCTGGATATTCAGTGAACCACAGTATCTGCTGGTTTGCAAGTAGCCAAGACATCTCATTGTCTGCTCTGCATGAGTCCACACACATACTTATAATTAGATACCTGTTCTCTGAAATGAGGGTGGCTATCTGATTTGAGAATAAAAGAGTGTTGTTCTTTAAATGTATTCTGTTAACTGTATTGTGTCGTGTTGTGTTACATAGCATTCAGTTACTTTGCATCTTATTATGACAAACAGTATTTTGATATAAAGGAAAGTGAATGGTAAATTCTGAGGGGAAAAAACAGGTTTTCGGTCATAATATTGCTGTATCACTGCGGTTTTTAAAAGAACAGGAAAATTATTATTAAAATTGTCCTGACTGCTTTTTTTCCTGACACACATTTTATTTTATCATTTTCAACTATTTTCTTTCATTAACCTTTATTTTGAAGTTCCGTTAAAAAAATCTTACACCACCTTTAGTAGGCAAATGGCATAAATTGTGCTTGCCACCAGCAGCATTTACATGCTATCAAAAGCCCATTAACATTACTCCTGCTGTTTTTACTTCACTGACATAAGTCAGTGGAAGCCCAAATAATCTAAATTTAATTTAGGTTCCAGGATGTGATTTAGATGCAGAAACACAGGTATCTGGGGCCATTTGAAGTGCTTTTGGTTATTGCGAGGCTTCTGCAAAAGCTGACAGACAGAAGGTAAGACCTGCAGGAAGTCTGCACCCTTCTAGAATGTGCAGGGTGTGTAGAGGGAGAGTCCCCAAGCATCTCTGGCTGACCATAAGCACCTATGTTTAGGTGTCTGACTCACCCTCTGTAGCACAAAGGTGCCACCTTATTGCTTTTCTGTTCTAATTAAGATACATGATCAGCTTGTGAATGTCAGTATTCTGTTCTATTATTTCTGCATTCCAAATTATCAGGCAAAGTCTCTTTATTCCTGATGACATTAATCATTTCATACATCATTAAAATTAACTTCACTCTTCTTCTATGCCTGCAATTTGTTACTAGTAGAGCAAGAGCCATTTCACCTGCACCTTCAAAGGAAAAGATTGTATGAATATTGTGCTGAGCTTAATGTTCCTAAAAATGTTATACTTTGTCATGTCAAAGATGTTTCTTTCAGCTGGAGTTCAGTGAAGAGTTCCTTACATTTCTGTAAGGATACATTCATTACAGTCTGTGAGGATACAGTGAGGAAGAGGTGTACCAATACATTGACTATCGGGCTAATTGATTGCTTATAAATGAGTATCTCTAGACTGCCCAATGTATAAATAAGTTTGCCTTTTGTTCTATAAACAGGGTAAGAAAAACACCCTTTAGAAAGGAAACACTGCCCTTTAGAAATCACAGAATCACAGAACATGCTGAGTTGGAAGGGACCCACAAGGATCATCAATCCCAAGTCCTGGCCCTGCATAACACTGTCACTGTCCCCAGGTGTCAGCATCAATTACCTGAAAGTGTTCTGCAAATATTGAGCACTGATTCTTCTTTCAAGTATTATTTCACCATATGTTTGGCATTACAAGAAACAAGATTCAAATAGCATTTGTTAAAATGAAGAAAAAATCAGAAGGTATTTACACGTGGAATGTTGCTGTCATCTTCATGAAGTCAGGAAAACACTTTTGATTTGTGCTTCTTATTTAGAGGAAGTAAGGCTGAATGGCTATATTGGTTCAGTATTTTTCTATTAAGAAGAGGGACCAGTAGCAGGAATCCCCAAAATGAAATTGTCCTGAACAGGTCTATCCAATATAAGATGGAAAATTCTTGGCTCATCATAAAAACCAGAGGATTGAAGGATCCTGAGCTTCAAAGTTTCAGTGTTTTCACAAAGCATACTTCATTTAATCAATCCATGCTGTTTTAGCCAGGGTTCTAAGCAGCCCTACAGAGTAGAGGATGCAGAATCAAAACCATTATGACCTGGCCTAACATAAGGTGTTCTTAAAAGCCAGATAATATTGAACATAAAAGGCACAAATGCCTAGTGCATTTGCATGTATTTTCAGCATTTTACCAGTGTTTGTATTTTCTTGGAATAACTTCTGATTTGACAAATTCTTTCAAAACCTGGAAAACAATGGTAGGAGCTTTAAATGAGTCACTAATGAGCATGCAAGGATCAGCTTTCAGGCAGTATCTTTTTCAAAGTTTAATACGAAAAGTGCCCAGTGGTTTCAGAATGAGGATGACATAATGGTGAGGATGTGCTTATGAAGACAAGCCTGGGAAGAGGACATTACAATTTCAAGGCAATGACAAAAAATTCAATTCAAGTCTATTGAGACTGTATTACAGTGTCAAGACGATGGCAAAATTATGCCAATGTAAGTCTATGGAGACCACTTTACTATGTCATGACAATGGTAAAACAATGTTATATAAAATGATTGAGACCACACTGCAATGTTAAATTATGATGCCAAAACCTTGTCATTTCCTGAAATAAAGACAGAGGATTCTGCATATGCTCCTCACAGAATCACTGCTGGACCTGTTCTCCAGCTCAAAACTCCTTTGTAGCTCCAACACTGTGTCTTTTTTTGTGTAGGAACCAACTTTTCTCAGACTTGAGGGTGAAAGCTGAGGGCATTTGAACTGTTTGGTCTAGTTGTCATTGCATTTGCAGATGAAGGACTAAAGATGAGCATTCTACCCTTATCTCTGAATTTTTTATAATTGATTTTTCATAGCAGAACGCAGGATGATGTTATTGACTTTCAGGTGTATTGGCAGCCTGTCTCATTGCCATTTTTATGTGCGGTTGGTTTGAAAGTAGGTTGGTGTCTCTGTTTTGAGAATGTTTATTATTTTATGTTATACCAGTTGTTTATAGCATTACAAAGCCATAGTTACCATATATGTACGCAGACAATCTCACAAAATAACTAATTCCAAGTATTTGTGCTGAAATTTCCCTCATCAGAGTGAATGTGCATGTATTTGATGTTCTTGCAAAATGACAGTTTGAAAGCTTGCTTTTTCACAGGACAAGAAAAGTGTTGATAAATGGTAGAGCATACGTTAGTTACCTCTCCTAAGCATGCTTCAAGCCATATTTATAGAGAACAAACTTTTATCAGTCCTGTTCTTGTTCAGTTCTGGGATTCATCAACAGAGAGAGCACTACTGATACTGCTTAAGAATTTGCTTTCTCTATTACAATGTTCTCTAGTAAAAACAGCAGTGCCAGATGATGTCAAGTCCATCTATCCTTATATTCCAAATAAAACTGTGGCCAAGAGTAGATGTTTAGCAAAGAGTACAAGAGCAGGATAAGGAAACAGTGACACATCCCTAGAATATTTGTCTTTCTGACTTTTCTACCCAGGCTCCTCATTTGAAAACTGAGAAAGTGCTTATGGCATACGAGATCATGAAATAATTTGCATGATGCAATGATTACCTGATGGCTGCAATGACCTGTATTTGAAAGTGAGAAAGGCCATTAGATCAATTATAAAATCACCTGAACTCCCAATTTTTTTCACTGTCACTAATATTGTCAAGGTAGTTGATAAACAAGATCTGCTGTCAGTTCTTTTAGAACTACAAGGTGATATATTCACTGATTAAGCCATTTAAATTTGAAATTTCATTTTAAAATTGTGTGAAATAATATTTGAACTTGAAAATCTGACATGTTCTAGTTGTAACAGGAGTTAAAAAAAAAACTACTCAGCTATTAAGTAAAAAACACAAACAAACAGATCTTTCAATGTCGCCAACTTTAATAACACTGTTGACTATTATTAAAATGGCAGCTCTAGTATTTTCTCTGGCCGTTAATCTGATAGAAAAGATAATAAGAAGCCAAAAGGAAGCAATATTCTAAGTGGTGTTAAAACCCTTTAGTTGTGCAGAAACCTTTACTGTTACTACAGAGGAAATATTTATGAAGATGATATGTGAATATTATTTCTCAATAGAATTTAAATACCAGAAGACCATAAGTTTGGATGTTTATCTGTTAGTCATCACACAGCAAAATTACTCTTTCTCCTGTCAGTGACAGGGGCACTGCTATTTACCTCAGCTTTCCAGAAAAGGTATATTGAAATTCCATCAGAGGGTGAAAATCTCTTTCAGGTAAAATTTTAATTCTTTCCTGTTCTGCAGAGGTGCTAACAAAGCATTTCTGTGTATAAATTGGTTCTTAGAATTATGTTTGACAAAGCTAATCACTGTGATTGTGTTATGAGAGTTTCTGAACTGCTCCTGTATAAATTTTCCCTCTATGCTTTGTGGCACCTCAGATATCCTTCTCATTCAATGCTATTAATGGGAAAGCACTCTACTAACCAGGAATCATCAAGAGCTTTTGTTTCATGTGAAAATTCCATGATTTCATGGCAATAGCAGATTCATATTATGATGTCTTTTACAGGTCTATGCTTCCATAATACAATTTTCAGTGGCTTGTGAATATGATATGTTGGATGAGGCAGTTATGGTTGAAGGGATTACACAGAGATTAGGACAAAGGCTGCAAACAGTGAGTGGTCAAACTGTTTTGCAAACACCCGTAGGGACAAATAATGGATTGAAAAAATGGATTCTTTAGAAAAAATTATGGAGACGATGTTACTCAGCAAGAAGAAGATGAGCATAGAGTTTTGGAGGCACAGGTTTTGTTCTTACAGGCTTATTTATTGCCATGGGGTATTTAATACACCCTGCCCCTGCCTCAGTTTCTTCATGTAACGTGGAGATAATGGTACTTATTTTATTTTGTAAGGCACTTTGAGGTCCTTGCGCAGTGGGATAAGTATTACTATTAGTTTTACTATTACATGTTATCGGAAAACAAAGCACTCTTGCAAAGAATTCATTTAAAGGTTTTAAAATATCATGTTACCTAATGTATTATGGGAGATATATAGCAACAAGTAGCTTCCAACTCTATTTTATAAATACTAAATTTTGTTTCCAACATATCATTGTGCATGTCATGAGCAGTAGCAAGTATAATGTGCTGTACTTGGACAACTGCCAAAATTTGATTGCATTTATTAATTCCATTCTAACTACATGCACTGCTGGACTTCTTTGGATGGGACATACAAATTGTTGCTATTCAGACATTTTATGGGCAGATATTTTCCACTAGAACATAAGAAGAAAAATTCTCAATGAGTTAGACGTTCATTTTACAGCTCAGCTGAAATAAAAGGTTTCAACTCAGTGAAAGTCTTACTGTGCTTGATATTATCTAGCATGGCAGAAAGATGTGCATGAATTTGCAGACAAATAAAATTTAGAGATCTCATATATTATACAGCTAACAAGAAATGCAACTCTCCATTCAGGAGGAGGAACTGAATAGTTTTCTCTAAGCATTTGAGAATAGGTCAGAGAAGACAATATGCAGAAATCAGAGATTTCAGTCTGAGGGACTGAGTTGTTTTGTTTACTCTTTATCAAAGAGTATAAACTGTCCAGAAAATAACTACCCTAAAAAGAGAGGTACTTGACCAGAAGTGACATGAGATTTTTCTTCTGTGTTCCCCCCAACCATGACTGCTACCACCACTGCTAGTAGCGGCAGTGTTATTTCTTGGACAAAGGTGTTATCAGCTTTGATAAGTAAAAAGTTGTCCAGCTTTTCAGCTATGTTTGTGACTTGATCTTTCTACATTCTTACCAAGGCAACCATTTTAACTGCTTCATCTTATACAGTGGTTTTCACAATAAACCTTTTCTCAATTCTTAGGCATTGGAAATGTTTTCAGAAGGTATGTAAAATTTTTAAACCCTATTTCCTTAGAGTTTATTCACTATAAGGAAGGGATTCAGGATTTTTCATGGCTAGGTAATTTTTTAAAAAATGAGTGATGATCAAACCATTAGGCATGTGGGGAAAATGATTTGCAGGAAATGAGATCAGTGTTCCAGTTTGATGAGCCACTGAACTGCTAACTGGTTTCAAGTTCTAGTGTTAGCACCACTGTATCTGTTGCTGAGAAAAGAAAATATATTCCCCCCTCAGTTTTTTCCCTCTACATTACAAGAACATGTTGTTATCCAGTCCCCTAGGTGCATGTATTACAGCTTACTGATGACTATTGCTGTAAACAAAGCAACAGGAGAGTCATCAAAGTGGATATAGTCCTTCAATGGAGTCTCCTCTGACTTCTCAGAGAAAGCAAGAGGTGATTGCAAGCACAGCTCAGGAAATAAGCCTAACAGAGCCTGAAGTTTCATGAATTCACAAATTATCTTATAGTGAAGCATTAGAATATAAAGTACAGAATGAGTTCTAAACAAGTGCTTCTAAAGCTTTCGTGTGCTCTGTGAGCTCCACATAGTTGACATAAATTAATTTAACTCTAAATATCATGAACCCCATGGCTAGCAGTGACAGTGTTGCTTCTTGAAACAATTTTTTCCTCGTGATTTACAAATAGTGAATAACATGGATTACATACTATTCCTGTTTATCACTGTATATATTCATGAGCTGACTGCATCTATTAGCAAACTATATAAAGTATGCTAAGTATTACAGTTATGTTATGAGAAGATTTCAAAAATATAAATGGGAACATATCTTTTTCTCTTTCACAGTTTTCAAAGGAAATGTGAAAATAGCTAGGATTAGCACAGGCATTTTGTGAAGACAATGTAGCAAAAAGGTAAATGGGGAATTAATGTGCGTTGAGGTCTTTCATTACTGACCTTGATAATGTAATTAAGCAGACTGCATTGAATGAAACTTTGTATATTCATTTATTCTAGAATCCAGCCTCAGATTTCATAGCAATAAATGAAGAGGTGTCAATAAAACAAAAAGTGACTGGGAGAGATCCTATTTTTGGAACCTGGAACGGTAATTTCATTCTATTTATTTTCTGTTATCTATCTATTTTCATGTATTCATGCTTCCTAGATCATGCCAAAAGGCAAATAGAACAAATGGTAGTAAAACTGGTATTTCCAATTCAGATGAAAGGAGTACATTTAAAAAAATCATATAAGAGTCAAGAAATGGGACAAATCAGAGAAATCTTTCAAACCTAGGGAGGTTTTTGTTGCTTCTGTGTTGATAGGTTTCACCTTTCTGCTTATTGTTTGATCTTCAAAAGGCATTAGGATATACATCCAAGTTGCACAATATCTCTGTTTAGCTATGTTTGGATAAAGAATTGTTTTTAAACCCAGAACCAACAATCATCTGTGTTAATGAAATAGCAAAGGCATAAAGTAATATATATGCTTGTTCTTTTTCCTCTTGGTGGCAAAAAAAAAATCCAGGAAAGAAATTTTATAGCTAAAATGTGCTAGTTAAAATGTTTTAACTTTAAATTTAGTGTGACTAAACTAAATGACCACATGGAAGAAGACAATAAACCTTACCTTTCTATGGAAATTTTGCTTCTTAGAGCTTCATAGTCAAAAACAAATTTTCAAGACAAATCAAATAAAATATTTTTCAGTGCGTTTTTCCCCCTAAATTCATGCTTGAGTTCTCAAATCTCAGCAGATCCTCCATATTTTTTTTCCTGTCCCTCAGTTTGATTAATGTTCTCAAATCTGAGGTTTTTTGTTTTGTTTTGCTTTGGGAGGTTTTTTCTTTTTTGTTTGTTTGGGGTTTTTTTTAATTCTGAATGCTGTGCTCCCTCTCTGATTCAAGTTCAGTGAATTCAGCTTTAGCATGTTACTCCTCCTTTTACATTTATCCTATTTCTGTTCTGTCCAACCCAATTCTCCTCTGTGACACAATGCCAAAGTCTGTAAAATGTAGTAATTTGAAGCTTACTTCCCTAGGAAAGCTGTCGCTTTCACAGATGACAAAAAATGAAGAGTAATTCATGACTGGAGACCAGGGTTCATAATTTGAAAAGAAAATTCTACCTAGTAATATTTTGCTGCATATGAACTTTTAAATGTTAAATCTTTCATTATGTAAAGGAGTCTTATTTGAAATGGAGGGATTTGTCAATGGGCTAAGTTCTGGCTCGATTCACTGGTTTTGAACTGGCTCAAGCAATTCTAATTATAGGCTACAATCTAGAGCTGTTACAATTTGCCAGATATTTCAACCTTCATGAGCAAGACCCTTTAGGCTCATTTAGAAAAGCTTACAAACAAGGAAATTCAGTGCTGTTCACCCGCTGGGCTTGGGACAAAAAGCAAGTATGAAAGCTGCCAATATTTCTATATTTGCTTGTTTCATCTGAGTGGGACCAGTGCAATGACACAGAAAAAGACTCTTTGAGCCCAGAGCGAAAATAACACACTTGAAGTGCTTAATGGGTTTCTTCTATGAGATTTCTCCAGCAGCTTTAATAGACCTGAGTGAACTGCTTGTATGAAAAAAAACTCAAGCTGACGAATTTCAGTTTTTCCTTTGTTTGTTTGTTTTCCCAGTGTCTAGATTGTTCACCAATGGACTTGATTTTGTTTCTGATTTATAATTCTTCACAAACCGACTTGAATCTTGCATTCTCCATACATTTCAGATTAGCTGCTTCCCCCTGAGGCCTCCCACTCTCAGTGCCTTGTGGTGTCTGAGTAAAGTGACATGGTGCCCATGCCAGAGCTGGAGGAAGAAGAGCTGTCTTATGAGAAGAAGCTTTAAAGACTTTGAGTACTTAGTCCTTTTTGGAGTTAAGTCAACCATATAGGAAACATTTTCTATTACATATTTTAGAATACATGATTAATACCTTGGAAAGCATTGTAATATCTTAGTAAGATATCATATTTAAATGAATGCTCCTTCATGGTGTGGACTAATAGGCACAATAGAGCTAACATCAGACTGTGACTAACTTATTTTGTCTTTGGACAAAGGCTATGAGAACAGTATTCCCCTGACCCCAGCAATGAGGGTACAGTTACAGTACCACAAATACATTGCATCATTATTGAGTGCATCTCATTGTAATCCAGAGCCCAACGAAGGCAATGAAATCATTAGGGTCAGGTGCTTTGTGTTGATATTTTAGATCTAAACTTGAGGAACTGTCAGTTAAAGAAGTTTGCACATTTTTACAGAATGGTCAAGGTTGGAAAGGATTCAGAGCCAACTTTCATGGAAAAAACCTAATTTTCTCCAAGTGCAGAAAACATGAAGTGAATCTTACTTCTAGCTGTTCCTCCAGGATGAAAAAAAAACCCACACAAAACCCAAAAAGTAAACAAACAAAAAAACAACCAAAAAAACCCCAACACAAACAAAAAATAAACAAACAAACAACAAAAAAAGTGGTTAAAAATGTAATATTCACAGGGTAAACTGTTCTTGTTTGCATGACTACCAACTTCTTCACACCTAAATGTATATTAGGTAGAAACTGTGGGAGGTTCTTTTATGCTGACAGCCTTATAACTGAGATATATTTTCACCTGTCATGTAAATCAATAAAATATACAGTACTTAATACTTAAATGTTTCACTATTACAATAATTTTCTAATCCCTCTGGATTAACACATTGTAAAATAGAACACTCAGTTTTGTGTGAATAAATTAAGTGTTTTGCAACTTGCAGTAATGAGCTGGCTGGTTCACATAACTTTATAAACTGGTTAAATGATACAGCAATGCAGATGTCCAGTTTGGAGGTTTGCCTTCCCTAAAGATGTAAAGCTCTTATTTACTGCACTAGGTAAGGGCAGAAAATCTGATCACACTTTCTACAGATATTTTTTTCACCTCTTATAATTCATGTTTTACATCAGCCTTTATTTTTCTTTTTACTCTGAATTCTTATGTTTATATACATTTCAGGGAAAAGATACCCACATTAATTATTTTGCTTCCTGAAAAGTAACACAGAAATGCTTCCTCTATATAGATGATGGAGACAGGTATTAAGCATACCTTTTGCAGTGTAGCAAGAGGAAAGGTTGTAAAACCTAGTGGCAAAGATTTGGCAAACTATTTATAAACAACTTAGGAAAACTGTCCTTGAAACTCATCTGAAGTATATAGATTCGGAGACTGTAGGGGCACGAGTAGGGAACATTTAATTAAGTACACTGAACTTAATTAAATCCTTGTAGATGAAGAATTCTGCTTCTGCTCACTTCTTAAGCAACCAGAGTTGCCCATGACAACCTAATAGACCATCCCAGTGGAAGCAGCTGGAGTTAGGGTTGATCTCTGCTACTATCAGAGTAGCAGAAATATGAAAATAAGAGCTCCAGTATGCACGAATGAGACGTAAACAGCTCATGTTAAGAAATACTAATTTATCTATCTTTATCTAACTAAATTAGGATCAATTAGAACTTGATTGGGCAATCTAGCCATGCAGTTAATTATAATGTAAATGTAGCAGAAGTTAGGGAACTGTTATAAAAATACTGAATGTAACCTTTCTGCATCACATCTGTCCACTTGTTTGTGTATTGGCTAATTAATCCCAGCTCCTGTAACACAGTGATTAAGATCGGGTTTAGAATTTGTTAGCTGAATGTTAGAAAAGATATTTGTGAATGAAAAGTTAAATCATTGCTATGCAGTGGAGTATTAGTGTGAAGATACTCTCAATCTTTTTGAGGAAATTTCATTATAACTGCAAGGGAAATTGGAGTAAGAAAACCATAGATGTGATAAAGTGATGTAGAATAAAAAGATTTTAATTTTTATTTTCATTTCACTCTTGGATTTTAATACTTTAATGGAGGATTTCCCATCCTCTTCCTCATTTCTTCCCCTTTTGGGTCAAGGATATCTTTAAAGTTATGCCCTGTAAATTATGACTTTTCATTAATACGAATTCTATTAATTTTAAATCTTTGCTGCAAACAAATTCTTGGCCAGTGACAGTGACTCAGGACCATCTCTTTTGATTCAGTAGCTAATATGCACCACAGACATTACTGATTTATCAATTTTAGCCATTTGTCCATTTGTTGTATTGCCATACCTCTCACTCTTGCACTGGACAAGATCTCATCAAAAGCAGACTTTTTTTATTGTTTTGAGCATGCTTTCTGAGAAGAGAATATTGCCTAACAATTATATAGTTTGGATCACGGTTAGATAAGTAAGCAATTTTTTTGTAGCTTCTTTCAGTTCTCTACTGGCTGCCCAATGTCAAAACAGGAGGTTCACTTTTCATTTGTAGTAATCATCCCTGACATGCTGTTGGCAACATTATCTTCCAGGTTCTTTCTCTTGTCTTCTAGAAGATGTTTTCCCAATGGGGGAGGAAGAAAAACATTCTGTCTTTAAAAAAGGAATTAAAAAAAAAAAAAAGATAGAAAATACTTGTAATTCAGTGCCCTGACTCTCACACACCCATTAAAAGTCAAGTTTTATTTTAACAGCGCACAAAGGACTGTTTAAAAGGGTTATGTATACTTAGTCTTTTATTTCCTTCAACATAATGTTAGTAGTATTAAAACAGGGTTTTCTAACAGTACTATAAACAGGAAAAATGGGGACACCATGACTCAGAGTGTTCAAAAGCATATCTAATACATGATCCTTGTGATGATGTTGTCTTAAGCAATCCAATTATAGTTGAGAGTGGGCTGAATAAACTGAAAGGAGCTAATCATTCTTTTTAAAAAGCAAATAGAGACATGGAACAGACCATCCATAAGTACACTTTTTCATTTCAAATAAACCTGGGAATCAGAATACCTTTCAGTACAAAGAAGGGACAAACCATCTAGGTACAACTGTCTTTTTACATTTTATTTCAACTGAATGAAAACAAAAAAATACAGGGCTTCCTTTAATCATAGATCAAATGATTACTGTCCAATTTATAAATAATGTCTTGATGATTCCCTAGCACTTCTTAGTCTAATAAACCTACACGTTTCAAAAAAAGATCCAACTCTAAAGAAATAATAGTAATGAAGCTGTTTTGCAATGGCTTCATCCTCTGCTTCCTGCATCAGACGTGGGTAAGTATGTTATGTTTCCCCCAGGCAAGGCACTTTACCTGGAGAAGTATTTACACAACATCTGTCAAGTTTGGTTAAAATTTGGTCAAACTAAGTTAAAAATCATACATGGTTAAGAGAAACAGACATTGATACAGACGATAATAGGATCACTTTTTTTTAATGGAAACAAGATTAAAGCTCTAAAATTACAAACTGTTTTTGTTTATGAGATAGAAGAACACGAGAAGCATGAGATTGTAGTAGATAAATTCTGGTTCCACAGAAGCTGAGGGAAGCTTTGTTTTATGTTTTTAGCATGGTTGTGACCTAGACCAAATTCTTCTAAATTCTCTCCATGCAAACTATTTTTGCTAGACCCAGAAGGATCTGTCTCTGGGAGTCTAACCTCCACACTATATTTGTATTTGAAAAAGGGAATTTAAGTTTCCCTGTTATAAAAGCCTTGTTGTGCTTTTGTAAACTTTCTGTGAACAGTAGAAGTAATGTGACTCTGAATACTCATTTCCACTTTGTGCCTTTCTACTGTAGTTGTATGTGTTTGTTTATGAAACCTGTTGACAATGCAATAAAGAATTATGTATTTATAAAAAAGGAAATCACGCAGCAATGTTAAAAAATATTGCTTTTCAGACAGTGTGCATTATAAGAAATGTGATAGGCAAGAAGTTAGATTGCCAGCCCATTTGGGAAGAGTGCTTTGTGCCTAAGGGGAACAAGGTGCAGAGATATTTTGATGAGAGGCAAATGAGGGTAACGTCATTAGCAGAAGAGAGGGGATGAGGGATGATGCCATAATAACCTTCTCAGCAGTCTTGGAGAGTTTTCTGTCAGTGACCAGCCCCACCCTCACAGTTTGTCAACATGCAGCCATTAAATCTTGTGACCAAGCAGCTCTGCCTGCCTGGTTACAAAGAACTGGGAATAATTAAATGGTCACTGGGCACCTCCTTTGCATTTGCATCCACTGTGCTGCCCTTCTCACAGCAATACACTGGTCAGATATTGTTGCTGCCACACCACAACTATTCTCATTTTCTAATAAATGAGATGCCGACAAGTGTTAATGTTCCACTCTTAAAAATTTTCCAAGCTTCATACACTTTTATCTGTTCATATTAGAAACCTGATTATAAACCACCTTGGTTCTATGCAGTTCTTTCTGAAGAGATAGAGAAAGATAGAGACAGAAGTAAAAGAATTAATCAATACTGTTGTCTGACAAAAAATCAGATACAGAATTCTGGCATGTTAGAGCAAATTAGCCTAGGTTTTATATTTCATTGCCTAGAATACTCCGTGGATTTGTGTATTCCCTTAAATGTTTCGCTACTGAGAAACATTTTTAAATAGCACATAGTAAAAATTAAGTCCGTGTAATTTTTCTACTATTGAAGATTTCATTATGAAATATCTCAAGATTAAATTTATTCCAATAATCATTACAATGATGAAAAAATTCCTTGCTTCAATAATTGATTTATGCTTCATTTAAATGTACGGGGTAGTTTCAATATAATTTCTTATTAGCTCTAATGACAAATTTTAAAATAGCAGGGCTCTGAAATAAAAATGAAAATTTGCCATACAAGTTATTACATTTAAATGGACTTAATACTTAATATTTAAAAAATCATTTGATGTAAATAGCCATCATGAATCACTGCAAATATGATTAGATGTAATTAAACTTTTTCTTTACCCATATCTAGTTTCTTCATAATAAATTATTTTATTTCCTCTTCTTATTTTTTTAGGATCTTCAAGAATTTGAACTGAAAAACCATGACAAATCAGCATAGCTTATTCAGATTTTTGTTATTTTGGTCAAGAAATTAGATGGTATCATATATGTTTGTTTGTATTATGCATATGCTATTATTTTATACATTATGCTAGTATTATCTCCCTATTTGGAAGTTACATGCATGCTATTGTATGTACTCCACTAGAGAAGAAAGACAAGTAGAACA
The DNA here is from genome assembly GCA_024500445.1 of Entomyzon cyanotis. Classification (NCBI taxonomy): domain Eukaryota; kingdom Metazoa; phylum Chordata; class Aves; order Passeriformes; family Meliphagidae; genus Entomyzon; species Entomyzon cyanotis. The sequence continues at coordinate 30,385,535 of JAKEPQ010001030.1, forward strand.
GAAAGATGAAAAAACCTGTGACACTTCTAAAACCGGTTAAAGTACAATAGCAGAAATTTTAAAAAATTTAAATCCCTGACTGACCTCATTCGGTAATTTGTTTTCCCTTCATATGATGCTTAAAGGGAAATATTATTCTGACACAGGATCCTGTGAGTGCAGCCAGAATGCAGCTCACTCTCTTTTGGGAATCTGGTGTGGCTGTTCTATAGTGACCACAAAACTCCCATTCAAGTCACAGTTGATGTAATGCACAAGGTGACTGTATGCTGAATTTACATAGTATGTTTACAATGCTAAAAAATAAACCATGGCATTTGGGAAGCTCTTTACTAGAGCAGTACTCCCAACAATTATTCCTGTGTTTAAGCTTAGACACAGAAAAGGTTTATCAGCAATAAAAATATTATGGCAGCCACCATCCATTGACAGAACAGGTCTGTTAGCTGTCTCATGGTGTCAGGAGAAAGTCGCCTTTTAACATGCATGTGCTTGTATTAGCAATGCTGTAGCTTTACTTCCAGCTCTTTAAGAAAATTGTATTAATTCCACACAAATCCTTAACTAAGAGTGTGACATGGTTGTAGGCCTGACATTTAATTTCTTTATGGTTTTGACCATATTTTTTTGTACAAAGCATCTAAAAGTAATGCAAGTAACAGGAGACTAATTGGGAGTGATACACCTGAAATCATTGAACTAACCATAAACTGTCTTCATAGATGTTTGAGGAAGAAGACCACTGGCATTAGAATACATAAACTGTTGAGAATTTAATTGCTTTTTTTAATTTGTAATTTCTGAAAAAGAGTAAAGGAGGATTTGGAAAAATGACCAACAGTGTGGAACAGCTTCCCCATGAAGAACATCTTTGTAGACTGGGACTCTTCCATTTGGAAGAAAGAAAAATTATAGACAAACACAAGTGTGTTACAGACTGAACAAAAGTATGATACAGAGCAGCATGGAAGGTAAGAACAGGAATGCCTAGGAGGTCTCACTGCTAGTAGGAGGCACAGGGGTACCAAGGGAATCTAGCAGGTGTCATGTTCAGAATAAGCACAGGGGTAGCAATGCCCCATGCGCGTTGCAGCTCTGCTCCACAGCAGTGGACTGTGAGGATGCTGGAACTTCACCTGGGGTCAGGACAAAACTGAGTGTGTAAGGCTGGCTTATAAAGTCTTTGAGACAGAAATAGTTGATAGCTTGGACAGTTTTCTAGGGGGATGTGCTTGTACCGTATGTATTTTCTTATGCTATTTCTTTGACATCTCTTTTAAGGCACTGTCAGATGAAGGATACTTGCTAGATAGATGGACCTGTGGTTTGACTCTATGCATCAATTCATAGCTGCAAGTGCTTATTTGCAAACTGCATTAGAAATGCTTTGAAATGAGCTGGAATTTTCCCTTTTTATGTTTTTTCATGTAAAGAATCTCTTTCCATGTAATAAGACATAAATATTTACTTCTATACTTATTTCAGATTTTTCTTTGCAAAAAATATTATTAGTATTTTTCCTTGATCAAAAGTGAAAACAACAGGGTTATTTTGTTTGTTTTTCTATGCAACGTATCTGACTTCATCAATAATACCAGCAGAAATTTACAATTGGTATAATTTACTTTAGAGAAATGTCTTTCAACGAGGTAGATTGTCATCGAAAAACATGACTGATCAGTAGAAATTTAGATGACTTTCTAAAGAACTGTTTTGAAAGTTATGGGTGGCTACTTTTACTCAGAAACTGCCTATCATGCTTATATGTTTTTGCAGTGATTTCCACTTGCCACAACAACAGAAGTTTAACAAACAGTATTTATGTGCTGCAGGCATAGAAGTGTACATAAACATAAAAGTAACAGAATGCAGGTTGCCAATCACATCATTCAGTTCTCCTGAAGCTTCTAGATAGTTTTATTTTGCTAAAAGTTTCTTTCTTTTGCAAGCTTTTGAATTCTGGACAATCTATATTTTCTTTGAGGGAAATTATTTTTTTTTCCCACGTGGAAAACCCAACTGAAGAAAAGATTTCTTCTCTTAAAGCATTTATGTAGCTCGTACCTATATTACAAGTATCCAGTTTTGGTGTTTGTTAATCCACTAACAACTAGCAGCTGTATTGCTTTAAGGAAAAAAAAAAGCTAAAGCCAATTTTAAATATTTTTAACCATTTAATTTTCAAATTCAAGGCAACTGGAGCACATGCATTTGAGAATGGGTTGGAGAATAACACATGTGAATACATCTGTCACACTAACTAGTTATAAAATAGTTGCACCTTTTTCATAAAGGTTGCATCAGCACATGCAGCATACATATTCTGCCTTGAGCATTTGCTCCTCAGAAACACAGAAAGAAAAGCTGGAGATGTGAGGGAGTTTAACCATAAGAAATAAGCATTTTAAAATTCCCTTTATGTAGATGAGAAGTATTTCTGGCCTGGCAGCTCTCTAACAAAAACTAACAAATGGAAGATAATCATGGGCGAAACACAAGAAAAAAAGTCAGCTTAAGATAAAATGATATAAACTGACAAGAAGCACAGGGGAACAGTTAAGTGTGTCAGAGAAAGGCATATATTGAAGCACAGATGAAAGTCTTGAAATAATACACCTATTGTCAGGGATTATTGAAAAAGGCCATCCCAAAATGGGGGCTAAATTTCTTAATGACCTAAGCTGGCCTTTGTACTTCAATCTTTAAAAAACACATTATTTCATTTACATTAAATTTGTATATATGTTAATGATTTTGTCCATAACTTTGCTAACATAAACATTTTAACACTTTGTCACATTTAAACATAAATTGGAAATTAGCACTAACTATTATTCCAATGCAAGCACTCCAAATATACTTACCTTTCAAAACTGACAGTCTTAAAAGTAGGTACGTGCAGCATTATCTAATGAAACAACCCAAAACCTTTTGTCTCTTTCTAAGTTTCTGATTTTTAATTAAAATGGTAGTATGTTCATCTATTTGCCTTAATAAATAAACATCTCTAAAGATTATGTTAAATTTTCAAAATATAGTCACCCAAGCTTTATGCAGAAAATGTGGAATTTATAGTTTCTAGCATTTTTGAGGCAGACATAACTAGAATGCTTTGATTTAACTCAATTTCAGGTTTGTTCCTGGAAAAGGAAAGAAAAATTAAATACAGTGGAATGTTTGTGTTGAGACTGAGCTCTGATACAAGATTTAAACAATCTAGCATATTACCTTTGAGATTATCCATATAAATAATAGAATGGCAAAGCAAGAACTAAAAATATGCAGCTTATAAATTAAGTCAATCATTTAAGTTTCACTATGCCTGAACATCATAAAGAAGTTTAGCAGCATATGGTAAGGTAAAAATTTTATGTCATATATTCTATTAAAATGGTTTAACAATTAAAAGATATTTTAAATGCAATATATATTTTTGGCATGAGAAAATAATTTGAAAGATGTCAACTTGAATCACATAACAGTGATTATTTACAAATGCAAGATAGAGTCAGTTTGATTCTAATAAGAAAATGACTGGCCTGAAGTCACACCTTCATATGCATCTAATGGTGCTCTCATTTTATCATATTTTTAAAATCCACACCTCATATTTTCTGTTTCCTTATATGGATGGTGCTAATGACACACATAGTAAACCTTCTATTAGCTTTGTACTTCAATAGAATTTGTTTAATTTCAGCTGTCAAACAATATGGAGAAAAAAAAATCCAGTTTTTTGATAACCCCAGGATTTAAAATGCATTATCAGTATGACAGCAGTAAATGTTTTCCAAACAATCTTATTTATGGGCCGTGTTCTTTCTTGGTGTAGACACAAATCTGAGCAGCATGTGAAATCCCTCATTTGTTTGCCATAAATTGTGCATGTTACTGATGTAAGATTTATTACGTAAGAGTGGTTGAGTAAACCAGCATTGGCACTGTTGATATGCAACATTTTACCTCCTGCTCCCTTACTGAGATCTGAATGGAGCTGGTGTTTTCTGAGAGACATTACCAGCTGGTGACTGCTCAGTAACCAAGTTTGTAGAAGTAATAATGTAAATCATAGAACTATAAAACCATGGAACATGCTGAGTTGGAAGGGACTCCCAAAATCACCGAAGCTAACTCCTTGAGCCTGAGAGTATACCCCAAACACTTCTTGGGGTCTGTCAGGCTGGTGCTGTGAATACTTTCCTGGGGAGCTGTTCCAGTGCCCAACCACCTCTGAGTGAAGAACCTTTTCTCAATACCCAACCTAACTCTCCCTGACACAACTTCAGGCCATTCCCTCAGGTCCTCTCACTGGTGACCAGAGAGCAGAGATCAGTGCTCCCCCTTCCCTCGTGAGGAAGTTAAAGACTGCAATGAGGTCTCCCCTCAGTCTCCTCTTTTCCAGGCTGAGCAGACCAAGTGACTTCAGCCTCTCCTCACTTGACTTTCCCTCCAGAGCCTTCCCCATGCTCTCTGCTCTCCTTTGGATGCTCTCTAATAGCTTAAATGTCTTTTTTACACCATGGTCCTCAAAACTGCACACAGTACTCAAGATCAGGCTGCACCAGTATAGAACAGAGCAGGACAAATATAAATAACATCAAAAAGTATATGCTAGTCCATCTTGTAGTGGAGACTTACTTTAAATATGTGAGAATGACGTTCATGCCTCTTGTGATTTTACCAGAGCAATATGATAATACTGGAGGATTGTGAAGGTTTTCTAGAGTAAATTCCACCTGTCCTCACCCTTCATTTAATAGTGAGAAATGAGACTTCTTCCAACTGCATGTGTCTGGCTCAGAGGAGGCTGCAAAGACATTTTTTAATGCATCCTCTGCTCCACCAGGATAACTGAGTACTTGAACATTAAGAAATTTAGACACATGTCAGTAGTTTTGCAGACTTGTAAAGGATTGACAGAGTTTCTGATGCAGAATCTGACCCTAAAGGCAGCTCTGAAGTACAAATCCCCAACAGCACTATAGAGCCCTTTTGCTTAAAAGAGTGTATATCACTACTCCTAGAATGGCTGCAATCAGGTCTGTTTTAAGCCACAGAAAAGCCCATCAGGAGCCAGAGACCCAAAGTAATTTTGTACTTTGTTTTATTTTGTATTTATCTGTTATACATTTTGTATTCATTTCGTATTCAACTTTAAATATACACATAAATGCCACAGAATCAAAATTTTTTTAATAGAAATGGATTTAAATGTAAGTTGGATGTTTTCCTGAGGTGGTATGTATATGTTTCCAAACACTTTCTGAACCCTGTTACTCTTAGTTATTTTACAGTAAGTCTAACAGAAATGATGATTCCTAAGGGCTCAGTAAATGCATGGTGCACTGGATAAAATTTTTTAAAATTCCTGGCTGGAAAAAGCAGTAGCTGATCTGGTGTGCCCGTGGGAAGTGCCAAGGCTGCTCTGCTGGGATGGCTGCATGATCTCTGCCAAGAATAGTGTGTTTCTCAGGCTTTTGGGCTTTGTGTCCATTCAGCTGTATCAAAAAATCATACCTCTAGACTTCACCATGATGGAAGAAAGTATTTCTACTGTCATAGGCTTCAGATGGACTGCAACCAAAGAGAAAAAAACAGGGCAGCTGTTTCTCTGTCTTGAATTCAAACTAATAATTTGTATTGTACAAAGAGATCGCAGACACTGTGAGGTTATATCCCACATAATCTTCTTGTTTTTCTCTGCATTTTCTCCATCTGACTGAAAAATATCCTTTTCCAGCACACACTTTCTGCAAAACTATGGAAAATATATTTATGATTTCTTTCCTTGCACTCAAAAAATCTTTCTAAAGGTTAGTTTCATCTTGTAGATTTAATAATTCTGGATAGAAGAGCATGCTCATGACAGGCCTGTATTTTCTTGGACATATTGCATTTGATTCTGAGTGCAGTTTTCAGATTTTTTTAAATGGAATTTTGTGGGGTTTGAGCGTTTGTTTTTCATTATGTTAAACATAGAGCATCCATATGTTGCTTTCCTTTGGGATCTTTAAGAAAACATACAGTAATTTAAATCTGGGTTATTTTATCCCTGCAGTTGTAAAATTCCTGTAGAAGATGACTTCTGCCTTATATGATATATTTTTTCTCCCTCAGTTGTTCCAAATGTGTGTTCTAATTCCTTTTCTTCATTATATTTTGTATGACAAAGTTGCTGCAGGTAAGTAAATGTGCATAGGATATGAAACAGGCTCTTAGCTCCTGTGGTGAACAGTATAACTCAAAATCTTGACCAGGGTGCTCAAGTCATATCCCTGGTTCATGACCTTCAGCTTGGTAGATCACAATAGGAAGTATAATATCTGGGTTCTATGGTGTAATCTTTGTTGTAGGAATAATACATGAGATCTTACATGCTTCTATCAGTTGCAAATGTTCTTGTAGCTCATTGTACAATATGTCAGATGAAATGGATTTCATGATCTTTTGTATAATGCATATGTTCCAATAGTAATTTCAAACCTAATTTATTTCCTTGGAAATTCATTCATCTTTTGGGTGCCATTTTTAACCATCTTAATTTTCTATTATAAAAGCACAGGGGGTAAATTCTTTGCTCTCATATACATGTCCCACTCCCACTGGATGTTATACAAGATTTACACTGTCTAAGGGGAAAATTCTGCTTAGGAGTATTTTTACTTTATACATACATACTTTACACTTTTTACCATATAAGCCTTTTTTCCTATTCGAAACCTAGTAGTTATTTGACAGTTGGGTTTCATTTCAGTCTTGCTGCTATAAGTAGAAATGCTTTTAAAGATATAACTTTTTCCAGATAATGTATCTCTGTAAATGACAAAGTTGAATTTGTGTCTTTCAAAATACCTGTATAAGTTATTGGGAATTTTAACATTAGCTGCAAGTCACTGAGAGTTGTTATTGTATTGTTCCTTTTTGTTATTGTAGTGGTTGTTGGTGAATGATGAGTATAGAAAGTGAAGAAAAATGAACCTGACACATTTCATTGTCTGCAAACTCCAAAAACTTCTAAGATCATGGGCACAATTGTTCTTACATTTTTGCCTTTAATAGGAAAAATAAGAGAATAGGGGATTAAGGTAGTCAAAAGAGTTTTAAAAAGTATATTTCACTGGGAAGAGTGGCATCCTGGCAAGAACAAGCACATTAAGCTGCAGGGCATTATTAAGTAGAATAAATGTTTGGGCCAAAGGCAATGTATAAATGACAGTGCTGGAAATTTCTTTTTTCCCTTGGAAGAGAAGTTTTTTTCAGAGAGCAATATAATTGGCAAGTTTAAATACATCTTACATAGAGTAGGATCAGTTTATCCATTTATTCTGGAAAATACAGTGTAATATTTCAATCTCAGTCCTCTTTCTTATTAAGGAAGTACAAACTGAGTATGTCTCTAAACGTGTAAGACTTACAGTGCAGTTGCCTTCCCTTGGACTATGAAGTAGTGTCTGTAATTCATATCTACAGTTTTATGCTCTACATTCTCCTCTATATTATTCTAGTACTTTTACTTGTCAGTGTGGTATATGAAAGTCCATCTAAGGTGTGGCATAATTACCTGCAGTAATCTGTTCAGGTAACAACATGGAATGAGATTATTTTAAAAATCAATTAAATAATTAAAGAGACTTTGGGTTTATTTTCATCCTAAGGTGTAAAACAACCAATGACTTGGATACTGCACAGTACTATTCTGTACCTTTCTGGAAATTACAGTAAAGAAAAGAATGTCAGAAAGTTTTACAGAAATGGCTCCTAACTCAGGCATTTAGAAGAATACATAGGCATAGTGTGTCGATGCTGGCTGGATGCTAGGCACCCACCAAAGCCACTCTATCTCTCCCCTTCGCAACTGGACAGCAGAGAGAAAATATAACAAAGGGCTCATGGGTTGAGATAAGGACTGGGAGAGACATCACTTGCTGATTACTGTCACAGGAAAAACAGGCTTGAGTTAGAGATACTCAGTGAATTTATTACCAACAAAGTGCAGGATAATGTAATGTAAAAACAGACCTTAAAAACGCCTTTCCCCTCAGCCCTCCCTCCTTCCCAGCTTTACCTCCTCCCCAGCAGCACAGGGAGACAGGGAATGGGGGTTATGGGTCATCACATGTTGTTCTGTCAGTGCTCAAGGAGAGGAGCCTTTCCCCTGCTCCACGGGAGACAGTTCTCCATGAACTGCTCCTATATGAATTCATCCCACAGCTCTCTGCAAACTGCTGCAATGTGCTGCTCTTCCATGGGATGCAGTCCTTCAAGGACAGGCTGCTCCAGCCTGGGTCCCTCACAGGGTCACTAGCCCTGCTGGGAAACCTGCTCCAGTGTGGACTCCTCTCTCTCTGTGGATCTGCAGGTCCCTGCCAGGAGCTGCTCCAGCACAGGCCTCCCAGGGGGTCACAGCCTCCACTCAGGCATCCACCTGCTCCAGTGTGGGTCTCCTTCAGGGGCTGCAGGTGGATCTCTGAACCCTCTTGGCCCTCCATGGGCTGCAGCTACAGCTGCCTAACCGTGGTCTTCACCATGGGCTGCAGGAGACTCTCAGCCACAGTGCCTGGAGCACCTCCTGCCCCTCCTGCATGGACCTTGGTGTCTGCAGAGTTGTTTCTCTCCCATATTCTCACCCTACTCTTCTCTGGACACAATTACATCTGCACAAGAATTTTTTTTTCCTTCTTCTTAAAAATGTAGTCTCTGAGGCATTACCACCATTTCTAAGGGGCCAGCCTTGGCTAGCAGCAGGTCCATCTTGGAGCCACCTGGACATGGGGAAGCTTCAGGGAGCCTCTCACAGAAGCTATTCCTGAACCACCCCCCTTTACCAAAACCTGGTCATACAAACCCAACACATTAGGTTAAAAAGACATCACATAATAAATCAGGCCTAAAAAATCTAGAGAGAAATTATCTTTGCCCAGATGTAAAGTCGGAAAACCTTACAAAAGTATGAAAACAAAAGTCCAAAACACAAAATAAAAGTATGGCCCATAACAAAAGCTGAATTACTCCCCCAAGCACCAGTTTATGAAGGCATTGGTTCCTCAGTCCATTGGTGTCTCTTTCTTCGAAATAAACAAATAATTTTTTAAATCTCACGCTTGAAATATTTTGTAATTTAAAATATTGATTCACAAGAAGTCCACCCAGAAGGATGGTGACATTTCTTAGCAAGTGTTAGTACTGATGCCTGAACTGTGGATATCCATCAGAAGGTTTACTGGCTGAAGTTGGCAAGTAATGAGTGCCAGTCACAGGAGTTTATATATAGACACTTCTAGTCACTCTGAAGAAGGTATTGACTGGGACAGCTGCACAAATGTCTACACCTGTGGAAGACAAATGAGGGAATCAGTTTTTTATATACCCTATGCCATATACATATGAGAAGATGGTCAGGAACAGGAGTGAAAGAATTAGATATAGAAAAACAGGTTTGTTCCCAGTGCAGGGCTCAAATGCTATGATGGTGTAATTCTGAGCTACACTTCTTCAGTAAACTGCATTAGCATCTGTTCACATAGTTTCCTGGTAAAGAAATCAATGCAATTCATGAAGGTTCAGGATTATTTTTATTTTCCTTGTTTTGCACTTAGGTATATAATTGTTATATTATAATATATAAATATATAAATGCATCTGGTGTTCTTTTCCAACTGAATATTTTGTGCACCTCGGAAGTCTTCAATTTTGCATCAGCAGTGTCTGAACAGATTAATTGGATGTGTAACAATAAACTGCAGCTTCCTTGAGTTTCTACCCCGTGATCACTGATCTGTATATTTGAGGGTGGGCACCACTGCTTCCTGGGTTAACCTTAAATTTGACAAGTACGCAGCTAAACTCACCTGCTATAGACATCCTGGTGACATGAAATTCTCTTTGTCACTAACAGTAGCCAAGTGTCTTTTGAATTTTTGTTTCAAAGATTTGGGCTCAAAGGATACAAGAAAGAACCCTGTTCAGTTAGTCTGAATTCTGCTCACACATGCACATTTATAAGGAGTTAAAAAAGAAGGACAACTTCCATTATATAAATACACGAAGAGTTTCAGTTTGCCAATATGTTTTGGAATATCTCCCAAACTGGAAATCTCAGTGTTCACCATGATCCTTAAATAAAAGAAGGAATTATTTTGACAATTTCACTGCTGCTTAGTATAAGTGCCTGTCAGTGGTGTTACTAATACAGATCACAGATTAAGCGGGGTGCAGAGAAAGCATGTAATCTTAAACATCATATTTCTGGAGCTATGTTTTGAAAGTGACCAGTGTAATTCAATTATACCTATGCATGGTTACCTGTATGGATAAGGTGAAGCTGTTAGAATATAATATTATAGACAATGAATGGGATTTTTTCAAATTTTTTTTTTTATGGCAAAACTGTTCTGCTGGCTGTGCCTGCCCATGTATAAAATACTGCTGCTGTAAAGCCACATCACTGGATTATGCTCAACTTCTGTTATACCTTTCAGGGCATCTGCATGGCATATTTAGGCAGCACGCTTCTGCCATTCCTCACATTCCTCTTCCTAATGGCAATGGTTCATCACCAGCAGCTACGCAGCTACAATTGCCTTCCTCTCCGCACTGTTTACTTTTGATTCTTCCTGGACGTGGTACATTCTGTTTTATGTTGTGTCACTGTTGTTATACTTACATAATGTACTTAAGTATTGTTTAGATTGACACAGTGTTAGTTCTAAAATTGAAAATAAAATGTCATTATTGGCAAGAGCAGCTGTTTTCATGCACATCGTTTTCTGAACTTCAGTTTATTAATCAGGCTAAGCGGGAGCTTTGTACAAATGGTAGTACTTTTTCTTCAAGTATTCTATGGGCTTTAGATTTCCATCATAACAGAACTGAATAGTATAATACAGCGGAAATGTTTGATGTGATTAAAACTGTTTATTCTGGGTTTGTAATTGATTTAATTGTAACATCTAGAGGGCTGCAATTTTGAAAAGTTTCAGCCCTGATTGCCTATTATTCACATGGCAATGCTGAAATAAAATGACGCTATAGTAAATGAAAACATAACAAATAACCCTGGTGGTTCAATAACATTTTGAAAGAAAATCACTAGATGTTCTGCAGAAATCACCTACAGGAACAGCAGGAAAACAGAGCCTATGTTTTAAATCAGCTTCTGTAAAAACCTGCTAAAAATTGACCCTCACAGAAACTGTCATAATGTTACTCATCCAGTAAAGCTGTTTTGATTGTCTTCTATAATGTTAAATAATACCTGTTTGTGAAGTGCAAACAAACAGAAAAAAGTCTTATTATCTACATTGAAACAATAGGGCTTTATACCCTCCAATCATCCCCCAACCTTTACTTTAGGGACCTTAAGTATCATCTAGTTCTAAATGTCCCACCATGGGCAAAAATGCCACCCACTAGATCAGATTGCTCAAGATCCCATACCCCCAGCCTCAAAAACTTACAGGGCTGGGGCATTCACTACACTATTGACCTACAAGCAATATGATTTTTACCAGTGGTTGGAATTAGTTAACATTTTTCATAGCTCTTTAGATGACTGTGACTGGGTCTTTGACAATGTGTGGGTTTCTTGAACATTGTTATATGTATTCAATCTAATCTTCAAAGAGAAAATAGTTTTGCAAACTGCTTCTAATTGACATTAGGAGGTGGTATGTTCGATTTATTTTTGCTTGACTAATTCATTTAAATATTAACTGGAAAAATTAAAAAAATGCTTTACAGATGACACTGGATTAAACATTTGCTGTTGTTTCATCAGTGTTAAATGATTTGTGTAGCTGTTTCATTGAGCAGGTCTAATTCTTTCACTCTTAGGAACAAGCACTTAAAAATTTAGAGCAACACTGTTCTTTCATTGAAAGTTATTTCATAATCTTTAGCAGCAAAAATGAGCTATTACATTTCCATATCACGCAAAAAAGGAGGCAAAATGTATCTCTAAACAGACTTCCTCTGTACATAAGAAACATAACTTAAAAATTCAGTATTTATTTTTTAATGTTTACTGATGTGGTTTAAAGTATTCAGGAATTAAAAGGAAAGGCAGAGAACTGTCAAGGAAATTGAGACTAAATCTACTACTCTGCTTTATTTCTGTACTGATTATTCTGAAAAAGGAATTGTTGCTGGAACAGTAATACTACCAAGGGAAGGACAATTGGTCAAAAAATAGAAGCACAAAAATTTCCATTGAAGTAAAAGTGCTATCCATAATTTCTGCAGTCTCAAATCACAAATTAAGATTACAAATTATAGAAAGAAATATAACAGCATGTAAGATTTAACAAATTCCTTTGAAAATGTGATCTTTAGTACTGTAAAACATATATAAATAATTTTAAACTCATCTGATTTTGTTTTTGAGAACCTCTAAATAATTTAACATATTGTATCCTATTACATCTCTATCACTATGCATTTTGCTATGCATTGCCAAGAATATAAAACACAATTACTTTAGCATTCCTGAACAAAGGTTAAGTAGGTCTAATGGAGTTTTTGAACACTGAAAATGTTCAGAAATATCTGAGAGAGTTGGGGTTACTCAGGCTGGAGAAGACTTTGGGGACACCTTACAGCAGCATTCCAGTACTTAAAGGGGCCTGCAAAAGAGATGGAGAGGGACATTTTACAAGGGCATGTAGTAAAAGGACAAGGGAGAATGGCTTTAAACTGAAAGAGGGCAGATTTTGATTAGATATTTGGAAGAAGTTCTTCACTGTGGGTATGGTGAAGCACCTGAACAGGTTGCCCGGAGAAGCTGTGGATATCCCATCCCTGAATCCACTTAAGCATAGTAGCAGAGAACAAAAGATGGAACAAGAGATAGCCTATTCAAATATGATCCTATCTTATAAATATAAACTTTCCCTTGTACTCTTTGTGCATAGCATACTACAGACGACCTCTTACAATTTTCTAGTTATAATCTTACTCTATTTTTTCTGTATACCAGAGCAAGTTCATCTGACTATTTGGGATGATTATTAATTTCAGTAAACAAAAATTTATCATAAAGGAGAAAATATTCCTTTTTTCTGTAGAGGAATGATGCCTTATTTTGCAAAAGCACCTATCACGTGATATTTATGACTTCACTTTGAGCAATTCTTAGGTGGTCATTGCCTTCAACAAAATTTGACAATGAAGTTGTCTGGACTGGTGTTCACAGCAGAGAAACGATAAGAAACTGAGGTGCTTCTTCTGCAAGGAAACCTACTTCTTATGGCCAAAACCTGCATATGCAATTTTTAATGCTCAAGGTTTTTCTTGAAGACCTGAGACTCTCTATGTAAATTTTTTGTGCCTTCTGACCATGACAGCTAATTTTGAGTCCTTCAAATATGGCGGAATTTTTTTACCTGCTAGAAAAAAAAAAAATTGGCCGAAATAGAAGGTAATCAAAATGGCATAGAAGAATAATCATCCTTTTTCTTTGCAATGTACAAAACTCTGCCTACTGCTTTACACAAAAGGAAAGTGAATTATTACACTGAGGATTAAGTTAGCTACCTAACCACAGATGGGGTCTAGTGTAGCCTTTGGGAGGTCATTCACATTCTTCTACAAAGTTCTAAAAGAAACTCAATAGGTGGTTGTAGGTCTTACTAAATAAAATGTAGAGAGTGTTATTTCAGGATAACATGTTGTTAAGCCAGCCCTGTTGTGGCTTCTCTCGCTCTTGGGTCTGGGCAGCACGCCCCGAAGCCACAACAAAAGCGCGAGCTGCCGCGCCATGCACACACCAGGCATGCCCTGGCAGCAAAGCTCACTGGCTAGTCTGTGGAGTCCCCGGGGGACAGAGGTAGGCAGGAACCAAGGTGGGACAGAAGAATGTACTGCAACCAGTCTGCAGTCTTCCAGGGATTTTATAAAGGTTCTTCGGGTGAGGGTCCAGGGACGGCAAAGCGGGACAGAGAACAGGGCGGACAAAGGGCTGGAATTCTGGAGGCTGGGAGCCCCGAAAACACAGTTACAGGGGATTATAAGGGAAGGGAAGAGGGGAGGGGTTAGCTCCAGAGAGCCAACCCGGGAAGGCCGAGGGAAGAAGGAAAGGGGTACAAACCAATGAACTCATGATAGGGGAGGGTACAAATTCAAAAGAACCAATAACATACAGTACTAAGGAGAACAAAGGAGAAACTTCTAGAACATAATACATATAGGGAAAGGGGGGAGGGGGAGAGTGAAGGACCGATGATCTCTGGCTGCGGTGCATATTCAATTCCCCAACCGCAGGGGCTCATGGTAGGTTTCCACAGGTCTCCATGACCTAAACAGTCTAAGCTGTCACAGCCCCCTTCAACTGGTCTCTCAGCCACTACAACTTGCAGGCATGCACTGCTACACCCTGTAGGTCTGCAAGTTTACTTACAAGCCTCTTCGCAAGATCAGAAAGTGGACTGGTGCTCTTTAGAAGAAAGGATGGAAGTTAGCTGTTTTCTGGGAGGCAATTTCAAGTGAGTGCAGTTGCTCTTTTTTGGTGTGCCAGAGTTGTTAAATGACACTGGGCAAAAGTCCCCTGGAAGCAATTAAAAAAAAAACAACAACATCTTGAGATCTTCCTGGATTATGGAGAAGAAGACATGGAGTTAGAGGAAATATGGAGCCAAAGGGAAATTTAAAAAGGTTAATGGATATAACCTTTTATTTAAAATATATCATAGCAGGGAGAAATCTTTTAGGAAATGGTGCTGCCTGAAGAGGCATGCAACAGAAATATACCTTTTTGTTTTCTCTGTACACTGCTTCAAAGAAACATTTGAGTTCATCTCTAATTTATTTCTTCCAGAGTGACTGGCAAGAACTTTTGGCTGAGATTAAAAGGAGTAACAATGAAAGAGTTATTTGATCATTTAAAATTAGCACATATACCATTCAAATGTCATTTTGCCAGAAAGTTTACTTGTGTAACTAGAAATGCAGTACAACTGGAAAAGGGGACAGTAGCTGCTTCTTATCAGTGAAATAAGGTGAATATTTTCATCTGTACCAGTGTTTTTCTCTTCTTATGAGTTGTAACACTATGGGAATGACACTGGCACTGCTAATACTGAAATTTAGACTTGCAGAGTTTTTTTATTATGGTTTATACTCCACCTACACACTGAGATTCAGAAACTTACTATTAAGGAACTTGTTTTACCTAAAAAATTAATTTCACACACTGCTAATGAGATTGCCCTAAGGAAAGATGGGGAATTTGAGCCTTGTAAATGTACAATAAAATATATTTCTGCAAGACCTACCAAAGCCTGAGAAATTAATAAACATGATTAAATTCAGCATTATTAAACGCTATTTTAAAATAGTTGCATTTTGAACATGATATAGCTTATTCTCTTGCTCAAATTTATGCACTACCTATCGCATCAGAAATCAGAGAGCATCTTCAAAGTTGTCCTTTCCACCCCCATCCAACTGACAAGGATTTACAGTGACAGGATAGTTCAGTGATTTGGGCATAAAAGATTTGTTTCACTGTCTCCTTTACAGAGGTGCTCTCTTCCTTCTCTGGAAAGCTGGTATATAATATTTCTCCTTTTCCACATGAAATGAACTCTTTTTATATTGTGTAATTTTGTGGCAATGGTTGATAGAAATACATATCATGTGCACATACACATTAGAAATGCTGTACTCAAAGCTACTCACATTTCCCAATTTTTCAGAGCAAGACTCTCAAGCTGGAGAGTGAGTGAACTGAACACTTCAGTGTATAAACACTAAAGGGAACTGGGAGAAATTCTAGGGTCATTGATTAGGGAAAAAATAGGAGAACACTTGGACAGGTGCAGACTGGTCAAAGACAACCAGGACATTTATAAAGGGGAAGCCATGCTTGTCAAATGCTATTAACTTGTTTGAGGAGGTGACAATGAGAGCTGACAGGGGTGAAGCAACAAACATAATCTGCTTGGACATCAAGATGGCTTTTGATACTGGCACACTGTAGAGCAGATACAGGGTTAGTAAGAATCTGATGATAAAGTGACTGATAGAATGTCTCTAAAATCGCTTAGACTGAGTACTGTTGGATACTACAGCAAAACATGAGAGAAGATATAAAAAAGTGATGGATTAAATAAATTTGATAGATATTTTTCACAATAAAAAAGAAGATGGATGAATTAGAAAGTTTGCGAAGGAGGGAGGCAGAAAAAGAGAAGGGGTGGGGGAGGAAAAGAACTGACTCGTTCATTTATTTCTGAAAGAGAAAAGGCCATGATGATTAGTGTATGAAAGATGGCTGTAGACGACACGAGCACAAACACCTTATATATCCTTCTATATCTGTCCATATCAACCCTTAACTTTGTTGCAGTCAGGAAGTAGTTGCAGGAGGGAACAGATGATTTTAAGTACATGCTGGATATCTGCTGGGAAAAAGACTCCTTAATGTCAAAAAGGACAAATTTGAGGGTTTATTTCTATATAGAAAGTCACCCTGTGCCTGATACGTGCTTGTTCTTTTTAATGTAGAATAGAAATAGAAGTGTAAAGGATCCTTGACTTCATCTTCCTGTACAGTCATTTCTCTGGACATGTTCACATTCTGTTTTACATGGCAGTATTTGCCTTTCATCACTTTCCACTTGCTAAGAGAAGCAAATAGAGTATTTAACAAATAGGTACCAATTATAATGGGTCTCAGGTGCAAAGGGTTAGTGAGCCTATTTTGGAGACAAAATTTGTGGTTGGAATGGATAACTATATGGAAAAAATGAAGTCATAATCAAACAATATATAAGAACTTTCCATTCAATCATATGTTCTTAGTTTTCAGAATGCTGTGTGAAGCTAAAATATGCCTTTCCGTTTTTAGATAATTAATGCAGTACAGGCATAGACAAAAATATTCCATTGTGAATAGAGGAAGCACAGATTACTAATGTGGAATAGCCATGGAGCCATGGGCAAAACAATAACCATCTAATGAGAAGACCTAAATCTTAACTGATAGGTTATTTGGGCGGGGAGGGGGTTGCTAGGCTTTTTGAAATACTTTGCAAAATCTTTGACAAATTCATTTCATGTCCTGTTTTAAATTCTAAAAACAAGAGGAAAAGGTTTTGCAACATATGCTTTAAACTAATTCATTAATTTTATTGTTTTTATGTTTAAAACTTATGCTCATAATGGTGATCTGTTATAATTTAATGAAGTAATCAGAGACAGAGAAAGATGATTCTTAGGTAAGAAATGGGAACAGTCCTTTATAATTGAAGAATAGGTAAAATAGGTGCAGCTCCTGCTCCAAAGAGAAATGCAGTGGATCAAGTATGTACAAGCAATGTGAAGCATGATGGTATATCGACTCTCCAAGAGAAGGCTAAGCTAAATTTTTATCTACTTATTGAGATATATAATTCGTGCAGCTCTGCAACTGCATCCCATCTTGACTGAAAAGCCTTATTTCAATTCAATCTCCTTGAGCAGAATTAAAACCAAGTCTAAGTTTAGGAAGAAATCTGCTTTTGTAGATTTCTGTTAGTTAAGAGAGAAGGTTGCCTTGTGATGATGGCTTCACTGGCCAAATGAGTCAGAAAAAATAAAAAAAGAGCACACATAGAAAATAGAGGAGGCTTCTGATTTCTCAGAATCAGACTGTTTGGAGCAGATTAATTACCAGATTTGAAGAAGGGAAGGATCATAGTGGCAAACAGGCTAACATTTTGGAACAGTAAGAAAATGTAACCCCAAATTTATTAATTTCTTGTTTTTCAGTTTTTTAGTCTTTTCATCATCATGTCATTCATGTGTTTTCATTTATGTCATTTGAAATAGTTGAAGTATAATTATCACACTATATCAAATACAAGATAGGTGTATTTTTTTGATGAAGGAAACTAATGCATATGGGAATAGAGCAGGAAAGCAGAAAGGTAAACTTGTGAAATAGGGAACATTGTGCCTTTGTATATTTCTATGCATTTTATTAACAAACTGAATATTTTAAAGCTACTTTGGATGCTGAAAAAAGACAAGCAAATTAATATTTTTGTAATATAGATGTCACCTTATATTTCATGCCTGATTCATTTGAAAATGTAGATTAATTTGCAAACAGTTTAGAGAGGTGAACTATTGAATTGAGTCCTATAAGATTTAGGATTTGTCATCTTTTAAAGTTGACACTCAGTGAGAGCTTGTCAATTACAAAGAAGTGAAATGAAGTGAAAATAAGCCTCGTCTTCATCTTCTTGTTATATGCTTGGTTGGTTATAGAGACACCATTTACAAGCTGAGAATAATTACTTGCAAAGTATTTTCCCCTTTAAACCAAAATTATTTATTATTTTATCTCACTCCATTTTGATATAGCAGTTACTATAATTTCCTAATCTCATAACCAAAATAGTCTTTCACTACATGTGGCTACATGAAATTTTGTTTGAGTTGAGAAACACTTTGGAGTGGGATTTTTTTCTCAAATGTTACTAATCCTCTTGTGACAGGTTATAAAGAATTCCTTCACTTTATAAATCTACAACAACATGTATTTTGACAAATATACATATGCTAGAGAGAGAAGAGCAACAGCAAAAGCCTTTTCTATTTACATGCAAACATATCAACATTCTCTTACACCTTAAATGGGTATTATGTTATCAGCCTCTTGCTTCTAGATTTAATTTTTGCACAGCTCATTCTCTTAAACCTTTCCTTAAGCTGTAATACAGCCTTTCTGATGTGGTTTGCTCCGATTGAAATGAGTTAGCACCTTTTTTCTTATCAGTTTTATTCAGCACAATGAATGCTTAGAGGACTTCTGTAATCAAATAACTCATGTCATCCTGACTTCTTTGCATCCAAAACCCCTGCACTTCATACATTTCTGTATTAGATTCCATTTTATCGAAATCCTCTAGCTGTTTTAGAAGAAAATATTCTGTAATTCAATTATTTCCTTCTAAATAAAATAATAAGGACGTATCCAGCAACTCTGCTAAAGCATTACCTTTGATTTTTAACTGGAGTTCTGAGCTAGTTTTTTCTTGCTTTTGCCAGATTTCTATCATGACCAGCTGAAAACAGAAGACCAGATAATTTGTCTGTAGTGCTTAGCAAACCAGTAGCTCAACTCAAACTAGAAGAAGTCATCTCCCACCTCAGAAACTTGTGCCCAGACCAGAGAGCTCCCCAAAATGAGCTCCTCCCATCAGAAGGAGTACTCAGGAAAATATAGCAGCCTCTTCCTGAATGGGGACTGGTACTTGATGCCAGTCATTTTATTTTTAAATGTACACAGAATTTAGTGTAGTGAACACCCATGTAAAATATAGGTGTCAATTATTAATGGAAGTTTTTAGAGGATATTTACCGAATTTTTTTGCCATGAAGATAATTTTCTTTATTAGTTTAGTTTGATTATTGTATTTGTGCATCATTCTTGCAGTATTTGAAACACAGAGCAAATCTTACAGCACCTTTTGTATTATTTTAATTTTGTCTTTTGGTATTCATGCTATTTCCTAGTACAATTCAGTTATGCTATTTAAATATACAGTAGAATATTTCCTTTTTATTGCAGGAGAATGCTTTGATCTATCAAAAGTTTAATTGCATTTCATGCAGTAGTTTCTGTTTGTAATTAGGTGTATGTGTGGCAGTTGCTAAGTGTTTCTTTCATGTCCTTCCATTCATTTTTAAAGCAAATTTTCTGGTACATCTTCATGTATTGTGCAGTAGGTGCTTTTCTCAGATTCTGGAACTTCATAGGCATATCTGATTCCCCCAGTCACTCTTGAAGTGTTTTGGCAGCTTGGCCTTTGCTTATTTTAATTATTCCCTGACTGGTTTTGATAGACAAATGCATGGATTTATTTAATGTTGTTATATCTCTGACTCTGAATAGGGAATTAAAGATCAATGAGGAATATAGTGCTGGCTGTGTCATCCCTTCTATTTTTTTTTTCTTTTTCTTATTTAAATAATACCTGAAAAAGGAAGTTTGGTTAATAAAGAAATTTATACAATGCAAAACAACCAACAGGCAATTTGGTGATTAGCGCCTAGGCTGATATTGTAATATTCCTGTCCTACTGAGTAGCATGACCTTTCACATGGGATCCTATAGAACAGCTTGAGGAAGAAGGAAACAACAAACAGAAAAATATTTTGGGTCTAAGGATTAATGATCGATTATTACTAAGAATGTAAAAATACTTTCTACAGAGCAAAAAAGACTACTGAATTTTAAATGGGCACAGAAATATATTTGGTTGAATTGAGACTTTAGTTTGTATTATCACACTCCTGCCCATACTTATCATCCTTTCTTCTCTGCTGGAAAATGCTATTGATTTCTCTTCTGCTGATTGCAACATGTGCAGCAAATTTAAATATATTTGAATTCCTAGATAAGTAACATTTATAGAAATTTAAAGGAAATGGCAAAATCATATTAAAACTACTGATTAGTCGTACTTAATCAAAACTTCCCTTTTTATTTACCCTTTTGGTGTCTGTGAAATTAATTTTTTTCCTTGCTAGCTTTTTACTCATATTTTCTTGTAGTGCATTTTTATTGTTAGTTTTCTTCTGCTGCTCCTTTATGCTGATACTTTCCTTCTCCCAGTGTATTTTCTCACTCCTGTGTTTCAACTACTACAGCTAAAATTTGCTGTCTAAATCTATGTCCTTTCTCAGCGTTCTCTCATCTACAGCCTTCATGCATCTTTGTAGCTGCGCAGCCATTATTTCAAACAAAGCTTTTATTTGAATAAGGTGTGAAACAAAAGTGGAATAAAAAAAAAAAAAACGGGAGTGCACTGAATCCATGAATCAAGACACAGAACTTGCATAGCTGGTGCACTAGGATGAGGAATTGAGGGCACTAAAAATCCATGTCTCTGGTATATGGAAGTATGTGGAATTTTATAGGGTCTGGCCTATCTTGGTATTTTTTTTTAGAATATAAACTCTGCAGTTATAAATCATTACATAAAGCAGCAGGATTATACACTAACCTCTTACCTGCTGTACTGGGGCTATCACAAAGGAGGGAAGGAAGTTGTGTTAAAGTACAGCTTCATTGATAAAAAATAGTTTGCCAATGACATTGATCTCTCCTTTCAATTATAATATTAGATATAGCTTAGATCCAACTGAGAGAACAATCTGGACTGGCACAGCTGAATTAATATAGAACCAGGTTCAAAGATCAGCCAGAGAAACTGGCTTCTCAAAGTGGCTCTGAGAAGTATGATCAGGTTGAAATGTGGTGGTCAGTGGTTGACCAACTGCTCAGCCAGCGCAATTTATTTGTGAGCATGCTAATATGCTCAGAACTTGACATCAGAACAAAGAGGTGGGATGGAATATCAACAAAAGTTACACGATGTAGATGGTGACTAAATAAACAGCCCATTACAAATCTCACTGCTTTAGAGGATTTTGTGTTGGTCAAAAGAGACAGTAGGAAACCTTCAGTTTTATTTTGGGAAAAATGTTTTCCTTAAAGCACTGATGCTGAAAATGAATATTTTGCATACTCCCCAACAAAATTTATGTCAGAGCCAAGGACTCCAGGGAAAGTGATTACAGATTTCTTAAAAAAAAGGGCTTGTGATAAAGTGGCTTAACCTTTTGATGCCAAGGTAAATAGGAAAACTTCCATTCTAGCTGAAAACAGCATGAAGTTCTCTTCAGTATCATTACACTTCTGTATCACTTTTTAATTTTAAAAATATTTCATGCCTTTTCTATTTTTTTTGGACACCTGCTAACAATTCCTGAGCAGTTCAAAATGTTACTAATGCATTAGATGTTGCTGTTGAACTAGAGGCACTAATACTTCTCTCTCCTGTCCCAAATCCTACTTCAATATATTAAAAAGCAGCTGCTCCAGTCAAGAGTAGCATGAGTTTTCTGAGGAGAAATGGAAGTAATTTCAAAAGTAATATGCATTTATTGTGCATCTGAATGTTTCTAATCTATTTTTGTTGAAATACATCTTACAATTTTAAATATATAAAATTAAGTCAAATAATAGAAGTGAAGCACAAAAGAAATGTTCAAAGTGTGCTGTGAGTAATGTAGCTCCCATGCACCAGTGTTAACAACAAATAGGACAAAGATTTTTTTTTAATAAGTGAGCTAAATACTATGTAAAATGGTTTATCCATTTTGCAAGAATTTTGTTTCAACTTGTTAAAATGTGTTTCATATATAAGCATGTATTTATAAGCTGGTTTTCAGCCCCCTTCAATTTTCCTTTTCAAAATCTCAGATTAGACTACTCAAATACCTATATATTCATGAAAGTATTATTTACTTCTTGACTCAAAAACACAAAGTCACTTCTATTTATGAACATTTTTTTGTAATGCGACCTGGCATTTCTCATCACTACCGCTTGCGGTCTAGTCTTATAAAATTTAATGGCTGTCAAAAATGAGCACAGTATGAAAAATAAATAGACAAAAGAGAAATCTTTTACATGTTAACAAATGTCACAGAAAGATCTCTTGAAGTTAAAATTCCCATGGAGAAAAATCATTTGGTCTTCACTGAAGGAAGTACCTCTTTAAGATATATGGCTGAGGGAAGTCTTGGAATTTTCTGTCTTTTGAAAAGAGTAGACTTAATTTGTATGTCCTCTCAGACTGTGCTTCATCTTTATTAGAGAAATCCTTCCTTTCCAATGGTTTTAGGCAGATTAACTGGCCTAATTGGACCTAAGCTGCTGTGAAGAGAGAGGGAAAAAAGTGGAGGCACAGGCTCTCCAAGTCCTCAAGTCACATCCTCCTGGTTGACTGGTCTGCTTAGCCAAGCTGAAACTGGTCTTATTGTCATGTTGGGTGCATTAATTGGAGTGCAGACTAATTTGCAAGAATGCTTTAGTGCCCTTTAAAAGGTGATTTAAAATTCAAAGTGATGGAAATTGTATAAAAGCATGCTGATCTGATCATTACCCAGAATTCAGTTTGACATTTCCTCTATTTATCTGTTTTTATTGTTTAGACTTTAAGTTTACTGTGAAAGACTTAGGAGACTGCAACAATTGATGATATTCTCTGGATTGGTTCATAACCCCTCCTTTTTTGAACTCAGAGAATGCACTTAAAGTAAACTGCCAAAAAATGTCTTGTTGGGGGATGATAAATTAAAGAATATATTTATATCATGCAATGTAATAATAAATATAGCAGAGGACTTCTTTCCAACAAATACATGAAAATGCACTCTTTGGAACAGTCTTACCAAATAGAGACACTAGCACTTCATTAACATGGACTTGAATGGTAACAAGGATAATGAATTTGCATTTTCCAAGCAAGAGGCCACAAACACAAAACTGCTCACGGTTTTTGTAAACTGTACAGGTAAAGAGATATCTATTGCTGAAGTGCAGCTGGATATCTCTTTATCTATATGTGGTAAATGGGTGTTTATTGGGTGTTTGTGGGTGAAGAATGGTTTTTGCCACCAGTACCAAACAGTTCTCCCCATCATGTAACAACATAAAAAGATTATTTGTCATATGAAATTATACAAGAAGCCTTGATAATTAAAGTATATAAATTAGACTCTCATGCAGTGTAATAAACATGAAAAATTTCCAGGATTGAGTGATGGACAGTAGGAAACTGCAATTGGAACCTTTGTTCTGCATTTTACTCAAAGCCAGCAAACAGATTTTAGTCCTGACACAAAGCAAGTGATGCTTTACTGAAGTGAAGGCAATTGATGCTATCTCTGAACCATACTGTACTTGTCTGTACCAGAAACTGGTAACACTGGCTAATACTAGTGCAAAATCGTTAGTAGCCAGTGTTACTTCCTGAAACATTCAGTTGCAATGTCCTGAACACATACTTTTATTTGGAAGTTGTACCCGGTTACTCCTCTGATAAAGAGAGATAGTGTTGGCAGGAATTTGTGCAGTAATTAGCACATTTGGATTGCAAGCTACCCTCTACCGAGATAATGTCTCCAAGGGCATTGTCTTCAGTGAAATTGCGAGGAATTTGTATTCCATTATACATGGAATGGTTTCTTTTCACATGTAGCTAAGGTCCTTGCTTCAACAGAAACAAATGAGGTAGGCAACATTTCTTTGTTTTTTACCCTGCACAGAAGAGGGAGAGGAGAGAGATTCCACCTTCCAGCATACCAGCCAATGTTTTCAAATTTGTGTTGAGAAAGTTCACATCAGGTTATACTGAAATAATGCAACTCTTCTTTAAAGAAAAGTTTTAGTGTTGCTTTTAGGTTTTTTTTCCTGGAGCTGTAATTTGTTCAGGCTGAATTGTGAGATTAATATCCAGCTCTCTAAGACTGTACTTATGTCAAGTTTGTGGCACTACCTTCAGATGGCATAGTGAGGCAGAGGCAGATTTAGAGATTAATTCTTGCCAGTAGCAACACTTCTGAAAGGACTAAAAGGAGGACGTTAAGATCTTAAATTGAGTTTCTATCCGGCCTGAAAAATGTCAATTTTAAAAGTGGTAAGTGTGAATATCGAAAGGAAAAGTATGGAACCTCATGGTTCCATAGTATGGAACTAGGCAACTGTCACTTTAAAGAGTGAACACTGAATTTTTGGCCTCTGTGTTAGCTGAATTAAGCTAATACTTGTATGATGAATTACATGCTTTTGACTGTGCAGCCATTTCAACTATATTGCACTTGAGGAATTTGCAAGTTCAATTTTTTTGTTTTGGTTTAATGTAATGAAGTATTTTGTTTATTTACTGAAAAACCACTGCCCCACTCATAGCTTAAGAGAGTGTTGCTTTCCTTAAAAACAAATTTTGCATATATTTGTTTTTCTATTTCATTTTATTCTCTGCTAAAGGAATGGTAACCTGGACTACATAAAATATGCATAATTTGTTCTAAGAGTCGGGGTGATGCATAGTGAAGTCTGTCCCTGAGATATTAATAATGTTTTCATATTATGCATTTTGGTCCCATTGTTAGTTGCAAAAGATTACCTGTGGGCAACAAGCAAAGCATTAGTACAAGCCTAAACAATTGATTAGTTGTAATATCATACACTGAAGATGGACAGTCTGTATGACAGGTTGTCTTGTATGAGAATTGGCTCCTTAACACACTCTACTTGAATTATCACATTGAGTATCAAAAAAAACCCAACATGCAGAGCAAATCACAATGAAAGCCCCAGTTCTGTTATGAAAACAGCACACACCTATTGTTTTCTCAATGCTGTAAGAGTTTAGGAGAGGAGGGACCAAGGACAGATAAATGACAGTAATGCAACTTAAGAACAGGGCATGTTCCACTAGTAAGAAATTAATGGTAAGAAAATGTGAAAAATTTATGTACTTAGGAGCACAGATAGAGTCCTCTGAAAAAATGGCTTAAGTCATGCAGTCAGATATTCACTGAATTCTCTATGTGAAATGTAAGTATTAGCTATACATGCAATACTGAATACAAAATCAGCTTTATGTTCTAACCTAGGTAGGCATAGACGCATCTCAAGTGCCTAACATCTAACAAGCAGTGTGCAACTCTAGAACCTTAGATTTGCTGTGGACATCAGTAGGGTCAGGAATTTTCTCAGTATGTCTTTTATTTGTAAGGCTTAACATAAATTTTTAACTCATGCAATATTAAACCCTGGAAATTTCATAGCTGTTTGACCAAGTGGCAAATAGCACTACCTCTGCATTTTCACCTGAGCAGATTGAAAACTGCACATTTACGCTGATAATTTCTGTGCAAACACCCCCATGACCATTGTTTTGAATAGTTTGGAAGAGCTAGCTTCTGAAGAAGCCCATTGGGTACTTATGCTTGCATCCTTGGGAGTACCCTTGGAATTGTACTCTTTGGGAACCAAACCCTAGGACACACAGCTGATACAGCCAGGCTCAAGCTAGCGCACGGCACAGGGGTATGGGCAAATGGCAGAGGAGTTGATTTAGCCACAGGGAGCTGGATGTGCCAGCTCCAATTCCAGAGTCCCAATCCTAAACTGCAGAACTCAGAGATCTCAGAGTACCACCTTGGGTCTCCATATTCTGGACTTTTACTTTGCCTGTGTCTCTTCCGGGAGTTTATCTGCATTCGAGGCCAACAGATAAGAACTCTCAACCTGTTTAAAAAATGTGTGTGCTCAGCACTGCTATGGCCTCAGAATGCTAAGCATGGCATTTTGTCTGCTGGAGAAAATCTAGAGAACAAAAACAGTAATGCAGGTAAGTCATGGGAACCTGACCATGGTTGAGCAAACAAGCTTCACGCAGGAAGGAAAACAGCTACGTGTGTCTAGAAGGTTGCTGCAGGAGTAGAAAAACTATCTGTTCCCAACATCCTCTGTAGAAAGGATAACTAAAGGGATTAAATTAATAAAAACTATTCAGAATAGGGTATGGGGAAAACTTTCTAATAGGAGGGATAATGAAGGTCTGGAGAAGAGTGCCTGAGGAGGTTTCAAGAATAACCGTCTTTGATAGTTTTTAAGAATGGGTTCAACAAACAATTGTCAGGAATAATACAGGTATATTTGATCTTGTTTTAGGCAGTGGATGAACTAGATGACTTTTTGAAGTCCCTTCCAGCTATAATTTTCTAACATTCTGTGATTTTAAAAGATGGTCTCTAGACAACTACAACAATAACAACAACAATTAAAAAATGCACAAACTGAATCTATTTACTGAACAGAGAGTAATGTGCTATTTCAGAATAAATGAACCAAATCAGCTGTCTGTTTAGTGACAAAGAACACTTGGTGATGAAGGACAAATCACATAAGTCACCTGGAAATTAAATAAAATATTTGGGACATCCGTAGTTTGAAATGTTTTATGTTTTATGAAGAAAGTGTTACAAAGAAAGAACAGAGTATCCAATACTCAGGGACTTGAGGCTGTCTTCTGCAAAAACTAATTAGACAGCCTTTTTCTTGAGAACATCTTTTTCTGTGAAATTGCATAGGGGTTTTTTTTATATTTAAAGTAAATTATCTGTTATGAAGCAACTACAATATTGATTACCTACTAGAACAAGAAAAAATGTGATTAAAAGAATACATTGTCTCACAATGTGTAGTCTACTATTTCTGCAAGCACACATTGTATGTATTAAAATACTTAAAGAGTAGCAACCATAACTAAACAAGGTGGAATGTACTTAAAACAGTTTACTGACTAAACCACATCTATCATATCATATAAATCATATCATATAATATTATCGTATCATACCATACCATACCATACCATACCATACCATACCATACCATACCATACCATACCATACCACATCAATTATATAATATCATAACATCAGAAATAACTTTTTGAAATTCATCCTCTGTTTCTCGTATCATAGTACTTATCCTGAAGCATGGGCAGGACTTCACAGTGCAGTATGAAAGATAGATGTTAAGCATATGAGGTGCAACACTGAATAAAATTTTTAAAAGCACAAGGACAGGTTGGAGATCATTAGGATGCAATGTCAATAGCTAATATAATGTGACAAAATGTGAAACCAACTGTTAACACTCATGTTTAGCATTTTATTTCTTATAGTTAGGAAAATCTAATAACTACTTCACTGAGAAAAATAGATGGCATCACTTTTTAGCAATAAAATAGTGCTACCACTTTATGAAACTAGAATAAGCAGAAACTTTAAAACCTAATATGAAAACTTACTGACAGTCCATTTAAAAAAAAAAATGTAATGCCATGACAGATTTCCAATAGTTGCTACATTTTGGAAAATCTGTGTGGGTAGGACATTCCAAGATATCTGATGTTACTACATGAACGGTGCTAGATCATTCATTCTAAAAGCACTTGGAAAATGAAGTTTTGTAAATGTTTGACATATAATGTCAGATTGGGCCATGGAAGATCTCAAGGTTTGACAAGAGACATAATGCTAGGAGATTAATGTTGTGTGCCAAGAATTAGCAAGTGCTGTATTCATCTTGAAGGAACATAATGCCTCCCCCACTAGCACTGTGGGGTTTTTTTGTTTGTTTGTTTTTTTAAATGGGTCTGAAATATACCTTTACCCACATGGTTACATAGAAATCAGGTGTAGCAACCAAACTAACAATATTGGCAAGCAGTCTTAAAATGTTGCTGGGTGTCCTCACTAAAACATTTAATCCTGCTTAATAGGCTAGAATCAAAATTAAGCATATTTTAAAATCAGTATCAAAGTTACAGACACTGTAAAGCTGTAATATTGCTTCTTAAATTATTTGAACAGAACATAATCCAAAACCCATGGTAAAAAATTGGATGGGCAAAATGTAACTTGTGTAGCATGTGTCTATTCCTGTTAGCTGAATTGCCAATGAATGTATATATATATATACATGGATATATTTAAAATAGTAAGATATCTGAAGGGAATCTGGAAAGATGGTTAAAGCGTTAAGACAGTGTTTGGTTCAGTAAGGGGGGAACAGATTACCATGGAAAATATTTTGACAGTAAGGTTTTTCACCTTTTATTTTAAACCAGAAAATTAATTGAAAGCTCAAAAAACCCCAAAGAGGACATTACTGAAATCTCCAGGAAATTATACATGGTATATATTATTTATTAGAATAATATTTTTTTTGCATACAGGTTTTGCTGTTAGGGCAAGTACTGAAGTTTTTGAGGTTTTATCACTGTATATAATAGTGATTGTAATTAAATGAAAGCCTGTAGAAAGAGAATAAAAATGAAATATATTTGTTCTTTGCAATATTTGAATTGCTCTTCTGAATTGAAAAGGTTTTTAATTTTATATTCTTATAGAGATAAGCAGAGCTAAAGATGGTGGGAGAAGTAATTTTTTTATTAAATAAAGATTTTCAGAATTCCTAAATTGGTTCAATCTTTGGACAAACTATTACTTTTAGAGGAAGAGGGTCTTCCCCTGCAGAAGAACAACTAGTTTAAGATTAATCAGTTTTGGCACAGAATAGCACAGTCTGTTGGTTATATTGTTCCCATCAGAAGGGGCTGAATTTCAAAATCTGTCAGGACAGAAACATGAATATCTATTTATGCATCACCATTTAATGTTTTGAGGATGGAGCAATTGGCTGTACTACAGAGACAGGTACAGCTGAATGTGCAGGCAGTCAAGTGGACAGCAGGCTATAGGAACTCATGAGCATGTCGGATCCACCTGCAGCCCCTGAAGGAGACCCACACTGGAGCAGGTGGATGCCTGAGTGGAGGCTGTGACCCCCTGGGAGGCCTGTGCTGGAGCAGCTCCTGGCAGGGACCTGCAGATCCACAGAGAGAGAGGAGTCCACACTGGAGCAGGTTTCCCAGCAGGGCTAGTGACCCTGTGAGGGACCCAGGCTGGAGCAGCCTGTCCTTGAAGGACTGTATCCCATGGGTAGTCAGCCCACCACATCAGGAAAATCAAAAAGTTGCTTTCAGCTACCTCTCTCCCTCAGTTCTCTGTCTTCTGAAAAGATCAAACAAGTACAGAGCATTTGGAGGTGAAAATAAACAAGGTGAATTTTCCTTGTAGTATCTGTAATTCCCTGTAATCAGTGGCCTTTCTCAAGATGTGATTCTACCTTTAGTTTTGACCGGAAATTTCATCTTGATGCAAAGACCCCTACCAAACTCTGAGTTCTGACAAAACCTGATTATAATCTATCTTGTCAGAAAATGTCTGACTACCACTAATGTTCATTTCTTAGGCTACATGGAAGAAAAGCTGCCCATGTTGAATGTTCCCATTCTGTTCCTCAGTGTCAGGTGCTTGAAATTTGCCAAGTTTGTGATTTGAAATATCATATGCTTTATCGGCAAAATCTGAAGGACTCTTCTGCTAAAATATTAGATATTTCAAAACAAATGTGGGTGGTTTCATTAGCCTTTTTTTAACTAATTTTGTATGTAAAAAATTATAGCTGATAAAGCAAATGCTGATGATTGACTTAAGTTCATTGTCACAGATCCACAGATTCCTTTAAGCTGATCATCTTTTTACAGTAAAGAACACGAATACTTCCTACATTCTTAGATGTGATAGGAAGCCATAAGCACAGGAGGTTGAAAAGAGCTGTGAATGAGCCAGGCATCCTCATCCAAGCAAGAGTTATTCATTGGTCTTGGCATAGACTGCAGCAGCCTACGCACTGCTTTAATTTATGCTAAATGGCTGTTGACCCACAGTGTCAGTTGGCAACTAGCACCGTGCATTCTGTCACAATCTCCTGTCTCCAACAATTCATCTTTCTAGGGTGAGTTGATTTGTAGGGTGAGTTGGCTACTTTGCCCCCATTGCCCAAAAGAGGGACAGAAGGCCTAAGAATCCATTCTCATGAGTTTAACGCACTATTTTAAGTAATAACTTAAAATATTAAAGCTTTTATTTTTATGCAAGATGTTTAACATGAATAATATTTAGGATAGGAAATGAATAATTGAAATAAATTATCCTTTACAGCTCCATAAATTCAGTCCAGTAGCCTGCAGTAAAAATAGGCTCTGAGTTGATTTGTAATGCAAGAAAGAAATTAGGTGGATTTCTTCATTGAGAGAAGATTTTTGTCTTTGTTTATGTAAATGCGTGTGTCAGAACTGGCAGATTATATCAAAAGTTTGCACAAAAGTGTAAGTTGCAGCTGTGCTACTGAAGTAAGATATACCAATACAGCCCAGCAACAGAAACACCTTGAAAGAAAATTCTCATGGCCCCCACGGACATCTTCAACCGCCCGATTGCAGGAGGAGTAATCAGTTTCTGCCTTCAGAGATGCAAGATGAAGTCTAACAAATGTTTTTGGTGTATCTTGGTCACAGATCTGGTCCAGGTAAACTTCTTATGATTGGGATTAATAAGGGATAAGATCATTTTACTTTCAGTTGTTCTTTCATCTTCTTCCAAGTCTTCTATTTTTCTCCCAAAGTCCTGCTGTAACATATTTTTAAATCCAAAAGACATAATACATTAATCATGAAATGCAGAAGTATATCACTGACTTCCACTTCTTAATATTGGCTAGGAAGACAATGGCAGCATTCTAAACTTAAAGAGGTTATAAATGCTTTATTAATGTTTACTAAGTAATTGCAAAATGGTGCTATGTACTTTAAAAGCACATCATAAAAGAAATTATAAACTTTACTACCAAAGCATTTTCAAGGAATTGTAATTTTAAGGCCTTCTTAAGAAAAGTGAGTTAAAACAAGTAGGATAAACTACGCCCCATCCTGCAGGCACTAGCATGTGACTACTCAAATGAACAGTCAGTAGGTAAAAGTATGGACATGCATAAGCATTTACAGAGAAAAGAAGCCAAGCTTAATGTGTAGTTCTATTGAGGTGGATTAAATTTTTGGGGAATTATTTCATGGCATCTGTGCAACATTTTAGAAGAGAAAGAATGTAAAAGTAATCTTCCTATCTTCTATAATTAGAAGACTATATTTGTAATTCTTTAGCACATAGGCATTTAGCATGCAGTTTGCCCTTAAGAAGAATGTAATGTAACAGAATATGTAGCTATAATAATGACCTCGTAGCATCTAGGCGCAACCTTTAACCTTGAATCCCAATGGTAAATGAGCTCATGACAGCCATTGTGCCTGAAATTTGCTGCTCTTATAGCAATATTACTCTAGGGGGGAAATGTCTTTTCTAGTGCAAAGATGAACTTGGCAAACTGAAATATTAAATGATAATATCAGCACTTTCATCATAGTTGTGTGGTTTTTGCTAATACTTGTGTTTACCAGCCAGTCTGAATTTTGCCTCTAGTCTAAACAATTTAGTACTTCAATTCTCTCAACTTAATTCTGCACTAATTTTAAAACTAGATTCAAAAGACAGTCTTTGACTTTTGTGAAAGATAGTTT
Organism: Entomyzon cyanotis; assembly: GCA_024500445.1. Taxonomy (NCBI): domain Eukaryota; kingdom Metazoa; phylum Chordata; class Aves; order Passeriformes; family Meliphagidae; genus Entomyzon; species Entomyzon cyanotis. Next base: position 30,417,370 of record JAKEPQ010001030.1, read on the forward strand.
TTAGACAAGTGGACCTATTTTTTTCATTTTAGAGCCACTCAGATTTAGTCATCAATAAGATGCAGAAAAACTAAGGACATTAATAACCTGGAATTACCAAAAATAACAATGCTAACAACCTAGTCATTAATGAGAATTACTAGTCTTGTTACTATAGAAACAAGACTGAAGCAAATAGAAATTATGTGTAATTTCTCATTCCCAAAAGTGACACATATTATGTCATTACCATAGTAATGATATTATTACCCCCAACGTAATAAACTTGAAAGCTACTTACCATGAGAGGACACCTCCACACCTGAAAAAGCTGACATGTACATGCTGCTGTTGATCTTCATTGAAGCTTCACAAACAAAAAAACCAACTGAAAGTGAACTGACAAATTTATGAAGCAGTGGAGATGGTGGAGTCATCTCAGGACACTTGCCAAGAGTTTGCTCTTTTTACTTATGGCAAACCCAAATTTAGCTGTCAATCACTGTAGACCACAACAGGACAAAGGTAAAATTCAGTTTAGTCTGCTGTCCTTTTTTGGTATGATCAGTAGTAACTGTTGGCTCAAACTGGAAAACAAGACAAAACGTCACTCACAAAACGGTTGGCCATTGCCACTGCAGACAGGGTTAGGAGAAAGGAATGTCTGTTTGCTTGTTTACTTTTCCTCTAGCTATATTGGAAAGCCAAACTGAGGGTTTCTGTAGGAATGACAATATATGTGTGTTGGATGTGATGTGTTAGATCAACATAGGAAATGTTTTCTGAGAGTGGGAATAAAAAAATCTTGTCTTGACAAAGAAAACACTGGAAACTTCTCTAGTAACCGCAACTAGCCTTACCTTTCCCCATCAGGTTTTCCACTTGAGATGAAGTACTGCGGAGGTCAAATATTTTGAGGATGATGTCTTCAAATATTGTTACTATTATCTTTTTTGTCCTCTGTAATCAGTTCTTCAGTGTCATGTATAGGATAAATCCCCTTACATTAGGAAGCAGCAATAGAGATACTGTGGCTAAGATCTGACAGTGAAGTTACTTCACACAATTAGCACAGGAACAAAGAGCATTCATGTATGTGCTGTCTTTCAGTAATTCACTGGGTGACTCAGGCAATGGGGTCTCTGTTATTCCATTATTAATTTTTATTACGACTTTTTTGTTGTTCTAGGACGTGACACACACCTACTGACGTAAAAATGAAAATGCAGCTCTGTAGTGTCTGACCATGGAAATCACAGAGCAATCACAGGGAAACTGAGAGTTATCACTCCTAGTTTCTGCTTTTCATCATCACTGCTGGTTAACCAATACTATTTGTCTTAAAGAAAAACAATTTTTTACCGTGAAAATGACTGAGCACTGTCACAGACAATGAGTCATGTAGTTTCTTGAAAATGGAGTTCAGAAATATTCAAAAGACATCTCGCCATAGTCCTGGGAAACTTTCTCTAGGTGACCAGACTTGAACAGGAAGGGGTTGGACCAGATGACTGCCAGAGCTCTCTTCCAAACTCAAATTATCATTCTGTGATTTTTGAGATTTCTAGAAAACCAGGCACAGTAGTTGATTTACTATCTAGGTTTGCCTTTTGGGGTGTCTCAAAATGTTGTGGTAACTCATGTCTCTTATTGATTCAAGTTGAAAGCTGTTATTGTTAGTTCGGTAAATCAGCCTGATCATGAATTTATGAGCTCATTTTATTGGCACAGAGAGCTGATTAGGCTCTTGCCTAGACACTGAGTTGCTTGGGGCTAAGGGCATAAAGGTAAGCAAGCCTCCAAAGTTACTTAAAGGCAAAGGTAAGCAAGGATTTTATGTCCCTTTAAAAAGTTGTGTGAAATCAAATTTCCAAGGACAGACCAGTAATAAAGAATAAATAGAATAAAAATGGATAGTCACAACTGATAAATTCCTGAAGATATTTTAACAGTACCCAATGGAGTTTACAGTGTCATTCCTTCTAATAATATAGAGGAGTTGTTACAAGAAGGGAGACAAACTTAGGTCTTGCTCTTGTTTTCCATTATGTTTGCTTGTTGTATCCATATAATTTAAGAAAATCTGTACTAAAAAGCCCCAATATACTTAGAGAAATTATATGGAATACAGTTCAACATGAACATTCCGTTTATGATGATAGAGAGCAATTACACATCCAGGTGTTTTCTGTTAAAATTTTGTCTTAAAATGACAGAAGATTTAATTGCACCTACACATAGCTCTTTATTTATATGCCTCTATTAGAACTTAGAAATGTGCACCTTCTACTTTTACCAAATACAACAAATTTAGTGAATGTATAACCTTGTGCTTGCAGTGAAAAACACTTCTCATTTTCTAAGGAAGTGAAGACAATTACCTACAGGCTTTACATACACAGAAATGTCATTGGTTTTGTCAAGCATCATGTTTAAAATTCATGCAAGACAGCGTTTGTTGGGGAGCTCTGTTGATCTATCAAAAACTGCAAATCATCTTCACTGGTAGCTCTGCCACTGAAAAGCAAAGGAGTAGAATGAATGAGAAAAATGTTGATTTTGCTCAGAGCGCTGTAAGGGAAGGAGCCAACAATCCAGGCCTTGAACAAGCAAATGGTATTTAGAACTCACTGTGCATCACTGAGTTACAAAAACAAGAAGAGGCATGATGAGTATGTAAGCATGAACGGAACTTGGAAAAAAGCCCTAATGACTGACAACAAGCGTTATTTTAATGATAATACGCCAGCTCTGGTGTAAGTTGCATGAAGATATGCACACATAATATTCTTCTGTCACCAATCTTGGACATAGTGGCTAGCTAATAATTAATGAAGCAGCAATTCATGTCTAATGGCATAAACAGTCAATTATTCTTTTGGATAAAAATCTGAGTTTGATTGACTCAGATCCACTGTTTACAACCCATAAAGCAACAGTCATGAACAATAATTGATTTATTCACCTCCCAGCTGGCAATACTGTATACTGAGAAACACCGAAGTTGGTACATATGTCATGTGCACAGCTTACAAAGTGGATAAAGGTCATTACCTCTATTTATGGATCATATGATAATGTTACATTATTTAATAATGCATTTTTCAGAGGAAAAAGTCTTGAGGGAACATCACTGAAATTATAAGCACCCAGAATACCTGAGTTTTCTGATATCCTGGGCATTTCACTAACCAGCCACATCTGCTGGGACACACCTGAACTTTTTCAGTTTGCTGGTTATACTACTGGGTCTGATTAAAGCCTTTTTCTAATATCTTACTCTCATTGAGGCTTTTCTAAAAATACATGCATGTGTGTAAATAGCCTGATTTCTTGCCTGATGTTTGAAATAATTTACTACCTTCTGAAGCTTTTACAGATGAGACTAAGTAGCAACTTCTGCTCTCATCAAATAAATGGATTTAAGCCTCAGCAACACTGCCTTCTATATCAGTATCTTACTGATGCCAAGAGACTGTAGCAAATGAACCAGGAAGACTCACCTCTATGCAAGATACAGCTGAAGGCATGTAAATACTTGGTTTTGATTGAGAAATCAATCATTCACAATCTGTTTCTCTAGCTCAGAGAGGGCCAGTTTACTCTTCTCTTACAGGCATGTGCATTTCTGCTCTGTAAAGGTATTTAATACTGAGTGTGAACATATTTCCTCCTTAGGGCAGAATGTACAGTAGATGCAATAAGGTAAGCAGTTGCAGGCCAGGAGAAACAAGAGTATGTGTTTAAAAGGTGTGGCTGTATTAGTCTTATCCACATATGTCAGTCTTGCAAAATTATTACAAAATTTTAACAATGCAAGGCACAAAACTGACTTGCTCACCACAGTTTTGAATGAAGAGGAGAGACATAATGTCATTGTGCTTATCAAAGAAAAAACAAACCAACAATTTCTAGAGACAATGTCTTTTACGTCTTCTGTATCTTCAAGATTTTCAAGTCAGTGCTACAATTACTGAGATTGCAGAGTCTATTATTCTGGTGTTAGGAAATACAAGTTGTACAGCTGCACACTGAATGTGAATTATATTCCATGGTGTAATACATTATTATGCAGGCTTTAATTATAGGATAATTGACTGGTCTTTTCCACAAAATTCTGACCTCATTTACTTTGATTCCAAATATTTGCAAAACTGGCTTTGACATAGTCATGAAATATCTATGTTACTTTGAAGCATATGACCTAAAGAAAGATTTGCCTGACTGAAAATGTTTATATATTCTGGCCGTATTCTTTGGGCTAATGCATTATTACACTACTTTTTGCAAACCTGTGTCTGCCTATACACTTAGAAGATGGTGGTAACAAAGAAAACTCATCTTGTGGGAACAATTGTGTTCTGTGTGGCATATGTAGAATCTTATATGTTTGCTTAGTTTTCATGTTAATCCCAGTGCCCTAGTTTACGAGTAAGGCACTGTCTTAAAGAAGTATTACTTTCAAATTTCAGACATATTTTTCTTGTAGATAAATTCAGCCACTTCATTATATGGCTTTTTAATTGATGCTTTCGTTCAGTCTCCTAATATAGCACAGTTTTGTAAAATTCTTTTTTGTTTTTGAGGCTCCTTTTAAAATTGCAGAACTGATTCCTTTCCCTGTTTAAACATGTAAACCAGAATTATGAGTTTCAGGAGTCTCAGTCCTGAGAACTGTCATTAAAGGAAAATAAAATTCAGAATCCAGTTTTAGATGTGACAATATTTAAAACTTCCTTTATGCTATTAGCTACAGGAAGCTGCTAAACAAGGAATAATTTTCATCTGTACCTGTACAGATTTTCTAAGTGAAAGATTTTTGCTCAGACATTTGTTTTAGACTATGATACGAATTACTATTTACTTTAAAGATTTGTTCTTTAATGATTTGTTCCCAGATTTTTTAATTCTTGAATTTTCTTCTCTTTGCTGGTTTTGGTTGAGTTAAATATTTCTTTGGTGCAAACATAGTATTTTCACATTGCTGAGTAGATCAAAAGACATTTTATCTGTAATAATAGTCCTTAAGTCAGCAATATTAAAAGTTTTTTTCATATTGGAAGTCAGCATTGCATTACTCTTAAAATATCCTCCTTTTATTAAAGACACAAAACCCATCCTAATCTAGAAGAAGCCAAATGCTATGAGACAACTAGCCAGATTAAGATTTTTTTTTTTTAAGTTGGAAATCAGGATGACAAGTAGGCTTGGAGAGAAAGGAGATTAAACAAATCTTATTCCTTACATGGAGTCAGGAAAGCAAGTAATCACTGTGACATTAATAAAAAGTCATATTTGAAATATAGTTGAAAATGCATATAGCATAGGCTGGCTGTTCTTTTTAAGAAGACAAATATGAAGAAAAGTTGCACTTTTCTTATTTGAAAACTAGTCAGAGTCTCTATAGTGATACAATACACTTTAGGTGTATTGAATTTTTCTTCCAGGTTCACTAGAAACATTTTTCGAATATTTGTTCACACAGTACTTCATATTATAAGTGTCAAAATCCTAGATAGGTTCTTGGGTCACAGCTGGAAAGACATTGACTCTAGTAATTTGTGGCATTTTCCTATGTTCCATTGATGATTGTACTTTATCTCATTGTCACATTCTTTGCTTGTATTTTTTCTCTTTTAGAAAAACTGGAAATTTCCCTTTTTCTTTATTAGAGGCGTCTCAAGCTTCCTCAGCAGAAGAGACAATGGAAATTTGTTTTTCTGAGGATGAGGATAAAATAGTTTGCATCATTCTCCCTCTTGGAAGCAGAAAATTCAAAATTGCTGTACCAAAAGAGACATTCCCAGGTATTTAGGAGTGAGACCCAAGAAGCCACACAGGTGTTTTGGGGGAAAGTAGTGAAAAGAGAATGGGTAATAGGTCTTGGAAAGTCAGGAAGATTTTGGAGGGCAGATGGGAGAGATGGAAAGATGCCATGTTCATGCAGTCTGTGCCTACCACCTTTCCATTTCAAATAGTCCTCCCCTGTGCAAATTCCTGTGTGCCCAGACAAGAGGGAGAGAGTGACACAGAGGAAATGGAAGGAAGGAGACTCAGGCAAGGTAGAATGCCTTGATAATCTCACTACAAGGTGAGGTTCAAGAGCAAGCTGGTCTCTCACAATGCTACAAGATGTTTCCACCACCATGTGTCCTTTAGGAGGACCCTTATCCACCCCTGTTGTTTTCTGCAAGGCTGTCCATCCAGCTGTTGAGACATAAAGTGAGTGTAAACTGTTTGGTGGTGCACAGTATTTGTGCACTGGCAGAGTGGTCACCAGAGCTATGTACACCTCTTAGAAGAATGGGTTTGCTATCCCAAGAGGCCAGGAGACTGCCTATTTGGCATAGAACTAAAATTAGCTCTGGTCCTAGAAAAAGGAAAGTAAAAAAAATCTTGAAAAATATTTCTCAGGTTTGGAAGAGTTTCCTGACTGGCTCTTTTAAACTGTGGCGTGATGACCTAGCAAATCCTAAGCTTTAAAAATGTTTTAACCACTAAATAACACAGCCATGATCTAAACACTGGCCATGCTTAAGTGGTTAGGGCTGTAGCAAATCTCTACATATGCATTACAATGTGGGAACTATGTACATAGGAGCACTCTGTCTACCTATCTTCATAAGGAGTATTTTTTTAAAATGTATTAAACAGCATGCACATGCATATTATTAGAATTTAGGGACAGAGCTGATGAATGAGCATTTTTTGCAAAACAAAGTGCATACAAATATGACCTTATTGCTCTGGTGGGGGGTGAATTTCAGTTCAGAGTGAAAAATTTGAGAAAGCATCTTTTAAAATAGATAGTTTTAAATAGAATTCTCTTTGTTCACTAAAATAATGAAAGAGCATTGGGGATATATTTTTTAATTCTGCAATCTTCTCCCAGTGATCTCACTGTCCTATCCTCCCACTTGTATCTGTTATGACCTACAGGAAACTCAGCAGTGGCATACGTGGAAAATATTCATCACTGACTCACAAGAAAAATCATACTCATTCAATTTCTTCCTTCCAAAAGAAAAATCACCACAAAAGGCTATTGCCATTTAGTGTTCTCTTTCCTAGCTGCTGCATGTTGTTAGCAATACCATTGCCACATCTCAATGGGAAAATATTCTGTCCATATTTTCTAGAGACATTATACTATTGACTTGAAGATCTTGTTGACTTTTCCCAGCTGTTTTCATTTATTTGTTTAAAATATTGTTACTATGGATTTCATAATCACTCTCTCCTCCTGGCAACCAGACATTAATTTTTTATCTTCACAAAAAAAGCAGATGTAAGTGGAGAGAAAGTGCAGGCATTGTGTGAAAGAAATATTTGGGAGCTTTGGGTAAAAAAAACCTTGATAGATATTAGGTAGCAAATTTCATTAAATTAAATTAAAATTCAGATGAAATAAAATATATAAATTCTCAACATTCCCCAGATCTTCTGAGACCCCGAGTTGTAGCTTAGATTTATAATATGGGAGCTGGGTTAGAAATGCACGCATAGCATAGGGCTGGGCCTAGAGGCCTGGTCATTAGAGACAGTTCATCCTGCTTTTCTATCCTAATCTGTATTTACTTAAATATTTCATATATTTCTGTAGATCTTCAGGTAGACACAGTTGTGATTTATCAGGTATTAGATAATCGCCCTTACTAAGCCAAAAGCTGGACTGAACCAGAAAATTCAATGTGTCTGGCATATGCACTCACATTTTCAAATATAAAACTGCCTTCAAAGTAAAAGAAAACTATCTAAATGTCTTATTTACTTTTGTGTTTGGGACTAAAGATACGCGACTTTGTCATCAAAGGAACTTGTGATGTTGAAGTGAAATTAAATTTGTGCCTAAAATGCCTAGACAGTATACAAGATTTTCAAAAACAACCTGAAAAGTTTTCATTTCTTTCTTCTTTACTTGTGCTAAGGACAAGTGACTTCACTATCAATGATGCTTATTAGAAGCCTGTAATATAATGAAAATGAAATGCATTGTGCCCAACATGCCTTAGTTTTCATAATAATGACAACACATATGCTGTATTTCTTTCTTTGTCTTCTTTGTGTCACTGATATAAACTGTCTTTCTGCCATCACAAACTGTGAATAATGTATGAAATAAATAAAAAAAAGTGAAGTATGAATAGAAATAAGCTGTGCAAGAGACCCATATGTTCTACTTGGGGATGGGCTTGATTCGCAGCCTATCAAAGTCAATGCCAAGAATACTATGGAAATTAACGGGCTTTGATCAGGCTCTATAGTCATATATTTTGGGCCTGGATTTTTAATAGTGAGAAAAGAAACAACTTGTCAATGAACAGTATTCTTTTCCTTTGTGTTGCTCTTCAGGTGCCAAGAGCTCTCTTGACACCTGAAGTTTGGCTTTGTTGCTGCTTTTCACACTTGGCCCTGCTACCTGTGGAAGGTCTGGGTTTAAGCATATTTAGATATGAGAAAGGGAAATAAAGCAGCTGAGTTTAGAGGGAGATTGGTAGTTAAATGAGATCCACCACTATCTAACTCCATGTTTATTAGACAGATGAGTGTCTCACTCAAAGCCTTGAGCTTTGATTCATTAGTCCCTTGAGTCATTACTTAATACAGAGTTGACATTTAAAAATAAAACTGCTTGCACAAAGGGCCAGCTTGTGAGCACCAGGCCTGGAGAGTAACACGTCTGCTTGGAGCTCCCACTCACAGTTGTAACAACACTAATGAGTAACGTAGCAATAACGCCAGCACCCATGAATTAGGGATGAGTAATGGGCTTCTGGCAGAGATTGCAAGATGACATGGGAACCTCCAGGCCTCCAAAAAATTTTGGCTCTGTCACAAGGAAAGCCTTTTGTATTACCTGTGTCCCAGGCTCACTCACTTCCCGAGGAAAGGAGCCAGTGCAGCCTGATGTGGGAGGGCTTTTTCTTCTCTCACCAACCTGACAGATGACTGTCCCCTTCATTCCCCACCTTCCACATGAAGTAGGATATGAAGCTTGCTTCGTGCTATGTCTACTTGCTGAAAAAGGAATTAAAAAAGGATCCTTCAGCAGTAAAGAGATGGAAAAGAGGAGGCTATCTGGGGAAAAAGGGCTGGTGTGCCTGTAAAATTTTACAGGAGTTTGGGAACAAGAGACTGGGAGAAAAATTGAGAGAAATGTGAGCAGAAGGCAGAAATTGAGATGCAAACTGGTCTGCCTGTATCAATGCTGGGCACATGGGGGTTCGAGTTGGGCCAGCCTGGTAGAGGAGGAGACCATCCTCGTGCAGGGCTGAGAAAGCTGTTAAAAGGCAATTATTTGCTGAAGAGCTCATCAGACCATTCTGTGTTTCTACGTAGCTCCAAATGCTTAAAATCACATTGCTGATTTTCCAGGTTTGTCCCTCACAAGGACTCAATCCAGAGAGAGGGAATTTGGAAAAAGAAACACAGGTCAAAATCCTCAATACTGTAATTTTTATTATTTGAAATAAAGCATAACAATGTCAAAACACTGTTCTCCTGTTTTCTGAGGACAGATACCAAGACTGAGAGGAACTCAAGAGTTTTTAGAAATGCAAACATTTATTTCTGAGTAAAATACAAAAACTCACTGGTTTTTTTTTTTAATATACATTTGCATTTATATATATTTACTGCTTTCCATGTATAAAATGTTCTGACTCAAAAGTGGGGTAGTTTGGGCCATTAGCAGTCCAGGAACTCTCACTCAGTATAAAGTAGCCTTCTGAGGAGTGTGGTAAGAGGAAAGAGCTTCATAGAAGAGGCAAGACTAGGCTGAGCAGACCCTAAATAGTCCACTGTGCTATTTAGATAGAGTAAAATGGTACTAAAAGAAACCAACACATGAAACTATCCATATCTCCAGCCCCTTTTTTGTTAGAGAAAAGCATATTTTTGTTTATGCAGCAAATTAAAGTGGTACAAAACATTTAATTGGAATTAAAGAACAAAATTTAATTTAGGGTATTGAAGTTGGCTTCAAATGGTAATAGATGTGAAAACATCCTACATAGTCTCAGCTATAGGTGAAATATGTTTTATTTCTAATGGAAATGGGGAGATGAAAAATGCAAGTGTGGATTTGCGGTATACACATAAGACAAACCAATAATTTTTTGTATCTTCTAAGTATTCAGAAATAACTGCTTCTGTCCCACATTTGCAGAGCTTCTAACTACCTCTGATGAAAGTGGAGGAAAATTTTTCAAAGAGATTCAGGAATAAAAAACTGACCAACCTTGCATTTTTTTACTTGATTTTATTACACCTGATTTTTTGCTTTTTAAACAAAAAGGTACCATTCAATAATTCATTAAATTGTATTTTCTTTCCATATGAGTAATGTACTGATAATTACAACAAAATATGTCTTGGTACCCAGTATAAAAAAATAGATCATAAAGTAGAGAGGACATTCCCCTGGTATTTGGCCGGAGAGATCCATTCTTGTCCATTTAAAGACTGTGTAAGAGTATTGCTCAGATGCAAAGTAAAGGAAGCACAACAGAATAAATAGACAACATCTAATGAAAATGTAATTTAAAATCTCAAGGAACCTAGACAGAAAAGCTTTTGGGACCATTTCTCTTCTCTCAAAACCAATCTTTTTTCAGACATATGCCTATTTCTGCTCTAATATAATTTGCTTGCTGAAGATAGTTGTAGGAGTTTTTGGATCAAATCTTTTACTTACATGATACTGATATAAAATGGGTATAAAATAAATTTTTGGAGAATGCTATAAGTGAAAGCATTGGAATATAATGGTACTCATATCACTGATTTGGCATTATTTACATGAGTAGATGATTTAGGGATAGAGAAAGTGAACAGGAGGAGAGACTACTATCAGAAAAACTTCTGATAAAATACATTTTCACCTGTAATCATCTCTAAGCCTGTGTGGGTAGGTTGAAGTGGACCCAGTTTTCCTTTTTTTCTTTCCAATTGGGGAGAACGTTTAGCTTTATTTTATCATGTACAAATGATTTACTGCATATTAACATAAAGTCACACATACAAATACCCCTCACATCCAAAGCTGACAAATTTATAAAAAGAAATATTATACAAATATTTATTACTCAGTAAGTACCATAGACAAGGTATACAGTAATAAATACAGACTATTTTAAATTTCTACAGTCAGAGTTAGACATACTAAGGTGCTAAATCCCAGCAATGCTGATGAAAATTGACAGTGATAAAAGAAGGCTGAATGCAGCCTATATAAGCATTTTAATTACTGTCTTTAGTTTAAATAAACAAGGCTGTGAATTAAACTTTCATACAGGGCAGGTATCACAGTATCTAGGTTAAACACAGAGCATTCAGGCATGGGATGTAAAGTATTAACTTTCCACCATGACTCTTAAACAGTGCCATGTAGCAAATATCACTTATGCCTAATGCATTTAGATCTCTGTGGATTAAATCCATATTGAAATGGAATATAAGCCAACTGTTCTGTATGCAGGGGTGGCATGGGTGTTAATATACAGTTAAACCATATTTGATGAATTTTGCAGGTTTTGGTGGGCTGAATGTTTCTAATTTGCAGTTATGTGTGAGCTTGAATAGAAGCATTTGAAACCATGTTGCAAAGGTATCGAAATTTTTTATTGTCCCTTATGACAAATGCAGCAAATATATATATCTATTATAGATATTGTAAGGATTTACATTCCTGTAAGTATATAGCAATATAAAACAAAGAGTCAGTAATTTATAAAAATGAAACTAATATGCAAAAACCTTACTGTTTTATTGGGATTTGCAAGCACTAGATCTGTTCTAGAGAAGGTACCTTCTAAGTCATAACAGAAGAGGTGCATTGTTAAAAATCATCGATAACCCATCTGCAACAGGATTTTGGTTTTTATTTCAAAGTGAAAAACTGTAAATTGTTTCTACTTAGCAAGCAAATATATACCTCATCTCCTGGTCCCCAGGTCACAAAAGAGGGTTATCCTGTCACCACCACTGATTTCTTAAAAGTGTGACATGTATTTAGTTGTCAGTTCTGATCAGCAGCATTCACGAATCAACATTACATAAGCAGCAAAGCATACCATTTTATGCTCTTTTGGAAGATAATTAGAGTTCCCTTTTGTTGCAAATAAGATGTAAAACAGCTATAACTGCTGGTGAACGTGATTAAAGTAACCTCTATAGAACCCCATTATTCTAGACAGATTCCTTCAGATGCATAATTTCCCCATTTTAAGAAAACATAATGCATGCATATAAAATTCAAATTGTCGAGACACCTCTAACAAAAATTAGTTGTCTATTAAGGCATTCTTAGTAGCTGGTTAACATGTAAAACTCTTTAAGTGTATTTTAAAATAATCATGAAATAATAGTACGTGTCATTAAAGGTAAACATTTTACAGTGAGAGGATTGTTCAGACAAAAGCTGTGTATTAAACTTTTTCTTACAGAACTCCCATTAGAAGAAAATGCCACAGTCTTGTCTTTCTAGCAGGTATGTACCAGAACATCCCCCTGCCCCCAGCTTCATAATCATTCCTCACTATACACAGACAAATTAGGGAACATTGTCATTTTTCAGCACATAATTTATAGCTGAAATGCCTTCATTAGACCTCATCTAATATAGTAAAAATTTTGTTCATGGAAAAAGTATTCACCTACTGTTGGACAACATACATAACTTCTTTATTTGTCACTTGTGGTTTTATTTTCTACAGAAATTGCTGGATAGTGGAAAGATTGCCCACTAATATTTTTTTAAACAGGGATAGAAGAAATTGATCAAATAAATGAGTCAATATTAATACCAAGGTTCCCACTATAATCCCATCTACCCGTTTTAGGCGGTATTTTAAAAAAACTGACAAAAACCTGACAAGAGGGTATTAAAAAATATATCTTGCTTTCAAATAATTAATTGTGATTTTATAGCCGAGAAAGGGAAATACCAACAAATTGTTTTAAGACACATGGATGATGTTGCTAAATATCAATATACCATTGCTCTTTTTCAGCAAGTTTCAAATTTCTCCTGAGTGTGGCTTTGTGCATAATGTGCTCTATGGTGTGGAGAGCTGGGTATGGGGACTTGTTCTCAAGTGGTGGAGGACATCTCAGGGCAGCTGTTGAGCAATCTGATTTCTGAATTGAGTGGATAGAGTTTGACTCAAAGCATACAGAACCAATATGCAGTGTAGTTCCCAGAATAAGGTCCTTGATAATAGTTTGCCTCTGAATTATATAACAGATAATAGTTTATTTGAAATTTTTAGATGATAATAAAAGATGATGAACAAATTAGAAAAAGGTTGCCAATAGAGTGACCATTACTTTTGCTGAATTGTTGTAATTATAAAATCAAATCCTGGTTTGCTCTGTTGGGTACCTCAACATCTAAAGGAAATGCTATTAAAGAAGCTTACAAATGAATAATCATTCCCAACAACTCACAGCAGCACTCACAGCATGAAAGTACAAGAAATAGGGAAAGTTTTCAAGGAGGGAACTGATTAGGGTGAGGATGATTCTCTGTCAGAAAAATGTATTGTGCAAGTGTCCTCTAGAGAAAAAATTTTCACCTGAAAAGAAACAGCATTATGAACACTACAGAACTGTAGATTGCAGGACACTGATCTTATTAAGAACCAATGCTAATTTGCACACTGTCTCCCGCTGAACTAGAAGCAAGTTTACCACTGGGTTTGTTAATTTACGCAGGACACCATTATCTTTGGTTGGACTTAATGTATCAGAGTAGATAGAGGTCATTAGCTGCTGGGTTCATGATTATGTAGCATGAATTACAGACAGTATCACAGAAATACATTTGTTCTGAAGCTTCATTTCTCCTCAAGTGATTTTTTGCCTATTGGTGTTTAATTCTATTTGCAAAACCCTAGACAATGTGTATTACACACATACACACACACACACACACACTCTGCTGGTGATTTTGTTTTGTTTTGTTTTGTTTTGTTTTGTTTTTTCTTCATTAACAATTCAGAAAAGTAATGTAATTTTAAATAAAAATAAAGTTCAATAGTATGCACTTTGCATTTAATAGAAGAAATAAACAGTCAGCTTGACTCTTTAAATTTGCAATAGCAGACATAATTACAATGGAAGCTGTAAGATCCCCATTCTAAGCAAATCAATTATTTAGCTAGCTCAGTACTGGGGAAATAAATGGACAGATCTCTCCCCTAGATGCTATACCATGCATTTATCTCAACTTTCCACTGGACTCCTGAAGCTTCTCCTGCACCCTAAAATACTGTTAGAGAAAGAGACTATAGACTGTCATCAGAATGCTGTTTTTAAGTATAGCTCTCTAAAGTCCTACATCCACAAGAAATCAGCCTATTTAATAGAAATATTTGTGTTTTCTGGTTAAGTAAACACATTTTCATAAAGATCTATGCTCAGTCTATTTTGCTTAAATGGAACCAAGCATCTACAAATTCATTTACAATTTTTAGATCTGTACAAGCACATTTATAATAGCAGGGAACACTTTTGCGTCTCAGCATGATATCTTTAGAAAGAGGTGAATTTTCATTTATTTAATGCAAATACTCATACAAGGTAAACTGCTAAGGCATATGTGGAGCGTGTTTTCATGGAAGCTTTGTGGTAACAGGAGAATAATAGAACATAATTGTACAATAAATGGAATGTTAAAGTTTCAAAATTACTCATGCTATGGTGCAGTGAATAAAAAAGAATACAGGAAGACTGAGATACTATTTGTTGGGTTTTGAGCTCCTATGATTATAAATTATTTCTATCTAGTTTTATGTGTATTTTAGGAATATCTCTTCTTTTTCACTAGACAAATATCAATGGGGGAGATATACATGATCTCTGAATACTGTTAAAGCTCTAGATACTGCAAGTTGTTTGCATTGTTATCAGGGCTTGGTGAACTACTTCAGCTATGTAAACTACTTGCAGCAGCTATGGTTTTTTAATAAACTTAGCATATTTTCAGTTCACAGATTTTATACAAATACGAATTTTGTGTTTTGAAAGTGATTTTCTTTCCAAGTGGTTTCTCTTCTTTATGCAAACAATATAAGTCTTGTGGTTTGTCATGAAGTACCTGCAAGACTATAGTTTTGATTATTTTTGCCTATCTTTATTCACTTGACCTTAGTGGTTACTTGAATAATAAGGTATCTTTTCCTTCTGTCTGCATGGTTGAAATATTCATGAGGAAGAGAAGGACTTGAAACATTTGGTGTGGTAAGCACATGTGTGAAGGTGTTCATGCACCCTTAAACTTTCTGAGAAACAGTTTCTTGTAGGAATAGTTGTGAAAAGCAAATATAGTGCTTGTATAATTGTGAAACTGAAATTGTAGTTGAACTTATTGCACCCTGAGATGTCCAGATGTCCAACACTGGTGTTTGGTGTACAAGCTACTTCAGTACCATTCTCTCAGGTCACAGGTGATGCAAGAACTGCTCTTCAGGGAGGGTTCAGCCACAGCGCACAATGGCATTGAGAAAGAGATTATTCCCACTGCCATGTGCTCTCTATACCACTGAGATCATGTATAGCAACTCTAAAATTCTCTAAATAGACAAATACATCAGGAAGAATTCTGCTTCCCAGGACCACTCTAATTCTTTAATTTCTCCGCATATGTGTTTGGTTAGAGCATATGTATAAATTCCTACATTTATACAAATTTACTATAAACTTTACTGAACTCAAGAAGAAATTTGCTGATGTCCTAGATAATTCTCCAGATAACAGACATAATGAATGTTTCAAATAGAGATTAATGACTATAAAGCTAGCAGTGTCCTAGCTGGGGACAATGTCTCATCTTTCTAGTCACATGAAAACTGTGCTTTCTGCTTAAAGATGGTATGGCAATGAGGGTGGAAAAAAAGAGAAAATAAAAAGGAGGCATTGTGTACTTTATTTCACAACTTTTTTTACAAGATCTTTTGAATACTCTCTGCAAATATACCATTTTTATATACCATTTCAAGACCAGTATCCTCCATATAAGATAAAGGTAAAAATCCAGTCAGTTATGGATTTAAGTGTTACAGAATGTCATATGCTGTTTTGAATTACACCTTACTATAAATTTATACCGCAAATAATGAGTTCATTTAAAAATCATCAGCATCATCTTTCAAAATTAAATCTTATTGGAGATAAAGACATTTTTCTTGCACATAATACTTAGTTAGGATTTCATTTGCTTTAATCCTTTTGGGATATGTCATCCCACATTCTGGTTCTTTGCTCGACCTTACAAGGCAGCTCTCCCTGCAGGTACCCTTAATAGCCACCACTTAACAGTCACACTCTCTCCTTCCCCTTACAGATACTCCCTATCACCTTTACCTTTTATACTACGTCATATTAATTCCTCTATGGATCTCTTGGCTCAAGGCCTTTGCATTAAAAGTCTTTATGTGAGACACCACAGGAGAAAACAAGGCACACTGCTGTTATCTGTATAGTTGGCTTGTTAAAGATGTGGAATACTAGAGTCTAAAAAGGTTGCCAACAGAAGAAAACCATGCATGGCAGTAGCAGTGCACCAGACACTAAGTCACATGGATAAAGATGGAGCTAAAGACTAAAACTTCAAGCCTGAGCTCCCCTGTTTATATAGAAAATTGCTATTTGTACTTCTTTCTATTTTTGAAACAGTTCAGGTGGAGAAAGAAGTATTAAAAAAAGAAGGGCTTTTCATACTCTCAGATCTTGGCCAGATGCTTAACATTCATTGTCTTAGGCAGTCTCTGTATTTTTTATAATGACAATAAATTCTTGACTATTGAAAAAGAAATTCAGAACACCCAGATATGCCTTTTTCTACAGAGAGAAGGAATTCTTGGGCTCTATTACATTGAGTTGTCACTAAATATTCTAGTGAACACAACCACCAGGATACAGAAATGTGTCCCAAGAAACTCATTTACTCAAATTATCTACCTCAGGAGAAACAACGTAAAACTGAATTAGGAGAGCTCCTCTGGCAAAACAACAGGCAACTCACAGAAGAAACCTATTAGCAGTATTGTGTGATATACCAGCTAAAGTAGCTCTGCTAAAATGGACCTGGTAGAAATAGGTTCCAATATATCTGTGGTTATTTGTTATCATGAAGCATAAAATGGAGTGTTGACTTCTTTTCCATTTATGAACACACGATATTTGTTTTGCTGTAGATATCCAACCCAATAAAAATGCTTACTGCATTGTTATCCAAAAATGATTGCCAGGGGTGATTTATCTACCCCGTCTTGGCAGATTTAAATAAGAGTAGAAGGTTTTCAAAAATCATAGAGAATAAATTTGAGGAAGTGCTTATAAACATCACAGAGTTTACAGACAAGTTTTATACTGTTGTACAGAGACAAAAAAAAAGAGAAGTCTTCTGGCATAAGAACTGACAGATTGTGTTGCTGTCCACAATTGCAAAATTGAAATGGCTGAGGCCAAATAGTACAGAACATGTAGATGACGTCATTCTTCACATCCAGAAGGAGGTCACTCTACCTGTGGAGGAAGTGCTGGCAGGATGTTTATGTGGGATTGAAGTCAGATATAATTCAGGCAAAGGAGGGCAGGAAGAGGGTGTGTAAATAGGAAGTCCCTTAATTTTGTTTAATTTCCTTAATTCTCTTTTTATTGTAACTTCTTTCATACCTGAAAAATTAACTCTTTTCCATGCAAGAATGATAAAAACATTAAGCAAATTAATTGTCTTTTTTACCTCAGCCATTTCTATAAACAGTTGCTGTAGTTTTATCTTCCTCTTTATTTACATTATTTAGGGAAATGTAAGCATCCATATCACTGTCCTTTGGCAGCATTTATGTATTTAGTCAAAATAACACTGTAAATCCACCAAATCTTAAATTGTGAGTTGATTAGTTTTTAAAAAGGAAAACAGTTGACACTTCATATAACATTATTAACATTGCTGTTAAAAGATTCAAAGGAAGATTTATTGAGAATTATTTTAACTCTAGTCACTTAGAAACTGATGCTTACTGACATATTTTCCTGAAGTAGATACACTACGAAACATGCAAATGTAATGATAGCTTTGTTATAGGTGATGAGTTAGAGGAAAGAAGGGTTTTTTGATAATTGCAATGCCTATAATGGAACCATAATATTAATTTATTCCCCATTTCTCCCATCACTTCATTTATTTATTTTTTGAAATATGCTAAAGAAAAAATACCTAAAGCAAGACAAGAATTTTAATGAACATTTTCTCCTGCTTCCAGACAAGTATACAGAATGGCAACGTACATAACTTGGTGAGTTATGATAGAGCACAACACACATAATAATAAAGTTATTCTGTAAATGTCCATATTTGCAGGTATTCACAAGCAAATCACGACAATAAGTTCCATTCACTTTTTGTAGGTTGTCCACAAAATCACTGGCATATATTTCATAGACTAAAACATTTGTGACAAAAAGTACAATTTGCCTATATTAACTTGTAAATAGTCAATATCAAATACCATTGCAATTGTGAAACTTTGGTGCATCATCTCTCTGCTTCTCTTATTAAAAAAAAAATCATTGCATTCATAAAACCCAATAATCCAAAGTGACTGTGAAAGCAAGTTCACAAAGAGAAATCTGATCTAGCTTTGCTCTTTTTTTCTTCCCTACCCTTCCCTCCCCACCTTTCACATTTCCCTTTTTCCATTTGCCTTTCCTTAAATTAGTCTGTAGCTATCTTACACTGTATTCTAGCATCAGCTGTTATTTTTGTCCCCTGTAAAAAAACATGATGGGATGGTACTGTACAGTTTCTGTAAGAGATACGGCACTCACTTGTTTTGTGACAGTTTTCAGTAGAAAGGGAGACTTATGTAAAAGTCCTTGGTGACTTACAAAGACGTTCTTCATTATTTAATATCTTAAAACTGGATCTTGGTCCTGTAGTCAGACTTTGTCCTGCAGAATATTTCTGGATTCTAGTTTTTTTCAGCAGGTAAAAACAATGGCAACTTGCAGAGTCTAGTTGCAGAAGATTAGCTTGCTATGTTAAGAGAAGAATGTCCTACAGAAGAGAGAAACCTGTCTGAGTTTTCATGACCAAATTTTAATTTTCCTGCTTTACTGCACTGAATTATCTACAGGGGTTTTTTTGTTTAATCACTGAATCTTCTTTTTAAATAATATTTTGCTTCTCCTTGGAGATTTCCTTACAGCATCAATGTATTAATCTGTGGCATTTTGTACATAAAATCATTTATATTAATGTATAAATTATATATAAATCCCACTGCCTGATGGTTCTCTTTCTAAAGTAAGAAGAGATTTTTGAAAAAAAAAACCTATACCTCCTTTGAAAAAAACAAAGATCATGTAGTAGCACCACTCTGTTCCCTAAGACAAGAAGGAAAATTTCAAAGCTTCTCTTAACATCATGATTAATAAGAATCATCAGGTTACTGAAAAGGTAACGTTGCTGATTTCAGATCACTGCCTCCTGCCTTCAGCTGTAGAAAATTGGTGGCACTACCACACAGAGGTGGTATCTTATCCTGACGAATCGTAACAGGAGGTAGGGTTAAATTCAGCAGTTTAATGGGCTTTCTTTGAGGAATGTAAACTGGTAAGCAGCAGCTCCAGGGAACAGAGGAGAAATTCTGAAGATCATTTTCAAATGTCACCCCTTCTTTCCTAATTTTTTTCAGGTTCTTACCTGAGGAACTGAATGCCATGATACCACAACACTGTACAGCTATTAACGAGGAGAGTCCACAAACCTGAAGAAGATAATTGGGCTTCTTCATACCCCTCATCAGTGAAGTAATCTGTCTGAAAATCAGCCCTTTATCTATCAATATGCCTTACAAGGAAGTACATTCCTTTTCCAATGAAGAGTCTTAGCTTGAAATGTACAGCTCAAAGTAGAGTTGTAACCCTCTTCTTTAAAGGAATAAGTATGGGAGGTGAAGAGAAATCATTCCCCATAATCAAATCATGCCCTCTTGAAGAAATGTCAATGATAATATTTTGCTTCTACCAAGACAATAATTTGGTAGATTGTGTAATCATCCAGGGCCAACAGGTTTTTAGTGCCCAATCACTTCAACAAGTGTTTTATGCCTCAAATCATATATATTCTGAAATGAGGTGGAGATTTCAGTCCAGCTGAATCTTTTCCCCTTTTCATGCAGTATTTGTCACACACAAACTGAATGTCACTCTTTAGCCTTATGATTATGTCACTCAACTGTCAGTGAAGAGAGTAGAACTCAATTCCTTTGCTAATTAGTTTGAATGGTTTCCTCAGAGGAATCTTCCAAACAGTGAATTCGTCTTGTTTGCTTTCACAGTGTTTCACCATGCTAAATAACATACAGAGAGTTGCCATCTTCAGCTGCCACTGAAGATGTGCACATGCTATGTGTGCCACGATGGAGCCGGGTGAACTATGAGCAGGTCAGATGCAAAACTGCAAAGTCCTACTGCATCACTGTACAGCAAAACCCTGCATCTGGTGTAGCAGTCAAATGTAGCAAGGAGAAGTCCTAACAAAGAACAAGAGTTGGAGTTGGCTAAATATGAAGCAACCAGTAGCTAACCCAAACATTACCTTAAAAAGCCTTCAACCATGTCTACATGAGTGATCTGAAATTTCTGACAGAACAATATGATCACAATGAATCATATATTACCCAGGCTGGGGTTAATAATAAATTAATTCTTTTTTCAAAAGTGTGTTTATCTGTATACACGTGCTTAAAGTTCTATTTGACACTGCATACTAAGATTAAGAACCACAGTGCTGCTGGGTGACTTGCTAGCATCAAGTGTTAATCAATTATTCTTATACTATTGCAATAAAGCTTTGTAATAAAGACGGCAAATCTTTTTCATTAATTTCGGACTACAAGAGATATGCAGGTGTATTTGTTTTGTCATTTTTTATGGAATCCGACCTGGAATGAAATGCTACCTTTTCTTCGTTTCTACTGATGACTGGATTCTGTACTAACACAAGAAAAAATTTGGCCGAACTTCATTGCAGAATAAATCCTGAAACAGTAAATAAAAAGTTTAAATAAGAGTTTTGTCTTGAGCCGAGTGAAAGACAAAATGTCCTGCATCAATCCCTGCTCCATTCATTTATGCATATACCTTTCATTTAAAATAATAGTGCTACACTTGTATGAACAGGACTTGCCTCTGCTGGAAGATCTGATTATTAAAAAGTAGCTCAGAGGAAAAAGATCTGCAATGTTAGAAGTATACCAGAAGTAATTGACATCAGTGAAACTAACACTAAAAAACAGACCTTGCAAAATCATGTACTTTGGTTTTGAGGAAAAGGAGAAAAATAGAAAAAGGAAGTGAAATAACAGTATATTTACCAGTCCCTTGGTAAGAATAAATATGTTTTGGAAAGAAAGCAGTTTTGCTGTATCTGATTTATCTAGCATGGCAGAAGGATTTACACAACAAAAGACAAAACCTTTTAATAAAATTGAATGCAATGTGCGATTACAAAGTGGACATTTCCTCTTGTCCTAGTGAATAACATAAGGATCTTGTATGCCATTTTGGTTCACAACACCTGTGATGAATTATTTGTAAATGCAATGAATAACATTACTAGGAACATGTCAAATTATATGTTGATAATGAATTTTTGGATGCATCTGCTATGTAATTGTTCCCAGCGGATGTGTATTCATCTTCACCTGGCATTATTTTCCTGATTTTGGGGTTTGTTTTTTATTATGCATTTTCATTTCTATCATAATTGTTACAGTGATCCCTGTTCCTTTGTTCTAATCAGGTCCCTTTGATGGTGTTGCACATTCTGAACAAAAGAGGAGGGAAAAACACACCAGGCTGTTGGCAAAACAAAACACTGGTCTTTATTTGCGACTTTCTAAGTGCCTGCTTGGCCTCAGACGGTTGGGTGGTGTTGACAGGGACCAGTTGTTTCCCTGAATGCATCTGCCAGCTGCTCCAGGCATGTGTTCCACAGAATAGGAGGTGAATAAACACTAAAGGCTGCTCTGCTGACAGACAGGTACATGCTGCTTTTACTAAGTGCATCTGAGACTTTTTTAAAAGGTAAATAAAGTGAATTAGTAACATAGGACGGTAATTTTTTTCACAACACTCTGATAGACAGAAATAAAAATATCTGTCATCAGTTTATGGTTTTAGTAAGCAATCCTACACTAATTGTGTTTATGCAAACTTAACGTATAATGTACAGTTTTTCATGCAGAGGTCATTTTTACTTCACAGAGTGTATTTGTCTCTAAATATGAGTAATTTCAAAAAGGTGCCGAAATCAACTGATCAAATGCTGGATCTGTGAGTGCAGAACTCAGGCTTTTATTAAAATTTTACCTTTTCTTTGATTTGGTAAATCATTTACAGCATCTGCCTGACCATTTTCCACACTGAAATATTTGCTCTACACTTTACACCCTTTTGAATTCTATATTGTTATATCCAGCAGCTGATAATTCTCTGTCTCACTGGGTAGTAGATTGAACTACATGAACAATTTTAGCCACTGTGAAAAGAACAGTCTGGTTCTGGTCTTTTTCAGATGTTTCAGGATTTCTGTTCCAGGACTATTTTTGAGATAAAGGAAAATCACTGACTTTCATATCTAGATTTGATTTTCTCACCTCCCTTGAAATGAGAGGGATAGGTTTGTCCTTGCCTATGAGAAACATCTACACAAATTTTTAAAAAACAAAACCTAGAGCCGGAAACAGCTCTCTTCTCTTCTCTTCTCTTCTCTTCTCTTCTCTTCTCTTCTCTTCTCTTCTCTTCTCTTCTCTTCTCTTCTCTTCTCTTCTCTTCTCTTCTCTTCTCGTCTCGTCTCGTCTCGTCTCGTCTCGTCTCGTCTCGTCTCGTCTCGTCTCGTCTCGTCTCGTCTCGTCTCGTCTCTTCTCTTCTCTTCTCTTCTCTTCTCTTCTCGTCTCGTCTCGTCTCGTCTCGTCTCGTCTCGTCTCGTCTCGTCTCTTCTCTTCTCTTCTCTTCTCTTCTCTTCTCTTCTCTTCTCTTCTCGTCTCTTCTCGTCTCTTCTCGTCTCTTCTCGTCTCTTCTCGTCTCCTCTCCCCTCCCCTCCCCTCCCCTCCCCTCCCTTCCCCCTCCCCTCCCCTCCCCTCCTCTTCCTCTTCCTCTTCCTCTTCCTCTTCCTCTTCCTCTTCCTCTTCCTCTTCCTCTTCCTCTTCCTCTTCCTCTTCCTCTTCCTCTTCCTCTTCCTCTTCCTCTTCCTCTTCCTCTCCTCCTCTTCCTTCCTTCCTTCCTTCCTTCCTTCCTTCCTTCCTTCCTTCCAGCAGGGCAGTTCTTAAAAAATTCTGAATATTTGGCATTATGAAAGGTGATGTAATCTGAAGGTAAAATACAACTGGTTTCTTTAATCAACTGGTTTCTTTAATCAACTGGGAAATGTTTGTATTCAGAATAATTTTAAACTATTTTTCCCCCAGCATTTCAACATCAGTCTCCCTGCATGCAGCACTGCATGCAGCTACACAGTATGTACCTAGATATTTTTTTTAATTGTGAATGTGAAAAATAAACTTAGCATTACATCATCAACATTAGTTTGCAGTAATTTTTACAGGTTTACAAACATGCCTTCAAAAGGAACACTGCATGAATGCAGATTACATTGCATTTATTCACATTAAATTATTAGAAAGTGAGCATTAAATTGACAGTCATGTAGAAATGTGTTTATTTGTAAGGCTTAATAGCTGCAGTACCATATCAATACTTTGTACACGGACAGCACCTCTTAACAAGGAATATTTTCAAAAATGTTAATGAGCTACATGTTAGGGTCACATGGAACTAAATTTTTCTCTTTATTATGATAGCCTGTGCTAGGGAAATAGATGCATTTAACCTCATAGTTACTTCATGAAGAGTGGGAGCAGAATCCAGTCAAATATGAGCTTCTAATATCAATGTTTTATAGATATGTTGCAATAGAATTTGATTTGTACTTATAGAATCTGTTTACATTTCACAGGCAGATATAATTGTTTTTCTCCTCACTATCTCTTCATGTCAGTAGGTCTAATATAATCAACAAAAAAGTCTATTCACCATGATTTAGTAAATTACACCAGCTCTTCCTATTGAAATCTGGACTTTGAATTTCTTGAAAAAAAATATTACAGCTACTGTCTGAAGTATATTTGGAAGTTAGCCCAAATTACAGTAATAGGCTTACATAGCAAAATATTTAATTTAATCATTCATTAGTCTAATATGTATGTTCCTTCTGTGATCCTGCAAATTTCTCATGACGCAATTGAACATCCTCAATTTTTGTTCCTCTGGGATTTTTCATCTGTCAAGAGAATTTTTCCCAACTCTTTCCAAAAACTCATGAAAATGGAATTCAAGTATATCAGTTTATAAAAGCTATAATATAATAAATGCCACTTTCTTCATTATGCTAAACCAATTGAATCTAATTTCTCTTCTGTTTCCATACATAAGCAACAGCTGTACATGCCATCCATTGGTAATTAATTGCTTCCAGCTGCCTGCCAATGAGAGTGGTATTTCTTTATATCGGCAACACAGTGCACCACCAGACTCCAAGTACACCAGAGCACATCAGATCATGCAACACATGTGACATATAAACAAGACATATGGTTCTGCATGTACAGAAGAGCAGCACGTGCTCATGCAGTCGGTGCCCTGGAGCCACTGCCTCTGCTGGAGAATGGTCACTGCCACCATGGGGCTCAGTGCACAAACTGTCCTGGTCATCCCACAGAGAATGTCATGGTTTGCACCACTGGCCTAACAAGGAAGATTTACAGACCCTTTCCATGGTTGCCCTGCTGCCAAACACAGCCTCCTTCAATCAGCAGGGACACACTGCTTTGGAAAAGTGCTTGCCATCATAAAAGGACCAATACAGGTTTTACAAACTTTTAGCAGAAGCTGAAGTTCCATAAAAAAGTGGGGTGAACTGTGAAATGGAAACTGGAAGTAGTATCCCAAATGTGCCTTATAAACCCCTTGCCTATTCAATGGATACAGTAAATTATTTTCTTTTAGAAGAGGACATACAGCTGAAGAGCCTACAACTATAACTAGATTGTCTGGTCTAGATTGTTATAGAAATGAGACTATGTGGCCCAGAGACAGCAAGGCAGCCATGTGGCTCATAGTTAATAATAAATTACATTTTTATTCTTTTTTATGTTTGAAAAGTTCATCATAAAGATTCCATGTAACCAGAGATTTCTTCCATCTCCATTAGGGAAAAAAAGAAAGATATCTGAGGAGGGTGGGTGGCAGCCGGAAAAAGCTTTTATTGTTTACACTTGAAGTTCAAAAGAAGTAGTGTCTGTGCCAAGCCTTTGTAAAAGCAAGCAGTAAACAAACATTTTTCAGTGAAAAGTAAAAGAAAATGCAAGGATTTAAAAAAAGGTACACTGGTTTTTCAGGCTTCAGGTATCAAGTTAAGCTTCTATTCTCTTTGTTCTGACATGTTTTTCATTACATGGATTTTCAAGTTTTATGCTCTGTATATATGGATATGAGTCCAACTTTTAAAACTGTGTGTATATGAAAGAGGAGAGCAGAGGCAGTGTCCAGTGTACTTTTACATACACTGATCCAAAGTAGAATAGAAAAAACTAAGGTCTTTGTAATTACACAAATGTAAAACTTGGGTAAATGAGAAGCAAATTAGACAGTAATAAAATCAAGAGATGTTAAAAACATTAAAAGACCCATGATCAAAATACACCAGTATTATGTCTCTGACATTACTGCAGGAGACAGTATGGACAACACACAAGCCCACAACCTTCTACAGTCAATTCCCCTCATACTCTCCCATTAAGCAGAACTGCAGCATTAAGGGATACTAGAAGGCAGATGCCTGCCTAGTCTCTGTAAAAGTTATTCGTGGACCTGTTGCTTTTCTAATTCCTTTCTGAACCTGCTCATGCCACCTATCCTCCACAGCCTTCTGTGGAAGTAAGTCTCTAAAGTGATCTAGTCTCTGCACAAAGAAGTACTTTCTTTTATTTGGTTTTTAGATGACTCCTATAGAATTTGGTGAGTGGTCCTTGCTCTCATACCGTGTGGAACTTTTTTACCAGTTCCACAACCAGATTATCCACTTGGTAATAAACCACAATTTTCCTCAGATATCTCCAATACCTGACTTAGCCTCCTTATAAACAGTTGATCCATCTGCCTGAATATTTTAATTGTCTCCTAGCTTCCTCCTTCAATTTCACAGCACGTCATAGACAGAGATGAGAACTGTACACAGCACCAAAATAGTGGGCACACACATTTTTGTACAGCAGCAAAATTATGTGCTCTATCTTGTCTGAAAATCCTTTTCTGATGATATCCTGCATTTTGTTGATTTTACTTGATACTGCACACTGAGCTTGTGACCTCAGAGACTTGTCAGGGATGACTCCAAGATACTTTTCCCAACTGCTGGATGGTAATTCTGAATTCAGCATCATGAGGCACAGCTCAAATTATTCTTCCCCAATACATTGCCTTAGATATTTCTACACTGGAGATCATTTGACATATTACTTCTCTGCTCAGTTTCGCCACCTTTCTTCTCAGCCCTGAAGTTCCTTCAGCCAGCTGGCAATGACTTCTGACCACACAGAATAGCTTCATATTATCCTCAGACTTGGAGATTTCACTGCACACTCTCTTTGCCAGGCCATTGATGAAAATGTTTAATAAAACCGGTGTCAGTGTCTATCCCTCAGGGACCTCACTGCTGAAAATGAACTATCCATTCTGTGAAACAACAAAAGAATTCTACTCTTTCCTTTCTATTCTTTAACCAGCTTGCAATCCATAAAAAACACTCTCTCAACAGCTGTGGTGACTGGGTTTCTTTACTAACCCTGTCAAACGCTTTTTAGAAAATCCAAATATTTTACGGCTCCTGTATCCTCTTAATCCATGTGCTCGCTGACAGGACTCCAGCAGGTTAGAGAGGCAGTATTTCCTGTTGTAGAAGTCATGCTGCTTCTAGACAGTTTCTATCTGCGTGCTCAGAGATCTTAGTCTTTATTGCAGAGTTTACCTTCTTACCAGAAATAGAAGGATATGAGAACAGCTCATGATTCCTGAAAGGCTTAATGAAAGATCAGTACATTTTTTTTGTAAATCATGTCATGCACATGCTCTTTGTAATATGTCTGTGGAATGCAGCTTTTTAATATCATAAGCATTATTTATTATTACAAATTCATTAAGGATGGAAGTTTTCTACTTGCCAGTTTTCATACCCTGCTGCAGAATCATCAATTATTCAATGAACTCTGAGGAAGGAGTTAGAATAAAAAGGTATGGACACAGAAAGAGTTTGGTTGCAGATTATGCTTCCCCCTTGCACTCCAGGTTTTTTCCAGAACCCAGTCCTGCACTCTGTCTGGCAATTGGAAATATGCTCTGTTTGAGAATAACAAACTCTGGCACCCCTCACTTGTTTTACAGAAAGGCAAAGTAGCATATTGGTGTTAGTTGATAGCTTTAGCCATTTTATGCTGTTCTTTAATAAGAATACATCAAAATAATTTCTATAAAAATTATACTTACAAGTCAGTATTCCTGGCTACATTTTAGAGCCCACAGAGATTTTTGCCTTGACACTTCAAACACCAAGTTCAGTTTTCACCTTTGGTACAATAATTAAAACAAATGCCTGACCTTCCCTACTCAAGGCTTTAAAATACTGGTCTTCTCAAAACTGAATTTAAACCAAAGAACGTGCTAAATAATTTGGTATTTTGCACGTGTCTATTATGAATATATTAAATACACTGCATATGCACAATAAAAATATACTCACTCCCTATAAATTCTATTCTGTGTATACATATAAACCACAGCAATTTAGTTATTTACTGGGTACTACAAGAGCTATAAAATGCCACTTTCTAAGAACACAACTGAGGCTTAAGTCAGCATTTTTATGATATCATCTGTACTGGGAAAACATTAAAGGCTCAATATTTAATAAACATAATAAACATCCCCATGAAACAAATTGTTCATAAACTACCTGTTTAATTTTTCAGGGCTCCTGAACCACATATTTTCTTATTAGTTGTGAGCCTGCTGGGTTGCAGGATAGATAGGGCCTGTCAGGGATAGAATATAATGTAGCGGTTTTATGAATTATTTCTGTGAGGAAAAGCCTATTACAGCTGACAAGAGGATGATGATATTAGCCCATCATCATTCAGATGGCACCACCCTTCCCCCTTTCATCCATCAGACCTCTTGTATGGAGGCTGAAAGCCGTAGAGTCTTTGCATAGCCAACACAAAGACAAATACTGCTCTTTTTCTGCGTCCATGAAACATTTAGTATTTCATTTTGAATCATGGCAGATGACAGTAACAAATGGCCTAATGAATCTCCCTTATTGTCCCTTGTGAATCTGGAGATGAGCTAAAAGTAAAATCTCTGTTTCTTTTTTTGGACATGTTCGTTTGGGATTGAAAGGTTTTTACTGCATTCTAAATAGCATTCCTCAGTAACTAAAAATTAGACCAATAAACAAACAAGCAACTGGCAAACCACACAGCTATACTACTGCAGACCATTCTTCACCCCATACCTTACCAATACTAATTTTGGGAAAGTTCTTGAATAAAATCTGGCACAATTACTTAAGTCAATATACCATTGTTAAAAACTAATAATGAAAAACTAAGAACAAAACCACATAATGAACTTCTGTATTAGACAACAATAGAAATACATCAGTGGCATAATGAATTCTAGGCCAATTTTCACCACGTTTTTGTTTTATTTAGAAGGAAATACACTAACAATGCCTACACTTTACTGCAAGAATATATTTAAATTTATCAGATATGATGATCTTTGCTGGCCCATGCAGGGCATTTTACAGGCAGAAATTAATAAAGAGCAAGAAATAATTTAGTGAACACTGTGTCATAAAGAACTGGCTCTCCTTGATGTAGTTGTTACATGAGCTTTTCTCTCAGCTGTGTAGGTGTTTGTTGGATTTGCATGCAGCCCCTGCTATAACTGTCTTAGGCACAAGCTGGCACTGACCTGGGCTACTCTGGGCTGCATGATGTCCCCCATGCACTCTTAGCATTCACCCCAGCATGACTGCATCCCAAACGTTGTGTAAGCTACATTGGTCCCACTGAGCCAGAGTGCTCAGTGTGGCAATGTGCCTTTATTCCCTGGTTGCCTCTCAACTCCAGGTCAGAAATAGAAATGTGAGTACAGTTCCTCAGTGTGCTTTGGTCTCCTTTCAGCAGACACCTGGATAAACAAGTACAGAGGGAGCTGCAATGCTCTGCGTCAAGGTCCCCCAACCTGTCTGATGAGGAAACTGAGACTAGAGATCACATTTATCCTGTAACATAGGCAGAAAAATTATTTTCATTATTCTCATTTATTTGTCACTCTGGCTCCAAGATGTTCTGATGTTTTGTACATGCATCTGTGACATGACTAAAGTTGAGGAGCAACCTCTACGCTCAGCCTTACCAAAGTCGTATAATTATGTATATAAGAATAGCAAAAGCATGTTTCCTTCCCTTACTGCAGTAACTCTTCCCTTCTTTTTATTTAACTTTTTTCCCCTTTAAATTGATTTAAACTCTCCCAAAACATTGTGATTCAATGGTTGTGAACTTAGCTCTTCAATAATGTCTCCCCTGACTCCCTCTCATGAAGCACTCAAGCTTTCCTTCAGCAAAGCACAAGACAGAGGCATGGCAGGAGCTCCTTTTCATTTATTATGAAAAGTTGAGAAAGTATTTCAGCATCAAATGCTTCTTTTGTTTTATCAGGGAAGCTAACCAAAATGGCTTGCTTCATGTAGGAAACTTTTTGCACAGCTTTGTTTGTATCTACTGTAGGCACATGTGCGGTTTTGACATGACAGATCATAATGGCTCTTTCAGAGCCATTACAGTTACCAAGTAAATCCTTCTTAGTTCAAGTACATGTAATTGATTCCCATAGACTGTAATAGCTCCAAAACCAAGGCAATACCCTTACCAAACATAAAAGCAGTGGCAGGACTAATACATAATAGCAGTCAGTTTTTACCACCATAGTACTAGAAAATGATGAAGTGCTAACAACACGGCTTTTTTATTTGCTGATTTTTGGCACAAAAAGGGTAATAATTCCATAGTATTACAGTGGTATCATTCCTGCACAGTTCTGGTAAACCTATAAATCCTCAAATATCACAGTAGTCATCTCAGTCTCCGCATGGAACACAAACTAATGGCTTGTCCATTCAACTTCTTTGCATACAAACATTCCACTACAGTTAACTGGGGCAAGTGACTGAATAAGTTTGTTTTGTTTTGGTTTTTTTTCTTGTAAATTAGGGATGCAGAATAAATGCAGTCAGTCCTCTTCTGCACTCAGAAAGCTGTAGATTTGTATTGCCCATGGAGGAAGTGTGCAAAATCCTTTCCCAAGCAGCTGGGTGAGTACTGGTAATACAGAGCAGGCATTACATTTTTTTAATGTAATTGCTCATCAGCATGTCTGATAGATTCAATAAACAGCTTGGCAACATACATCCTTGCCTTCCTACTGCAGAAGGGTATTCAAAAGGTTAATGTCTGTGCTCATGAACATAGCTGACCAATGACCCTAAAAGGAGAGCACCAATTGATATATTGATAAGAAGGGCCATTTTCTCTCACATAGAGAAAATAAGTGAAGTACCATAAGAACATCCTCCTCTTTTTTTTTAAATGACTTTTGAAGAAAAGACAAGTTTTTAATGATTTTTTTTGTTCTGAAAGAGTTTATATTACAATAGAAAAAGGTGCTGTAAACTTCAAGGAGCTAATGTACCCTCTCTAAAGAAGTCTCAGTGGAGATCATAGAAATTTCATGACTCCCATATGTTAATAATGTCTTTGAATATAAAATCCAAATTAAAAACTGGAGCTGAATAAAATACTTTTGTTAAAAGTAACATTTTGAAATGCTGTCAGTAACTATCATAAATATTTGAGAAGTTAATATTTTAATCTTCAACTATAGCTCTGAAAACACTTTTAGTGACAGACAGTGCTTCATTAATAGAGTTCTGTATGTCTAATTGCTTTAGGCAAAGTGGGTTGCATTATTTTGACACATGACATGCAATTAGTACATGGTCACACGGCTAAAGGAAGATTTTACACCTTTTTTCCTTCTACATTCAGAGTGGATAATTAGCATATTTTTTCTGCTTAGAATAATCATCAGAGCCTTAGATCAGAAATTGCCTAATGAGGTAAAATTCCAGTTGTTGACATTAATACATGTGACATTTTTTTCAGTTGTAAAAGTAAACCTACTGCTGCTATTTCATTTACTCTTTCCAGTGTATTCTTAAGATTCAGCTATGGGGGTTTTTTTTTTGCATCAAGCCATTGAATAATCTTATATTTTCCACAGAGACAGGGATGAATGAGGTTTTTTATATTTTAGTATATTTACTTGATAGTGATATTTTAAGAAGATTAAATTTGGCTATAACCTGCAGTCACTGTAGGGAGATTGCAGTTCTGTTAACACAAAAAGCAAACCACAATCACAATATACAGGTTTCTTCCTTATGAATTCCTTTGATATATTATATATACATCTACATAGAGAAAATGAGAACTCATTTGGCTCAGCTATGAGACCCACTCTATAGGCTGTATGCAGCACTCCTATAATGAAAGTCTGTCTTTTTGCATAAAAGCATATTTTGATTACATTTTGTAGAAGAAATAATGAAGATTTATTACAGGTAAGCTGATCTAATGTAATGCACTCAGTCTACAAAAATGTTTTCTTGGAGAAGAGATTTTGAAAATTTTAGACAGGATTATTTTAGGTTCTTTTAAGACGACTTTTTTTCCTCTTTGCATTTAGCACAATTGCATATAATCACCTTTTATGTTAAATTTCCAAACATCATAATTGCTTACAGCAAAGGAAGTGGTTTGGATTCTCATTTCTTTGCTCCTCATTCAGGAAAACTTTCCTCTGAAAAATTTGCATGAGGTGTGGGATCTGCAGCTGAGGCAGATTTTTAGGATCTGAGTTCTGCTATTAGCTCTGAGTGTAGAACATACACAGAGATTTTCCAGAACTGCATCAGACACTCAATGCTTTTAATATCCTGCTATTTAATTAAATACATAGGAGAGAGGAATCACAGACCACACTCCTGCCTTATTTCAGATATTTTATGTTTACCAGGTTTGAAACGGTGGTAGGGTTAGCACTTAACATTGATAGGGAAAAAGGCACAGGCATTTAACTCTTTTTCCCATTAATTGGAAGGTAAATGTGTTAAAAACAAGCTTGCTAGTCCCACAGGAAATATGAGATTATAGAGTGACCTGACTACATCATAGACAGCACAGGAGACCAGGATGTCCATCCTGCTTCAAATATAGTTTTTTTTTTTCCTTTTTGTGTTTTATTATTAATTTAATTTGAAGTGAACAGTACTAAGGTAGTAATAACCTTTTTCTTCAGCATAGATGTCCCTGGCATACTTTTCCTATTACTATTTACCGTGAGAGCAATAATTTGTTTAACATCACTTCTTTCATTACAATTTTCTACTTCTCCCTACATATGTAGCACTCATTTTGATTTTACATCTTTTTAGAAAATCAACAGCTGCTGTTTTAAGAACTCTTTTCAATGCTAAACCAATTTGTAAGACCTCTGTGAAAAAACCTCTAGAAAATAAAAAGAAACCAATGTAAGAACCTGCACATCAGATCATGATGTGTGTGATGAGGACCATTTCTACTGAATGGAACAGAACCAGGCAAAACAATAAGGCAATAAAATATGCTAGCCACTGACAGGGAACAAAATAAAGCAAGTCTCCTCTGTCACCAGCTTCAATTCCTCTTCTTAATTTCTTTACAGTGAATAATGTAGACATCTACAAAAAACAGGACAGAAGAAGAGGAATCCAAAGTCTATTGGGGGCTACTGAACATCACGCTGGTAGTGAAATGTCCATCTCTGACTCCCTACTCCAGTAACAGCCAGATGCTTGGAAGATATGTTCCCACAAGGTCAACTTCATACACATACTTACTTTTACTGTTCCCTTATTTTCTTCTGGTTGTTTATCAAATGGGCAAGATGGGATAGATATTCTGATGCAGTCTGACTCTTCTTCTATAGCATCCATAAAATGGTGTCTGGACATCTTTTAGAGATAAATTTTCATGAGTCTGATGAGATGTTATATATGACCATTTTTACGCTGAACATGTGGCGTGTAGCATTATTTTATTAATGTATTCTCTGCTATGCCATGAGGTGGACATACATCCCCGGTGCTACAGGTAGGATAGTAAGGAGCTCAGAGAGCTCATGTTACAGATGGATATATGCCATACCAGCTACTTCATATATATTCCACTGAATTTTGGAATTACACAGTGCTGCTCTCTAAAAGCACGCAGCTTCTGACAAGAAAAAAGATTTCCTAAACTACATTTACACTTGTGATGAGATTGTGATAGTGGAGTTTAGTGGAAAGATGCAGTCATTCAGCAGCAAGTTAACGAGAAACCAAATGTCCACAGATTATGTTAGACTGCCACATCACAGTAAATCAATGAAGATTAAATTGGCAAACAGCAGTATGCAGGAAATCAGAAACACCAGAGAGGGCATCTCTGACATTTTTGTTTAAGCATACGTTCACTGATCTTACTCATTTTCTAAAAGCTTGAGAAACTAAATTAAAGAGAATAGAAATTCACAGACTAAACCCAGATGTAGAAAGATCCTCACAACTAAAGAAATATTGCTACAAATTCTCGGAATAGCCTGAAACCAAACTGAACACATACCAGCAGGATTTGTTTCAACAAGGCTTACATGAAAAAAAAAAAAAGCTCAACATTTTTTAGATAGTTGTATTGGGTTTGTGCTGCAAGGTTTTGATAGTGAGGGAGCTACAGCAGTGGCTTCTGTGAGAAGCTGCCAGAAGCTTCCCCATATCCAACAGAGCCAATTCCTGGTAGCTCCAGGACTCACCCAATGCTGAGCAAGGCTGAGACAGTCAGTGATGGTAGTAACAACCCTGTGATAACATATTTAAGAAGGAAAAAAAATTATTACATAGAAGTAGTTGTAGCCAGAGAACACAGGAGTGAGAACATGTGAAAGCAGCAGCTCTGCAAACCCAAGGCCAGTGGAGAAGGAGGGGCAGGAGGTGCTCCAGGTGTCAGAGCTGAGACTCCCCTGCAGCCCATGGTGCAGACCATGGTGAGGCAGCTGTGGCCCTGCAGCCCATGGAGGTCCACAGGAATGCAGGGATCCACCTGCAGACCGTGTAAGTCCATGGTGGATCAGGCATCCACCTGCAGCCTGAGAAGGAGACCCACACTGGAGCAGGGGCATGTGACCTCATGGGAGGCCTGTGCAGGGACAGCTCCTGGCAGGGACCTGCCAGCCTGTGCAGAGAGGAGCCCACTCTGGAGCAGGATTTACTAGTAGGACTTGTGACCCTGTGGGGACCCACACTGGAGCAGTTTGCGAAGAACTGTAGCCCATGGGAAGGATTTACAATGGAGAATTTTATGGAGGACTGTCTACTGTGGGAGGGACCCCACGCCAGAGCAGGGGGGAAGAAGTACTCCTCTCCCTCAGGAGGAAGCAGCAGCAGAAACAACATGTGATGAACTCCCTGTAATCCTCATTCCCCTCTCCCTGCATGGCTGTGGGGGAGGAGATAATGATGAATAGAGTTAAGCCCAGGAATGAGGGAGGGGTGTGGAGAAGGTGTTTTTAAAATTTGTTTCATTTCTCATTATCCTACTCCGATTTTAATTGTTGATAAATTCAATTAATTTCTCCAAGCTGGGTCTGTTTTACCCTTGATGGTAATCAGTGAGTGATCTCTCCCTGCCCTTATCTCAACTTGTGAGCCTTTTGTTATATTTTCTCTCCCTTGTCCAGTTGAGGAGGGGAGTGATAGAGATGCTTTGGTAGGCACCTGGCATCCAGCCACCACAATGGTATTCAGCTAGGATCATCATATAAATAGTAGATTTTTTTTTTTTTAGTGTTGATCCTGATCTATTATTTCCTCATTTTCCTATTTTTATCACTGGTACCAGCTGGTAGATATTTGAAATTAGACCTGAACAAATAACTGGATGTTTTGGTTCACTGACACAACCGAAAAACTGGAAGTGGGGGAAGGGACTGATTATTTTAGACTGATTAGGAAGGATTATTTGTTTAGTTTTGGTTCTTAGCCACAGAACAATAAGAAAAAAAAACCCTGCTTCTGATAGCATAAAATTATTATTTCATTTCCAGGCTGTGTGCTTTATTTTAATTTTATAAATATTGACTCCAGCGGAAGTATAAAATGTTTCTTTAAAGAAACTTCAATTTTTTTCCCCATTTTGATGCTGGCTGAATTTGTTCACCAAATTAGGCATCATTTTAACAAGAATTTTTATTGACATAAACCTTTTTTTTTATTCACTGAATACAATATATGATCACAAATGTTTTCATAGCTCTACTTGAACTATCTCTGGATTCTGGCTTCCAGAATTAATTAAGTAGGAATCATACAGGAATCATTTTGTGTCTTTCTTATTCTTAGATTCCCTAAGAGAATCAACTCCCTGGAATGCATTAGGGAATCTATGGAAACTGCCATATTATCTACTTCCTATTCATTGCCACAGCTCCAGAAGGCATATAGAAGTAAAGAATCATTGAGACACATGGAAGATATTATACCTACACTATGACCCTTCTGGCTGGCTGTATCTGGCACAAAGAGCATTAGGGCAATGCTGAATCTTCGCTTTTTGTAATCACATATAAACACTTCTCAGAAATATGATCAGTTGCACTAGGCAATGTTTAATGTACTTGCATATTTTAGCCTTTTGAGTAGGAAATTAGGTGTGTGGGGAAGTAGTGCAGATGCTTTTCTGATTTTTTAGCTTTCATGAGTTTTTTTCTTTGACATCACCCATTTTAGGGTCACCACATGAATTCTTATACTTCCAGAAAAATGCACTCTGTTGCTTCCTTGCCTAAACTTCTTTCAGTAGCAGCTACAGAATTCAATTCCATGATTTTTTTTCAGAGAGTTCTGAGAGCAAAAGTGATCATATTTTCCCAACACACATTGCTTTCTATATATCCAGTGTTTAAAAATTTACACTTATAACTAAAGTGGTACAATCCCTATGAAAGAAATACAGGAAAGGGTCCCTCCCAATATTTTTTGTGTTGTTGCTCTGAGAAATTCCTATGTATGCTTGGTAGAGAGAAAATGAAGCACACGTCTTTGAGAATACACTGAGTTATGTTTCACTCTCTTGCTTTTTAACCTGTTTACCAGAAAGATTCTTGTAATATCTAATGTAACATGCACATCTCACTTTCTTGCTTTCAGGATACCATAATAATTTATCCTAGATTATGGTCTTAATTTCCCTCCTCCACAGCTGAAGTTCTTTCTGAACATATCTTTCCCTTGTCTTTCATTATGACAATGCAACTTCCTCCCCAGTGTCTTCTCTGTGACCCTGACAAGCCTATTTTACTATGGCAAATACTAAAATATGACTGAAAACAATTTCTTATGAAACAAAGGCAGCTTCTGTGAATACATGCACTGGGCACTAAGTGCCTTCAACAATTTTATTATACCTATATCCTATTACATAGCCACACAACAGAAGCAGATGCAGGGACACTAAATGCGTAAGGCTGTTTACTGGGAAGGGACTAAG
This sequence comes from Entomyzon cyanotis, assembly GCA_024500445.1. NCBI lineage: Eukaryota > Metazoa > Chordata > Aves > Passeriformes > Meliphagidae > Entomyzon > Entomyzon cyanotis. Next base: position 30,454,167 of record JAKEPQ010001030.1, read on the forward strand.
AAATGAAGAAAGTTGTCTACAAGACTTGGCTGAATTACAGTCTCCAAGATCAGTCAAAACTAAAATTTTCCTCATTTGAAAACTGCAATCAAGGTTCACAGGTTTTCATACCTGCTTTTGATTTGATAAAACTAATTAGTTAGTTGACATGCACTAAATAAAATATTTTTATTTCTAATTTTAGAATATCTTTTTCACCTCCTTTATTACGCAATCCTGCCAGAAATTTCTATGAAGTAACTTTTAAGTACATGTGTGCACACACACACATCCCTGCTCTTCCAAAGAAATTTGCAGGTCCTGCAAAACAAAGATATCTAAAGTCAGAAAATTACAATGCAAGAAGAAATAACTTGGAGGTCTTTTTAAATTTCATAGGTCAAGCCTTTAATGAGAATTGGAAGGTGGGAATCAGAATGCTCTCATAAAATTTTCAAAGGCCACAACATTTAAATTATTGTGTTCTATAAATAGATGCACTAAATGTAAAGATGTGTATAGAGTTGGCCTCCATTTACATTCAGCAGAGGGCAATGGTAACTTTAAACACAACGAATGTGTGTACACCAGCAAAGCAAGTGTCCTTTGGCAGGATAAATTAGTGTACTCCAAAAACAGACCATAACTTAATAGGATAGGGAGGACACAGAAACAGAAAAAACCTACCCCAGCATAATAACATTAATAATGTTTCTTTTAGTTCTATCTTGGTTTTTAAAAATCAACAATACATTCATAATTTCAGTCTTTCATTCCATGTTTTTATTCTGATCTGCCAAAATTGTTAGATGAAATTAGGTGGAAGTTACTTCAACCATAAACACAGAAAGGTTATGAGTTTCTTGTTTCAAAAGCCAGAACTTATAGCTAAAGGGCCTATTCTTCTCTCAAAGAGCACATATAACACTAATTAAGGGCAATGGGAATGACATGTCTCTACTAAGAGGAAAATTCAAAATTTCATTAAAATACTTGTAAGTAATAATGTCAATTATTAAAGATTATAGTCTCAATTTAAAAGAACTGGGTCATTTTGAGAACTTTTTACCATACTACTTTTTAATCTCAATTAAAAAAAAAAATATGTGAACCATTTAGATAGTAGTAGGGAAAGCAGGATGGATAAAGGTACATTCAACCTGCAAATAAAAGTTAGAAAAGAGATTTACAACTATTTCCCCTTCAAATATTAATTTAAAAAATATATTTTACTATTTATATACTGCGAGGTACCTCACTATGCTGCTCATTGATAGAGATGTATTGTTACAGCATATTAAGTCTTAGTATCTTGGATTTCACAAATTATTATTTTTCATTTTTGTATGATCCAGTATTCATTAACACAATTAATTAGTAATCATGGCTTGTATTAAATGTTTAAATGCTTTCTCAATGCCTCAGTTATGATATTTTTTGCATTCAGTTTTTAATTTTACTTTAGCTGTCATCAGAAGAAATATAACTGCTTGAAGCAACAAAATTTCAGTTAGTTCACTTTTAGCTTTTATTTTGTAATGCATAATTTGTTTAAAGGATGGGTTTAAAATATTATGTAATTAGGCATTTGGAAAGTTTTTGAAATACAGTTTTTCAGTAAATAAAAACTTTCCTTATAACCCATATGAATTATTTACTTCAATCACTTGGGAAACTAGCCATAATCATGATGACTATTTAATTAAGGCTTCTGCAGAAGTTGACAACAATGCTAATAAAGCAATTGAGGAGATACAAGTAGTTGATCTTAATTGGAAGAGATGACACTATTTACAAGAATAAATGACGGTAGCTAATCTCACATTCGTAATTACCAGTGATGGGCCTGCTTCAAAGGGTGCTGTGGTTCTTGTCTGCTTTAGCTGAGTCTCCCAAATATATGTGTTTATTCAGAGTTTACATGTTTATCTGAATTGTAAATGTAGCAATTTTTCATACAGGAGGCAGCTGGGTTGCCTTCTGGACCTGAACACTTCAGTGACACAATAAGAAAAAGCTTTTATATTTGCCACCCAAACAATCTCTCTTCCCCTTTTTATCTTTTGGAGTTGTAAGCTCTAGCCTTGCAGTTTCCCAACAAAGAATGTATTTGATTATCTGGAGCAAATGATGCCTGGCTGCTCTACAGGAAAACATTGGGCAACTCTATCCTCTGACATCATCTGTCTGCACCTTGCCAGGTGGAGTTCCATGAGTCCTCTAGAATACTATCTCTCTCCATTCTACAAACCTGCATGACAAGCCTTGTACATCAATAGTGCCTTATAGCTCCTGGTATCCAATTATTACAGGAACTCCAAATGTGAATGTAGGTCCAGGAGATGATGTCACTGGGTCAGTATTTTCAAAATGAGCTACTATATATGGTTATTTTTTTCCCATAAAGTACAAACTGTGTGTTTAACAAGGTCCTGAAATATTCAATAAAGCGAACAGTACTCATATCTAGATACTGGCTGAAGCAATCCAGTGAAAAGCACACATCTCAGTATAATTATGTTTCTCTCTCTTTCTCAACAAGGAGTTTATGAGATCCTGTGGGTGTTAACTTCTCACTGCTGGCCATTTTGGGGTGGTAAAGAAGATATTTGAATCGCCATTATTTGCTGTCACATTCTGTCACAGATTGACAGACTTTCTTTTGGTTTGGTTTGGTTTGGTTTGGTTTGGTTTGGTTTGGTTTGGTTTGGTTTGGTTTGGTTTGGTTTGGTTTGGTTTGGTTTGGTTTGTGGCAGCAGTACAAAACATTTTCTAGAACTGAAAACTTCAACTATTGCTATTTGTGGGCTACCCCAGTAAAAGCGACTGAAGCAATTAATATTTTCATACTTTGGAATGAATGCTATGCTCCCCACACTGTTCATCTGAGAGCTGGATTTATATTGATCAGCAGGTATTGAAAATGAAACCTGAAAAGAATGTTGGGCACATATTTTCTGCTTGGAAACAATATGACTCTTTTTCTCTGTATGACCATATTCTCTGCAAGGAAACATGGCAGCAGATCAAGAGCAAACACTTCTTTTCCTCTCTGGTATCACTGATGATGGTAATAAATATTTTGGGGAAACCTCCAGTGATTTTCTCATTGAAACCTCTTGTATCAGGACAGTTTGTCTTCATTCAGGCCCAGTTTTTCATCTCTTGCTTGATGGCATGCAAACAGCTGGAGGAATAATAGTAGTAGTGCTGGTGTCTGATGACTAGTGATGCTATCAATGAACTGTGATAAATCTTTAACAAAGCAAGAAGTACCATTCCTGTATTAATTTTTCAGTAATCATCCACATTATACATTGCATATATAGAATTTTGATTTGCACTAGGGATGTTTCCTATATCTCAAAAAAAACCTGGAACATCTCAGATCACAATGTCTCTGCTAGAATACATTGCAGCTGAAATTGGGGTGCAATTCCTACCTTGACTAAACTAAATTGGTTTACAACTTCTTAAAAAAAATCTTGAGATAAGTTTTTCATGTAAGGAAGTACCAAAAGAAAACAAAAAAGCAGAAAAGGTCACACTGTGTGTCTAAATCACAGTAAAAACATTTTCTTAGACTCAGGTCCCCAGTGAATAGTGTGTGAAATTCTTTGTGAACATTAGTCAAGCAAATAAGTTTTTATCCTAACAAATGTGCCTATCAAGAAGGACTTTTTTCAAAATAGCGATGGATCCATTTGCATTGCTGTTTTTCTTCCTCATTAGACTATTTCTTTGGTTCTTAGGAGTCAATTGCTTTCCATACAAGGAATTTGTATACCTCCTTCCTGCACATTTTTCTGGGGCTTGCATTAGCGTTTTCTAAACAGCTTATCACGTGTTATTTATCATGGGAATGACTTTGATACCTCTGTGTGTGTGAGCTCCACAGACCCCCTCTTCTGATGATTAAATCATGGTGCCTATTCCATTACATCATATTCATAATGAATTACTTCATCCATCAATTATTTCAGAACTATTCTCATATCATGATAATGAAATGGACTTTCCTCACCATTCAAAACAGGGTGTATAGCAAACAACCCTGCCTTCAACGAAATATGAAAATGAAATTGAAACGGCAGAGCAATCAGCAGCTGTGATATCTGTGAATGCACTGCCGCCAATAGTTACATCATTGTGAGAAATGACACACTTTCTTCCACTAACACAAATAGTGTGTATGCAGGAAATGACACAACAAAAAGGTACAGCTGCATTAGCACTATTCGCTACAGGTATTTCCCTGCTCTGAATCAAATCCTTCTGCATTGCTAGTAATTATTTCATTGCTTTAGATACAGAAAACAATCATCAAATGGAAGATAAATTGGCAACATTAGTTTTACAGAGCTCTGATTCTTTTTGCTCTATGAGGGTTTTTGTTTAATGGTTTCAAGATAGAAACAATTCAGGAGAGTTTTTCACAGAATCATAGAAATGCTGAATTAACACAGACCTTAAGCACTATCCAGGCCTCCACTGCAAGCAAGAATATGTATACAAATGTTTGTCATTTTCCACAATCTGTAGTTGACCTATCCTAATTAAATGATCCTTTATGCCAAAACAGCTTTCCTTACATATTTACCCTAAAACTCTGCCATAACAGACTAACTTTCTGTCCTTGCAACCTGTCTTTGCAGGTCTTGTATTCCACATGGCATCCCTTAATTCTGCCTGCTGGTCTCTAAAGTTTCTATCCAATTTTAAACTTTATTCCATAGCCCTAATCCTTTGCTACTCAAAATTTGACGCATAATTCCAGTTGCAAAGTTTTTGGTGGTTTGCAGAGAATAATAACCACTTCTGGTCTTAAATGCCAGAATCTTACTGGTACATTACAAGATGACATTGGGTTTGGTGTTTTGGGTTCTCTTTTTGGTTGCTATTATTGTTGTTGTTGTTGTTGTTTCATGTTGCTGTTTTGGGTTTCATTATTTTTTTCAAATATCATGATTTGATTTTTCAGCTTGGATCCAGTTTCATTATTCCTTCTAGTTTTCTCAGAGTTTTTATTTATGCAATCAGATGGAGCTAGGGGGACAATGTCCCCTTAGTACTTTGCTGCTATTTGCACTGATTTTTGTCTTACTCCTTTCACATCCTTCTTGACATTTATCAAGATGTCTTTGAATTCTAACCATATTCTCCAGAATACTCAAATTCACCTTGAACCTATGTAATTTTCAAATTTCACAAGTGCGGTTTCCATTCAGTTACCTAAACTGTTAATAAAAATACAAATACCTGGATAATTGGATAGATGATCCCCTTTTTCTACAGATTAAGTGTAATATTATGGAGAATCACACCATGGTGTACATTGGAATTCTATTTTGCTTTAGCATGCTTTGAAAACTGATTTACACTAGCATATTCAGTGGTCAGTCTGTCTTGACTGATACAGTATCCTACAATGAGGATTCCTTGTCCAGGAGCCCTGTAACTGTTCTTCATTCCTAAGGGGTTAAGCTTAATAGCACAACGATGTTGAGTCCAGCAACACTGCATCCATTAAAAACAGTATCTATATTTTAGTAGCTGATAGCAACAGACATAATACTTGTCATTGATTTTATAGGTTGAGTTTGCATCATAATATATTGACATTGTACTTTTATATAAGACTTGCTTCAGGGTGTAGCTGCATTCCACACTGAATAACAGGCTAATAAAACCTGTAGCAGAAACAGCTTTACGACCCTCCATTGACTTGTGTTTTACATTGTATTATCTTATTGCAGACATCTGAATTAAAGGTTAACAAACACTATTTAATGGGTTGTCGGAATGAATGTACAGTACATGAATACATGCCTAGCAATGCCTATCAGTTATCATACTGTACATGCATTGTGAGTTGGATGAAGACAAGACAGTAAATGGGTGATGGCTCCTGACTGACTCTTTTTAGTAGTATGAAATAGCACATTTTGTTATACTTCCTCCAATTAAGTGCATATCTACCATTAAAGTAATCTGTCATCATTTTAACAATGTCATTAACTTCTACAGTGTCTCGCAGATGCTTTGTTCTTCCTTCAAAATTAGCAGCACATACATTTATATAGAAACTTCAAAATGCAAAATAGGGAAAACAAGTTTAAGAAGTCATCATCTGTAAATTATATAAATAATAAAAAGTGGTTACAGAGGAAATGTGACTGCTTTAAAAAGAAAAAGTACATAGTACTTAATCTGCAGAAAATGTACAGTAATAAAAATGTACTAACCTATAAAAATATAAATTATTTTTCTCTCTCTGGTAATTATAAGGAAATATGGTTTACCATACTATAAAAATGTACTACCCTATAAAAATATACTAAATTATTTGTCTATCTATAGTAATTATCAGGAAATATGGTTTACAATAGAACAAAAAGTACTAAGCCTGTAAAAATACACTAAATTACACTTCTAGCTATAGCAATTATTAGAAAATATGGTTTATAACTCATAAAAGTAGCATTTTAAACATAATAACGTTGCCTACAGAACTACAGAATTGAAAATGAAATTGATTCTTTCCTATGTTATTCTCAAAAAAGCTAAACTTACTTGAGACGGCTCCAGTAAACACAGCAAGAGCTATTAAATGCACTGCTCAGCAATGGGTGTTTAAAACAACTGATGGATAAAACACGAACACATTAAAAAAATTATGAATTAATAGATTATTTATTTCCTGAAAGTTTCACTTTCAAATTAATAGTGATATTTCAAGCTGATGAAGTATCAGCTCTAGAGGCAAGCTTTGTTAGCACAGCACTATATTTTTCTAAATATAGTTAAGCTGTTATCCTTTCAAATTTGATTTCAAACAATATAAATCAAGCATTCTATTTAGTTAAAAACTAAACCACTGTAAATTCATCTATATTACAATTTTTAATTCCTTTCAACTGAAATAGGGCGATGATACCTAAGACTACTAAAATATATTGCATTTTGCCAACAACCTGCATAACCTACAGGGAATATCAAAGAATAAAATTTCCAAATTGAAATAATTCAAATCACTTAAGAACCTAAATTCTAATTTCAGAAGTCACTTAAGACTGGATCTCTAAAAGTATGAAGGCTACAAGTCCTTCATCATTGGTGTTTTAATGCTTTAAAAAACTATAACATAGATAAGTGCATAAATTTACTAACTTTCAGTGAGGTTTCTGTCACTCACTGCTGTCACTTCAAACAATAGCATACAGAATCTCAGGTCACTTTTGATAACTTCCTAAATATTAGCCCTAGTTCCAACAGTAGATGGTTCTTTTGACTCAAAAACTGCTTTGTGGTTTTATCAGCTTCTTTAAGTACTCTCGTCAAAGGCACTATTATTCTTTTATTTCTCAATACAATTTCCTGTTGGAATCATAGCAGTCAGGAAACTGGCATTGTTGCATCACTTCAAATGATTTTTTGTAATATAGATATTTGTTATTCTCTATGTTCTGAGTCTTTCATAGCCTAAAATAATATTTTTCTTGAAAGCTCATTGGAACTCAATATATTCTAGCTACATAAAAAGCTCATAATAGTCTTCTCTTTCTGTATAACAGTGTTCTGATATGATAAGAACGTTTCGTTTTCTTAATTACAAACTACGGATTTCATAGGACATGGAAAGGAATTTAAGTTAAAAAAAACCCAAAAACATGAGTCACACATTAGACAGGGACAGATTTCTCATTTATAATTTGGGGAAGAATAATTTTCTCCATTTTATTTTAATACCTTATGTGAGGTGTTGTTTCCTTGTTCATGAATGCAGCTGTAGGTATTTCTCACCATTTCATTTCAAGCAGTGAAAATGAGAAAATCATCAGGTAAAAGGAGGAATTAGAGAAAGTCTTAAATACTGGGGATGCGAGGATTTTCTAGTTCCATGCTAACAGAAGTAATAGATCAGTCCTGGATTTAAGGAGAGTTACCCAGGTAATACTGAAAATCTTGTACCTGTACCATTTCTGGTGGGTGTGAGATCCTCTGGAGAGGAGAAAAAGAGTAAGAATCTTTTGCTTGCAGTGTCTCAATTTCTGCATAATAAAATGGATACCCTACTACGTACTCTTCTCCACTGAAGCTAAGGGAAACAGAATGGCCTTGTCATTATCTCGACATAGACCCAGAAAATTCAAGGGGATGTGCCAGTAATTCTACAAGAGCCTATTCCTTGGCTTTCATCCAGCTTGATCCTACAGAAGTTTTGACACCAGTCCAGCAAGACAGAAGGCCTGAGTCAGTTCTCCAGAGAGGCCTGTGCTTTGACATCACTGCGCTGTTCAATATACTGATGAGCTGGTGACTTCAAGGGCACATGACAAAGTCTACCACTTTTAGACACACTAGGCTGGAGACCTCAGAGAAACTTATGCTATCAAATCAGCATGGCAAGCTAATGTTTCTGACCCAGTCACTTCATTGTTACTCACCACTTGGCAGCTGATGAGAAAGTTACAGATAATAAGCCAGGGACTTCATAGTGGCTTTTCCTCATATCAGACTGTTCTTGGTTCTTCTGCCTCAATATCAGTTCAGGGAAGCTGCTAAAAGGGCTCTGCCTTGTTTTACCTACAAAATTGTATGTTCCACCACTGTAGCCTTTCAAATGCTAATTCTTCCCCATGTGGTCAGCAAAGTAGGACTGCTGAATAAGACAAAGAATGAGAATTTTTGTCTTCATGTAAGGCTGGTAAAATGGATCTGAAAACTGCAGTTTCATGGAGAAAAATAACTCTGTTTCACATAGGAATTCAGTATCTAGCATCCATCATATAATATTCCAAGTTCCCATATGTGCTGAGCTGTTGACTATATTAACTGAGACAGAGATCTTCCAAGGTCTTTGAAGGTAGGCTGGAACTCTATATGATGAGACTACTCAATATGAACATGGCATGAAAGTGCTCAATATTTCTATTTATGTTTAGCAAAAATTGCACATCCTTTCTTTCAAGTAATTTTGTGTTAATTCCTATTTTCCACTTTGAGAAAAATCAGATTAGAAAAAAGTGAGAGGCTATGCCTTCCCTGGTGATGGAGATTGTATGATGGGGGAAAGGAGGTGGGGGAAGAAGGAAACAGCTAAGTGTGGAAGCTGCTGAAAATGATTCAAAGCATGTAGATAGTACAAGGTGGCAAGGAGGATGGAGTAGCAATAAAAAAGGCGTCAGTCAGTTGGGTAGATGGATTTGAGTGAGTCATGAAAAATCTCTCAGCATTGTGACTGTCTTTCATCCTGCTGCCTCTGTGAGAGAAAGACAGTGTGGCTGCCAGGTAACAAGGGTTCCCTCTTACCCCATTTCCTGACTACTCTAATCCTTCTCAGAGCTGTGGCTTTCCTTTATTGCCTATTTAACCAAGTTTCTTCCTTCTGACTGCATGCACCTGCACTTTCAGGTGTCCTTACAGACACATCTCATGGGTGGTATGTTCCCAGCTTTGCATTCATCGTTTTCACATTACTTGAAGTCAGTACAATGTGGAACGTGGTGTTCTGAAGCAGTGTGGAAAAACTTGTCCTCTCTCCCCCCACACCAGCCTGGTAATTTAGAATATTGCAGTGTCCTGTTTGGTTCTTCAGCTAACAGCTTTCCTCACTTGAAACAACTGATCTCCTGCAATGATTGTTAATTTTGGAAAGAGCACTAATCACATGCAAGCATGCTGTATTTCTTTGATGTACACTCCTAACTTCTAGACATTTCATTCTGACACAGTGTCACCTATCAAGATGTACCACAAATGCAATTTAAAAGAATGGTAGCTCCATATACTTGTTTGGCTATTCTTCCTACTTTATTTGACTGCAAAGGATCCATGGCATTGTCTGAATAGCACTACTGTGGTAGCTTTCAAAAAGTTAGATTAGGGAACTAAGATATATCTGCCAATACTAGAAATCACATTTTATCTTTTCTTGGCAGTAACTCACGACAATTGAAAAAAATTATCTGTTTTCTAGATGGGTGAAGAAAATGACATAAGTACAGGAAAATACATTGGGTACAGGATACTTTTTTTCTAATTATGTACTAGGCTATTCATTACATGCATATGGCACCATGAAGGAATATGTTTCTATCCATCTTCCTAGCCATATGACTGAATTCACCTATAATGCATTAACCTGTAGAAGACATGGTGTGACAGTCAGTACTAAATGATACATGGTGAAGTTCAAATAACCAGACACCAGGTCCTATTGATTGACATGCCAAGAGCATGGCATTTTAAAAAGTTAGAGACAGTGCAAATTTATATCCTCCTGCACTTCACTTAAGTATCTTTCTGTTGATGCAGTTAAACTGAAGCAGCATCTGAAATTTATCAAACACATTATAGATTTAAAAGAAATTCCTTATAAGGATTGTAAAAGACTTTTGAACTTATATTTTATAGCTCTTTTTTTCCCAATTTTTAGTGAGTACAGTGAATCACTTGCATTTTTTATTTCATGGATTTTTGTTGGGATCTGTTGCTAAGTATTTTAAATATTGGGTTAGATATGTTAAAGACTTCCCTTGGTGAAAGTTTTTTTCTGGTATATGAGTTAAGTTTCTGCTCTTATAGAAACCTTTCACGGATTATGGATTTGACTGATTACCTGTAGAGGCTAAAAAAAGGATAAAGGAAGTATAAAGACCTATTATTTTTATTTTTGTTGAAGGTATTAAAGAAGATACCTACAAACTATCTTCTCAGGAGTTTCTGGAGTGGGGATGTGCCACAGCCAAGACCCAGTAAACAGGGTGTGTAACAAGCTGGGAAGGTGTGAAGATTTACTAGAGGATTCTGTGCAGTGTTACTTCCCCAGGCAGCTCGTGACAAGCTCTTACAACTAAACCATTCAGCTCCTAAAGTCAACAAAAAGCCCCCAGAGAACACAGAAGTATTTTAACACAACTTTATTTCTGTTTCCCTCGGGTATAAGTTTAGTGCTGCACCTCTTCCCACACAGAAACTTATTTGAGATTCTAGTTGTTATCCACATTCAAATCTAAAACCCACAGTATTGCTGTTAGAGGGAATAAGAGAACAATTGTTTTTCAAAAAAATTGAAACTAGAAATATCATGCAGAAAATACATAACTACTTAATGGAAAAACCTCCTAAATCAGAAGCTTACCGTCTGTCCTGTATGTGCAACTGCAAATATTAGTCCTGACTGATTTAGACAAGAAAAGTTAGATACACAGTATTCCAGGTCCCACCTGCTTCTCCTATGTTCTTTACTCATGAAGTGATGTGAAAGGAATTATTAGGAACAAGACTTCACCTATCATAGGAAAGATTAAAAAAAAAGATCATCTCCCACATTTAATTTTTACACTCTGAGCAATGACACTGCTTCATTAGCTGAGATCAATTAGTCTGAGTAGCAAAGGCAGATATAAAAACTATTCAAGTTGAAAAAAATATTAGCCTCAAACTTTGATATACTTGAATTCTGCTACCCTAACACATCAGCTGTGGTCAAGAGTATCGTCTGCAATCCAAGTGAGAATAATTAAAACAAAGTAGTGAGAGAATAAAACAGGTCAGAAATAGCTCTAGTTAGATGAAGCAATTGTTCCAGCTACCACTGGAAATTCATGTATAAGACCAGGTAAGTTTCTTAGTTAACAAACTTTATGTTACTGAGAGGACCAAACAGAAGGAACACTTTACTGAAATGAGATCTTACATTCTGGATTATTTTGTATCACAAGAACAATCTCTGTGACTATTCAACTAGGAAAAGGAGAAAAAAATAATAATTTCTTCAAAGTTAAAAAAAAACCACATTCAATTTAGCAAATATACAGAAAAAGAGTTTTTGTGTTAATTTTATTTTTTGGATTCCATGGTATACAAACCATGTTGCAATTTCAGTCTGTTAAGCTGCTTCACCAACTATTGAGTCTAACTGGCCACAGTAGCACACTGCAGTATTATCCAGAACAGTGAAACCTTTCTTTTGCTTTTGTCTTCCTTCCACCAAGCCATATATACATTAATTTACTGTTTATACTGGGGGCTAATGTAAAGCCTTTCAAAGTTACTGGGTGTCTTTCAACTATTTTTGGTGAGTTTTACTTCAAGACATTTGCTTATACTTTCATAGAGTTTCCAGCATATATAAGACAAATATGTTGTTTACATTACCTTGCAATCAGGCTTTAAAGCCTCCTCATTAATCCAGATTTCTCTTAATATTAATCATAGTATTGAACTGTCCTTCCTCTGTCAACAGGAATGACTATGATAAGTAGCAATGTCTCCTCTGAAAAAGAGTTAATTTTAATTAATCAAGACATCCATCTGACCTTTAATAGAAGAAATGGAGATTGTTGTAAGGTTCACTTGCTCTAAAACTCTTGTTCGTAGTCAGGACATGATTCCAAGCCTGGGGCAGTAGCAGAAATGTTTAAGAAGAATCAGAGTGAGCAGAGATGGAAAGAACGGATCAAAAATGAGGACTGAACATGGGGTCAAATCTTCAGAGCTTAATTTTGTTTTGATACAGTGCAAAAAAGAAGAAAAGACTATTCAAAATACCATGGAGTTAATGGATAACTACTCCGTTTATCCAGTTTGTGAGAGTATGAGTATGTAGCTGACAAAAGTGTTGAGGACTTCATTTATGTCAATATACACTGTAATTTTGCAGTATATATTGACATAAATGTAATTTTTTGTACAAGTCTTTTTAAGAACACAAAACTGAATGCTTATCTGTAAGTGTGCAAATGTCCTTTCAATAAATTAAGAAAAGCATGCTAAATATAAAACTAGAGTTATACTTTTTGAGCTTCTCTTGTGAGTCTCCATACATTGCAGTTAACACTGGCAGTGATAACTATCTTTTTCATTTAAATGCCTCACCAAAAGTCAGTATGACTGTACAACAATAATTTTGTGTTTGATGCCTGTGTAGTTGTGGTCCTGTGGAACAACAGCATCTTTAGCAGATTTAATGCAGCATTTTTAAAGCAAAGGAACTAGCTGCAACAATGCTGAGGTAATTCTCCAAGACTACAGTATTAAATCAGATGCTTTCTCCATTTCCTATAAAGTGATGTCAACTACTCCTTGTTAAACATAATAAAAGGTATTCAGTTACTTAAGAGGTGCTATTCCATTACATGATAGAGAAAAATGAAAAGGAAAGCTTTATCATTCCTTGTTTAAAAACATCTTCTGAAGCACATGGTCAGTGGAAACCTGCCCAGATGTTAGTTTATACAGAAACATTTTGAATGCTCTTTCAGATAAATAGCACCTAGCCAGCACACCTGCCCCCTGGGGAAAATACACAGCCATAACTCAGTTAATTAAAGAAAGAGTATGCAAACAGTGTCAAAGAGGGAAAAAGGTAATTTTTCTAGCCTAGAGCAGTCTGACCAAGCTTTCCAAGACTGATGAAGAGGTGATCAAGATGCTGCATAAATATACCCTTTACTTCATTATATCTACAATGTTACTGATCAGCTGGAATATCTCTTCAGCAACTAGAAATAGACATTTCTGGCACTGAGTAGTTAATCCTGGAAACAGTACTTCAGAGTATTTTTGGAATAGTAATAACAGCCATGGTATTTACCAAGCAGACAAAGTGTAGGCTACCCTACTCCCAGGAAAGTTGAAAACAGTTTAACTGATTATTTACTTACTAAAAAACAGTTCCACACCAGACTTAGCTTGCATGTACAAAATGGACTTGGGTAATAAAACTGGAATGCATTCATAAGGAAGGAAGCAGAGTCCTATCACTCTTGCCCACAATCACCGCCTTCCTTGGCTGTGGGACTACCTGGGTCCATAGCTTTTGTTCTTCCAATCACCCACTCTTCTCATGTGCATGTTAGCAGCCAGCTTTTTTGTATGTCAGCCACAGGGGCCTTTGATTGTTACCTTTCAAGTTGAACAGGATTCATTTTCTTACTCAAAATTTAATTTCCATTTTGGTGAGAAAATAAATTCTTGGGTTTTATTTTTTTTCTTTTCACTTCAGTCCACTCTTTCTATCAGCTTCTGCACAATGGCTTAATAGTGGTAGCTTTCACACAATGAGATGGATGCCCTAGGTATGCTGAATTTTTTCAGGCATTATAATTTACAGTGCCAGTCCTAGAAAAATGAATAATTTCATAACCTCAAAAAATAACAATGAGCAATTAGTTCAATTCTCATGTTGCTATATGTGGCTAGCACAGGTTCTTCCCGTGGGAACATTTTGCTATATTTCATAAACAAGATAAAGTTTGGATGTTTTGCAAACAACTTCTCCGGATTGGGTCAGTTCGGGCTTGGCCAATTGGGCCTAGGGGGAGGTCTCGGGCTGACCAATCTGGGGCACTTCTGTAGACTCTATATATATGGAATTCAAAACAATAAAGTTGCTCTTATCCTCTCTTTCCTTGTCTGAAAACTTGGTCATTCCTCAGCTAGCCGCTCAACAGTGACAGCTATACTTTACTGAGGACCAGATTCAGAAACTAAACTGGAGAATGAAAAAAACTGCAATTGTCCTTCCTTTATAGTGGAGATTGCAGTTGCACTTGCCTTTCCTTTAATAAGAGAAAAAGTGTTCACAAGATCTCTGAAGTCTTTTCTAGCTGACAATTAACTGAAAAAACCGGCCCATAGATTTTTTAAGAGAGCATCATAAATTAGAGTGTGCTTGCAAAATATATCAGTTGGCAAAGTATTCTCAGTTCAATTTTGAAATATATTTTTTGGTCTACCCAGCTGCTACTAGTTGCCAGCTTTCTTTCAGCTGTATGACAACATTCCACCTCATCCCAGCAGGTATGATGCTGTGCTGTCAGAGCTGCCGTGGAAATTGCTGGCACCTAGGGGGACAGGTAAATAAATGCTGCTTTTTTAGTACATAACAGTTTTCTCAAGTGGTGTATCCCAGCAAAGTGGGAGACAGTAAGCTATAATGCCAAAAGAATCAGAAGTGTGTACTCAAAAAAATCAAGGTTGATGTTCTGAATGCCTTCCCCAGTATTGCTGGAAGAATGGAGTTTAATATATCTTTTCCAATTAAGAATTCTTCTACAATATAAGTTACTAAGTCTCATATTCTTATCATATCATAAGTATTCTTATCATATCATAAGTATCATGTGTAATAAGCAGCAACTTTTCAAAGACTGAAAAAATCATAATGATGTGCACACAGTATCTGAAAATTCTGGAATGCAGTTTCCAAGTATTACATTTCCACCACAGCAAACTCAATTACCTAAGCTAGAATCAGTATTATCGGTGTAGCCATAATGTTAGAAAGAGGAGAGTAAAAATTATAGTGAAAAGTAAAATATTTAATGAATATAGTCATGAAAGAAAGCTCTAAGGCAGAGAAGAATCAGAAGGGTGGCATCTGCAGCTGAAGGTTCATTTGCTTTCTACAGCTACGTTCAATGAGTCTAGTAGAAGAAATTACCTCTTCTTATAAATTATGCTTCATTAGATTTGCAGCTCTTCAGCAGCTTTTGGCTGCCTTTGAATCCACACTGTTATGTTACTCTAAACATACCCTGACAATTCTGTGTTTTGGATTGTGACATCAAAGAGCTATCAGTAGAGCAAATATTTAATCTAGAGTAAATGGTGTGTTTGGGTGTATGAGTAGCAAATATGAGGGGGAAAAGCACAAAGAAATTCTTCAACTTTATAGTAAATTTGGAAGAATTCCTAATGTTTGGATATATTAAATATTAGTGTATCTTTATTTTCTTAAAATGTTTAATAAAAATTGTATTCATGTGTTAAAAAGCATAAATTTGCACTTTCCTTTGCTGGTGTGTTGCACTTGGCCAATTCTGAGAAGCTATGATTACTACTGGGTAATGTGTTTATGGAGGAAGTCTAGAATAGAGGAAAAAATAGAAGAAGCGATCCAACCATGCCACTTTGAAAAAGAAGTGGAGCTTTCAAGTTCTTGAGGGGTTTTCTACCGAGAAATTGTGGCTGAAGAGAAAGGTTGATGAACAAGGAGTTAGGATGGAGTGCTTTGGAAGTACGGATGGTGCTAAGATACATGTTTACACACAAGGCTCCTTCTATGAAAAATGTTGATTGTTACTGTACCTTTGGTTGCACATATCTGTGCAAGAACTCTGTAGTTCTTCCTCTAAAAGAAATAGATGTTATGAACATAAGATGAGTCTTAAGAACTTCACTAATCAAATCCTGCACAGCACATTCACCTGCAATAGATGGTATGATAAGGATTAAATTTTGTTATGTGTCATTGATTATTTCTTCACATAGTCAAGAAAGACATAAGAGAGAAAAACAAGTGTGACTGCCAATGTATAGCAAGAAACCATTACATCCAGCTCAGAAATTTGAAAAGGCAAAATAGAGAAATATTTCATGGATAATAGGGAAAAAAATCAAGTCAGATGTTTAGAGAATTAATTAAAACCGGTTTTAATCTGGGAAGCCTAGACAGGGGGAAACTGCCTCAGGTTGGCACTGATAGACTTCCTTAATAAACAGGTAAAATCTGATAGGTGTTACACATAACCATAATGCATAAACACTGTTTACTTCTTGGAAAATATCAAATCACAGTAATTTCCTATCTAAGAAATGCAGCGAAACAGGTGTGAACTGTTGGTGAAGTGTGGAGGAGGTGAACTTGGGCAGCCAATCCCGTGATAGGGGTTGGGCTCTGCCTGTCCCCAAGGCGTCCCCAGTGCATGAGCTCCCTCCCCTCAGGTCCCCTCCAGATCTCCAACAAATGCAGGAGGTACAGGTACAGCCGTCCTAACGGAGCATACTTCTATTCTGAGTCCAACAGCAGCGTTTCTCTCTCTCCTGGTTGCCTTTCCCATAGGCGTCAGAGCGTTAGGAGAGCAGGCGCGATGCTCCTCTGCACAGGGGTGGCAGTGCCAGACAGGGAAGCCAGCACCAGAGCTGCCACCCCACCTGCCACAGCAGACCCTGCCTGAATGCCTGCCACTACTGCGAAACCAAGATGATACGTGTAGAACTGCGCTAAATTTTTCAGCAGCATATTTGAATTGCTTGGAAGTGAGGATTTAAACTGGCTACCACTATTCACAAATTTGTGTGATTTCATGCAACTCTAAAATTCTGACAATTTAAAATAATGCTACTTCTCTAGAAAAGAAAAGCGGGGGGAAAACCCCTAAAATTTATTGGGCTTTATTTCTTAAAAAAAAAAGAAAAACAAACTTGAATATACTTTAAAGGAGAAAGCAGTCTTTATGGCAGGAAAGCAAAAAGATTTTATTTTGAAGTTGCTGCATTTTTCTGTTGTAGCACTGCTTACAAAAGGCTAGTGATATGACTCTAATAGTTTTTAAGACAATGCACAGTCTTTGAAAAATGACAGTATGCTGCTTCTTGTCTCATATATTTAGGCTAACATAAGTCACTAACATGAATGGTATTGTAATATTCAGTTTAGTTATTTCCTAATCTCCACAGATGCAGCTAGGCTTCAGGAAAAGTGTGGCAATAGCCACCTCCCAAAAAGAGCAACTTGGGAAAAGCCACAATTCACTGAACACACACTAAAGGAATTCATTTTAAATTAGATTTAATACATAAATGAGTTTCTTAAAAAGTATCTGAAACTTAATTTTTGTTTGGAGATTCTGGATCATATATTTGATCACAATAAACTGAATTTCCAGGAAAACAGAGAGGATGAATCTTCTCTGTTTGAAAGTTTTAAATCTCCCTTTCAAGCCTTGGATTTAGAGTTCCTGTGAAAATTTGATATCAGTTGCAATGATTTATGAATCAAGTGACCTTGCTGTTGGCATAGTTTCTCTCAGTGCTGTTGGGCCTTTGGCATGCTGGAATTAGACACATGATATTTAACTTAATAGAAGCTTATTGGAGAAACAGTAAGGCAGCACAATCCTAAATATAGATGGAATTAGTAAAATCTGTGCCCTAGCTTTTAGCTACTGAAGTGCTATTCTGAGGATCACATCAACGTTACACAATGTCTTTCGTCAGTGCTAGGTATCACAAGACCAAAATGACCATATAAATGTTAAGGAGTTGTGCTTTTGGGACTGAGAAGCTCTTGTCATGCAAAGCAGAGAAACACCAATTTGTGCCATTGTAAGGACAGAAGCAACAAGTCTTCCCAAGTCACTTTTCTTAACTTCTGGGATCTCTTGTGTTGGTCATCATTTACAATGTAAATGTCACATGATATTTTGCATTAGAAATCTGTCTTCTTAGTTGGATTAGCTTTTAGACATGAGGTCCCCAAAGAAGATTCAAAAATTCACAACTTGGAATACACATCCAGCCACTTAGGTGAGGGTGAACTGGCTTGACCCATGGCATGGATCAGACCATGGCTTATAGTGGGATATTGCAGAGAATCCCCAGTGGTGGCAAAGGAGCTTTGTCAGCCCCTGCCTGCTTCCTACAGCAACACTGAAAGCTCCCAAAGTGTGGCAGGTAGAGCTGCTGTAGCTGTGCTTTGTAATTTCTTCTCCTGCCCTTTGCTCCTAGATGCTGAGGACGCTGGGGGATAGCTCCACAGATTGGCAGAGAGTTAAGGAGAAGCTCACAGGAAGTGAGCTTCTTGTGTTCCTTACCATTTTCCCTTTTCTAGAAAATGTTTCTCAGGGGAAACATATGTACCTATTTTTTAAGGACTCTGTTCTAATACTTTAGGGGCATTAACAATTGTAAGGGGGTTGTTTTGATAGATATTCTAGTAACAATACTGTATCATGCTTATCAGACCAGCTCAGTGGTCTAAAAGTGTTTTCAGTTCTCTGCATTGCACAATTTAATTCACTCTGAGTAAGAAACAATTTAAAAGGTATTGACTGAGTCTACCACCTAAGGTGACATGATATGTAAAGTTGCCACCACTAGCTGATGTAGATTTTTTAGCAAACCCCTGTTTCTCAACTGCCGTGTTGTTGTTTAAACTCTGGTGACAGTGACTGAAACTGGTAGATTGCCTTCTGGTAATATTTCTATTGGACAACATGACAAGTTGAATTACTGCTGTACAACAAATTCTACATACTACCACAGCTTTTAGAAAATTGTTTTTGTCAGCTAAGAAAATATTGATTGAGTAAAAAATATTTTTAAAGTCAGGCAGTGAGAAAACCAGTGAAAAGGTTAGGTATAGCGTACTTTCCTAGAAATTGCCCCTTAAATTCTTCAGTCATCAACATTAAAACCATGATACCACCTAAACATCCAGATAGTCATCTCTAGCTACAGAACATATGCTTTAGGAGACTCAATTTTGGCTGTACAGTAGAGGAAACAATAAATAAAACTTCTTAAGGAATTAACATGATGTTAGTGAAACTTGCTTACATCCTTCTAAGCTAAAGAGAAATGGAAATTTGGTTAATTTACAGCTAAAATACAATATTCATTTTATATGGCATGACAGCAAAGTTGAAGGGTAATAGTGTATCTAGAAAAAGCAGTGAGTACTGGGCTCAGTACTCAGTGAGTACAAAGACATAATTATTACTTCATAAACACCTACAATAATACTGCTAACAACAGCCTTACACAAAACAGAAAGACATGTTTTCTAAGCCTAGTAAAGGGACCTGATTTAACTTTGTAGGTACGAAAAGTGTTAAGCTATGGAGCAGTGGTTTTAGGGTAAATTGTACAGCATAATGAGAACTTGTGTGAGTACAAAGACATATAAAGGTTGCACAGGTGGTATGGGGAGAAAGGAGTTGATTGACACGGCATGGCCCAGTGAGAGACATAGAGAGTCTATTTAGTGAGACTCTAGGCATTGTATGTAACAGTTGTCTTTCTGCTTAGTACACAAGGTAAGGACGGGAGCTCTCAAGAAGCCAGGAGGATAGTTTTGGTTAGGATGTTTCATTAGTGCATTTTGTGGGTTGTACTGCATACATCTGTGTTACATATTGACACTAATTTTTAATTGTCCTATGAATACGATTCCTTGAGACCTTGCAGCTTAGGGCCTTCAACTCTGCCCTAGTTCCTGAAAAAAGATCTTACTGTTTTAAGAAAACTGTATATAATCCCATCCCTCAAAACCTGTCCATTTACAGATGAATCCTTCATTGCTTAGTTTGCTTGCTCTGTGTGGCCCAATAGTGCATTTATGTAAAGATTCTGTTAACTTCCATGGGAGCAGCAGTTATGCAAGTACTGCTGAGCTAATGCTCTGCTGCATTTTAAAGCTTTTCTTGTGCCTGCCACTCCTCTAGGATTCTCAGAGGTTTCTGAAATGGCATGTATACAGAACGTGTGAGCTGTGTGAGCTATGTGAACAGCTCGAGCATCATGTCTCTTCTAGCTTCAGTTGCTTTCAATGTCTAGAAATTTATTTAGTTGCATATTCTAGCCCCATATTTATTTGCTTTAACAATATGATAATATCAGGCTATCGGTGTAAATACACATGCAATTGTCAGTTAACCTTATGCTATTATTTCCAGAGTGCCTGCGGCACTGTATCAGTACTGTCAGAGGAAAAATACCACAGAACAAGGTATTTCCACATTCTTTTCCATGAGCCAAGACACAAAACGGGCTCATTACCAGTGTGTGGCTTTCTACAGTTCAATATTAATATGTCTGCAGCAATACAAATAGCGTATGTGTGCAGTTCAATAAAATGTAAACATGTATTCTTGAAGAGACCAGGTGCTGCCAAAAAAATAGACATTTCTTCTTAATCGGGCATAGAAAGTTTTTGTGCAAAACTGTTCAGAAAGCCTTTGGCTTAATTTCAGTACAACTGTGCTTCATTCAAAAAAATTTCAGCTGCTGATGGCAGCTAAAGGTATTGCCCAGAATTGCTTAAAGTCATTAGGTCCCACACTGGCGTACTGCACCTGAGGACTGACAAGAGAAAAAACAGGTTCCAATTCTACCTTTGCTGCAAACACGCAGAAATGACTGGTTTAAAATTATTTATGACACATAACTAAACTAGCTAAATGCATCCCTACTGTAGCTCATGTATGAAGTTGGCCTCCTGTGTCAGTTGCACCACCCCCTTTAAAAAGTGATGATTATAGACACTTACCTCACAGATATATTGTCATGATTCATTAGTCATTGTATGCATGGTACTTTGAAAATGTTAAATGCCACATGCTGCAAAAAAAAAATCATTAGAATGGTTTAAAAAGACAATTTTAGAGATCTTTTCTCAATTTGTAGACATGCTTCTGTTAACTGTAGGGACTTCTCATCTGCCTCAAGAGGGGAGTAATAAATAGGGATTTAAACACTGTGGGACCATATCTCTTGTCATGAAACCTAAAAATTCAGTCACAGGACATCACCCTATGTAAAAAGGAAGCAGACCTTCTGAGAGTTGTCTAATACTCTAATTACCAAACCACTGTTCAATGACGTCAGTAAAATTACACCAGCACAGTAAATGTAGCCCTTTGTATTTACATTTGTAGAGTAGGGGGGAGGGGTTTAAGACATATTTCATAAAAGTCTGGATAGCCTATATTTTGTGGAAACCTCTCTATATTTTTTCATATGAAAGTATCCAGTAAATACACTGGATAAGGACTGCAAGGGGCGCATGGTAACATATAAAAAGTAATGCCATCTTTTCTGGGACAGGGTCGTTCTTGACAAAGCTACAATTCCACACTGGAATTCAGATACTATAATGCTTAATCTCCTGTGGGAAGTGATATCAGGATTGTTCATACAGTTTGTGGGAAGAGACAGTTATCTAGCTGTTTTTCCAGACGTGCAATGATGACTTCCTGAGTGAAGCCGTTCCCTTTCTTAGCCATTACTCTGCCCTCCAAAAACATTTCCAAGGTAGGGAAGTCTGATCAATTAACTGGCTTTCAAGGCATTGCAAGTTTTAGCTCAGTAGATTAAGAAAAGCAGAGCACAAATCTATCAGCAAGAATTTTTCATCTGTCCAGATTTAATTTTTCATGTTTATCTGTTGAGTCCTCACACAAATGAGCATAGAAAATAATAAACCAAATGAGAATTCACCCTGCTAACAAGCAAGATACACTGAAGATGAAAAAGTTGGTTACTTAACAGATACCTGAATGCCTGGGCTAGGTCATCTCTTTCTCATTTAAAAAAACAGAGGGAGGAAAAATCCAACAGCCAATCACACACATTTTTCCCATGTCTTGTTGCAATAAGCAATTCTGTTAGGAGGGGAAAGACCAGGTTTGAGGACGCAGAAGAAAAATTTGAAAATATTTCGCATGTCTGGGAATCTCAAACCATCCTATAATTTTCCATTTGTTTCCTCTAAGTCCCTTATATTGAACAGCTTGACTTTAATAAATTAACATTGTTTGGAATGAGAACCTTAATCTGAGGTTCATATAGGCAGTAGAGCCTGTATTTATCATCTATTTTTACGGACAGTGCAGCCATGTCAAAGATACAGAGAAAAATACAGCTATCTTTGTGATACTGTTTTTCTCTTTCCTATGTTTTTAGTGCTAAAGATCTTTCTGTCAAAAGCAAACAAAAGTTTGACAGGTGTGATACTGCCACTCTTGCACCTCAATGTTGGACTTGGATGCCTAACATGACAGCAAAGTACTTTTAATTTACCTACAGCTGTTGACTGCTGCCTGGCTAAGTGTAGGCACCAAGGCCATGTTCTTAAAGGAAAGCATGTACCCTTTATGCTTACAAATAGAGGACTCCCATTTGAATGGTCAGAGTGCAATTTGTTCCCTGTTGTTTAAAAATAAAGCTCTTCATGATCAGGATGAGAAAACTCTCATACCCCTGAGACAACATAACTTTAACTCTGTGAGCGCATTCAACTATGAATAGAAATACCCACCTGTCAGTCAGTCAAGGTAGTTTAAAATACCTGTGCTGCAAAAGCCTATGTGTCATTATAGATTTAGCAGTACGAGCAATGTTCTCTTTGTCAAACAATGAAGCAATATGACTAATTAACACTCACTAGGGAATCTGAAATAATGATCTCTCTCTCTCTTCCTAGAGCCAATTACCCCAAATATTCAGATTAGCTACCCACTACTTCTCTGAAAGAAATGTCTTGCTTTCTTTTTCTTTTTAATTTAAGGCATTATGTACCATGTAGCATCATGTTATAGGATGTTATGTCACATCCTGACAGCTTACAACTAGGGATATGCTAAATTTATTGGATAGTTAATACCTTCATGAATTAACAAGATAACCAACTTTTCAGGAAAAGGAAATCTGGGAAATATTTGCAGAAATTCCTTCTATATCTGTAGGGAGAATTTACCTGGTCGATTCAATCAGCTGTAGTATTTCATTATGGCTTCCCATTAAGGTAATGTTTAAATACATATGTTTATTTATGCAGAAATTTAATTAACATAGGTATATGATCTGATTTTACAAATGCATACAATACCGATAAACATACATGATCATCCACCATTGTAACATAAAACTACGATGTTTGAAAAATCCTTGATCAATAGGATACTTCCAAGATTATAATTTTGTTCAAAGTTACCAACTTCATAAACAATTGGACCACTTACCTGAGTCAATCATCTTTCTCTTAAATGGTAATTGTGGAGCAACACATCAGCAACTTTCACATTCTGCATGGAAAAAGAAAGGTTTTTGCTTTGTATCCTCTCACAGGTAAAGTGACAAACCAGAAAACTATTTAGACATGGCAGCTCTCATAATGCAAGATATAAACCTTGGGCACCTGGGTCTCATAGATAAAGCAGAATTGTTATCTGCAAAGGCTACCAGACTCACTTAATTATAATTAATACAGGGGTAAGTAGTACAATTAATTCAGAAACTTAGATTTCACAAACTAGAATCTGAAATAAAGGAATAGAGCCCTAAAACCAGAAAATACTTTAAATATCACAGCTTTCCAGGACTTGATCAGGTCTGAAGAAATATGCTTCTTGTGAATTAATGGCTGAACATCCTTTTCTGGAGGTAGAAGAATTGTAAGCTCTGGTTGACAGAAACAAAACTGGTTTGGGTATTTTCCCCCCAAGATGAGAGGTTGGTTGGGTGTGTCACCTGTGAAGCTTGGTAGTACTAACTGAGGGTTACCAGTTGGGTTGAAAGCAAATTGTATGAAGGAATTCAAAATGTTTCTCAGCTGTCCAGAGATTGCTCTGAGTACATGAGCATTTCCAGATATCTCTGTTGTCACTCCTACTGAAGGTTTTCCACTGGGCTAAAGAAAAATCATGAGTCACAGGGCTGAGTGAAGCGATGAGTATGAAGAAATTCTTTGGAACTTATGAGGGGAAAAAAGGTCCAAAACTTGTCCTTGTTCCATACTTCATGGCATTATGTATTTCTTCTAATTGTTTTATGTCATTTCCATGGAGAGACTTCAGAGCTAAGAATGATGTGGGTACTCTTACCACTAAATTATAGTCATGCTCATTTAATAAGTTGTGTTTTAAAAAAGAAATTCTGTACATTTCCTTTAGAAAATGGGAGAAAATCAGTCAGCTTGAAAATATTTTTTTTCTGTCTATTATGCAACTTGAGGGAAGATCAGACTTGATTCTCAAATCCAACTTTTTAAAGATTTTATAAACTAGGTGACAAGCAAAATTATTTTTGCCACATTGTAGAAACTTAGAAGGCTGCTACACACACTTAAAGTTATGTTGTAAAGGTTTTGAAAAATTTTTAGAAAAATTTTTCATTCTCAGGAGAAAAATTGGAAAAGCTGTGTGATCTGATGCACCAGGTTTTCTTGTGCAAATATTTCCTTCTGATTAAAAATTCTTAGAGTCAAGAACATTCTTATTTCTGTTACTGGTTTTAAAATGCTGTGCTACTGGTTCTGTCTTTGTATTTAAATTTTACTAAGACTTAGACTGTAAAATCATTCTCTGGGCCAGAGGGTTGTGTAGGTAATCTCAGCGGTGCTTGACACTGATACACATGTAAATATTCAGAAAAATGCTGTCTGTTTTCTCGGTTGTACATATTGCAACATGCAGCAAGCATAATCAGGGCTTGTCAGCCTGATCTGATAGGGTGGATTAGCAGAAGTTATCCAGCTAAGGCTCAGGCATTTGTGCACTAACTACACAAACAGTCTCTGTATCAAGCTTTGAAAAGAACATTCGTGGACATTCTTTTATATCTACCTGTGGTTGACAAAAATAAAACTGGCTGGGACTGACAGAGGCAGTGACATCAAGGTGACACATGAGGCTGTCACGTGGCAAGTCAGTTAAAGACAAAAAAAAGCAGGACAGCTTCCATTGACTTGACTGGAGTGCAAACTATAGCTTTAAGCAGGGAAAGTGTGCTTTGTTCCCAGTGTTTACAAATTAATAGGGGAGAGGTAGCACTTTAAAGTTGTTCTGGATGTCAAATTTATAATGGTTTTAGAAGAAAAAGAAGAAAGTGTTGTGTTCTTTAAATTTGACTCAAATCTAAGTTGTCTTTGTCATATTCTGCCTCTAATTTACTGAAGTTTAGCATCCTAAACTTGGCTCTTAGGAAAGATCAATGAAAAGTCAGTTCTGTCAAATTTAGACTTCTTCACATTTGTCATCCTGATGTACTCTTCTTACTCAGACAAACTTTTGCTTATCAAAAGGCTCAGTCCACTGATGCCATTTGAAGTTGCGTCACGAACCTGTTACGTGGAACCTAAGCTGTTGGCACTGAGGGGCTGCCACTTGCCTCTGGCTTGTATTGCTGGTTTTCCACAACTTGGATCTTTAGATGCTTATATAAAGTAACTAGTAGCAGCTTGTCCTATTTAGGGATTTTTGGCTTTCATAGTACCAGAAATTGCAAGACATTGTAATATATATTTTATTATAGATTTTTAGTGATTATGTTCTTTCTTTGCCCTCACTTTCTCAAAAAAAACCCAGAAAACCCTTAGGTTTCTTAACTGTTTCTTTGGATACTGTGCTTTACAGAAAGCTGCTGGCTGGCATTGTAAATGGAATACTGATTTGCTGCAGCTTCCATCCCTTTCTAGTGCTCCTGCTGCTCTCCTGCTCTATCTTTAGAAACTTCTTTTTTAGACATTAAAAACAGGATAAAAAGACAGAAATGTACTTAGTTTATTCATTTTCTTTCTTCAGGCTGCATCATATGTCCCATATTATGATGACTAATGTGATAAATTAGATGAGACTGAGGAAGAAACAAAGGTACTTACAGGGATTGGAAATATAGTTCTACAAATAATTTTTCACTACCTTTTACACTAAAAGTTCTATAAAAATTCTTGAAGGTTCTTAATATTCAGTAGACTGCTGTTAGTGTGTCTTTGTTAGGAGTTGTGTGGGATTTGGCCACATGATTACAAACAGAATTAAGTGCAGCCCGTGTGCATGGGAACCTGTGAGTTATGGAAACCCCACTGTGAGTATGGAAACCTCACTGTTTCTGTGATTGCTTTAAACCACAAATACTTGGAACTCCATATAACTACACAACGGAATTTTTAAGTGACCAAGGTATGTTAACACAGTTTTCTGCTCCACTTCTGCAAAGCTGAGCACAACCATCACTGAATAACCGCAGAAATATTTTCTAAAGTTTTTATGGAGCTTATTTTACTTAGACTCAGAAATGTAAGTGGCGCAGAGGGGGGGGGAGGAGGGGTGGAACCAGGCCTCTGCGTTTACCGAAAGTGTCTCTAAGGCTATTGAGAGATCACTCCAGCCAGCACTGCCTGGTGCTGTACAGAACGACCTTTCTCACACCCGTGCCGGTGTATGGCACATATTCTCACTCACCCACAGAGTTGGATAGCTCGTGCGTCACCAGAGACAAAGAACTCAGAGCGCTCAGTCAGCTGGATATTCCAGAAGTTTATTCTGAAGGGTTCCAAGGTGAAAGAGGAAGAGAGACCCTCGTTGTCTATATTTATAGGGATAGCTGGAGGGTCAGGTAAGAGGAGGCGGGGGGGAACATCACAACCAATGGGGAGAAGGAAGGGATGGGATCAGGGGTTAGGTTACAGCTGGGGGGATTTACATAATTCGGGGAGGGACCATCGTGTTCTCCAGCGGGGAGACTAGGATGTCTCCCACCAGTGAAGCCCTGCTGTACTGGAACCACTCGGCTCCCCAGCAGTTCCTGAGGTGGTATTATCCACCACAACATGTAAGGGCCAAAGAGCAAAAGTGTCTCAGAAACAGCATGTGAAACATATAAAAATAATAATTCTGGATTTGTTATATGCTGATCTCCTTCAGCTCTTTCTGAACTCATTGCAGTAGTCTTTCTAAAAGGATAAGCTTTTAGAACCATGACTCATTCAGATAGAAGTTAATTGCTTGTGACTTTTGTGAGCAAGTATGAACAAAGGAGAGTAGAACAGGCACAGTCTTAAGCAATTTAGAGAGAACATTTCTACACTTTAGTTTGAAAAGCTGCATTACTAAAAATGTTACTGCCATTGAAGCTTTCCAGTATGATACCACTGAGACTGCAACATTTTCCCTTGATAGCAGCCTAATCACTATCAGATAGGAAATTATTTTTGAAACAGGTGTTTGCTGTTCTTTTCGTCTTTTCATGATGCTGTGCTTGCTACTAGGGAATTACAGAGTGCAGGTCAAGCCCACTATTGTTCTGCTATTCCTAGAAGCAGCTTCTTGATAATTTTAGAAATTACCACTACGGTAAGAAAATGCATCAGTGTTCTGCAGTTATGTATACTTTTCAAATAGCTGAACCTCATTAAGAGGACATCATTTTTTGTTGGCTCTTTTTCAGAGCTGCATCAACTTTCTTGGCATTTTTTTCAGCATAACCTTTGGTTCAGTGTTTGGCTTTCTAGCAAAACATATCCAACTCTGTACAGTTGCAGAGGTCTGCTAGGAATGTGCTGGAAAGTTGTTGCATGTCTTAAAGCTCCATTGTGATATTAAAATGATGGTTTTACTTCACTGCCATCCTGCCGTGTGGCCGACAGACTGCATACATGTGGACCTTTGGAGCAGGGGAGCAGTTGAGTTAGGAGGATCAGGTGCTCCCACTGCTGGCTCTAATTAGCACAAAGCAGAGAGGAAACCGAAGAAAATTAACTGCTCATTACAGCTGTTGTTGTACTCTGGGTCCCTGTCTCTGCTAATCCTGCCTTTGTGATTACCGTGTTTGCCCCTGCAAACCTTTTTGGCTGAGCAAAGTTATCTGTGTGGTAGTCTAGGGCAAACTCACCCTGTTGGATCACACTCCCTGAGGTCTCACTTCTCTTGGACTCATTTTAACATTCACAGAGTCTTTTGTTTGGTGGGATTTTTGGTTTTGGGTTTTTTCTATGCAGTTATATAAGATCTCTGACAGAGTTTATTCTGCATGCTGTCTCCCTGTGGAATTTCTCTGTTCTTGAAGGTCATAGAATAAAATAGTTTAACTTTATTTTGTTTTAGGGGATGAATACTTTTGTTTGGATTATGAATTAATGTATGTTTCAAGACTCAATAAATGTAATGAGAAGAGATGCTTCAGGGTATGCATTTCTCACTACCTAGAGAGGTAAGGAAGTTTGGACTCTGTTTCTTTAATGGATAACATTAAAAATGTGAGGTCCAGAAACTAAGGATAGTCACTCTCCATTAAATATGCATTGGTCTTTGCAGGATACAAGAGGTAAGTTATGGAAAAGGTACATGCTGAATTCATTCATATGTTTTCTGCTTACGTTCAGAATTATAAAAGTTAATTATGTGCAGTTTTTTTATTTTCATTATTTCATTGCAATCACATGCTGATCAGTACCATTTCAATAAAAACATTTTAAAGAAAACTGTGCATGCAGTAGCGATGACAGATGGAGACACAAATAAAGTCCTGCATGATTTCAAGTTTTAAGTGATTTATCTTGCTAAAGGCTGCATACTTAGTGCAGCTAACCACTTCGGTTAGATTGATACAGTTGTTGTTTTAGAGCTTGTCCAAATAGCCTTTTATGTTGCAATCAAGTAATAAATGCAAGATTGACAAGTTACAAAGAAAAGGAGCTTTCAGTCAACAAACAGACTAAAATCCATTATTGTGGTGTGTACACTGTGTCCTGGACCTGTAAACACATCTTCATTGATCCCACAGAAAGATAGAAATATCTCCTCTTGTATAGTTCAATCAAGACCCTTTTCACAGAGGCAAAGTGCAAACAATATTGAAAAAGCAGAAAAAGACTGACATTACAGTCAAACAGTAAATAATGGTTGTGCCCAGGAAGCCTATCTATAACATTTCAAACTGCTGTCAGCTCAGATGAAATGTATAACCTCTCTATTACACCCTTAAGAAAGATCAAAACACAGGTACTGTACATTCCCCTTACTGTCATACCCTTTTTACCAGCTGACTAAATCAATAAGAAAAATAATCTTTTCTTCAAGTTTTGCATGTTTGTGGGTATCTCAGATATAAAAAATCATTGTGAAAAAGATTTGCTTGCTGAATTTTTCTTTAAGTCTGACAAAAATTGTTGAAGTACTTTTAGCTCAGTTTTATGTGGTTCAACAAAGGCATATAAGGCAGATAACCCTAAAAGGCATTGTTCTTTTTATTGTTTTGCTTAAAATATTTTATCATCTACATTAAGATTACATTTTAAATTATAGATATAGTCAGAATCTAATTATATAATTAATAAAAGTCATACTTTATTACGTTTCATTTTTAGTCTAGAAACCACACACAATGAGTTCACAGCAAGTGCACCACCCTGGCAAATGACTGGCTTAGCCACCCCTTTCACTCCACATCCTCAAAGCCCATTTAAATCCTTATTTGAAACCTTAAGTGCAATTGAAATCTAGCATAAGCTTTGGTGTCTCTCAACAGTGGCAGTGAATTTTATGCATATTGCACCAGGTGGTGCTCATAACTGTAAGGTTCTGCCCAAGGATTAAACATGGTCTATAAAAAGATGAATTTGCTATTTAAAGTTAATATTGCTCATCTTGAAGTGTAATCTTGATGGTTTGAAGCTGGTCCTCACTTTCCTGAGCACTGAAAAGGGACCTTTATGTAATGAATAATTACAGCCTCTGGCTAAGGTCACTGGAAATCTGTCCTATAGGAAACTTGTGCAAATGCATGGAATTATGATATCTTTTGGAAATATTCTTTTATGAATTGGATTGGAGGGCAATAGCCATTGCAGGCTGACATCTTAGGAGGTACTGCAGGGGGCTGTGATTACCCTGCCTTATTATGCTACTTCTGTAGAGGAATTGCAGGCACCTTTTCTTTGCAAGATCATGGTAAAAATTTGTTCAGTAGTATTCGGTAAGAAAGTAGTAATAGCATTTTCTTGGGCCAAGTAGTCTAAATCCACTTGGCAAGTATTACAGAATCACAGAGGGACCCCTGGAAGTCATTTAGTCATCCCAGCTCAGGCAGGGCCACCTAGAGCTGATTGCCCAAGACCATGTCCAGATGGCTTTTGAATATCTCCAAGATCAGAGAAACATTCACAATCTCCCTGGGCAACCTGTGACAGTGGTCAGGCACCCTCATAGTAAAAAGAATTTCCTGATGTTTAGGAGGAAAATCTTGTATTTCAGTTTGTGCCCATTGTTCAGGTCCTGTCACCAGCCATTTTCATTTTTCATTATCTTTTATTTCATTGTTGCTTGCTTTCAATCTAGAAACAGTAATTATGGGATATCTTACAAGACAAGTTCCTTTTTAATGAATCTCTTTTTGTTTCACAATCCACGTGATGCAACTGTTGAAAGAAATTTCAAATTATCATTGGGGTGTAATCCTGGCTACATTGACATCGAGGGTAATGTGACTGTTGCCAAGGTTGCAGTAGGGCTGAAAATCTTTGAATCACCAGATCCATCCTGCTTATCATTTGCTTAGCAATATCTGACTTCCTCACAGGATGGAGGGTATTGTGACCCCAGATTAAATTTTTAAAACATCCAAATATTTAAAGTCCTTCCAATAGAGTAAAAGACAATAATTATTTTGTATTATTATTGTAAATAAAAGATAAAATAGATAACAGTATTTTCATTATGGCAATTTGTAGGGAAAAATTATAGGAAAATGATAGTGTATGTTGCATACTGCAGCTGTTTAGAGTCAAGAAGGGGGAGAGAGACATTTACTATTAAATCAGCAGAAAGCTGGATGAATAAAGGAGTAGATGATTAAATAACCACATCAAGAATCTTGAGCAAAAATATGGGTGGAATCCTTACCAGGTGTTGCATGAATTACTAGATGTGGCTGTGTGGCCTATGCCAGGGAGAAGTCACAGCAGGCTGCACTTAGTGACTGTGTGTCTAATTAAGCCTGAGCTTTGCACTAAAGTTTCCTGTTTCCTGTTTATTCATGGGTGGGTTGTAACAGCTCACTCTTCTGTTCATTAGTAACTCTGATTGTTAAATGTATTCATTTTCTTCAGCACCTCTCTACTGAAGGCAGTTCAGATGGAGTGAAAATTTCCATGAAGTATAACAATTTCTGCAGTTGCTTGCACAGTAAAGTTCTGGCTATTAAATTAAGGGAGTTAATAGATTCTGGCAACTTTTACTAAAAAAATTTTGGTGGAAAATCGAGGTTATTAATAGCTTAGGGCCTCAAAATAGACTTCGGGGGAAAAAAAGAAAGCAAAAAAAAAAGTGCAAGGTTAAGACAACTCACAATATAGCAAATTCTTGCCTGCTTATTATGTGATATCTCTGGTAAATATAAGACCTAAATTAAAGACCTTCTTCTTAAATAGTCTGCCTAGGTTGCCTACATTCTATGTAGGTGCAACAGTACAAGGAATCTTTAATTTTTTACAAAACTGAGCTAATTGGCAAAGCTTTGTCCTGCTCAGATATACATCATTATAGTTAAAGAACTCATCTAGAAAATGGGACCCTAAGTTTAATGGAAGGCTTGTACCAGCAACTGTCATATTGGTTCAATGGACACTTTGTTACTGATATTTGGAACTTAATGATCTTCCCCTTATTGTAATTCTTTCTTTGGAGTTTTGCCTTTCTCGTCACAAAAATCCTTGGAAAGTGTTGGTTTCTTCTTGTAGTATAGTAAGGTGGAGGGAGAACTGTTAAAATCAGAAAAAAAAGTCTATTCAAATTGCCAGCTCTAGAGAACCATGAGGTCTAGAACTGGTATATAATTTTGAGAGTTGTGCTCTGCTTGTTTATTTGTTGCCTTATCCTTCCATAAAAATAAACCAGAGAGAAGGCTTTTAGTCTTGGTTGAGCACTGGATTAAAATGTCTAGAAGAGAAGTGATGGAAATCCTAACTGGATGTTTAAGAGGAAAATAGCTTTAGTTAGCAAGATTTGGCCTTCAAAGTGTCAGATATAAATTGCGTGCCCTAAAATATTTCATGGCAAATTCTGAAAACCAAATTTTGAATCAATATATGATTGTTTTACAGTTCCATTATTCTCTATTCATGGTAAGCCTGCTATTGTAGGACATGCCAGGGTTAAATTGAAAAAAAAAATCCCAATTGAGGCCTAATATCTGATCAGCAGCAATGTCCTTTATGCTTTAGTTAAGATACTCATATTAAAAACTGCTCATTTTTCAATTGCTTCATTTGGCCATTAAAATTAACTGTGTGTTGGAATTATTTTGGTTTTGTACTACTGATTGAACAATACAGATTTACCATTTTGGATTCTAAGTTGGAAGAGAGTGTTTTTAGTTATTTGGTTTTCTTTTACTGCTAAATACATATACTGTGTTAAAATATCTTACTCTGTTTTCATTTGGTACTCTGTGTCTAAGATCCCCCTATCTCCTTCTTTCAGGCTGTTCCTCAGACAGAACTGTACAGGTAACCTTTCTGGAAAGGCAAGGTAGTACCAAATAATCTGTCTGTCATGAGGATATAGAAATATGTATGATGTTTGATTCTGGGTAGAGGGCTGTTGAATTATATGCTCATAAATTTTTTGCATAAAGCAGTAACCATAATTTTTTTAAAAAAAGCTCTCAAAAGAAGGTGTTCTTCATTTTTGTTTGTTTCTAAAAGTATTAAAGAAATTATGTCCTGGATATTGTCAGGTCTTTTAAGCTTTGCATTTCATCTTTGAAGACTACATTAATTGGTGGTCTCCTACTGCAACACATATTCGAAGATTGAAAGTAAAAAGGCAAAATTACCTATATTTTGTAGATCAGCCTCTCAGAAAACAAGTGGTCACACTGCTTGTGTCTAAGTTAATGTTCTGTTTTGGATAAGGAGCCTATGAATACCCAGAAGTCTTTGCTTATTGGCTTTTGCTCACATCTCGTGGTATCTGAGCATTCCAGTTGAACTCTCTTCAGCTGAACGCTAAAAGAGATGTGCTCCTTCAGTGCTCCCAGTGCACTCAGGTTAGCAGTGAGCAGTAAATCCAAGGGAGCAGGCTAGAGAAAGCTGGAGTAAACTCACTGATACACATTCGGTGTATGTAGTTGGTCCTTGGCGCAGACTGTTCTGCTCCATTTTCACTTGCTCAGTCTGCTTGCTAGCACAGGCTCAGACAGTGGTCCACAACCTTTTATCTGTCAGTAAGCAGAGGCAGGTTTGTCCAGAGTGGATGCCAAGAGAAAGGTGAACATAGTGGTGTTTCTGTAATGTGCTCTCTCAGCCACCGGCAGTCAAATGTCCCACTGATTTTATTATCCTGATCCTGATAGTTTCATTCACACTCAGTGCAAAAAAAAGAAAGAAAAAAACAAGGAAAAAACAAAACAAAACAAAACAAAAAACAAACAAAAAAACCCCCCAAAAAATAAAACCAAAACAAAAACCACAAAAACAAATTTAGGAGCTGTGATACCAAATTCAAGTTCTTGGTTCAAGTGCTTAACCATGAAGATTGTACCTGAGGTGCCTAAGGTGTAAGAGCTTTCAGATGAAAGTCTTAAAAAAATGTGTAGCCAGACTGGGCAAAATCCTTGAACAAACTCACTTAATCCAGAAGTTCCTGGGTCTAGGTTGAAGTCTCACTCCTCAGGCTTCTTCTTCAAGGTTGAGTGATCCTTCGTTTGAGACCCACATGGTTTCACCCCCTCCTCTAGCTAGGTGCTCAGGTCTCCACTTTCAAATAGTAAGAAAGAATTGGATTTCCCTTAAGAATGCTAAGAATGGAGGAGTTAGCACGTCTTAACACAGTGCAGTGCACTGTGCAGTAGTGCAGTGAATACAACATGTACAGGGAGTAGTGAATGCTTTGGTTCAGTTTCTGAACCTGACACTATTTACAACCCAGAACCCACAGGTTACTCAGAGACAGATGGCTGCTGAAAATCAGGGGAGATGCTTCAGTTTATATCGATGGGATTTATGCCTAGAAACTAAGGAAATTACTCCACATTAGCTGCACTGAAGGAAGAACAGCTTCTGAACACTCAATATTTATCAGTCCTGCCTATCCCCCACCAAAATATAATCCCCAAATAAAATGTTTAATAGTCTGGTTGTAATATATGAATAGGAAAACAAAGTTATCAAATAAGCTATTTGCCCACCTTTAAAGAGGGTATCTGGGACTATTGGGA
Organism: Entomyzon cyanotis; assembly: GCA_024500445.1. Taxonomy (NCBI): domain Eukaryota; kingdom Metazoa; phylum Chordata; class Aves; order Passeriformes; family Meliphagidae; genus Entomyzon; species Entomyzon cyanotis. The sequence continues at coordinate 30,488,652 of JAKEPQ010001030.1, forward strand.
CAATACCTTTATACTACATTGAAAAAGAATAAAAATTTAATTGATGAATGAAGAGATATATAAGACTGTCAAAATTAACTGATGTTGCTTGAGAAACAGTTAATTTTCAAGCACTTTTAGACTGCATTCCAATGAAACACCAAGATCAGTGCAAATTGTTGACTTGGACAGTGGATTTTTTTTTTCCAACTGGTTACTGTCTTTGTGCTCAGGAAATATTAATTTTCTAACATAATAGTAAATATTAACAATTTGAGTGTGTGTTTCCATAGAATGTATGGATAATATACACCCCAGATAACTGTTAAGCACTCAGTAGAAACACACTTATCCTAGGCTACCTCTGTAAAAAATGGAGGCAGCAGGCACCCCAAAGTGTAATTCCATTCATCTGAGACCTGAACTGCCTTTTGGCAGTGCCTATCAGTCTTCATTGACAGTATAGAGAGCCTCAGGACAAATGTACGTCTAAATCCATCCACCTAACTTAGCTGCTCCAGTTAAACACTGAATGTTAAGTGGCATAAACCTGAGCACAGTGAATTGTGTAAATTCTTACTGATATTTAATTCAGTCCTGTCATAGACCAAGGTCATTATAATAATAAAAGTGAATTACAGTCATTTTTCCATAGACACCTGTATCAGATAGCCTCAAGCAGTACTACATATAATAATTAAACAGATATTAACCAAAATAGCATATTCAGTTGGAAAAACAAGTAATGCAATGTATGAATATTGTTACTGGCATCAAATTTTATGTGCATATTTATTTTTCAATTAAGGCAACAAGAAATACATATAATTTTTAACATGAAGGGTTTTTTGTATTACTTGTGGCCTTTCAACAAACAATTTTTTTAAAAAATCAAATGATAGAAATTGCTTCTAGCTCCCCTTCCTATTTTCTGTTATGATTTGGTTCTAGTCAGCTAACAATAAACCTTCCCATATCTCAGCTTTCATTCAGTTTCTTTCAGTAGCCTGTTCTTTATTGTTGTGTGACATAAGCCTAGATAATGGATTTAGGATTTTAGCACTGGACCAGTGCTGTAAAATGCACAGTATAACACGTTCAGCCTCTGCAAGAGAGACACCGACTTAAAATAATTTATAAACTATCTCTGCTGGGTGATCCTTGTTTGAGGTACACTCACTGGTGTGTTCTCACAGAGAGGGTGGATAGCTATGAAACAAAGTCCTTGAAAAATTGCTTGGATTTCATATAACACCCAAGAACAATGTGACTTCCAATAGTCAGCAATGCAGTGAGAATTTTGTAGCTTGCTTTCTGTAAAAAAAATCAATCATTTGTGATTGAAAAATGAATCTGTATAGTTAACCTACTCTGTCAAATTTGATTTATTCAGAGGTAAACAACATTCCAAGAGGATTTAGTGAGCCTGTGTTTGGCAAAGGGGTATGTTCAGGTTGTGGCACTACATAGATTGAATGTCCAAACATTTAAAAACTCTTTTATCACTGGCCTGAATACAAAAACGACAGCCTTCATTTGGTGACCTTAGAATGTCCCTGCTATTTGTTGTGGGCTTTCTGTATTTAGTTTAACCTTCCATCATGCTGGGGTTAAATAAATGACAAGTTGTTATTTTTCTGATTTTTAGATTAATATTGAGCCATTAAGCTATAAACATATTGAGCAAAACCTCAAGCCAGTGTAAATCAGCGTAGCTTCATTGTTTCCAGCGGAGCTTTGCTGAATTGCATCCGCTGAAGAGCTATCCTGTTATTTGGAACAGTGCTGTATCTTGCACAGCTTTTGGCTGGAACGTTTAATCTGTAAATCACAATATTGCCACTCTATTTCTTATCCTAAGCCCTGCCTGCTCATTAAAACATGTCTTTGCTCTTACTTACAGCTGTTCTACCCTTCTCCTTTCCTTCACTTCTGCATATTTGGAAACCAAATAATAATCCAGGTATATACTATTTTTGAACAGAAGAATTTTGGAGTGGTAACTCTAACTGTGCTATTATAAATGTGGGCCACATTTAAAGAAAAAAATAATCAAGACCTGAGGTCAATTTCCCCATTTTATTTACAATTTAAATTACCATAAGTGTGCATTCAAATGGAGTGTCTGAATGCAAAACCAGTGAGATGGGTGTCTGCCTAAAACAGACGGATGGTAATTACAGGCAGAAATGTCACAGAGCAATTGCACACAGACCTGTAGCCTCCCTTTCAGCTGCATTTAGCCTTTGAACTATTTCCCTTCTTTTGCAGGCCACAGTACAGCCTTATGATATAACTTCTTGTGTTGAGCAAAACAAGCAGACATGCAGATTCTGTATTCTTTCATTGTTTATTTTTGTTTGCAACAGGCCAGTGGTTGTTGTTACTGTCAGGAGAAAAGTAGCAAAAGATTTTACATACAGATACACTTTTCCAGACCTCTAGCACAATGTGTTGCTGTGTTCAGTATTTTCAAGCTTTTAGGTACTGTTTCCAATTAACCTGGCATTGCCTCAGATCATGCAGAACCCTTTATACTCGGATTGCAGAAAAGTGTATGCCTGACCTGCTACTCGGAAATTACAGCACTCGAGTCTTTGGCCTTACGGTTCAGGGAGCTGTGAAAGTGGGGTGTTCCTACCAGACAAGTGGTAGCAGTCTATGGTTGTGCTAGTATAAAAGCAATTTAAAACAATTGCATCTAAATGTAAAATGGTCTTTGAAAGGATAAGGAAATACGTCAGTTATTGTAAAAATTTCTCTTTTTTTAGCTTCACGTCATTAATAGCAAACTAGAAAGAAAGAGAACAAGTTAAATTGATGTTTTTCTGTTGATTTTTAAATATTTTTACAATTATGTTACAATACTTTTTAAATTATACATGTTTATGCTAACTTTAGTTTTATAATATTTATAAGTCTGTCTTAATATATAAACCAAATTTCCCTCACAGAGAAACATGTTACAAGTTTCTGGTTTATTGTATTCCCTCCTTCCTTTCTTAGCTGTAGTGCAAAACAGGGTCTGAGCTCCTTTTTGAACACTGTATATGATGAATGTCCTATATAAATCTAAATCTAAAAGGAAATACTTAACACCAGCATAACCAGCATTTTTTTTCATGTAAAAGCCCTTCACAGTTTAAATACAAATCTAAAACTTAGTTGCTTCAAGGAAACTGTTGGTCAGGGCTTTAGCACAGGTGTGTGGCAGAACAAATACTGCATGCTTTTGAGTATGTTTCTGTGAACTTCAAAGAGTGCATGAAATAGACAGGTGCTTATGCTCGCATGTAGAATAATAAATATAAAAATCACACATTTATGAACCTTTTTACTTCTACAGGCTTTTTTTTTTTTTAGTGGATCTGGTTGTGCATCTGCTAAAGCATTGTTCAATAAGAAACCCGAGACACTGTATTTTTTACATAGTCACCCAGTAATGTAACAGGTCTTGGTCTGTGGACCTGCTGGTAAGGCTCCTTTTAGAAGTTAATTCCAATTAGAAGCAGTTGCCAGACATTTCTCTGCCACCTGCCTGGTTATCTGAGTCACACACAAACTTACCTTGCTCTTTTCCCAGTCAATGCACATATTTAATTTATTTTATTTCTTTTTCTTCTGTGGAGTCAAAATACTCCACTCCTGAGCTGCCTACTTTGCACCATGGTGGACAGCACTCAATAGTCATAACTGTGCTGCTAAACCCCACAGGCCACTAAAATACTTCAAAGATAGAAAAATGCTTTTTCAGGAATTTTAATATACCATAGTTGATCTTCTGTTCATGCAGGTCCCTAAAATGCCTTTATTCATGCAGCACAATGCCAGATGCCTCTGCCTAAAGAGTCCAGCCATGAATGGAAGGTCTTGTGGGTCAGTGTGCTGCCTGGCTGTAGGAGATGACCCCAGTTTCTTTAAAATATGCTTAGTTTGCACATTGGTACAGTGTCATGTTATGGTTTTTGTATTTTCTGGGTAAGAAAATACATTTTAAAAAGTCACTAATTGTTATTTTTATTTTTAAAAACTTTTTTTTCTTCTGTGGAGTGACAAAAAATATGCTTGCCATTAACAGGCCATCCCTCAGGTTTACCTATTCAGAGTTTTCTTTGTTGTTTAGAAAACACCACATCTCAATGCACCATTTATGAAAACTGTAGGATTGGTTATACACAGGTGTTGCAAGAAGATGGATCCTTGAAAAGGACATCGTTTGTGGCCTATGATACTATTGCTGTTCATATTCCTGGGCCTTTCATATGGAAAAATAAGAACTCAAAACAGGCATCAAAACTGAGTTTCAATGTGACCTGATTTGTACTGCAGTATTTCTCAAACAATGAATGGATACCATACCGATGTATTCTGCCACCAAGCCCCTTTGTTCATTCTCACACGTAAAATTGTGCGCAGAAATTCAGTTATGGTGTCATTTCCTTTATCATCTTCAGTGTAGGTGGCTGAGTTGAGCTGGGAGCCTAAACCATTCCAGGTACAGCACATGTTCCAGCATCACATGTGGTGATGAGTTCTGTTGAAGTTCCTGGGAGCAGGAAGGAGCTGACCAGACATTTGCCTTGGAAGCCTTTCCACATAGCGAGGAAACTCACGTTAAGAGACTTTTCTGTGGTGACCTCCAGTCCCATTCAGTCACTGTTTTCCAGCATGCAGTGATTTTCTTGTTATGAATATTCATTTCTTGTTCAGTGTTTGCATTTTGTTATGTTAACATTTTGTATGGGTGGACCCAGCATACTGTGCCATCTTGACTGCGCACCATGGCTTTCCTGATCTCTGCGTTATCTGCCACTTTTATCAACCCTGATAGTTTATTTACTGCCCTATGGTGGATGCAAATTTTAAATGGGGTCAAGCCCAGTGCCAGTTTCCCATACTAGAAACACCCTCATTTTGTGCTAATTCTTTGCTGAAAAGCTTCAGGTTTGTGGAAAACCTTAGTCATGCAACTTCCAATACAGCACTGTAGAGTAACATACCACACTGGAGTGAGAGAAAGCCTAAGGTTTCAAGAGGAGATGGGACAAAATGGGGAGCTCAAAGTGGAGTGTCTGCTGCTGAGGGACAGGCTGCAGAGCTCCAGCACAGAGTACGGGCTCCTGAGCATGTCTAATGAAGCCCTGGTTAATACAACTCTGTGTGCTTGTCATGTTACCCAGGGCAGTAACAGAGCACAGGGGAAGCCCCCAAACCTGCAGGCAGACCTGGAATCATCAGTGGATGACAGTGCTCACCCCACCATGCTGCTCTGGGGATCTCTGCCAAATGCTAACATGCATATCAAGGAAACCATGCTGTAATTTAAATGTTCTTCTCTTCAGGGCTGCTTAGTAAGAGACATGAACAAGTTAACAGTGTTTTTAGCTGAAATAGCTTCCGTAGAGAGTTTTGATGGGGAATGTAAAGGAAAATGCACATAGAAAATCATATGCATCACAGATAAACAAAAGAGTATTAAATGTAAACACTGTATTTGTGGGGTACTGATTTTCACTCTTTTTTTTCTCTTTCTTTTCTGTGTTAATACAGTAGAACAGAACATGAGCTTTAAAAGAGTCTACTTTGGCTTAACTTTTATTTCAAAAGGAATTTCTTTTATACTCTTTGGAAACTATGAACATTAGAACTTTCAAAGTACAATGCTTGCAGCACTGATGTGTTCATCAGCTTCAATAGCGCCACAAATCCAGTTTTATTTAGCTAGTGGTGTTTGTCAGGTTGCAGGCTTTGTTAGGGCTTTTTTGCAGAATATGCAAAATGGATAAAAAGTGTGATTTGATCAAAGTAAAAATATTGCGCAGATCTTTGTGTGTGTAAAATAGTTGTGGACTGATATCATCTGACTTTTTCCACACATAGACCACACCACCACTCCATAGAATATTTACAATACACTCTTTGATCAATATTGTAACTATCACAGAAAATACATTGTAAATATAGTAGGGAAAGAGGCAACCAGAACATAAATTGAATGACTGTTTACTTGAATAGTCCCTGAGCAAATTGTAGTCCATGAGAAAAAAAAATCCATAATTTCAAACCATTTTGCGCAATTGACAGCCCCAGGAGAGGAAAAGATTAAGGAACAGAAAGATTCCCTACCTTGATAGCAGAGAAGAGTCACTTGTTTTCCCTTTGCTTACCGTCATTAGCTTGGAGCTGCAGACTGTATTATTCAATTATTGTATATATCTGGTAAATTACTTTGAAATGTCATGATATTTCAAAGCACTGTACAAACTGGATTTTGTGTTGCACAAGACAGTTGCTTATTATTGTGGTTTCCAAGTTTCTGTGTGGCAGGACCCAATGTGCAGTACTTAGAAAAAATTATAGACTTAGACTGACACTTAATCTCTTGAGTGCATGGTATAAGGTGCTGGTGCATCCCATATGATCTTGAGAATGGGAATCAGGAGCTGAGGGGTCCTGGTTTTTCTAGAAATAGGACTTTCTAACATAAATATTCTATAATTTTCTTTATTCTAGTAGTGGTTTCTCCTAAAGGAGATCTATATTTTTAAATCAGCCTGAGGAATATCTTTTTTACCATAAAAAATAGGTTATTTTCTTTGAGATGTACTATATTCTTCGGCACTTTCTATTTCCAAATCTACAGAAACAAATCTACCCATACCTAATACAAAAAGGAAAGGTTTACTTGTATGATAGGAAATTGCTTTTGAACCTTCTAGATTTTGTTGCTGTTGGAATATATATACCACACCATAAATTTTTTTGTGAGAATGCTCTGAATATTGAACGCATCTGAAGAGGCAATTAAAATCTAAAACAATTAGGAAATAGTTAAATTCACTTCTACTAGCGCCTCTTATTTGCAAGTTTTGACAAATAATAGAAATTACAAAACATTTCATTGCATAAAAATTTCCATGATTTTCCTTGCTTGTTAGCAGAACAAAATAAACATGGAGTAAACGCTAGTCATGTTTCTTAATATACACTTAATACATATTCAGGGACTATTGTGGTGAATACAGTATAACAGGAAACAAGAATGGGAGAAAATGTTATGAGTTTTCACAACTTGTACGGGGAAAATGCAGGTATGAACCTCTTGTTCACTGTTCATGACTTGTTAGTCTTATGTCCAAAATATTTGAGTCATCAAAAGGAGATGCAGAAGAAAAAGGTTACTCTAATGACCAATCACACTGAAGAATACACTGCAGAGTCAAAATTAACATATTGCAGATAATCTGTAACCAGATATTAATTTAAATTTTAAAATAGCTACAGATGAGAAAGTGGGTAGCATGAACCAGCTTCTTCTTTAGTGCTAACATGACGGTTTGTGTTGCACTGATTATACACAGTGAATAGTTCAACTCAAGCCTCATTTTTACATCCCTTTAATGCTTTCTCGCCCAGACAGTTTCATAAGGTAGCCACACCCCGTGATGAGCAGCAACAATGCATTATCATTGGTATTTCTGTAGAAAAGAGCAGACAAAGGCAGCATCCTTACTAGCACTTGGGATTTTTCAACACCGCCTTGGAAAAGATTGGTGGCTACAGTGCTATGACCTCAACTTTAAAAAAACAAACAGAAAAGGTCTACATTTTTTCTTGCTGTTGGGCAATTGATGGAGGCTCCCTTCATGCCCAAAGAATTGCATTCAGCTAAGAGAGAGAGCACCTAAATTAGATGTCCAAAGTAAAGCCTAATGAATCTGGGACAAAATCCTCATAGAATTTAACCTTTTGGAAGAAATTTTTGCACCTGGCAGGCTTTGTTAAAATAAAGTTGCTCAAGTCAGATGCACTGGCCTTAGAGGGGATACACAAGTTTATAGCAGCTGAGAATCTGGACCTTTGTATGACAAAAATGGAATTAGATTAAGTTCATTATTCTAAATGTCACTTTTATAATAAAAAAAAGAACTTGACAGTGACTACATGACAAAACCTGCTATGAAAGGGTAATGAGGGGTAAAAGACAAAGGAACTCTAAATAAGTCCTTTACCACAAAACCAGAGAATAATAAGCAGAAATTATAATGGATGTAGAGGAGAAAGAAAAATCTATATTGGGCACTTTTTCTGCCTGGAAAAGACTTATTTAATTTAACAGGGACTAAACCCAATAGGTTTCTATGCAGTCTGTGTAGGATTCTTTAAAATCACTGTAGAGGAAAAATACTACTGTAATAAAAAGGACATAGTATGACAACGGCCACTCATCAGTATGGTACTTTTGCTTTGCCTGCATGTTGCTTATCTTCTGTGACTTTTAAAAGTGTAATCACAGAGGTGGTCAGAGAACTTATTTCAGTACAGACAGGCTTCTTCAACTAGTTTTAATCTCACTAGAGTGATTGACACTAAGAAGCAATGATCTCACTTTTTTCACAGCGTAGCCACTTAAATACGTTATATTTTTGGTAGACCAGAATGTTCCCCATGACTCCTGGACCCCTTGATTGTAACTTTTTTCCTTTTAATGAAGAATGTCCTATCTCCTAGCTGCTATTCTCCACCCCTGCCTGCTGTGTTATTGCTTACCGTTACACTGTCTCACATCATCTATAGGAGCCTGTGAATAGTGACTGAAAAAAAACAACTTGCAATTATATTCCACATTAGAATTTCTCTCACTATTCTGTTCCTTAAAAATATTATTAATGAATCCTAAGATAATATTCCATGTAATTGTGGCAAACAGAGAAAATTGCCACATTAGATTCCTTGTTAAAAGTGGAGGATGTTTTGTATATGGTTATTAATTAAAATATGCCCCAAACAATAGCTTAACAATATTTTTAGATTTTTAAGAGAAAGTGGGGAAATCTAGGTAAGGGGAATATTATTTTCTGTAATTTTTGTTTATTAGTTCCATATAGTTTCCATCATCCTGTGGGAAAGTCATCCAAGATGAATGGACTCCAAAACACCAATGTACAAAAAGGGCAACATGGATTCCCCTTTGAAAAATAATGACTCCCATGATGGGTTCTTTATTTTAAGCCAGATGCTTAGATAGTGGGAAATATGTTGTTTGTGATAATGCCTATTGCATGGTTTGCATACAACATAGATCAGTATGCCTACCATATAGTTCTGATGAGACCAACCTACAGATCAGTTTCCCAGAAATGAGAATTAATAGAACAAGCAATAACATCCTAATTTCTACATGACAGCTAGAGTAACACTTAAAAACATTCTGCATTACAGATAAATACACCGTTCATTTTCACAAATGGAGTCTGTTTCAATTGTCAGCTGTTGGATGATGATTTGACTTGGAGCAAAGGCAGCATAATTGGGTAACAGCTGAAATGTGCTTCATTGTAAAGGGTTGAAAGATCCATTGCTGGATTTTCAGGAGTGTGAATTACAATTCCAATAATATCAGAAGCAACTAATTCTATTCTTTAGAAGTGAGGACATAAAAGAAGTTTTAGGTTTTCTTATTTCAAGCTTTAATTGAGGCCTAGGTTGTAACTCATTTTCATCCCTGAATGGGTGGTAAAAACATACACAGTAGGTAATTCACACTACCTCAAAAACTGTTAGTGCCATAAGAAGACTAATCAGGGTAAGCTTCCAGTAGCAAATTATCAGCTACAAATTAAAACCTTGCAGCCTGTCTGCTAAAAGCAACCTTTTCCCCCCACCCCAACATATTTGTCTGATTAGTAACTGTTGGATTACTACAGGATATGAAGAATCTGCGAAAACCATCAAAACATTATGTTTCAGAAGTGAACAGGGAACAGCTTTAAGCTCTTATTTTTGTTTTACTGCCACATTTACGGCATTTTGAAAATCTACTGGTTTTTTAAAATTACACACTTGAAAATAAGTCAAGGAAGCAAGATTGATTTTTTTTTATTTAATTTGTAATGCTTCATTCTAGGCTATAAACTAAGGGAAAATATGCATACATTTGGCACAGCAGCCACAGTGCTGTGGATATTTATTTAGTAGGTGACCTATCCCATCCTCCATGTAAGACCTTTGCCCTTTCTAGAGGCACATTAAACCAAAAGAGTGGTGTCTATCATTAGGACCCCTGAATCCCCTGAAATTCTCTGGCAGCTGTCATACCTAGCAAAGATTTTCATTCCCTTTGAGGTGAACCACTGGAATCATTTAGCACTAGAATCTACATTTCTAGTTTTCTGTTGTGTTTGTCATAGAAATCTGCCTTTACATCAGATTTGAAGGCAAAAGTAAATGTAATTCCTCACTCCCATCAATAAGGGAATGAAGTGTAGAAAAGCAAGAAGTGATCAAGTTATGGATCTCATGTAGTATCAAATATTCTCATTTTGATCTTATACCTCTGAATACCTTTCCTGAAAGCACCTTGTTTAATAAAAAAGGGATGGGGGGGGGCATGATCAGTTAAATGTTCTTTTCAGGATGGTCTTACTGTTCTGTTTTCTAGCTCATGAGTTATTCAAAAGTGCTAGAAATATTTGCACCTTGCACTGGGAAGGCAGCTTTTCTGATATTGAGGGAAGCGGTTTTTACAAATCACAGGAGACTTGCTCTCTCCCTTAATCTTTCCAGACAGAGCCAATTTACAGTGGGTTTTTGGTTTTAGGGGTTTTTTTGGTTGGGTTTTTGTTTGTTTGGGTTTTTTTTGTATGGGTGTTTAAGTTAACAGCACAGTGATCCCTGAAAGAAAGGATTTTCTACACTCTTTGCAAGCCCCTTATTTATGGATTGCTACATACCTAGTGTGAACAAACCACTTACAGTCAGAAATGTCATGAATATCCTTCCCAAATGCCCATTTTATGCTCCGGGTTCTGTTTCACAGACCTGAATTCCACAAAGTGCTTAAGCCTTTCTATAGCCAGTCATTATGGTCCTTTTTGGACTCCAGTGATATAAGCAGCATAGCTTGTAGCTTGTGTGTGTCAGGTGAATCCCTACCAGTGGCCAGTGGCACAGCAATGTTAGCAGATAGAGCACCATTTTTAGGGAGGGTGTTTCTCATATGAAGTTAGGTCATGTGCAAGAATTGTAACCTTTGCTCTTCGTCCAAAGCCTATTCAGAAAAGAAATAGTGATTATTTATGTATGTGTCATGCATGCACACTTTTTGTCATGTATTTTATATTTTCAAGTGCTTCATGTTGTTCCTGATGGGGAAAAAAATAAAAAATCCAGGATAAGACTTATTCTTCTGCTGGTTCCTCTTTGTCTGGGAGCAGGTAGCATTGTGCAACTCCATGACAGTGAAGTATACGGTGTATTTAATCAAGTCAAAGAGTACCTGAGCCAAATTAAATGAATCTATTATGCCTCTATACTTCCAGATGCTTCTCTTAATTATGCTTCCTAAGTGTTAGGACTTTTCATCAAAGTAGTCATCAGAGTCTGGGTGAGTCCTAGACAACCAAAGCAAAACACAATAGTTTTATTTTTTAGGTTCCTGATTGTTCCTCATATGTGTTAAGATATACATGAATGCTCATTAAATCTACTAAGATAACTGTTTGATGTGTTACTCAATAGATGAAACATAAAACTGTTCTTTAAAAAAATCAGCAAAATTGCTTGGAGGAACAACAAATTCATACATCAGCCCATTCTTTATGTTCTAAAGTGCAATTTACAGGACTGAACTAAAGCAAATGTCATACCTTTAATTTCATAAAAAAGTTATGTACAAGTCTATTATTCAAAATAATCACATAACTGGGAAATTCACTGAACAGCTACCTTTCTGCTCAGCAGGGTGCCATTTTATAGACTTTAAAATTCACTAAGTTCAAGCAGCTTTCGTTCTCAATAATACATGTGCTAAATATGTCACATTAAAAGTGCTTTTGGCATGTAAATGATCCGTTTTCACATAGAAATGCTTTTAAAAGAATCTGAGCTCACTTTTTTGGAAATTATAAGTGCATTGAATTTCATTGTCCTACAGAACCATGTAGAGTTGATCGAAGTGAACTACAGTGACAAACCAACCCTTGTCAGCCCTTATATTTATGTATCATTTGAGCTGTCAGAAGTATATTTAGTTGCATTTTCTTATACATATTTTCTACTCAGTTCAAAAAAATAAAAAAAAAATTTGTGTAAGGAGGGAGCTGTGGGTTTGCTTTTCTAGACCTAAGTTCTAACAAGCACTTCTGTGTACAAAAAGTTAACATTTCACTGGAAGACTTGCAGCATGTTAAACTGATTACCTAAGCGAGTTAATTTTTTCTTAGAACTCAGCAGTACTTCTACTACTGCTTTAATGTTGAAAGATAAGGCAAATGTTTTACAGGTGATTTAGGATGCTTATCCTCCAAAGAGTGAATTCAGAATTCTTATACATAATATGAATAAAACTGAATAATCTGAATATGCTGAATAAAACAGCATAATCTCTGTCTCTCACTGCTTCATTATACTGCTGCATACTGAACAAATTCTTCATACTCTCTATACTGCAGAGATTCTTTCATGATTGTCACTATTCCCATTCTCTGTATCTCCATGTAAGGGATTGGAATAATGTCAGGCACATCCACCTTTTAAAAATCTTTTGTTCTTTGTTATTAGAATAAGCAAAGCAACTTGAATGCTGTTTGGAAGTCATTATTATTCTGGTTGCCTATAATACAGTACATGACTCCAGGGTTCTCATAGATACTTGTTTAAGAAAACAAACTGTCAAAATGTTCACTTCTTATTTTAAATACAGAAAGCAGAATTTGTGAAATGACTCAAAAAAATTAAACTAGAAAGACTTGGTTTCAGAGAAGGAGAAGAAAAATAGGAAGGAAAACTGTGTATCCATAGCTGCAACTCTAAAGTCATAAGATGTAGCTCTGGTCTGGGTGTATTTAACTTGCTTTTAACAAGTGAGATGTACCTTAATTATATCTAAACATATATAGGTGATAATTTCTCCACTACTTCTGTATGTAATTCACAGTGCAAATAGACAGAGTAAAAATGGGGGAAAGTGATGTGACATAAAGGCAAAGGTTAAGTATCCGTGTTTGGTATATTTTTAATTAACATTTTAAATTAATTCTTCTGTGTACTGATAATATAATAGCAATCTTTTTAGTATTTTGATTTTTGGGTGGCACAAGAACTTGAACATTTTTCTGTCTTCTGAACCAATACAAGATGAAGAAGAGGCATTTAGACTTACATTTCTCCTCTTTCTTGGACACATTCCTTGTACATTATGTTTTATCTAAAATTCATCTGAACTGGGAATATTGTTTGATCCTTTGAACATGAAATAACTGACAGAAAGAGCTTCAAAAGCATTTGAGCAAAATGCTCCAGCTCAGTAATGGCTGGCTATCGTGTGGTTATAAGCAGCCATCTGCTCCAGAAAGTGCTTCTGCAGAAACAATTGGCCAAGGCATCCTGAAAGTTGTCTATTTGACTGTGGTGATGTGTTTGCTAGATGTCAGCAGACGTTTTAAGCATTCAGGGCTCTCAGATTAGCTATTGTAAATGTTTCTTACCAAGCATCAGATTGCTAGATTTCTACATGCTTTTGTAATACCTATTTAGTAATGAGGGAAACCATTGTATTGAAGTGTCAAATATTTGTTTTACCATCTTTCGGCTTTGTGTAATTATTTCAACATCAATCATGACCTTGCCTTACAGATACTAAGCTACAATTTAGACATGTAAAGGAAAATAACCTACTTAATCCTGGTTTTCCATCAAAATATATCTGATCAGTGTTTAGGATCTGAGTCTGAACTGATTGTGTCCACATACTCCTACCTCTTAAAAAGAGATAAACTTCTACTGAAAGAAATGCTTTACAATGTCCATTCCAGAAATGAGATATTGAAAAATTACCTCAGAATATGTCTAAACATTTCATAACACAAATGCCCTCCAAGAAATCCTGAAATGTGAAGAAATTTCTTTAAAAATGATACCTTTATATGTGAGGTATTTATAAATTCTAGTTCTGAGCCGCTACAACTCAGTATGGGATATTTCTTATATCTCATATGTAATCTCATATACCCTATGGAAGTGTCATACAGAATAAATAATTGGAGTCTACAGACATTGAATTTACTTCCTAGAAATTAATGTAAAAGCTGATAGTCTTTAGTAAAGAGCTAGATTTTTTTGTCTATTTATTTTTTAATCCTTTGGCATAATATTTTATCAGACATCCTGTCTCCTTTTTTTCTTTTTTTTTTAATTTCATGGAGGTAAGTAGTTTATAAAAAGATAGATTTTAATTTTAAATAAACTCTATAGAACTTTTTATAAGGATTTGTTAATCCAACTCAAACTTGGGGCCAGGAAAAGCATTTTGTTTCATATATTTCTGCCTTCATACAAATTCTATCTAACTTTGTGTCTGGTACTCAAAGCCATTTATGGGGATTTTTGAATTACTGACATTTTTAGGCCTTTAGATGTTGTGGATGCAACACTGAAAGTACTGATTTACTTTTTAACTTTCTGCAGTATATTTTAATAAAAAAGAAAGTGAATAACATTGCTTAACTTTGAACATAAAAGAAATCTCGGTCTCATTAAGTCAACAGTAATGCTCTCCTTAACTTCAAAGGAGACCATGATTTCATCCAACATATCTAACAGTTCCGTAAAACACACAATGAAAATCACTTTACTATATTGGCAGTCAGAGTATGCATTTTGTATGCATCTCAGCGAAGAAAAGGCACAAGCATTCTAACTTATTTACTAATGCATGACAGCTAAAAATTAAAAGAGCAGAGGAATTTTTTGAGAGACGTGTTAGAACTCAGGGAATATTAAGTCTGTGCTGCATCCATTTCAAATGAGACTTAAAATCTACACTGTGAAATCACAATTATGTTATTCTGAGTGCTCCCTTATTTGCTGGCTATGAAGTGTGGTGCATGATTTCTCTTAGTGGGGGAGCAATATTCAGGGTATGTGGGTGAAATACACAAGCCAGCAGCAAGCAACCCAATGAGCTCAAAGAAGAAAACACTCCAGTACACGTTCCATAAGTGTGCAATAAATTCAGTCACTTAAGATCAAGTGTTAAAGCATATTCTGGTTGTCATTTTTGTATGCTAATGGTAAAACAAGTCTAAAGCCATTCCTTGAAAAAAAACTGCAAAAAAAGAGAAGAGATTGGACAGATGCATTATAGTGAATTTTAATAGGGATACATGTAATTACTTTAGTGTAGACCTCAGCTTACTTAAACTTGAAGCAGGACAAAGGACAAGACACATAATTTCAAGGCTGCAGGAAAAATGTGTAGAAATTTTTTATAGTATGTAGAAACAAAGAACACTCACCTGAAAGATAATGTTTTCTATCACTGACTGATGGTATCACACTCCTTGTTAACTATAGCTTTCTAATAATGTAGACATAGTCTGAGAGAATTCATTGAACACAAAGTGTTGCTGACCTTCTGGGACAAAATTTTGTGACTGCTCATATGTCTGAAGATCTTAATTGCAGATAAGCACTTTCCATTTCATAAGAAAAAGTTTCCAAACCTCTGGTGAATTATACTAGTTTTTATCTGACAATATTTTCCACTCTGAAAACTGCTATATGGTTGTCTATAACTTGATTTCAGTTGAGTCCTTATATGGGTAATTTTGTTCAACCTGTTCTCATAGCAAAAGAGATTTAACACATCTACATTTCTACCTTAACACCAGAGGAGTCGTCTGCTTATGAAAGGCTAAAACGCTTTTTTAATCTCTCTTCATAGAGCACATCTGATAACAGGTAAGGGTGGTGTGTGATGGTGATACAATGTATCTTCCTAGCAAATCTTATAAAAACTGAAAAAAAACCTGTTGCAAATGCTGAGGGTAACTGTGTATGGGTCTTTGTCAGCCAATCTCTGTTCCTCATCCTCAGAGCATGTCAATGAGCATGTCATTACTGCATTATCCCTAGGTGTGTTAGCCCATGCTGGCTCTGTCTCTGCAGCTCCTCAGCTGTGTGCAGCCTGCATGCCCATCTTTAATCTCCTTATCTATATCTAGCTCATTTACACTGGGGAGGAATTTTCAGGAATTCTCTTCCTCAGCTGTTATTTGTCACAGCTGGTCCAAGACACACTCTGCTTACATGAGCACCGCTAAGGCTGTTTCAGCTGCAGACAAGCAGGTTGCTAAAGCCATTGCTGCATCATGAACTGTGGTTTAAGCTACCACGTTTGTCTTCACATGCAAAATGACAAATGCTGAGATGGTGAAAGTCAAGAGCAGAGTCCACATTCTTCCTTCTGTTGTGTTACTTATCTCTGGCTCAGCTCAGTGTCACATACACATTAGTGCTTGATGTTCAGGTGATTCCCAGGGGCACTTCTAGGACGAATTGAACATCTCTGCAATTAAGTGTGCAGATTTAGCTCTTTCAAAGTCTTTTGATATTTTACAATAAGAATAGTAAAAAAAAAAAAGGTTCTGACATATATATATTCTTTTTATATATATATACACATATATACATATCCTGCTAGCGTTAAAAGCCAGCAAGTGTCCAAAACAGAGCATAAGGAAACAAAAAGGCCACCATTACTCATGGATGCATAATTAATGGCATATTCCATTTTTCATTGAAGAAGATGATGAAATAATAACTTGTTTTCTTAAAATAACACAACTTATGTTTCGAGGATAAAATGGCTTTTTTGATCTTTACAACATGTTTTCAACAATATTGCAGAAAACTGGTACTTCCATAGATTGTGCCATGCTTTGTGAAGAGTCTTGTATGTGCGCATGTCATAGAGAAAGTCTTTGTAATTCTTTAAGTGACTGTAATGACCCTGTTTATTCTGGGGTTTGGAGAGTTTAGAACTGCTGTGGGGAAAGCCTGCAGTATTCTGTGAAATCACTATTTGGCACAGCAGCTATTCACTTGGACCACAGCTTCCTCCAGGTTCTCATTTCATGCACTTGGCCATGGGAATACTAATATCTGACCAGCATCCAAGAGCACTACTGCAATACAAAAACTGCTGGTAATGGTTAAGCAGGGTCTGGCTGCATATTCACAAGAAACAGTGGCTTAATTTTGGATGATGGTCATGTTTCCCATTCCCTCATGTTGATATTGCTCCTCTCCTAGATGTTCCTGTCTCCACTATGAAAGATCCTCTGCTCACAGCAGAGTCATACTACTACAGTTGAAGTACAAGTGCAATAGTCATGATTTGGGATACTTTGATATACTGTGATTTGTTTGGCAATTGTGGATGCTCAGTGGGAGGTTGGTTGTTATAGAAAGGCATCTCTGAGGTGAAATCATATAGTTATCTCTGAGATTTACTAACTGAGGAGCAGGAAAGTCTGCACACATCCCACAAAAAACAATGTCCTCTCCTGAATCGGGACCTTTCTGTAGATTAAAACTACCTTACACATGAGAACTCAGACCATTAGTTTCAGGTGTAATAGTACCTGACTATATGTTCCACATTACTTGCACTTGAGGAGTATCATAACATACTTCAGAAATAACAGAATTTGTCAAGCTTGCTGTTCTCCCTGAATCTGAGTAATTCCCATAGTCATGAAATCCAGGCTATGTTGTCTTTCTGTCTGAAAAACCTTAATAGGATGTTTTTATTAGAAAGAAAATGTTGCACTCCATCTCAGCAATGTCAAATTTTAGTAATATTGAAGGCAACCCATATGTAAAACGTAAAGAAATAATGAGTTATCTAATGGAAGCTCAAACGCACACTTTAAATGCAGAGTTAGTTTTGCATTTTAAGATTCTTCATTTTATTCTTGAAAGGTTTGAAAATGTGTTTTGAATATATTTTGAGCAAGAGTGTGAAAAATAAGAGCTTACCTAATGTTTTTGTTTACTATGCAACTCTGTCCATACACACACATTCGATTATTAAGAGCACTAAACATTTTATGGTACTCCTGTTTTGCAGTACAGGCTTTGCCTGCTTTCTGTTTGCTGCTTGCAACATAATGACATCTGCTGGAAGAGGTCACTACTAAAAAGGTGTTAGCAACTGAGAGAGAAGTTGAAATCCAATCTGGATAAACGTATGTTTGAATCTTTACCAGTTATCACCTAAACATGTATTTACAGCTGATAGATAAGTAGGTGAAAACACTATAAAATAGTACTACCTAAAATGTATTTAAAAAGTGATATTTAAAATCATAAGACAAAAAAAAAAAAAAAAAACACAAAAAACCAAAAAAAACCGCCCAAAAACCAAACCAAACAAAAAAACGAAACAGTGCTGAATTTAAAGGGATAGGGATACATTCCAAAATACAATTATATTGATTTGATTCATTTGGGAATAGAGCTGGTCAGCAAAATCTGTTTCATTTCATGTGAAATATCTTGGGCTCAACACAGCACCACTTAAACCAAGGAAGGACTTCAATGGACTTCGCATGATTTCTGGGAATTTTTCTCAGGTCTGGAGTAGGCTGTTTCTACATTAAAATCAAATTAGCAATTTGGAGAAAAACTAGTTAATCAGTTGTTTGCTATATTGTTAGTACTAAGGCCCTTCCCATCTCTGTTACATGTTTTTCGATGAGTTTACATTAGATGACATTTTGGCTGCTTACTGGACCAAATGCGTCAGTTCACAAATGGTTGAGACTCTCTGAGAGGAAAAACAACTGCATTCACCAGGGAGAACCTGTGGTTGTGCAGCCCACATCCTTCATGTGAAGCCTGTCTGGGGTGCCCTTGAAGTGACTGTAAATTACCAGTAACTCACAGGTTTATAGGAAATTGAACAACTGCTCTTAGGTTCAGAAGAAAAAAAAATTAAATATCATACAAATCTGAAGTCTTGCTTCTCATGTCTCGTTTGTTTGGTTTTTTCTGGATACCTATAATACAGATGAACTTCTTGACTTGCACAAAAAAAAAAAGTAGTTTGCTGCCATTTCTTTCCTTCTTTTCTGATCCCATTTTTTATTATAATTTTACCACTCATGGAAGAATTGTCATCTAACATTTAAGAGTCATAGATGTGTTGTTCCCATGCCTAAAATCTCTAAGAGGTTGAAGTAAAAAGCAATGAGCAAATACCTCTGAAGTACCTCATCTTGATGTCCCCAGTAACCTCACACTGGTGACCATCACATCCCATATTGCTTCCACTCCGGTAGGGCTGTCTATTACCTGGCTCAAGAAGTTATTCTCCAGGTATTCCAGAAGTCTGCCTGGAAGTCTGCTGACATCTCACTGTGCTGCTTTTCCAGATGGACAGAGCCTGTGAGTGCAATGCTTCCTGCAAGTCTTTGTCAAGAGGCTCTCCTTGGTCAGGCAGCCTGTAGTAGACACCAACCACTCACTTCCCTTTGTTGTCTCAATCTCTGATTCTTATCCACAGGCTTTCCACTTGCCACTGTCTGTTCTTCAGAGAGAGCTCTCCACACTCAATCCACCTCTTGATGCAGAGGGATGGCAATCCCTCTGCCTCTCCTTCCTCCCCTGTCTCTTCTGAGCAGCCTGTAGCCATCAATAGCCACACTCCTGTCATGGGATTTGTCCACCAAGTTTCAGTAATGGCAAGAAGGACAGTTTCCTGTTAGCACCTTGGCTTCCATCTCCTGTTTGTTGCCCATGCTGCATGCATTGGTGTAAAGACACCTCAGATGGGTTGTTGGCCAAGGCGCCATCCTAGAGGAACACACCTTAATTCGTTTGAGATAATTTTCTCATGTTTCTCTGTGGCTTTTATTTCCTTAAGAGTCCTTGGCTTGTCCCCATAAGACTGTGAGTGTGTTCCAGAGTGCTTAGCACAATTCAGGGTCAGCAAGAGGAAGATACACTTCAGCTGGGTTATTGATTTCACTGCCAAACTTGACATGCTGCCCCTTGGTTCATCTCTGATGAACCTGGTCTTATCCCCTTCCCACTTTAAAGCTAGCTTAAAACCCCCTCAATCAGCCCTGACAACTCACAGGCTAGAACAGTTTTACCCCTTTTAGACAGGTGAACCCCCTCTGGCTCCAGCACACCTGGTACTGTACAAACCACCCCAAGAGCAAAGGCTCTTTCCAAGGTTACTTCAACTCTTCTGACTTCATGTTACCAATCAACATCAGGATAATTTTGTGTTAAAGGTTTTTTGAAATTCAGAAATATACAAGCAGGATGGAATCCACATTCAGAAAAAGAAAGAGTGAATTTAATCACAGAGCTGCCAATAAAATTTTAGAGGTCAAAAATACACAGAAGAACAATAAACACCACAGTGATACAGGAAACAGTATAATGAACAGAATAAACATTGTACTAGCAGTTGAAGAGTAGTAAACACTGCTGAGATATTAATCAAGAGGGAATGTAGTTTATGGCTGGATTTGCCTTGAAACAGAGTAAGTTATAAACCCATTTGTGTAATAAATTTTTTTTCTAATATTTCCACAGTCACCAAAATGAATATTTAATAAAATAATTAAAGACTTACCCTTTCTGATGTGATAAGAAACTAAGAAACAAAGTCCCACCACTAATAGTTCATCTTTGTGGGAATACTTATCATTATTTTGACACGAAGCCTGAATTATTATTGAAAGCAAATAGAGAAACAAGGTCTCAAAGCTCTTGGATTTTTTTATTGCTGTCATTGTCACTGCATACTCTGTAGCAACATAACAGTGGATAAATTAAGGCTCACAGAATCAGATAATCTCTAATGTTCCTTATGAGAACATCTTTTTCTTTATGAAACTATGTAAAGGATACATTTAATTTCCCGTTGTTCTTATACATGGACTTCAGATTCTTTGATGCCCTAGACTTGGAGGGATTTAACTGGCTCAAAAACTAGATGCTTTGATTCTGTACTTCCTTTTCTACTCCTTATCAGTCATTTACAGAAGCTTTTCCCCCAAGGACTTGTTTTCACTTAGGGAGAAATGTACACCCCTAAGAGAAAAAAAAAACAAAACCATAAAACCAAGAAAAAAAAACAAAACCTGATACCAAACAGCAAAACAGGACCTTTTCCCTCTTACAGAATTCAGGGACAGGAAATCTCTGAAACAATGCTTAAATAATACTGACCCTCAGCAGCACACACACAGCTGGCTGTGTTTAAAGAGCTGCAGGAAATGAATCAGCGTCTAACTAAAGCTAGGCATTTCCAAAGGCCAGAGGATGGAAAGTCTTTCCATAGTGGTAGTTATCACTATGAAGGTCAGGTAGCACAGCATTCTGTAAACTGGCCTTCATCCTTTTACTTTAGGAACCACCTAAATTATTTTTAAGCCACCTAGAGATGCCACAAAATCCTTTGTGAACAAATGTTCTATATATATTGCAGAAATGAAGCCAGGTCATCTAAAGGAGTCGCTGGTGTCAGATGAGAGTTATGCGGATTTTACATACCAAATGGAGAAGGAAGCAGCAGAAAATTAACACCACTTAGAGCCAAGAAAATACTGTTTAAAATAAGCAATCCAGATTTTACATATGTACTTTTTAAATGACACAGATGGACACTTAACCTCCAGTCTAGAGGTTTAGCCTTCAAAACACAGGACATAACTTTCATCAGACCTTATCCTCCCTTTCCTAACTGGGCAGTAAAAATGCCAAAAAGATAGTTCCATGTTTGTGATTTTTTTCACAGCTCCTTAAAAACCTCTAAAGTTAGTGGAAGAAATAACCGGTGCTAGAGACAAGAAGGCGTCTTTTCTATTTTTAATTTTGGAGAAAGTCACCTTAAATTCATGGTTGTTTGCATTATAAAAATAAACATGCCAGTACACATTTGGAACTCCATATGACTATTTTCTTCCCAATAAGACAGTATATTCAATGGAGTATAATACTTGACAGTCGTTAGCAAGCAGAGAAGTCCGTTTTTCTTTACCAGTAATATCCTTTCACCTCATTATAAAACAAGAGTTGTCATACCAAAATCGAAGACTTGTCAACAGAGTGGGGAAAATCATTTTTAATTACTGTGTGGAAAAAGCTTCAGGATGATGAGAAATTGGAAAGTGTGATAATTGAAAGAATTATAGGCAATGCTTGAATTAAATCTTGTATTTTTAGTTTTTAGTTTTCTGTGTGTTTCTATATAAAGAACAATCAAAAAATTCATTGGTAAGTGGATGCACAGGATAGAGTCTTCTGAAGTATTACCATGTATGTTCCAGCCCTGAAACAAGCTCTGTAATAAGTACTCTTAGATTCTGGACTTCAGAAAAGATTTAAGGATCAGTCAGTAGCAAAAGTCATTAAACAGAAAAGAAATACTAAATTTTTATTAAAAATCAAACTAATATAATAAAATATTTCCTTTTAATATATAGTTTGAATATTGGAACTGTAGCGTCTATGCTTAGGCAGGTCCTTAGACATTCTGGTAAGATATGCAATATACAATAAAAAGTGTATTAATGTTAGGTAAAGTTACAGAAGGGCAAAAGCATTTGAAAGATAACTGATTTTAAAATGTGGGGTTTTTCTGATAAGAGTGTGTTTACTAAATGAAATGTCATTCTACCTTTTGTCTTTTAGGGAAAAATTATTCAACTGTATTAGAATGCTAACTAATTGAAGAAATTAAAATTAGTAATTAACTATAGTGTACTTAGAGCAGTAGAAGCACAAAATTGACATTATTTTCTCAATATCAACAACTGCATTTTATTATGTTCCGTTATTACTTTATCTTAGTTGCCTGACTGTTCCTTGTTCAGAAAAGTCTATAGCATAAACTAAATGGGCCACATTAATATGCAATTTCCACCTGAGACAGTGCAACTGCAGTATAGATAGCCATAGCTGGGTGCATTTTCACTAGTAGCTGCTAGGCATAATTTAATCCTTTTTAATAATTTTATAGATATAACCTTTTACTCAATTGTTCACTCTGTTACATTAATTATTAGTAAGTGATAATATAATTTAAACATAGGTCAATAATCTTTGATGTATTTTTTGAACATTTCTTTCTTAAGGAGCCCTACCTAATAACAATAACAGGACTTTTACAATATTTTGGTGCATAGCTTAGCAATAAATATCACAATGTGAATGAAGCACAAATATTAAAGAGAATTTACAGAGGAAAATCTAATTAGTTTTCCAAGTATTGCGTTTGGCATGAAAGCCTGAGACCTATGCACATATTAAGATAATACATTACGGAAAAATGGTACGTCAAAGTTCTCAAAACTTTAACAACAGACTATTTTAACATTTGTATTGATGTATTTCTAAAATTCAGGTTTTACAGTGCTGAGATATCCTGGCTTCATTCTGCATACAGCAACACAAACTTCCCCCAGGTAGGGAAGGCTTTTATTGTACTGAAGGCTCTGTCCACCCTCCTCCTGTAGTCATTTTCTCCTGCTTGATTTCAGGAGCCTGGACTCTTAAATTCCACAAAGCCAAGGAACTGGATCCCTGTGGTGGCTATTTTTAGGGTTTGTGCTTTTTGTTGCACTTTCCCTTTTATTAGCTTGCAAGACACTTAGAGCTTTTGGCTTTTCTGTTTATTAGTTTTGTTTTCATTTCTTAGTTCAGGAGATCTGACAGTCTTTCTCATGAGTTCAAAACACTTCTTTTCTTAGAGCACAGAAGACTTGAGGAAAAATGAAGAACAGTATTTTCAAACATAGCATCTAAGTTTGGATATTGACTTAAGAAGATATCTAAACACAGAGATCTTTTACCTGATTTTTTTCATAGGCATTTATCCAATTCAGCTTAAGGTTATTAGGAACTGGTAGGTAGTTTTCATGTCTGAACAGAAATGCCCTTTTGAAACCAGACATGAAAAATTAGAATTTAAGAAAACATTCTGCCATTTTATTTGCAGAGGTTCCCATACTTTTGCTAGTTTCAAATCAGTATATGTATTTCATCTAATTAGTATTTCATGTCAAAAACATGAGAGTGATTAGAATCCAGGTCTCTTCCCAGGGAAGAGCATTTATCCCATTCTCCATGAGAAGAGGGAATGAAATCTAGGTCTTCTACTTCCAAGCCTCCAGCCACCAAGATCTTAAAAATGAGGCATTACTGCCTTCTTTACTGTGCATATATTAAGAGAATTAGATGTGTAAAAGTGAGTCAGGCTAAGTCAAACTGTAAGAAAACTTATGGAATAAAATCCTTTGGGGAGCTCGATCAGAGAGAAGCAGTGATTTCTGGATCCAAGCTGGGCTTGCAGGAATAAAAACATTATTCAAAACTGCCTAAATATGCAGATGTGACACTGGCATCTAGGTTCTGATTTTAGAATCCTAACAAAAACTCCTGTGATACTGTGGACTTTTCCATTATCTGAGCAGGGCTTTGGGGGATCATGACTTAGTCACATACCCATCAGTCCTGCTTGCATCCTTGTTCCTTTGAAGTTCTTAAGCTTAGAGCAGAAACTGCCACAGGTTCTGCTAAAATGAGACATGTTCACTAAACAGTCACTAAACAACCTGGGAAAGTATGTTATAAAGATTAGTTAATGCAACTGCTCATTTAAAGGGGTGAGTGGTGAAGTTCAGCTATTTTGCAGATATAGAGAAGTTTATAGAAAGGGTAATGAATGAGTATCTTCATTCTTGGTGAGTCTCCATTTCCACATCTCATTCACTAGATTGTTTTATTTCTGTGATCACATCTGTAAGGTACTTTAAAAATTGTGATTACTCTTTACAGCACTCCTTCAAAGGAGATAAAATTACACAGAAAGAGATATATTCCCATTAAGTGTTGAAAGGCCAAGAGGAGAACTCATGCATTTCTGGTTCCTGGGCTCAAACAGCACTATTGAGTGAATGAAAATTTGACTGCAAACAAATGATGAAATAAACAATTATCTACTTCACGTTCATGAGAAGAGCACAGCCATAGGATAGGATGCTGAGAGGTTTCAGTGATGGCAAGGTGCAAAGCAAAATGAGTCATCTTTTCAGCAATACAAGTACCATTCACTGTCCTGCCTTTAGATAAGGGCTAATTGAAATGCTTCCTGAGTTAAACAAATGTTTGCATCCATTAGTTGAGTGGCATAAAGGTGTTGCTCTCTTTGCTGCTGATAGAGAAGATGCTCAAGGGACCTGATAGATAAGTCCTTGCTGATAAGAGATTGGAAGAGAAAACCCTTTTCTGAGTTATTTTTACCTGCTGATATGCTAAAGAAAGAGGGTTGCTTGGGTATCATTGTGCAATTCCTATTTTGATGAATTTTAATTTTAAAACTATGGTCAAGGTGGTAAAAAATGTAACTTCAAGCGCGAGGAGGATGAAATATACTGAGAGCTGTTCTAAGATACCTGGTAAAATTGCACTGCTCTCCAATGCCCTCCAATGCTCTCCACTGCTCTCTTCTCGCTGCTTGTTAAGAAGTAAATTTCCTGTTGAGATCTTCTAAGTTCTGAAGACAGCTTTGAGCTGTGCAGAGCAGGAAGCTGGGCTCTGATCTGTACGGATCCAGTCTGGTCTGTATGCAGTACTTGAGACTTGGGGGCAATATGGTCATATGTTATGAATAACAAGCTACAGGCCTAATCAGAAGTGGATAACGGTGAAAGATGCCCAGCTGTGCAGTAACAAGCTTGGTTTAATCATGTGACAGTTCTGGACATTCCTATTATAACCTCACCAGACTTGAGCAACAGTAGCACTTCCAAAAGCTTGAGAGTTTTACCTGGCCAAGTGGGATTTGTATAATTCACTATGTTTTTCCAGTGTATTTTTGAAAGTTTACAAGTGATACACACACCAATGTTATGTACAGAACCTTTGAATCTATGTAAGCAGTGATTCCTTAGGGAGAGATTACTGGTTGCTAGGCTTGAAAGATGAAATTCCTTTATTTTCTGTAGAAGAAAACCTAAGTCTCTAAGGACATGATCTCTGTTCTATGAGAAATTAAAACTTGTGTTCACTCGGACTAGTCTGACTTATCTTCCACTGATGGAATTCAGGAGATACCACTTTGCCACACAATTCTTTATTGCTCTGAATCTCATGCTCTGTTTTAAACAGATCAGTTTAGTTAAATAAGAAGCTACCAAGTACCTCTCATAATTTTTCTATTTTAACTGAACCTCAAGGTTGAATGACAGCTCATATTGATATGTGTCTCAATATTCTAGAAAAAATTCAGATGCAGTCTGTGTAAAGGACAGCTTTCATGACCTTTATTACCCTTGATAAAGGTCATCAAAGGATGTTCTTTATTGGATAATCCTTGAACTTTGCATATATATCAAGAAAAAAAAGAAGTGCAGTGTGTGAAGCAAGATATTTGTCTGCATCCTTGGGCACTAGAAAATAAATATAAGAAACTGGAAATATAATATCTCTTCAAATTATCAAATACATCAGAACCAATCATGCATTTTGACTTCTTTATTATTGTTGTTTTATTAGGGTATTTTCTCATATAGTTCAGTATTGTGAAAGGGTATTTGTTTGAAATTGTCACTGTTCACACAGAGCATTACCATCTTTCTGCCCGTGGACTGAGAAAGCAATATTTTGGTAATATTTTTATTAAATTAAATGAACCTAGGCTTTAGTATTCAGTACAAATTTACAATGTGTGATCCCTTCTCTTGTTTCTTTCTCTACTTAAAGTTGTAGTGGCTGTAGTATGGGTCCCTAACAACTCTAAAAACACTGATAAAAAGCTAAATAAATTTTTAATTCCTTTGAATTCATTAGGATTACTTACACAAAGACCCGGTCACACTATGAAGAAAGGATCACAACATGTTCCTTTAAAAGGACCCTTAGTGATTTCAAGAATCTTGTACCAGGCTATTAAAGGGCAGCATTCACACTTTGAAATTGGAGCACCTTAACATTAACTAGGCTTTATTTCATTACAGATTTTTATTTTTCAGGAAAGTTCATTTTTCATCTTTCTTCTGGTCAAGAAAAAGAGGACTTCAGTGTGCTATTCATTACTGTTTCATGTTTAGTATATTCCTTAATTGTTTAATGGGCTTATATTTTTAATGAGTTAATATGAAAAAGCAGAAAACCTCTTTGTGAAAAGCTGTGGTTTTGATGGCAGTCCACATATATCTCAAAGCAAGTTATGTCACCAGAACTCCAAAAGTAAAGCAACAAGTTATTTTTTCCATGTCTTCATTCTTTTCCATGGACTTTTAAGGTTAAAAAAGGATCACATCATGTCTGCTCATCAGCATTTCCTTTTCAGTCATAAAATCCAGCATACAATCTAATCTATCTTTCCTTCCTGTCAGGCACTGAGAAGAAACCTCTTTCTCTACAGTTATGTTTTAATCTAAGCCAGCCATTTTGCTACTCCTTATTGTTGTCTTCAAATTATTTTACTTGTACACCTTTCTTCTGACTTGCCATTTCTGCACCTCCACCATGTAACTTCCTCAAACAGAGCCATAGAATAAGCTGAGTTGAAAAGGACACACCAGGACCATCGAGTCAAACTCCTGTCCTTGCACAGTCACAGCATGTGCCCCAGAATATTGCTCAAAATCTTCTTGAACTCTGTCAGGCTTGGTGCTGTGACCCTGGGGAGCCTGTTCCAGTGCCCAACCACCCTCTGGGTGAAGAACCTTTTCCCAATATCCAGCCTAAACCTACTCTGACACACTTCATGCCATTCCCTCAAGTCCTCTCCTCTTCCCCTCATGAGGAAGTTGTAACTGCAGTGAGGTCTCACCTCAGCCTCCTCTGCTCCAGGCTGAACAAAGCAAGGGACCTCACCCAATCCTCATAAGGCTTATAAGGACAAGATAATAGTGAAATGAAGCAATATTTCCCTCACACTCTACCTTGTGAATATTTAGCTCCGGGGTGACCATATCTTGACTCCTCAGATCAGAATCTGCTTTATTTGATTTATATAAAGACTCCTCATTAATGCTGCACATGAAAAATTGGGGTGTGACGTTTTTTAAAAAGCGAAATCATTGCTGTTCTATAAGAGAATGGTCTGTAGAGTAAACAAGATTGTTCCTTTACACCTGTGCAATTTTTCAAATATGTTTTATTGACTCAGCTATGTAAACGTTTCTGTTGCTCTCTCCACTTTTGTAGTTGGATCTTTGGCTTACAACCAACCACTTATTTATTTACATAAAAGCATACAGAATAAGTATTCCTAAACCACAAATGAAGTTTTACTTACATGAATATTTATTGTAAATTTGTAAATATTTTTTATATATAAATGAAAATCTTTTATCAAGTTGAAGTGCAGTTCTCTAAGATTTTAACCTAAAAGAGATTTCCACTTTAGTAGTGCACTTCTATAAAGTTATTTTTAATCATATAATATCTACAACAATATTTACAATAGATATACTGGCATAGCCAACCTATCTGCAGTCATAGATACATGAATGTTTCTTCTAGGAGAATATGGTTTGTTAGCCAAGTATCTGCATCTTTCAGAATAATTTAGTTTCATATTGGCATTTAATATTCATCAAGTTACTGAAAACATTAGTAAGCTTTGTTTCCTTTTTGTGCACTTTGAATAGCATTTTCGTGATCAAAGTTTCACCAGAAAGAACAGTTAGGGGAGGATTTGTCTCTTTTTTGTCTCTCAGTAAGGAAAACCCATGAAATGTAATTATTTGGGTTTGAATAATACAAGGTACAGTTGCTTACAGCAATATGAGAGAAACACGTCTCTTTTCATGCTCTTAAATCAGTAAAAATAGATTAATTTGGTTCAATTCTCTGAAAATTTAATATTAAATTAAAATCGATTTTATGAAGAAACACAAGACACATCCTTAGCTTTCCATTTATAAATATATTAATTGCTGTTAAAAAGATAAAAAGTTTCAGAAGTTCGACAATACCCTAGTATAAACTAAATCAGCTTGCAATTCCTTTCCAACACACTTTTATATCTAACTAAAGCCAGAAACACTTGCTGCTCTGTACCCAAGTGTCTATGTGATCTATACACACGGTGGGCATCTGGTTTTCTTACTATCACCTACATAATTGTCTTGCTTTGTCTAAAAAGCAAGGAAGACATTTGCAATGATAAATGATTGGATGTGCTGTGAGCCCATCACATTTAGTCCTTAAAGAGTTGTGGAGAAGTCATTTGGTAAAAACTCTCACTCAAAGCAGGGCTGGTGGAAGCATTAAATTGTGTAAACTATGTAATTGCCTAGTGAATCTGGGTAACCTCCACAGTCTCTCTGGATGGAGAAACTGTGGTGAGTCCAGGAAAGAATCACCGAAATGTTCAAGGCATAGAGAATGTGCTCTTGTAGGAGAGGTAGAGAGAGCTGAGTCTGTTGGTAAAGAAAGACAATCTAAGCACACTCTATGACCTATTGGAGTTACAAACATCACAGTATCAGATACCTCTTAGTAGTGGCAGATGTTACAACACTAGGCAGCATCCTTAGGGAGGCTCAGTTTAGGAAGCTGCTTGGTCATTAGAAAGTTGATGAAGAAAATTACTGAAAAAATAAGGAAAATTTAATTGTATTAGTGTAATATTACATTTTAAATTTATTTCAGGTTTTGGTTATTCCTCTGGTCTTAACACTTCATGCTGTTTCTCTTCAATGAAAGTAATTTCTGTTGGTTTTTTTAAATTCAAATTAACTTTATGACAGAGAGCTTGAATCCTCCAAGCATAATGAATATATCTGAATGCATTTATGGGTGACAAAAAATAATAAAAGTCATCTTCAAGTTATCTTCAAATTTTAAATCCAGTTGCTATTAATATAAACCATGCTTCCTCCACAAAATATTTCTTTGAAAGTAGGTTAAGAATTATCCTGAAGATTGGAGGGTGTCAACACCTTTTGCATTTGAAATACCATTTTCATGTAGTGACTCTTCAGGTTATTGCTATATAGAGAGTTACAGAACTCTCTGAACAACACTGTTCCCAGTTCTGGTGAATGGTAATTAACCTTCAGGTTATGAACTCATACAAAATATTTTAAGGTTACTGTTAAACAAATAAAATACCAAATCTCAATAAAGTTTCAGGGAAAAGAGTCCAAGTTGTTCACTGCAGACAACAAATATCTCCTGTTACTTTTTCAAAACTTCTGCATTGTAATCTGGTTTAGACTTCATCAGTTTATTTGTTCATATACAGGGACAGAGTGTGAATTAATGTGTGAAAAAAGCAGGAGTGTGAGGATGGGGTTTTTGCATGTATACTGTGCTGGGTTCATCTGTGTGTTGTTAAACAGATTCATTTTTCCACAAGGGGAAATAATAGTGACTCTCTCATTATGTATTCAGAGACCAGTTAATGCATCAATAGCATTTACATATTTGAGGTGGGACCAGAGTGTGCACAGACACCTGTGCATTTTTTCCCTGCAATGTATCCACTGTCAGTACTGACCGTACACTGACCTTTCAAAGCAAGAAGGTAGGACCATAAATAAATGGACAAAAAAACTCACAGCATATATCTGGCACCATATGAGTTGTACTGTAAGGGCTTAAGGTGATCCTGCCAAATTTTTATCAGTTTGGGACAGAGTAACAGACACCAGACCGTCTTTATGGATAACAGTTTATCTCCAAATAGCAGTACAGTAAAAAATGCAGATCAGTAGTACCATTATCTTGTCATTACAAGAACAAATCCAGTAATTTACCAACACTGGACTAAAATTGTTATCTGGTCATGCAACGACTGTCAAAACTATGGTTATCAGGAAGATGGGCAGGAAGCAGGGCATGGCATCTTTTCTAGACAATGAGTGCCTTGGACCAGTCGATGAGTTCACAGAATGCCCAGCTTCCTGATAGAAATGTCCTCTTGTTGTTGAGTGGCAGAAATACTGTCTGGACTTGTTACCCACTCCTCACGTCCCAGCTCTGCTTTCCTTCTGTGTTGCTGTGTCCTTGGTGTGCAATACTAGCCCCATGTGTACTATGTTTAAAGGGTTGTTGCACACTCTGAGCTTTTTTTGCAACAAATCATCACAAAACTATGCAGCACAGAAGTTTTTTGTGATTGTGATACATGCCTTTAAAATTCTACTTAAACTGCCTCATGAAGTATGAGCTTCCAACATTAAATATATCCTGGTGCTAAGAGAACTTTATTAATTTACATTATCAAGTCCATGAAATCTGAAATAAGTACGTTACTTAGATAAATTTGTTGAGTCAACCCATCGCTTGCTGGATACAGTGAAATGTCACTTATGGTTGGCTTAGAACATTTTTATCCAAATATGTGAGCATGGCAGGTTATATTTATTTGACAGATTATCTCAGTCCTTATCTCTCATAGACACATCATGGTGTGTTCAGCAAGTATTCTACAAGTGACGTTCAATATCCAGATCCTGTGTCCAAAGGCTTGCAATCAAAAAGGAGGAGGAAGAGAAGGGAAGAGAGGGAGGGCAACCACAGATGACAAAGTTTAAATTCAGACAGCAGTAGATCATTGCTAATACTGTGATATATAAATACTAATTGATAATTTCCAAGATGTTATGGTGTAATCTATTAGGTTCTGTTAAAGCACTCACACAAAATCAAAAATGTAGGTTCATTTTTTTTTTCCCAGGGGAGAGGCGAGGAGAAAAAATACATCAGAAAGAAAATTAAGACTGTCAGACTGTTTTTTCAGCCCATAAAGCTGGGAGCTTGGAGACAGAAGAGAAGCTACATAGTGAAGTCATCATGAAGTACCTATTGCAAAACAAGCTTATATTTTTGTCTCTTGTGGAAGTATCCTGAAGGTTTTCTGTCCACATTGTTGGCTCTCAGAGTTAGGATTGGGAATTACGTTGCTATTTATTGTGGTATTTTTAAGCTTTGTTCTTGTTTTGTTTTTCCTTACAAAGAATACAATTGCAACTAGGCCTTTTTCCTAGTTATTTGTGGTCCGTGAAGTCATAGTTGCTCTAAAGGTATCAAAAGTTAGTGTTAGCCTAAAGATTTTTCTTCAGGCATGTTAAATTAAGAGAAGTGTTACAGCCCTGTCATGAGGAAGGGTGTCTGCCTCTCCACAGTTAAAGCAAATAGACATTGTTGGTAGCAGAATGTGCAAGACAAACTTGTTTGTCACTGCCTAATCAGTACTTGTGGGTGACATTCCTGACAATATTGCTGCAGGTTAAGTAGTTTTAATGCTACCTTTTCCTTGATATCTTCTGTGAGGAATTTTTGTTGATCTTTGGGAGTTTACCTGCTGCATATGACTTCAACATTTTACCAATTTTTTTCTTCTCATTTATACTGGTTTTTTTTTTACTCAGACGTTCAGACATATATGGATTTACATGCATGCTACCAAATGCATGATGTTTTTTGCATAAAAATAATTATTTTCTCAGTGCAATCGGGATTTCCATAAATAAAACGTGGGTAAAATTTATGTACATAAGGATTTAGGTAGCTGACTTTTGGCTGTTAACTCTTTAAGTTGTTTTGCACTGATCTTACTCATTAAAATCTTCCATGGAAAATTCACTGGCCATAGCCACCCATATAATATGAAGTCCTTTTTTCAAATACCCAATGAGAGTTTGGCTTATTTCTTCTGTTCAGTGTTCAGCATTACTTGTGCTGCCGCACTTACCACAAACTTACTACTTTGTGGTAAGTGCCACACTTACCACAAAGAAAGTTGTAGCTTTCTTTGGGAGGTACTTAGTGGCAGCAGTGTTGTCCTGTGGTGCAGACTGGTGGCATGAGATGGTGAAGGAATGGAGCATGACACGTTGTGACCCATCACCATGGCATGTAATCCCACTCTGAGCAGCACTGTGAGGATGCACCAGCCCCATTCTAGGTCGAGCCTGGCCGTGCTGGCCTGGCACTGTGTTCAGGATGCTGAGCTTACTAAAGTTGACTAAGTTGCATTTGTGGGCTCAGGATCAGACCTGTGCAGCTGTGGGTGGACAGTAAGGGTTACATGCTTGTTTGGATGTGTTTTTAGTATGTACACAAAGCTGTCAGGCCCTTCTCTGTGCAGTGTGCCACCTTCCACCTTGTAGAGGCTTAAGGCAGAACGAGTCAAATCTGTTTGAGGAGTTTCAATGTAAGTACAAGGTTGTGTGCAAAAACCATTGCTGAGCTGGGAGCTGAGCTGTGTGTGCAGTGTTATAAGGCAGAATATAAGCACAACTGTATCCATAATCCTGAATTGCAGTAGTGGTTCCAAAGAGAGCTTTGTCTTTCATCTTCAGACCCAGATATTTGCACCTGTGTCTAGGTCTCTATGTTACACCTGTGTCAATTACAGCCAATGGTATTAAACACAAGCATGGTCATGTTATATCAACTCTTTGGAATATAACTCTTAGGAATAAACATGCTGAAGACAATAGGCTAGATCCTGGATGATCGATTTAATTGAATTTTGCATTAATCTTTTAGTTGACTTTGCTGGCAGTTGAATGAGGCTAAATATGTAAAATTAAGAAATAAATTAGAAAATCTGAATATCTTTTTTCACCTTTTTTTCTTTTTTTGTTTCTGCTACAGCTTTCCAAATTTTATGACCTTTAAAACAAGATGTACCTGTTTATGAGCTTCCACAAAGTGTTCAATAATCACTTGCTCACATTGAATACTAAATCTTGACTCTCCCAGTGTGAATATGAATATTAGGCTATGTCAAAAATAGTGTAATGAATACACTGTTCATTACAATTACAACTACCTTTAAGAGTTACCAGATCAAATCAGTTAATTGACATAGGGACTACTGGAGGGCAGGTCAGTGAGCATAGGTAGTTACATTGAATGGCTGGTAGTAAAAAATTATGAAGTATCAAAATAGTGTTTATATTTTTCATCTTTCATTATTTTTGGAGATGTATTCCTACGCTAAGACAAAAGAAGAAATTAAAATGAAATTGGGAAAAATAATTGTTACAAATATGTCTGGAAAAATGACTATAATATTATCTTACAAGCCAATAATCTTTCTTCAATTAAGTTTCACATTATTCTGTTGGTCATTCATGCATCTCTGTTATCATCAGTGTAAGGCAAATAAACCTATTTGTTTACACAGTGGCTCATCCATAGAATAATGACAGAGAGGAGGGGCTGGCAGCTGCAGAGATCCAGGCAGGAACATCCATGAGTTCTGAAATGTTCTACCACCCCACCCAGCCTGGTGATGAACTATGTTCTAGTTAATATACTTCTCTGTATGCCTGTATCACTGCAGCTGAAAGCAAGTTATCTGCTAGTTCTGAAGAATATATCTGAAATTCCTGCTTCCATATGCACCAGGCAGACTAATGCACAGCACCATCATTGCAGCAGTCTTCTCCAGGTGCCTGGGAGAAGATGCCTCTGATAAAACTTATGTCAGTTTATTCCACATTTCATGTCCTTGGAGCTGACCTGTGAGGCGGGCTCAAAAGCAGCATGAGCAGACACAGCTAGGCTGACCATAGGCATTTGCATTTTCCTCTTGTGAAATGACACAAAATTCAGCTTTGCACATCAAAATAAAGTAGGCCCATGAAAAGAAAGAAGAAATTAAAAAAATCATTGATTGTTATACTAATAATTTCAGGTTCTTTTCCTGTTAAGAGAATGATTCTTCTTTTACAGCAAAATGGGGAGAGAGGATTTGCCCTTCAAGTCAACCAAAAGTCTATTGCTTTAATTCCTCATTGCTGCCTTTTTTTGGCCTTCAGCATCAGTCACAGTGTTTACCAGTCAAAGTCCCAACCCATACAGCAAATATCAATTCAAGAGCTACTTAATCTATGGAAAAGTAACTGAGACTGTCTTTGTATTTGACTGAAGCACTGTGGGGAACTAAGAACTGGATTGACAAATTAGACAAAAGATATTACTAATCCTATTCACTGTATACTGTTTAATATGTATGAAGAGGATTTATAACCAGTTCCTGAAGAGTTACTTTATCATTGGTTTCATTTGGAAAGAAAAAGAGTCAAACTATTTTGCAGGAGAGTTTTCCCTGTTGTTTGCTTCCAGAGTTTGCTTACCTGTACCCTGTCTTCTGTTGACAATCACTTGCTGGGGAACTGGAGTAGTTTTTTGATTCTCTGAGTATCTTAGTAGGACTCTTGTTGCAACATTTAGTATCACCCTTTTCAAATTTTAGCAATCTGCCCAAAAAACAGCTTACTCAGGTGATCTCAAAAGAAAAGAAATTTTAGCTCAGGAAGGTTAAGTAAGCACAGGTAAAACTAAAACAGTCTTCTGCTGCACATGGTTTGGTCAAATTATTGACAGGCTGTAAACTGTGAGATGTATTATTATTGAGGAGCTGTAAGCACTCACGTTTACCAACCAAACCTCCAGGTACCAGAATAAAAACAGCAGATGTTTTCAGATGCATAAAGTTAAGGATGTATTTGTAAAGAAGAAGAAAAAACAGCCAGGAGATATGATCTGCTGGGCTTAGCTCATTCATGGGCTTATCATGTGGTCATTGCTCTAGCTAAACAGCCATAGAAGTAACCCAGAGCTGCTTAAAAAATTAGTCAAAAATTTCATTCTGATCCAAAGCCAATTGAAGATAACAGAGAGGTGGGATTTTTTTATTATTTTAATGATTTGGTCCATGCTCTGCATTTTATAAATGCACACAAGAAAGAAAGGTATGTTTCTTCAGATGAACCTAAGGATCTTAAAAATCAAAGTCTCATTGACAGTCAGTGAGACCTACATTTCTGAATAATTCTGAACCTTTAATATAAGCAAACTCAATATCTAATTCTACCTAAAATTCTTAGAACTGCTTTAATCATTACATTTTCAAGCAAAATTTAAATTGGTACCTGCCACAAAGTTCAGCCAGATGTATTAAAGTCATTAATGCAAACACATTATTCACAAAACATGTTTTTTTCCTTCCCCAAATCAATCATTAAACCAGAAATAATTTAGTTCCTAGCAAGCAACCCCTACTTGCTTTATTGCATTGAAAATTGTTATATATGCTGTTGCCAAAACAGTCCACTGTTTTGTGCATTTCACTGAGGCATTTCCCTCAATTCCAGCAGAACATTAAACTTCAATACCAAATTTCCTTGGAGCTGCTCTATTTTGCTGAGGGAGCATCTCTATTTGACAATACACAAAGGAAAGAATATGGGTTGTCTTGATGCTACGGTGTGTCAGCTCAAGAAACGAGAATACTCCCTTTTTGTCTTCTGAATAGCTTAGGTGAGCATGGCATATCATCCTTTCATTACGAAAGACTGAGATATACTGGAAGTTTTACTCCAGCCAGGATGTCTGTATACACATTTAAATCCTTTATTGTTGTGTCTCCAAGACATGTGATAGCAATTGAAGTTTCTTTTGTTTTCCTGATAACATTTTCATTGCAAAGTTTTTGATAGTTTTTCTCTCTCTTGGCTTTTTTTCCTTCACCTATTTCTTTTTAGATAGTCTGTCTGAATTAAGTGAAGAATTAAACTATATAATACAGCCTTATTATAGGCGGAACAAAATGAAGATGATCTGATGAGATAAATTGCTGAAGGTTAATAGCTTTTTAAAAATCAATCTCCCTTACAAAGGAAAAGGGTAAATGGCTTAGTGGATGAAGCCTTGGCCTCTCACCTTTCTGACCATAGTTCAAGTCTAAACTGTGAGGGTCCTGAGTTACATGCTTTATTGGGCTGAGATCAGTCTCTAGTGGGCAGGAGTCTGCATTACAAGATTCATGGGTGTATTTTTCCATACAGGCAGCAGCAGCAAGCACGTGAAGCTGATACAGACTACTCTGTAATCTCCCTAAGCAGTGAGGCTGGTGGACCAAAGTTAGTGTCACCCTGCACAAGGCGTGAGGACATTCCAGCTGGCAGTCCTCTGTGCTGCCTCCGTGTCATGCCCTGGTTATGGAGTCAGACTTCCAGAGCACCTTACAGATTTTTGTCAGCAATATATACATATATAATGGTCTCCACTTCACAAACAAAAATGAGGTGACTTTTTTAATAATAATTAACAGATTACAAGAGAGCTTTAATAATCATAATTGATGGTTTTTCTTATCAAGTTCAGGCAAAGAAATAATTTATCTCAGCTGTTATTCATAAGGAAGGCAAAAATTCAGAGAACAAAATAATTGAAGTGTCAATTAGGAAGTTTAAGTAAAAGTGGAGAAATTTTAAAAAAACCCCAACATTTCTACCATAATTTATTAGCATGTTAATCAAGTTTTAATCAGATATTAGTCTGATAATTTATGTATTCCCATCAGTCATGTGCATGAAATGACTACTAAATAAGCTTCTTTCTGATTTAGTATTAATAATATGTTTTAATAGAAAAGCACACTGCATTCTGAGCAGCAAAATGAGCAATCCAGACTGTCTACTGAATAAACATACAAGGCACACACATGAAAAGGGCTTTCTGTTAAGGAAGCTGTTGCAAGCGTGATTTTTGTAAGCAAAGATATGTTCCCCTGAGGCCCAACTAAAAGCAGAATTTTTTAATCTTATGGGAAATTTTATTTTCTAAGCCAAAACAATGTAGGAAATGCTTGTTATATAAATGTGAAAGGAAAGTATTTTGGTTCACCTGTTTGGCCTTTGCAGGAAGATACACAGAGTCTTGTGTGAAAGTATTCAGCTGTGGTCTGTGTATTGTGAATGTTTTGAATAAGCTTAAAATCAGATATATAAAATGTGTGTTCTTGCTACTGAAAACACTGGGCACGCTTGTAGGGATTAATAATTAATATGCAAATATAATTTGAAAGTAATGTGTATGCTAAGACTTACCACTTGAGTGTATGTTAAAATGTGCCCACATTCATGACACTCACATATTCATCCCAGTGCTTTTAATGATTATTGCTTACTGTTAATTCAAAACACCTGCAAACCCGTTTGTTTTGATCAAAGCACTTTTTCTCCCCTGAGACTGATTGATGGCTTTGTAATTTGTGAGATAATATGTTAAAGGTCAGGAGTTAATATGTCCTATGGAACTTGCTCTTCTACTTGCCTTCATCTCCCAAATGGGTGAAGGGAATAGGTTTATTTTTCTGTGTATCTGGAACTCCTGTTCACATATACACTAAATGTATGTGTGCTCACACTTATGCATGTGTTTATCTGTGTGCATCTCAGTGTGTACACATATATATAAATGCACAGAGTAACCTTTAAGAAAAATTCATGTAATACTTCTTTTTGTAACAACCTATTGCTGTTTGTATCAAGTATTATCCTTCTTCTTTTTAAAATTAAAATACCCACAAAACATGCATTTACTTTCAGCTATAGAAAATGCTAATAATGCTTTTAGAATGGTCTTTAAAAAGTCTAATTATATCATTTAAAAACGGAGAGACCAAAGGGCAAGTTAAATTCTCCTAACATAAATCAGACTTTTTTATTTCAATGACTTTAAAAACCTCAAATGCAGTAATTTTAATAGCAATGAAAGAATGAATAAGTCATAACTCCGCCTGATCACATAACTGTCTATAACTGTTATTAAATGCTCCAAAATAAGTGAACTCATTATGTTTCTGCACTGCTTTTAGCTAATCTAAGATTCTGCTCACTTAATCATGCAGAAAAGGCTTTAGCACAGTTTTAGACCCTCAGCAAGGTCACTTCAATGCCTTTTATTTTTTTTCTGTTCTGCACTGATCATTTAAGAACAGCACTTTGACCCGAAACTGATGATCTCCCATATAAGCTTGAATGCTTAACCCCGAAAGGGCTGTGTTTCAGATGTACATTTGCACAGCCTATTGTCATATTTGCTGCAAACTGAGCCAGACTCTTTTCAGGGAAGGAGGAAATGCCAATCAGAATTTGTAGATGTTGTGTGCATGATGAAAGTACATTTTATGACACCTTCAGAGACTGAAGTGATTTTTGAAACACATGCTCCTGCTATGGACTCTTTAATGAGTTTTAATTGGCTCTAGAAGTATTGCAATTAAATGCTGTTTTTTACTATACCTTTCTGTCAGACAATATATAAATCTTGCATATAGAATTTTCCCAGAAATCTAATTCATTTAGGCATGATAACCCATTTAGACAACTCTCGCCTACAGTGAAACTGTAAACACATCCAAAAGCTAGGGAACACATGTTTTCCCTTCTTTTCTTCATGGTGCCTGTGCTACAAAACAAAGTACATTTTAATGTCACTAAAGTGTCTTCAGAAATCAGGAGTGGAGGTGAAGTCCTACACCACTGTAGCTAATGGAAAAAACTCTTTTATTGATTCAGTGGTAGCAGGCTTGGGCTTTGAATCACAAATGAATGCTGTAATTCTCAAACGCTAGTGAACGTGCTGAGCTTTACTCATCTGGTTTCTGCTGTTGATATCAGCAGGATGACTTCACCTGAGTAAAGTTGTAGAAAACTTCAACCCCATGGGCATTTATTTCCTGATATGCACTTTCCTTTCTCTCTCCATCTGGACACACAGTCAGAGGGAGGCATAATGCAACCGTAGCACATAGGCAGTGTTTAGCAGGCCTGCTACAAAGGTAATTATCATCCAGCAGCCCTGTGTTCTCTACACATGGTGAACAAACTTGTTCTTTATGGTTCTAAAAGGCTTTTTCAAAACTACTCTCTTTTTCTTTTTATTATTCTTTGTTATACTTTAAAGACAGAATGGTTTTGATACGGATGAGAAAACATTCATGTATTTCCCCCCCCACACACACACATTTTCTGAGTATTAGCAATACAAAAACAATTTTTTAAAATTGCATTTAATTATAAGTGAGAATAAAAATAAATCATAAGGAGGGCATTCCAAAAGTTCTACATTGTCCAGTGCAGCTTTTCCAGCTATCATGGAAAAGCTGTAGTGATGCTTCCCTGCTATGAGCTGGTCCCTACCAAGCACTGGTCCCTCACACATTCCTGCAAAATGAAATTATCTTCTTTTTCACAAATATAAAATATACTTTGTGATTGTAAAATTTCTGGCCATTCAATGCTGCCTGGGGTTAGAGTCATAAAATCTAGATGGTGGGCCTATTATGGTTCTTCCCCAGAGACAGGGCTTGTGGGAAGCAGCCCTCCCTGCCCTCCAGCCCTGGGATGGGAATGGGAGCAGTGTGCAAAGGCATTTATACCCCATGGCAGTGCATTTGTTCTCCAGACTAGTTGAAGAATAGCAAGGACGTGTAAAATGGTGTCATCACTCCCTCACACTGTGGGATGATGGGTGTATTTACAAAGGAGGTGTGATTCTCAGCTGTGTGGAAAGAAAGTTTTCCCTGTACTGCCATAAATCTTATGGCTATCACTGCTCCTCTGGGCTTTGCATTGGCCATGCCTATTTGGGAGGCACAAGTGATTGTTTAGAGGTAATCTACAGTATTAAACAATAAACTCTTCAAGTCACAGACTATTCAATGTTTACACTGTACCTAAGCAAAATTGGTCCCAGGCCTACAGGCATTACTACCATTTTCTTGATGTAAAGGTAATATAGTAATTCCCAATGTTAAAATGTACTTTGGTATATAATAAATTAGATTGTTGTATTTTCTGGGAAGGCCAACATAAGAATTACATTATCAATATTCTACAACAGAGCAGCATGTTCACAAAAGCCAAAAAACCCAAACAAAACCCCAAAAAAGCCCCACCAAGCCAAATAAATAGCAGAATAACCCTTCAATTGGATATAGACTAATAAAATAATTCTATATTTCAATATTTTTTTCTTGAAGACAATTAATATTTAATTAAAATGTAAATTTTGGTTCATGCTATTTAGATAAATGCTTGAGCCTTGAATTGGTGCTCCATTTCTCATTTTAGATAAGAAAGTGTACAAACAGAGGTTTGAGGGAGACAATATGCCTCAAGAAGGGGAAGGAATTTGCCCAGTTCCCATTGGAGAGGTGTTGTAGTCAGAGACACATTTTCCTGCCGCTTTTGTCATGTGCATTCAGGAACTTCAGAAAATGTGTTTGGTGAATTGTGTAAGCAGGGGTTTGCAGGGCCCTTTGCAGGCAGTTGTTGTGCCCTGTCCCACATTCTGTCTGTGAAATAAGGCCACTGAAGCACTTAAACAAGTCAGATTCATACTGCCCCATTCTGCATATGATAAATTATTGTGACACTGTGGTACTGCCACTGGGCAGTGCCACAGAATCACTGCTGCAAGGAGAATCTCTTCTAAGTCTGTGCTCTCATCTACACAGGCTAGATTTTCAGTGGGAAAACAAAATCCAGCTGCTTAAAAGCAAGAAAAGACACATCTTGGACTGAATAAATAAAAGCTAAATATTACTACTAGAATGGCAAATGAAGAGATTTTCTACAGGCAAACACAAAGAAAAATCTAATTCTAAGCATTTCAGAATATAAGCAGTATCTGCACTGAAATCAGAATTGCATAAATATGATCCACATTCTTAATTCGCTGTATCTAAATCCCAAAATCGGATGAGAGAGAGTGCGTGTATGTGTGATGTGAATGGGGGAGGAGGAATTCTACCACATTTCATTTTTGTATTTTGCCTGTTGAGTCCACCTGAGACTTAGGAAATGCTTTAGGGCCAGCCAATAAGCAGTTCTGTAAGCAAAATTACTACATTCACGTGGTAATGATTTATGAGGACATAGCATTATTTATGCATAATTGCATAAGTGCTGTGTATGAGCAATCATATTTATAACCACCAATGTTTAGCACATTTTATCATGAATTATTATGCATGTGAAATACTGTGAAGTTTTTTTAAAATATTATAAAGTATTTCCTCCTAATAAACATGTTTGCAAATATCTAGAGTGGCCTGTGAATTAAAGCAGGGTGAGGCATGAATCTGTATTTATTAAAGTCAA
This sequence comes from Entomyzon cyanotis, assembly GCA_024500445.1. Taxonomy (NCBI): domain Eukaryota; kingdom Metazoa; phylum Chordata; class Aves; order Passeriformes; family Meliphagidae; genus Entomyzon; species Entomyzon cyanotis. The sequence goes on from JAKEPQ010001030.1 coordinate 30,530,369, forward strand.
TGTGACTCCAAAAGGAATCACATCAAACTCTAAAACCCCTTTTTTTGTCCCCTGAAGGTCTGACCAACTAAAAAAAATGAAACTGATTAAACCAAAATTATCAAGAAATAAAAATATCCAGCCATGAAGAATTCTGACTGTAGTTAGCCACTTGTAACTTTTTTCCTGCTAATTTTGGTCATAGTGTTAGAGCATCAGACCTGAATACACAGCTTATAGGGTTTAGAACAGAGGCTATGCAGGATTTTTAAATTGTACTTTCTATTTTTGTTTTTTAATAATAATTCTTTTTATTTACTTTTTCTATCCAGATATTTTGTATGCTATGCTGGAGCACAGAGAGTTATAGTTGAAGACTTTGTTTGCAGTAGTGAATCTTATTTAGGATGTAGCTCCTTGCAAACTTCAATTTTAGGAAACACTTTTTTTTAACATCTGCCAGCAACATAGAACTCAGACATCCTTTTTGTAAATATTTTGTGTGCATTGTAAGGCAATTTGTGTTGATTCAAGGTTTTTCTATGGGAATCATTAAAACTACACTAATTGGATTTCTTCATTGTGGTTCACATTTTGTTTCTCAATAACATCAAAACCATCCCAGGATCTGATGTATTCAGTGGAAACATAGCATGAAAATAACGAAACTGTTCAGAGCCCCTGATAAACAGTTGAGGTAAATTATTTTTCATGTTTGTAGGGTTTTATAACGTGGGGGTTTCTCCATCCGGATGAGAAGTCCATAGGGCCTGCTGATAGAAACCTGAACATCCCAGGTTTCTGAGGGAACTGGCTCATGTTATTACCAAGTCTCTGTCCATCATACTTGAAAAGTCATGGTGATCAGGCAAAATTTCCTGTGACTGGAAAGAGGAAATCATTGCTCCCATTTTGAAATTGAGAGAAAGGGAGATCTGGGGAATTATACATGAATGAGCTTCATCCCTCTGCCTGGGAAGATTACGGAGCAGATCCTCCTTAATGATATGCTAAGGCACATGAAAGAAGGACATGATCCATGGCAGTCAGCACAGCTTCACTAAGGGCAAATTGTGCCTGACCAATCTGGTGGCCTTCTGCGATGGAGTGACAGCATTGGTCGCCACAAGAGAAGACTGAAATATGTTGTCTATCTAAACTTCTGTAAGGCCTCCCATATAATCCCACATGACATTCTTATCTCTAAATTGGAAATACATGGATTTGACAGAGGAACTGTTCAGTAGATAAGGAATTACCTGGATGCACACAGCCAGAGAGTTGTGGACTATCGCTCTATGTCCAAGTGGGGTCCCTCAGGACTCTGTTTTGGGACCAGTATTCTTCCATATCTTCATCAGCAACATAGACAGTGAGATCAAGTGCAGTCTCAGCAAGTTTGCAGGCAACACAAAGCTGAGTGGTGCAGTTGACACAGCAGAAAATAGGATGCCATCCAGAGGGACCTGGATAAACTTGAGAAGTGGGCCCGTGAGAACATCATGAAGTTCAACAAGTCCAAGTGCAAGGTCCTGCACCTGGGCTGGGGAAATCCCAGACAGGAGCACAGACTGGGAGAAAAAGTCAATGAGAGCAGCCATGCAGAGAAGGAGTTGGGGTTCTCATGTACAAAATGCTGGACATCAGCCAACAGTGTGCACTCACAGCCCGGAAGGCAAACAGCATCCTGGTCTGCACCAAAAGCTGAGCAGCCAGCAGTTTGAGGGAGGTGAATCTCTCCCTCTGCTCTGCCTTTATGAGACCCCACCTGGAGTGAGGTTCCTTCCTACCTAAGCTATTCCATGATTCTGTGACACAACTTCCTCTCCTATATAGAGACACACAATATAAAACTCACGTAGCATGTAGTGTGAATGTATTTGAAAAATCAGGCAAATGATCAAGAAAGAAAAAAGAACTGTGCTTCCAATAGAGCCCTGGAGATTGCTAGGTGTGTCTTTGTTCTATCAGCTTCAGTCAAAGGGAGGAAAATTCTTAGAGGTACCTGGTGGGAGAAGACATTAATCTTTGTATTTAGATTAAAAAAAACAATTAAACAGTAGGCTGTATGCTTAAAAATCAAATAAACATGTGGGTTTTTCCAGAAAGCAATATTTTGATGAATTCTTATTAATTAAGCTAATTTAATCTTAATTATTAGTAAATCTATCAACAAATATTTCTTGCAAAATCATACGTATGCATTATGGTGGTACATGAAAGGAGCATTGCAAATAACCTACTAAAATATTGTGAAATGTTTTTTCCAAAACCTGAAATGAGAAGAGATCTTTATTTTCATCTTTTGTGAGGAGAAGGAGAGGGAGAGGGAAAGGGAGAGGGAGAGGGAGAGGCAGATGGCCTTTCTTTGGTATGCGTCCTTTGGACAGCGATCCCTCTTACACTGAGATTATCTAAACTGGTCAGAGATGCTGTTAATTGTAGCATGTGCTCTCTTTGTTTCCCTGCTCTGTATGCTATTGGTTCATTTTAAAATATGCATCATGCTGTACCTGAAAACCTATTGGTGTGTACCCTTTTGCCAATCTTCCCTTCCTTCTCCTGGGACTGGCTCTTAGAGAGCCAGCCCCCACCCCCTTCCTTTCCCCTTAAAAGCCAGCGCCTGGGTCTGGGAGAGGTCTTCTCTCTGAGCTGGCAGCCCCTACCCTGTCCCTTCTCCTCCCCTGCAACCCCTCTCCCTGTTACCCCAGATAAACCTCCCTGCCAGAACAGAGATGTAGTCCAGGTTCGTTTCTTCGCCTTACTACGTTTCCTGTTAGAATTTCTGTGGTTGAAAGACTCGCGCCATGCTGCAGGACCCCGGGGGCTGCCTGCTCCAGATCCGGTGGGATTACATGGACCAGAGACCCGGTCTGGGGGGGCAGCCGGCTCCTGCTGCCCTCTCAGACCATGCTACATCAGTTAAAAATGCCTAGGTTGTGGGCTGGATCCCCATATTGGCCATTCTCTTACAAGCTGGACTCAATGATCCTTGTGGTTTCTTTCCAACTCAGAATATTCTGATTCTATATTCTTATCAGTCCTGGTCCTTTCACCAGTCAAGACTCTAAAAGGGATTTGGATGTCACTCCACAGAGTCAAGATGCTGTAGTATTTAAAAGCAAGTTTGCACTGCTCAGGCAGCATAAAACTCCTTGAGTTGGCTTAGCATTACCCCGAGGTCACTTTTGGGCTGATGTATATTTAATCAGAATTAACTCTGAGATCTTTTGTTACCCCTCTGCCTAAATGTCACTATAAGCAGCACAGCCAAGATGACCTTCTGTCAGGCAAACCAAGAAAGAGAAGACACATCTCGATAGTTCTAGCCAGTGTAATGCAAAACAGCTTTTAGATTGCTTTATTCTGTGTTTTGGACTGGACCAATATGAGTGTGGCTTCAATTCTGGCAATATTTGAAGGTCAACTGCATATCATCATTCCGTTTTCAATTAATTGCTTTTCCTGTTCTGAAAGGAAGGGAGATATTTCCAGTGCTACTTCTGCATCTGTAAGAAAAAGGATGAATGAATTCTGCCCTTCAAGCAGCAAGTAGTACTTATATAATAAATGTATTAGTGGTAGTTTTAGACCTGGAAAGTAGAGGGAAAATATTTTGATAGCATGCAGTTACTATGGCATTCTTTTCCCCCCATACTCTAAAAAAAAAAGAGAGGGAGTAGAAGAAGCCACTTCTCTTCTTCAAGCCCATCTTAAATGTTACCAAATATCATTGAAATAACTGGCTGAGCAGAGTAGACATAAAGAATAAAAGGAATTATTAATCCAAGTCTCTGGCCAATGATGATGTCAAATCCATAACTTTATAGAATTTTGGATGAGCATTAGAGAAAAAGCAAGCCTAGAGGGTTTTCTATGTTTAATTTTGAAGCAAACTGAATTTTCTAGCTTCCAGTCATTTTATTGAACATCCACTTATTTTTCTGTATTTTGGTAAATGAGAAGCTATTCAAGTACTTGCAACCACAAGAGTGTGAAGAGACCTAAGATCAATGTAGATTAAAGTTTATGTGAAATTTATGAAGTCTCATTGACCCAAAGTCTGGGTCCTCAGTTTTTAGGCTTACTAAGGATCTTCACTGAAATGTCTTCCACGATACAGACCATAGCAATTTTTCTTCACTAGTTATGTGGTGTAAAGACCATTATTGTTTTTTCAGATTTATACCATTTTTGTCCACATCATTAGTGTGGCAGAAGGAAAGGCAATACAGGGTTTAGTTTGTCCACAGGTAGAGGATAGTCCATTGAACAGGCTGTGTTAGTCATGTCATTTACTGCTTTTTGGGGAGAGTTCCTGTCCCAAATCATTACTAAACTAACCAGAGACTCTAAATGTATTGGTAAAACCTTTCACTCATCAGGAAAGCATGTTAGGCAGCTTGAAATATTATAGGTGAAGGTATTGTTGTAATCTTCAACATCTCATCATCAATCAGTCCCCAGATTCCTTGATGATTCAACTAACTGCAGGTGAGAAAATAATTAGTGTCCTCTCTTCTGCCTATCCTTATTTGCTTTTCCTGGTTTGTCCAAGAATGACCTCTTGAGGGATATTTTACAATATTGCCATATTTTGAAATGAGCCCATCTGTATGATTCTATCTCTGGTCTCTGAAAATTTGTAATGAATTTCTACTCATCTTACCGAAAACCTTAATTGATCTTCTGGGATGTTTTTCTTTACTTCAGTTCATGCAATATATTTATTCATTTGGATGAATTCACCACTGTAGACAGAAGAAGCTATTTACTTCTGAAATGCATCATTGATATTTTTTTTCTTTTTATGGATGTGATTTCCAACTCAAAAACTGTTTCCACAGACATGGAATAATTTCTGAGACCTATTTTCCTTCTCAGCAAATGCATTTACCTCTGCTGGTGTGGTCATATTGCTACCAGACTTTAATTTAGATCTTGTAGTGGAAAGTAGACTCAATCACATTCAAGGGAACCAAGACCCCCAAATATTCCAGGTCAACCTGGATGGCAATGTCCTGTCTCCCAGAAACAGTGGCCCTCTCATGTTCATGTCATTCAAGAAAGGTCACAGTTGATGTCAGCACAAGTTAAAGCATGGTAAAAAAAAAAATAATACATTCTACTATAAATAAATCATGCTTTTAAAAACAAAAATCTTATTTTGCTTGTTTTATATTCAGCTATTTTGTTAGAGCATCACACAGCCCATGCTGTGAGTCAGAGAACATTATTCTATGTGTGACCTGCAGACAAAGGTGTTAACCTAAAGAACAGTTTCCTCATGTGCTATGCTTTCAAATAAAAGGGGGCATCAAAAGATTCTTAGGAACATTCTTCCTTCATGCTTTCCTACTAAAAGATTTTTAGCAAAGCTTACTGGTTTTCAGATATGCATAACAAAAATCACGCGTACGGATTACCTTTAATTGGCAGAAACTAATTGTTTCTCTATCCAAATATTTAAGCACATAAACCAGCTATTTTTAGCAACTGTTGGGAGTGTAAAACTCCTTCCTTTTCTTCCTCTATCCCCACCTCTTTTGTAGGAGAAAGGCCAGTTTCCCTTACATGTCCATTGCTTGTTAAATTCATTCATTCTGATAGGTTGGCTAGTGTCCTTAGACATAACATCTTAATGTACATATGTTTTTAAGCAATGACTTGCCTATCTTAATAACATCACTAACTCAATTTGTTCTTAGAAATTTATGGAGACCAAATACTAATGTAATAGAAAATGGAATTAAAAACAAGGTGCCAGGACCATGTTTCATTGTTAGCTTAAGGAAGTCCTGGTTTTGTCATGCTTTCTCCATCTCTCTCCCCTCCTCACCTCACTAGAATTGTCAATTCTTTCAGAACATAGTCCTTTTGTGAGATACTAAGGACCTTTTCTTGATTTTGAAACTTACTAGGAGTTAAGCAATTTGTGGATGCACATGCGCATCTGCTCATACGATCAGTTTACTCCATTGAAATGCATTGTAATTTTATTCAGTGTTTAATCATTATTCCTATTTTGCAAGAATATCAATAAAATGTGTTGTAATGTTTAAATAAAAGGCATTCTCAACCAAATGATCATAGAAAGCCTGTTTAAAAAGATGTCAGCTTACATTTATACAAGTGATAGGAGCAATCCACATAAACAGGATGCAAACCACACAGATGGCTAGCAAATTAGAGTATTTACAAACGCCTTGGATATTTTAACATTCGCACTCTTTCTACCTGCCACAGCAAATTTGAGCTAGATTTTCCAGCTGCTGTCAGATCCAAACCCAAGAGTGTCCTTCATTACAAGCACCCCTACCAGGAATCCTTGGCAGAATACGTCTATCTTCCCTGTGTATTCTCTCCCCTGTAGCTTGCAATTAGTTGATAGAGTTTAAAAGGAAGGACTGCAGAATGATAGAAGTGAGGATGTTTTGCTTTGTCTGGTGAAGTTTTGAGGGGTTTTGGAGGCAAGTTGGATGTCAAAAATGGAGACAACCACTCCCTTGCTTAAAGAAACCAAAAATGTTCAGGAAACAGAGTGCCTGTTCAGCTTTAGGCATGCAATTATGTAATAGACTGCAGGGATGAGTAACAGCTTGTATTTTGGTGTGGCAGAGGTAGTGTAACACAGTGATTGAAAACATGGTTTTCTGAGTCCCAGCCTAAATCACCACCTTCCCCTACACTGCTTTGCACTTCATACAGCCTTTCTGATTAGGCAGTTTTCTTCCTACTTTAAGTATTCATTATAACAACTTAAAGAATAACAGCTAAATTAGGCCTCTCATTTTTTTTGTAGTCATATGTGAGTGCTTTAACAGCTATAATTGTTTGGGTTCTGAGAGGAGCCTTATTTTCAACCAAAACAAGTGTGTTGACTTCACTACTTTTGTAAACAATTCCTCCAACAGCTCCTCTACTTCTGAAACATATCATCAGAACCTTTTGCTGTTGGCAAACTATCATTTAATGAAACATCGGGAAACATACTATAACATTCATCTAAATGAATCTCTCATGCCTAAATGGGTAATATTGAAACATAAATATTTTTGCATTTGGGAGACTTTCCCTTGAGAAAACCATACATAAAATGGAAGCTCTGTGAGTAATGAGTGACAGTTTCTTAAAAGTTAATATTTTCTTTAATCTATTTCCATAACAGGAGAAGAGAAGAAAATACAGTGCTAAGCATAAGGTGTGCTTTTGGGATTAGAGAAACAATCTCTGCTAGTATGTATATCTCAGACCACAGGGAGCAATATGCACACCACAAACACATTTTTATTTCATATAATCAAATATAGAAGTGTCTTAAATATTTTTTCTGTGTTATTAAAAGGATTGAGGAATCCTTACATTTTCTTTTTTCTTTTTTTTTTTTTAATAAAGAAAAGTAAAACTGTCCTTAATGCTGGACTAGACTCTGTGATTGTCATGTAAGGTAATGAAACCATTAAATGCACAGTATTAAGAAGAGACGAGATGCAATTAGCCAAGAAATTACTCTGATCTCAGTGACATTTTCAAAAAATCATAATACAATATACATTGCAGGACATGATTGACAGTCTAATCCAGTTTTGATGGAACGTAGTCCACATACTGAAAGTAAAGCAGTACACAGCCAGATAAAGCTCACAGCTGTGAATCCCTGATATGTCCTTACAGTCTTGTCACCCAGGAAATTCCTCAGGTTTAAAAGATGATGAAAGTATCGACCATTAATGACAGGATCATCTCCTACCCTGAAATAAAATGTACTAATCCCTTTTGCTAGGTCTATGAATTCCTAATATAAATTACATAAACTGTAGTAATTCATCTCTGTTAGCACAGTTGTGTTTGGAAATTGTACAGCAGTCTTTGCCCTATTTGAAATGCCAGATGAAAGCAAGACATGTTCGTTTAAGCTGCAGCATAAAGTAATTTAACACAGGGGACAGAATAACTTCTGGATAATGAGCAGTATATATGTAAAAAAGGAAGTTCTGAAGTTCTAAAGTGGCCTGATGGATTTATGCCTGATCTTAGAAAGAGGCCAAAAATGTAAATATGGGAAGTATGGTTAAATGCAGGTGCTTTGTTAGACATTTGTAAGATTATTTAATGATTGAGTCATACAGAATACATCCTGTGACTTCAAAGAGACATACAATGGTCATTTATGTCTTACAAATAATTTGGATGGTAACCTATCCATCATTTTAAAATAAGTAATGTGGATCATACTGGATTATACTGCAAAGGGGGAAAAAATAAAAAATTAATCTGAAGTGACATTTACAAACACATTTGAATTTCTGTAATCCATTTTTGATAGTACATGGGCTGCACATATCTATCAAGCTGGACTTACAGTCTTGTGCTCATGTGTCATTGACACCTATGCCATTGGCTAGACAAACAGTCATTGATGAAGTCAGATAGTTAACCATCTAAAGGGTATTCAAGGCATCTGTAAATAACACAAAGCACAAAGTTAGATCTTGGATATTTCTCACATAAGTAATGACAGTGCAAAAATGCAAGGTTATTAAAAGAAATATCTGTGATCCATGGATGTAAAGTAAAATTCTTCAGTCCAATATATGTATGTTTCAGTTGCATGTGCTGTGCTCATGCATAACAGTATTTACTAGTTTTACGACTAAATCCAGTAGAGAGAAAATATCACTGATGAATACTATTTTAAAGGAACCATCATTTTTGTAGAGGGAATCATTCAAAAGGATTCCATGTTTGGTAGCCTTTCTATATTGTGCATCTGGCAAAAGTCTACTGCAGAAATCATTGCACTGCACATGCACACAAAACAGAGCTTAATATTATTCAGTGCTCTGAGAACACTTTAGGAAGCAGAACAAGAGAGAGTCAATTCTTTTATGTCTGGCTAACATTGCATTTGCCAGTTATGTTCAGAATCGTTGCAGCGAGATCAAAAGCTAGCAGTATACTTAAGTTCCCACAATTTGTGGGATTAAAGATATCCCACAGGTATGATGGACTACAACTGATTCAAACTCTTCAAATTTCTGCAAGTTTCAGCATAGCTTGAAATATGAACCAAACCACAACTGATTGCATGCCATCCTGAAATCACCTCACAGAACCCAAAACACTTCAAAAAGTAACAGAAATCTATTAGTCATTTGAAATGTTGAAATAAAAATTCAATAGATAATGTCAGACCAAAAACCAGAACTCAACTTTGAACATCTACCCAAGCTTACATGCAAAGAGGTGACTAATGGATTATGCCACTTTATGAGTCAGACTTAGAGAAATACTGCATTTCTGTCCTGAGGATTTGATTTATTTGAGCTGGGTAGTACTAGAGATGAATACAACTGGGTTTGTAAGTAGCTTACATTAAATTCCAGGGTTTATTTGTGGTTTTTTTTAAGTTTACTAAAAGATGCAATTTAATACTAAATTCTGTTTAAAAAAATGTTTGAATCCCAAATAGCCTCTGGATAATTTTCATTCGTCTATATTCTATTTATACCATTCAACACATACATATTTTTTTATTATCTTTTCTATCAAGACCTTGGACATTTTTAAATACTATTGACATAAAACAGAATTAGAAAGCAAAAAAGGCAGCATTTAATGACAAGGCTTTATTGCAATAGTGTACATACAAGAATACACTTTAAATTACCATCATTAATATATTGCAATGCTGATAAGGAAATGGCAGAAAAAGAGTGCTTCATACATTAGCCGCTTGAAACTAGGAATGTGATGAGTATCTTTGATTTCACTGAATTTGGTAGTAATCAAGGGAAGTCAGCAACTCCTAGGAGGATCTCTGCACACACAGCATCTGATCCTAGTCCAGAAACAAAAAGTCAGAAAAGTGTACTCTAAAGCAGGGCTGCTTATACTGCTTGCAATATCCTTCATAAGTCGACCATGAATTACTTCTTAAAACTCAGCAAGGCCTCCTCAGGGAAGATTTTTCTGTTTCTGTTCTGAGTCAGATACCGTGCAATCTTTACTCACTGTTATAAATTAGCTGTGAATGTGTCTTGCCTACACAGCTTACGTCAGTAGGTTCTCGCTTTCCCTTTTTTTTTTTCCATGAACAAAAACTGAAGTGTATTTCATTCCGAATCAAGGAAAAATGAAAGAACACCTGTATTTCAAGGTCTAGTTTGTTTTTATGATATGGGTTCTCCCAAGTAGAGATACAGGGGAATCAAAAAGAATGCCTTGTGGACTTGTATATATAGGTGCTTTTATGTTCAACAACAGTACTGTTGTATTCTTTGTTTTTAAGTATGACTGTCTTTATTTGAGGTAAATGAAGATTATCGGCCCAAATTGTTTCAAATTGTTTTTGATTACTTCTGCTATAATTTTTAGATGAACAAATACTCAGAGCTGCCTTTTTCTTTTCCCATGTGCACAATGTGATCATGGTTTTCTATTTTTATTATTACTTAGGGAATATAATACAAGAAGATAACTTTGATTTTAACTTTTAAAAGTAAACAAATATGTTGAGCTTTTTAAAAATAACAAATACATTGACACTTTTGGATGTTTTCCTAAGTATCAGTTCTTTGCCATTTATATTCAATTTTTAGGCAATCAGCTTCAATTTTGGCATAGTAATTTATTAGAGAATCCAGATTCCTTTGAGAAAAATCAAAACTGATGATGCCAGCAGACTCAACATGAGACTATAATGCAAATGCTGTTACTTTGCTGTATGAGCACTCAAAGGAAGAGAAGAGGAAGATGCTGTGAAAAAAACCTGAATATTTTAGTAGGTGATGTGCAAACTTTGTTCTTCATATTTTTCTTGGTAATCTTAGATTTTTAATATATATAATATTATACATTACCACAAACCCTATTTTTTTAATATAATTGTACAAATGCAAGTTAAATGATTGAATGTCATTTTACACAAGTAATTCCAGCATCAGCTGCACTAGATATCCTTTTATATTTTTCTGCTTTTATGAGTATTTTAGAATCTGTTCTTATTTCAGCAGCAAAATCACAAGAGCTAAAGCTATTATTTGTTAGTAGGTTTTATAAGATCTAAATTTCTGCTATTAGTAGTCTGGTAATAAAGAAAAGTATAGGTGCTGCTACCATCAGTGGTGAAGTAAACAAATTTGCTCTAAGGCTGAATAAAGGATAATGAGAAACGCTGTTTATACTTCATTCAGAAGGTAATGCACAATGTTTCCGTTTGGCCCAAACTCCTAAGTAACTGTGAACGAATGCTATTATTTTGCTTAGAAACAAAAGTTATTCTTTTGCTGTTAAAAAAATGATGTATTTACTGTTTTCTGAACAGTCAGTGATGTTACATATATTACTACACAGACTTGTTGATGTGATATTTAAGGTGGGAAAAAGACTAGTGATGCTCTCTAGCCAAACACAGATAATAATAATTGACAGGCTATAGTGCCTGGCATTTTCAAAGTTCTGTATAGTCATATGAAAAGCATCAGAAAAATATGAAAAGAATAAATCACTCTCAGTCTAAAAGTATTCTATGTGCTTCTACAATTAAAAGGATGTAGTAGAAGACCTGAACGCTGTGTTTGGAGGACACATGTGTGTGGAGGGAAACCTTGTTCACTTAAAGGCAATGTTAAATATTTTTCTGGATTTGAAATCACTTTTTGTCACATCTGTTACGTCTAATTAATTACTTTCATTTTCCTTAAGTTGTGTGCTTGAAGATGAATAGTGCAGGATAACAAGGCTAGGCTTTGTGAGGAAGACCTTTGGTAGTCTATACAGTGTGCTGCCTCATTACAGAGCTAGTTATCTGCAGGAAGTCTGACATTGAAAGGTACTACACATCCCATAACACCCTCCCTTAACTGTGATGATTGTAGTTTCTTCCTAAAAGTGATGATTAGGAGAGAGAAAAACAAAACTGAAAGCTGTATGAATATTTCATGTAAATGTAAGCAGGCACTTACTGGACGTAGACCTTGATTGATGCCAGAGTGCCTCTAAATGCCTTGACATTGAAGGGTTTAGACTTCCCTTTCCACAATGACTGCTTCAAGAGCTGCAGTTAATAGAGGAATATAGCTGTATTTCACTGAAGAGCTCTTTATTACTGGCTGATACCAAACAAGACCACAAGCCTTAAGTTTGAGTAAGTGAATCTAGATGCAAGAGTTAGTGGATATCTAAATGAAATAAGATAGTTAAGGTTTCTTTTCCCTCTGTCTTCCTGTTCTGTAGCTCAATTGCTTGCATCAGTTTTAAATTCCTTCCTATGCTGAAGTGAATAAGCAACACATGAGGAATCAGCCATAAATTGTTTTAGAGTACCTCTGTTAAACAAAACACCAAATGGAAATATATAAACAATTTCTTACAAGAAGGCCAGTGTTTTTCAAACATACTAAAATTAAGACATTCACTCAGATTAAAAAACTTAGAATTTTAAAAATCTTTCCTTATAAGTATTTTTAAATACTGTTGAAACACTGATCAAAGAGAAAAATATCAGCCCTTTCAAGGATTGGTTTATCTTTTGCTTTAATCGGGACACAAATATTTCTGTGCACGTGCAATGTAAGAGCCCAGTTCTGTCATACTTTTGAAGTGGCATCTTGAAAAGAGAGTGGCCTTTTTAAATGTAATGCATGCAAATAATTTAGAAGCTGAAATCAGCATTGTAAGGGAATCGTCTTTCAAAATCAGTCAAATGAAGGAACCATATTTTGAAAGTTGACACTGAGATGTTTCATAGTGAGTGTGAGATGATGGTCATAATATGTGTTTTCCATGTTTTATTAATAGACAAATCACCTTTTGAAAAAAGCTCTGTGACTACCATACAATTTCTTCAGGATTATGGACTACACTTTCCAAATACTTATTTTTTTAAGCCTGATTCATAAAGCGTCATATTTCAAGCTCTGCTGCATTTAGGCAGAAATTTTAATCAATATGGTAGTGAAGGAAATTGAATGATTCCTCACCAGGAAACATCCATCCTTCAGTTTTACACATGAGAAGGCATTTCTGTTTATGCCACCCATCTCAAATCCAGTACACAATCAACAGGAGGACTGTAGGATCACCTTTTCATTCCCCACACTGCTTCCCTCAGGTGTATAAAGGACTGAACTGGCCCTTCGCAAGCATCCATGCAGGGGGATGTTCTCAAAACTCTGTTCTTCCAGTAACATGATTCCTAAGGTGGTTTGAGCAAATGATCAGCTAAGCTGGTTTTGTCCACTATTGCAAAAGCTTAAGTGAGTTTTCCATAGAGTTTTTCCAGCAAATTGCTATCTATACCAGAAGAAGAAAAGTGGCTTTTTTATTCTTTTTTTTCCCCTTTCTGTTAATCATTGCAGCACATCATCTTCTTTGCATTAGATTTGGGCACTTTCACTTATCTTGTGTTTTGACATGAGAAGTCCACTAGCTAAAAATAAAATAAAATTAAAATTATATTTTAAATTCTTTTTTTCTTGTGACACACTGTAAAAAATATAGCACAAGTGAAATAGTTAGGGTTTCTTCTAAAGGACTGTGTTGCATCTTGGCTGTTTATAGGATATTACATTGCCTGTAAATAGAGATTTTTAGCTGCCTTCATCATATTGATAACATCTAGTTATGATTTCTTGTGAAATAAAGGGCCTGTGTTCATTCCTGTTGAAGTAAGCAGGACTTTTAGCTATTGATCTAGTAGCAGCTGGCTTAAGCCTAGCATATTTTCCAAGTTCTCACATATTTGCCTTTTACTTTAGGAGTTTGTGTCTTGCATAAAACATAATGTGAAGAGAAGTGAACAGTATCTCTAAGGGAAAATTGTAGGAGATGCCATATGACAGCCACTGCAATGTGATTTCATTTTTTCCAATAATACATTAAAATTGCTGTAGTTTTGTACCAGTTAGCAGGGTTCTGAGCACTTTCCAGCCGTGAGTAGTCCTTATGTGCCTTCTCATGCCCCTGTCTGATTTTGTGTGTTACTGAGCTGACCCTGTATTCTAAGAACACTAAAGCCCATATGCAACCTGATGCCCGTAGGAAAATTTCATACAACTCTGATGGTAAGATTTTTCAGGTGGATCACAACCACAGAGTGAACAGAGCGAAAGTGAGCCTTGGAAATGTTACAGGTTTGATTTTTTCTAAAGAGGTGTAGTGTGCCAGTCTTTATTATGCACCAGTGAGGGGGAAGGCAAGACCATCAACACAAATCTGCATGGAAGGACTTGAAAAAAGACAAGTTGATAAATACTGGATCACTTTTTTATTAAAAATAAACACAGACTTAATCTTAACATTTCATAACCAGTCATGCATCTGACTTTAATAACAGTAAACGTGGATTCACATCTTTGTGTACTAAAACTGAGGCTCTAATTACCTACAGATGCAGCCTGTTTCCATGTCTCTGGAGCACATGAGTGAAGTCAGTCCTGCTACCTGCTGGAACGACAGGTAGATGGTTATTCAGGCAAGAGCAGTAGAATTTTGATGCCACTGTTAGATATTTATGAAAAGAGATGCATTGAATTTTATCTCAGTAGATCAATTTTCAGGACAGAGTTCCTAACAGTGTATTCATAGGCTGGGTACAAAACCAATTTGATCTGCTTCACTGGCGTGTGAACTGTATAAGGAAAGACATCTCTTTACTCTCTGATAGCTTATCTTCCCTGGTGACCATTTATGCGTGCTCTTGTAAATATACATATTTTACAGAAAAAGCTCTTTAAACTATCCTTTGAGATGACCTTGAAATAGAAGCATTTGAATCTTCCAGGAAATTAGCAGCAAAGTCTCTTTTGATAATGACTGGTAGGGTGGGAAGCGCCACTCAAAGAAGTAATAATCAGTGCTACAAGCTATTTAATAGTACAGGTCTGTGACAGAATAAGATTTTTACCAGGAAACACACAAAAAGAGAAATATACATATTCTTCCATCCCTGAAAAGTTTCTTAGGAACTGATAGGTTTTTCAAAAATAATTGTTTGGCAAACTTGGGCTACTGTTTAAAAATATTTAAAGTAAACAACAGGAAAAATAACCAGTGGGTTTTTGGGTTTGGGGTTTTTTTCGTCCTGTTGGGCACATAAATACTAACTAAACTTCATTCTATCCATAGAGAAAATAATGACACTTTTCCAAGTGATGCACTGAAAGTGTGAAAATATTTATCACGGCAACATAAGGAATTTCTTACTATATCTTAGCATGTAGTTCATAATTTTTAATTCATTCCCTTTTTTTTGCACTTTGTTTTCTCACTTTTCCACCAAACAAAGTTTCTCATGGATAAATCCCTCCAATTAAAATTATATGTTCATACACTGTAAATATATATGTGGAGTGAACATTGATATCACCTCGCTTATATTGACTGCCTTGACTTATAAATAAAAACATGTATTCTCCTTTTATCTATACATAAACAGACTTATAGCTCCGTGCCCAAACTCCCTCACAGATGCACACTATAAAAATACTCCTCTCTATAAATGTCTCCCGGCATACGCACTTTTGTCCCTAGCAAATGTACGCTCTGCATGTACACGTGCACATTTCACAGAGCACACTTTCCTGTGTTCCTCGCCAGCCCACATCAAATGCCTCTTGTTTTTTTCTCTCATGCTGTCTCTTCAAAGATGCCTATATAAAAATTCTCTCATTTCTTTATGTCTATAGCTTGTACTATTCATAGGAATATTCATTTTCTATACACAAGCACACACAATCCTTGTAGCATTCATTGTGTACATATGCAACCTTTCGTAGTAGCAGCTTGATTAACTATGGACTTGTAAAAATTTTATAGGTATAACTTTGAAATACACCTTTGCAGTGATGCAAGGTATTCCCTTTTAATTTCACTAACAGTGTCAAAATAACTTGTAAACAGTTTTTCAAATGCACAGGAAAGAACCTAAAAGATGATTGACTCAGCAATAACTCACTTATTGAATTTTTGAACTGACACTGTTACTGTGAATTTTACACACTAGCATTTTTGAAAATATGAGAAATGAAAGATAGGTGTCAGTTCTGGATACCAATATAAGGTTTTGAGTAGTGACTCCAGGACAGACACCCATAGAGGAACACAGAGGAACATTGCTTGTTGAGGGAGAGACAAAAGTTCAGCTGGAACTCAAACTGGCAAAAGATGCCAGGAATAACGAAGAAGGAGTTAGTATGTGAGCAGCAAACAGAAGTACAAGATGCAGGTCCACGGCTGAACAAGTTAGTATAAGCTGACAGGTCAATTAAATGTGATACAGAAAAAGCTGAAATACTAAATGCTTTCTGTGCTTTGGTGTTCAAGGGTAAAGTTAGCCCCCAAGTCCCAGTGCCAAGAAGAAACAACAAAGCAAACAGTGAACCAGGAAATGAAGACGAGAACTAAGAACTATCTGAAGCTTTTGGACATATGAAAGTCTATGGGACCTGATAGGATGGGTCTGAGGGTGCTCAGAAAGTTGACCAAAAGCATAGAAAGTCACTTTGTTTCACCCTTGAAAGGTCATGGAGACCAGGTTAGTTCTCAATAACTGGAAAAGCACAAATGTATACCCACCTCCCAAAAAGAAGGTCTGGGAAACACCAGAAGAGTCAGCTTCAAATCAGTCCCTGGACACATTATGAAATGGGCCCTCATGGAAGCTGTTGCCATGAACGTGAAAGACAGGACAATTGGGAAGACAAAACATGGGTTTGCCAGAGGCAAATGATTGATCAACTGATTGCCATCAGTGATGAAGTGACTTGCTCTGTGGATGAGGGCAGAGCAGAGATCGCCACCTGACTTCATTTCAGCAATACATTTGACACAGCTTCCATAAGCCATACAACTACACTATGGAATGGATCCTAGTCTATAAGGACTATGTCTATCAGACAAGAAAGAGTGGTAGTAATCATTTAAGAAAGGAAGTAAAATCCATTAATTTCTCAGATATGCCATCATTGATATATTACACCTACCTAAACAATTTGATAAACTTTTCTAAATTTTTATTATTATTATTTTTAATGAAAAGCTGTGGATTTTTCATGCTATTCATGAACATGGATACTACCAAATGTACTAATCAGCAAGAAAAGATTGGGGGAAGACTATCAGATATTTTTGTTTGCTTTTATCAGAAGAGATAGCTATTAATCACCGGACAATATTTTTCTTTTTAGTGAAAAACACTGATTTATCTAAGGTAGAGTTGATGGGAATCCATGAAATTTAATTACTGTTTGGTTGGTAAGGCTTCTTTAGATGGGGATAAAATACAACAACACATAATAACCGATAATCCAGTTATTTAAGGAATAGGAGAATCAGGTACAAGTTCTTGTGCTGACTCAGTCAAAAAAGAACTTTTACTTCTATGCATGCATCAATCACATTTACAGTTGCTTAACTCAGAAATAATAAGATTCTCTTTCAGCTGTGTTTCTAACTACAATTAATTTCAAATGAAAGGTAATGGTAGCTCCTACTCAAAAGCTAAGCAAACAGCAACCATATTGTGAAAAAAAGGCACAAAGAAAGAGTGAGTTTAGGCTGTGATATCTGTGCTGCACTGACTCTTGTTCAATAACAAATATCCTTTTCTACTCATCATGCTTCTTCTCTCCAAAATGTTTATTAAAATCTTCTTTCTTGCTAACTTTTCATTAACATTACCGTTTTTTCAAGTTTCTGAAGTAAAATTCTCACTTTGGTTATCTCAGTGACAGAGCTCGTTGACCTTCAATGAAAACAAGATTTTGGCTCCATTTGGTCTAATGGTTGCACATTGGGTTGTATAAGCTTCCAGAAATGTTTTGATGCTGACCTCAGATTAGGCTTACATTGCATAAAGTGTACAATTTCAGTTAATCAGCCTAATTTAAAGCACTTAAGAGCTAAACACTGGAGCTACTTTCAAACAAAGGTTGACTGTCTCTAGATGTAGCCAGAGTGTATGAAAGTATTTTACCTTGAGAGCTAAAATCTGAAATATTTCATATTTATAAAGAGCATGAAAGCCCATATTTTTTAATCTGAATCCTTTGTGATATTCAGAAAACTATTAAATTTGCATGGCTGTGGTGGTTTTGATTGGCCCAAAACATCAGTAAAGTATTTTCAACTTCTAGGAGAAATTTGGACCCCTCAGAAGCTGTTGTGGTAGGCCTGGGGAGGTGTCTGAGGGGTGGGGTGTGGCACAAAGATGGCTCCTGTGTGTCCTGAGTGCAAGTTCTGGAAGTTTTTACATCAGGTCCTGCAGAGCCAATCTCTGATGGCTCTGAAGGTGATGGACATGCTGCCGGCCAAGTTTGGGCCAATTGGAGGTGCTGGTTACGCCTCTGTGAAAACATATTTAAGAAAAATTCAAAACAAAGCAGGCACGCACTTCTTTCACTTCAGTGTAGTTGGAGGAGGAGGAGGTGGAGGTGAAAATATGTGAGGGAGAACATGGAGCATGGAGATTGCCAAGGTCAGTGAAGGAGTGGGGGGAAGGGGTGCTCCAGTGCTCCCGGTGCCAGAGCTGAAAACTCTTCTGCTAGCTGTGGTGAAAGCTATGGGGGGAGCAAGAAGTTTCTCCTGCAGCCCATGTAGTCCATAAGGATGCAGAAATCCACCCACAGCCCATGCCAGAGGAGCAGGTGGATGCCTGGAAAAGACTGTGAACCAGTGGGAGTCTCATCTAAGAGTTAAAACTGCAAAGGCCTTGCAAAGGAGAGAAAGGCCTTGCTCCTGGCGTGGAAGCAGCCTGGCCTCAGCTCGGGAGAATCTGCACAGCACCTTATGGACAAAAAGACTCACAAAGCAGCAGAATTCGGGTGGGATGGTGCTCGTGAGATTGGACCCACGCCAAAGAAGTTCCCAGAGGACTGTCTCTTGTGGGAAAAGACCCCGTTGCTAAGTAGAGACCCCTTCTCCTTGATCGGACTGACCTCTCACCCTGCCCCCTGTCTGTGTTGCTGGTTTGGAAAGAGGGAAGGGGGGGGGGATGAGTGCAGAGACTGCTTCTTAAGAGGGTGGGGGTGAGAGCAGAAAAAAACTGTCTGAAGAGAGAGAGAGAGAAACAACTAGAGATAAAGAGTATTTGTAGTAGAAGAATTGTGGTGATGAGTAAATTTGAGAATCTGCTCCGTGGACTGAAAAGAAACCCCACACCCTGCCTCCCTACCCAGCTTGTTGATTGTAAAGGAGGAAAGGGGGTGAATACTATAGGTTCATAAGAGGGAGGGGGAGTGAACCAAAACTGTATGAAAATTTTATTTTTGCCTGCATTTATCCTCCAACTCTGTTAGGTAATTAAAACACTTTTTTGCAACTTTAAGCTTGGAGCCTGGTTGCCCTCTTTTCATGCGTCCTCCTGGCAATGTCCTATCTCAAGCCCATGACAATAGCTAAAAGCAATGAACATCAACTTAAAACATAAAAAAAGTACTGCCTTTTGACATCTTTATTTTCAGATGGAATCAACAAATATTCAGGTAGAGAGGCAGAACAGGTTTCCTGCATTAACAGTTGCATGGATTATCATAGACTAACTGTCATTGCTATGTTATTTGGAAATTTGTTTTTAATCCAGCAGCAACATATTGCTAATGATTGAAACATCTACCAGCAGCATCTTTTCTAACAGCAGAGAAATGCCATGGAATTGATTTTAATTAGCCTTTGGAAAAAAATGGAATTATGTAGTATTCAATTGTTCAAGTCATATGCCAGCCAAGCTGTGTAAGAGGCTTATACAGCTAACTGGACATTAGGGACCCATGTTTGTGTTCAGAAATGTACTAACCATTTAATAGAAAAATGTAAGGGATATGTTCACTTACAGCATATCTATCTAGGTAGTGATTTAATTATAGTTATAATTGTAACCAAGGAACAGAGACAAAAACAGAGGCCAAATTCTATTCTCCAGAGCAAAGTTCAAGAGGACTATAGGGATTTTTTTCAGATAAGAACATTTATCAGCATCATATATTAAATATGCCTGCATCAATGCATGTGAGAATTTTGCAAAAATATTGTTGAGCTATTCTGAAGATAAGGTCCATTCTCTGCTGAAAAATACAAATCAGAAAGCAAGTTGTTGACTGATATATCATGCCAGAGCCAGAAACCAAAGCCAGATGCTTTATGTATTTTAATATTTTTAGTAGCCTATCAGGACAACAAGCAAGTTTCCATACAGTGCTTTTCTTTGGCTAAATGGCATGCATTTTTAGGTACTAAAATGTTGACATCAAAAGCAGAAGAGGCATCGACTTTTCTTGATGATTTACAGGTATTTGGATAATCTGACCACACAGAGTGCACTAAGAATTCTGACATATGCGACTGAGCTGAAAGAATTTTAGGTTTCCAAGGGAAGATTTCAAAAAACTTCATTTAAAAATACAAGACAGTGTAAGTGTTAAAATGAAGAAAATGTTCCGAATTGCAATAGAGTGCCAACTTAGTATGACTTTCGGCATTGAAATGTCATTGTTATGTAGCACAATACTGAAACACTTATTAAATTTGTTGTACTTATGCTTAAACAACTATTTCCACTTCTGATGGTTCAGAAACTCCGACCCTAGTATTTTTTCTGTATATTTTTCTACAGGGTCTTGCTGGAGCTATGTGGAAGATTTGCTTTGAATAACCAAAGCTGTCTGTCTGAGTTAAAGATTTATTATGTTTATTAACCATAGTTCATGATAAACAAATGTCAAAGTCAATTATGTAGGAATTCTGTCTTGTAATCTGGTGATTCAGATTTCAGAAGAAAACGAAAGGGGAAAAAAGTTAGACAAGGACAGAAGGCAAGTAAAAAATAGAAAGCCCAGATAGAGGTTAAAATCATCACCTGGTATAGTGAAGATCCAAGTATTTAAAGATGGTAATTCCTTCTGATCTGGAAAGTCAATTACATACTGGGACTATTAAAAGCAGTTTTAAAAGTCAAGTTTTGAACATCCCCACGGACACAAGTTTCTGAGCCTCTCTGTACAACCTGTTTCAGTGCTTAACTTCTCTTACCGAGGGTTATTTTATTTCTCCTTAATATCCAATCTGAATTCCTCTTGCTGCTTTTTCCAGTTGCTGCGATGTATCTTTGCCTGCATACCTCTTTCCTTTAAGAGTTTTGCTTCCTTGTCTCCATAACCCTCCATGAGGTACAAAAGCTGCAAACAGAACCCAGTCAGCCTCTCACCTGCAAGCTGAACAAAGCTGCCTCAGCTTCTATGTGTTTTTATACAAATCATACATATATGTGTGCATACCATGTACTCCAGTCTCACACCTGTCTTGGTGGCTTTCTGCTGGTCTCTCTCCAGTTTGTCTCTCTCAAGGGAACAGAACAGGATGCTGCCCTCCAGGTTCAGCCTCATGGATACCAAGCAGAAGGGACTGCCCTTCCTCTGTGGCCTGCTGATTACATTCTTGCCAACACAGCCCTGTCAGTGGTCAGTGGTTTCACCTCAAGGTCATGTGCCTGTTTCACGTCCAGGTTGTTGTCCATCAGTGCCCCCAGACTACTGCTGCGTTGCTAGTCAGTCTGAACATATACTGTTGGATGGGATTATTCCATCCCAGGAAGGATTTTGTATTATTTGTCATTGTTATACGACTGGAAAAGGCTTCAGTGACACTTCTTCCTTAATGTGTCCATTTTTTTCTTGAGACAATCCTAGACTATCCTTGAATTAAGACAGCATTGTGGAGTCATATGGACTTAGCACCTAAAAATATTCAGAGCGAGTACGTCTCTGCTCTTTCTACAAACTTTGACATAAATGGTCTTTCCATCTTTTTGATATTATATCTAGTAAAGGTTTGGGAGGGATGCAATAGAATAGCTGATTTTATATCTGTCTGATATTTTTTGCTTCCTTTATCGCTAGAGCTGCCTTCTTACAAAAGCATTTAATCCAATATTCCAACCAAGGGTAACCCTTTCAAATACAACACAGACAGGCAGCTGCTGTCTTAAAATGCGAGTTTTAAAACCATCTGCTATCAGTGACATCTGCCCATGTTCCAATTGGTAAATGCTCTTCCTTTTTTCTGGAACGATTCTGCCTTTTCTCACCTATTGCAAAAATATCATACAAGCCCGGCACTATTAGAAGAGTTTCCCATTCATTTCTATTAGAAGCCCACAGGAACCCGTGGATAATGTCACTGTTTGGCAGCTGGCTTTGCATATTTACATATATATGGATAGATGGATTTTCTTTTCAGCGTTAATTTGAAAAGGAATTTAGAGGACTGACACACAGAACTTTGTTACCAGTTTAATTTAAATTGTTGAAGCAAAATAAAATACCAATCTCTCAAGTCAGTTCTCTTAGGCAGATTTTTCCTTAGAGCAAAAATGACCATCTTAGTAAGTCAATAAATCAGGTTGCAGTTCAGTCTGTGCAGCCTCTTTGGAAGTAGCCTTGTTACACAGGCGAAACTGAGGCACCCTTTGGACATAAAGCTTCTCCTGAAAACAACTAGTGAAATGCTTTACCAGTGTTGCAGTGTGCTGCAAGATAGGGCAAAATACATTTCTATCACAAGGCTTATATCAGTATGACTTCTGTTTGCAGAATCTTTTTAGTCCAAAAATCTTAGCATCAAGAAGAATGTAAATCACTGAGAAGAGGAAGCAAAGAAATGTTCTCAAATACTGTAGATCAGAGCATATCCATAATCATTATGAATGAAGGTGGGTGGGGGGAAGAAGAAGCAAAAAGCAACCAAAAAACTAGTATCTTTATTTTGATGGTGTCAATAGTCAAGGTCCTACATCATTTTACCTTAGGAAATAGATGAAAAATTAAACTGTACAAATGATGAGTATTTCACACAAAGACCATCAAAAGCTATGATGTCAAGATCTGTTCAAGTTGTTTAAGAAAACCCTTAAGAGGGTGATTTACTGGCCTACCTCATATTTTCAAGATCCAGCTTTCCAACTTGATCTACCTTTTTAAGAACTCTTTAAAAATCTTCCTTCTGTTTGTTAATTTGCAAATTAAAGTTAAAATCCAATACATTATTTCCACGCCTCCCCCATGTGTTTCACCTTATATTGCAAATGCTGTAATCAGAGGTGAGTAGAATGTGCAAACATTTTCAAAAAAGAAATGGTTTCTGCCTAAATTTAGACCTTTAAAGGAACCTTGAGTATTTTAGACTAGATAATAAATTACAATTTATACTTTGCTGAGGTATAAAGTACAATTTACACTTTGCTGACAGAGGTAAATTATGAACAAGTCCAGAAAAGAAGAATTCACAGCAGGAAAGATGAAAGACCCCTGGGTGGGAGAGGTACTAATGGCCTTTACAGTAATGCAGCAGCAAGAAACTAAATTCCAGAGAGCTTTTCACAATTCTTTTAATATTTCTTTTTCTTTATCATAGTATAATACCTGGCTTGACAACAGAAATGTTAACAGTTAGGGTTCTATTCTTCAAAACGTCATGCTCTATTAACACTGTTTTTCTCTGGGATTTACCCTGTCAAAGAAGGAATCACCAAGGAGTAAGGTCTATGGTTGTCTTATCACTAAATCCCTCTTCTCAATGATGCACAAATGACTAAGTACTTTTGGTGCCATTTCAAGACAGAAAGGTAAAACAGGTCAGTCTCAGGTTAGGATGATAGGAAGCTTGTCCTGCACATGCCAGGTGTTTTATATGCAAAACAAACACAAAACCTTCAGGTGTTTAAAAGTAAAAAAGTATGTAAGAGTTCAAGAGGGCAGCTCTTCCTGCAGTCATCTTGTTTAAAAGCATTTGACTACGTGCAATTGTACACGACACAATTCTTCACACAGACACACTTTTACCTGTAACTCTGATATACATAGCACGGGTGTTGCTCTTTGCTTTCTTTCCAGGATGTGCTTTGCTAGGGTTCTCCCCTGTGCAGGGATGCAAGGCATGCCTCACACCCAGGAAAGGAGTGGGATGAGACTCCTGAGTGGATCACTGCTGAGGCCCCAAGATTGCCTGGTGGGTTACCTGCAGCTGCACTGCCTCTGTGTTTACACATAATTACATGCCTATTAATTATGTACACTATCAATGTAGAATTGTTTTATAGTGTGACTTCTCCAATGCTGAGCAAAGATTGGGTTTTGAAAATGAAGCTGGAAGTTTTACTGTTATTGTCATTTGACTGAATCACATGGGACCATGTTTGGACAGAGGCTCTTGTGCTTCCTCCAATAATTATCAGTAGTATTTATGAATGCTAGGAAAAAAGTGGGAAATACGGATGTGAACCTGTGGGGGAAAGCTGTGTGAGAGCAGCTACATGTGAAGATGACTTTCTTCAATTTCCTAGTAATTACTTACAGCTCTATATTGCCCTATAAAAACTATAGGATATAATTGTGAGAATAGAGTCTACTTAGAAGTTACTGCCTTTCTATTTCAATCCTTTAATTTTCTATCCTTCAAAATAGTCCTTCTCCTTAAAATATTTCTTCAGCTGGAATCTAGGATTTAATAGTTACGTGGAGGCTTTGAAGATTAATTTTTGGACACTTGATTTCCCCTACAAACTAGAGGCAAGAATCTCTTTCTTACATCTGTTTTATACTGAGAAATGCTGATCAACAGTCAAATAAAGTGCTTCCTGTTTCTTATAAGTAAGTAGCAAATTGGACCAGCTATTTAGATGCAAAGATACATCTTAAGGAGAATATATTGGAATAAATGGAGAGATTCTTAATAAGGGAAGAGAGGGTGCACTTAATAGAAAGAGCATATAGAGACCCTGACTGTGGTTAATGTGCATAAAAAATTCAGCCTGTCAGATCCTCACTTTTCTAATTCAGTAATCTAAATAATTTATTTGACATTTTAGCTCAAGATGACCTTTCTTGGGAAAAAATTACTGTTTTAAACTTTTAGCAAGTACAACCACTGCAGAGGAATGCTGTTGAAGTCTGCATTTTCCCAAATGAATAAAGGTTAATCTTTTACAGCTCAAACACATTTTTGACCCTTTTAAACAAGTTCACAAAAGTAATTTAATTTTTTTAATATAATTTCAATTATATTGCAATATTTGTGTTAAATGAGCTACCTCCCCTCCTCCTCTTTTTTTTTTTCTGTTGCTCGGAAGCCATTACCCATGTGTTCTGATGGATTTAGGCAAAGGACTTGTTTAGAATGACTAAAGGTACCATTTTACCAAATATTACTTCTAAAGAAAGTTCCATAAATCAAGTGAAAGTACATGGTAGATTAATAGGTGAGTAGGTTAAAACAGCCACCAGTAATAGCAAAAAAAGGACTGTCCAGAGGTTCACAGTTCCCAGATTGGTCACTTGACTCAAGTAATCAGCCCCAGAGCTATGCCACAAAAAATGGCCATGTCTGTCTGTCCCTGGATTCTATTCCTCTAACTAAACAATCCCATATTTTGCAGAGGGCATTTTGATGGTTCTACTAAAGGATATTTAGTGTAATTTTACTTGGCTATTTCTGATAATTTATCTAACTTTCCGACAGGTCACTAAAAAAATCTTTCAATGTAAGGATTAATATACCCCCAATTGTACATAATAAAGGCTGTAATTCTCAGGGTGTTCAGGTGACTTTATAGGGGTACATTATTTATTGTCAAAAATGTGAATTTTCTAGAATGGCTGAAATATCACAAAGGTTTCAGAGCCTGTGCAAAAACTGTGGTGCAGCTGTCAGCTCTGAGAGAACCTAAGTAACCAGCTATCAAAGAAATGGATGACCAGCCACATTTAAGCCTCTCATGAGATAAAAAATACAGGGTTTAGTGTTGTGTTCAAATTGGATCTTTTCCCCCCATGTTATTTTCCTCCCCTAATTTGCATCATTTGTGTGATTTCAGATCATCATATCACTCATATCGGTGTGCAACTGGAGTAATTTCAGTGTAGTCAGTACGGAGCTGGTGAAAGTTTGATGTCAGAGGAGAGGCAGTACACTCATCTCTGCTGTGATATTCTCTCCTCATGTCTCACTGATGTCAGTTAGTGCTTTCTTTTCTGACATAGCAGTGGGGGTTTGATCTGATACGCCCGCACATACCAGTCAAAAACTGCTACAAAACAGGGAGCTGAATGATCAGTGAGGCTTATGTTCCTAAGGCATTTTGGCAGTTTTAAAACCAACGTAAATGTATTCAGCCTCTTACAGGCTTTCAGTATTATTAACTCTTAATTAACAGTACTGAGTTACGTGTGTTGCAGATAGTGTTAGAATTGCAGGTGCAACTTAGTTTGCAGGAGTTTATTATGCCAGGTGTGGAAGACATGGAAGACTGTATTACTTCCAGGGACAGCTTGTCACTAGAAGCGGCGTGGCTGTTCTCGTACCACACAGGGATAAACCTAATGAACCCTTCAACTCTTGGTACCATGCTAAAGCGTGGAAATCCAGCCTACATTGCTCTTCCACACATTCCAGTAACAGGAAGCACCAGGCAAAGCCACCCCAACACAGCACAGGGAGGGTTTATTATAGCTCTGGCTAACTCGTGAACAGTTAGAACATTGCATATGCACCTATTACAATTGCTCCATTAACCAGGAAAATGGAGGCTGGACTTATATGGGAGCTAGCCATATTCACTTAAGGCATGCCCACTGGCTACTTTAAGGCATCCAAGTTTACAGAAGATGAGCTACAGTTACTGGATAGGCAGCATTTTATGTATTGCTTTTATATTTCCATCTCACATGCTTTCGGCAGCTCTCAGCCTTCTCAAGCAGGTGACCAGAGAGCACAGCCTGGTGCAGTGGAACACCATGAGGCTGTAGTTCATGCAATTAATGTAGTGTTGAATTGCACCATATTTGTGAGATGTGAATAGTTTGCACTTTATGCAAAATGTAAAATGTCATGGAAAAACAGGAACAGTAAAATTCACGGCTATTATGCAGTGATCACTCCACTGTTAAACTTCTCCAACAGAGAAAATATTCTGTTTCATAGTTTTATTCAGTGTTATTCAGTCTGAAAATTGTTAAAAAGGGGCTGATTTTGACTTAATTAAATTGGACTAATAGGATTAAATTGAGAATTCAAAACTGAACATGTACTATTTCTAACAGGAAAAGATGCTTTGAGCACTTTACTGGATAGAGCTAACCGAAGGGAATTGTGAGCAGTAAACTGCATACACTGCCATATGAATTTCAGTGCTATTTGGCATGATTGCAAAGTGAGTAACTGTATGAAAAAGTGCTAGTATTGGAGGGAGGAGAATCCTGCTCCCTTACCAAAGCTGACCTGAAGCTGATGCCATTGATTACTGGATGCTAGTCCTGGTTACTTGTTCTGTTTACCTTTTACTAGTTTTGTGTCTTCCTTTCTACTTGTACCTATGCAACATGAATCTCCTTGTACCTAAATAGCATGAACTATTTTAGATTATAAGATATGTCTAGAGACATGTCTAGAGACATGTAGTATTATTTCATAAACCAATGGAGAGTATTAGATGGTATTAAAAGTCTCATTAAGATTTAAAGTGTCCATAACTGAACAGTAAGTCTCAGACAAGGTTTGTGTTTGAAGTTATTTGTTCTTTAATTTTAGAAATGTGTTTTTCACTCATGATTGAAGTATGAAGCAACTGTTTCTCTCTGTGCAGAGAATACCTTGAGAAGAGCAGGACTATTTATTTTTTCTCTGACCTCTGACAGGGTTTTTTTGTTATGTAAATTTTTATCCTGTAGTCCATAGGCTGAGACATCTGCCAGATCTAAATGATTTCTGAGGACCTCGAGTCTGGATTTGAAATAACAAGGATTAAATGCTTGTTCCTCTCATTACCAGTTCTCCATAACATCTAGATTTTCTGTGCTGTAAACCTGTTGCTGTTGCATACAGTAGCAAGGCTTTGGGAATGTCTTCACGATAAAATGGTAATGAAATTATGTTTAAATCTCCTTCCTTGTTTTCATCCTCATTATGCAAATTACATGTCTTAAAATTGTCTGCTTTTCACTTATAAGTTTGGCTGGTACTCACATGACTTTTTTTGAAAGATGTTTCTAAACATCTTTTCCAAATCGATTTTCTTTACCTTATTTATTTCCTATGCATTTATGATGACTGTGAGTTAAGTAAAAATGTCTTAGGGGCTTGGTGATGATGTGGCAGATGGTGATGTTTATTCTGAAGTTATTTAATAGATATCTCAGTAGTCTTCACCAGGAAATATATGAAGGAAAAATACCAAGATGCATAAGGACGGGTCTGCAGAGCTTTTGGATACCAATGCTGAAGAGCACTACTTGGTATTCCTATATTCAATTCACTTAGCTATGCAAACAAGATGTGTTGAGGAAGATGGCATTATTTGTCATGTTCATTTCCAACATGCAATGAAAATACAGAATACTCATCTGACCAACCATTACTTTCCATGCAATGTTGGGACTCTTCCCCTCCTTAGAAGAGATAATAAAAAATGCAGATAAAGCCATTTGTCAATTTGAAGAAGCAAGAGAAAAATATTACCACTTGGTACATGAACTCACAAGAAGGAAGCCAACAAATCTATTCTGTCCCATTCCATAAGAGGGAAGCATACAGTCCCAGTTTGTAACAGGAAGAGCATGTATTTCTGAACATCCCTTAAAATCTCTTGTTCCTTAGGTGTAGGGCAGAGATATGACCTTACATTTGAGGGCAGTATAGTGCTCAAAGGTCTGGCATGAAGGACGGTTAGAAGCACAATAGATTGTTATCTGCTGCTCCCCAGCTCATTTGGTTAAGGTCAAGAAGCTGCTTGTAAACACATAGTATGATTTCCTAAAAAGGCATCTCATTCTTTATCCCACTGAATGGCACCATGACACAAAAAGGTCAACCTTAGTGACCATTAAATGAGCAGCTACTTAAGACAGTGAAAAGCAAAACTAGTTTCCATATGCAGCTGGGAAAAGGCTGTGACCAAGAACTCTGAACATTCCTGATGTCTAGGAAACACAGGGTCTTAATCAGAGGCTGAATCCCAACAGTGTGGTTGGAGCTGCACATTGTATGTCTGCATTTCTATTTCAAACAGCTTATTAGGTTAATATTGCATGGTATTAAAATGTTGTTCTGCGTTAAAATGGTCATAAAAGTGATAGGAGTCCGAAAATTGAATCAGATCCAGGTTTGTCATAAGATTGCATCTCTCATAATGAGAAAATGCAACAAAATAATATATTGTTCACTTTCCAGACACTGTGTTGTTTTTATGAAACTAGAGTAAAACAAATTTGTGGCTCAAATAACCAGAATATTCAAAAGTAATATGTTTGTGAAGTAGAGTAGGGACATTCTTGCATTTGTGTTGTTCATCTGTAAAGAGCACCATCATAACACCTCCACTTGGTAAGGTGAAGTGGGGCACTGGTGGTGTAAAATCTGAGTCCTTTCACACAGCTCAAATTTAGGTAGTTATCCTGGGTACCTCACGTGGGTAGCTGACAACCTTAGCCAAAAAAAAAGAGTTGGATAAGAGTACCCAACTTACAATTTCCACAGGAGTTTCAGAGTAAGAACTCCTGTCTTTACCATGCAATATTAACAGCCAACTAACAGCCTGCAAAACAAGACACCAAAATTTTTTAACTGCTAGGGGGTTTAGTCTAAAGATGGTCTATCTACCCACTAAAGGCAAATGTCACTAGTTAAAGCTTTTGCTTCTCTGATGCACATGAGTCTACATATCTGTGTTGTCACTAAAGAAACAGGAATTGTTGAGCTTTTGCTGTTTCTGATCCGTGATAGGTGATATTAGTTGGTATTTTTTTGTTATGGCCATCACAGCTTGAGACTGTGGGGCACAAAATATTAACCTCAAGCCCTGCCTGAAAGTTATTTACAAGATACTCATACCTCTACACACTGTGGAAGTACCAAAAGCCAATAATTTATCAGAAGGCTGAGTTGTACTTCTGTGCATGTAAGAGAAAAAATTTGTCTAGATTTCAACCTCTTAAATAAAATTACCTAAAGTGTGAGAGATTGAATGAACCATGATATATATAAAATAAACAGCGAATGAGAGGATAACTAGAGAAAATAATTTACAGTCTCTTATATCTGCAACATGTTTAATTTCAGTCCATAGTGGTAGCAATATCAAGTTATTATAAACTGCTGACTTCCTGGAAAGCTGAGTGAAATAAATCTGATGACCTCCATCCTGTTTACACTGCCAAAAATATGTTCCTTTTTCATGGAACTCACACCCATTTTAGATACTCATTGGCATCCTTCTTGGAAATCTCCTCGTGTCACCAGACTGGAAAAAGCTGAACAGTCTAATAATACATGAAAGGGCATCCTTTTTTTCTAGCCACCTTGATAGGAGTCTTTCTGTGAAAAGTAAAAGAAAGTTTTCTCCCCAGGGATATTAATCTAACCCTTTGCCTCAGCTTTCAGGGTTTGGTTTTTTTTTATTCTAAGTGCATAGCAGTCCCCATGTTCAAACGTAGATGCTCTGCCTGGAAATGTTTCATTCTTTCCTGGGAATTATCTACTCATTATTTCCCTGTCATCATTACTCCTCCTTTCTTATTTCATGTAAAAATGTGGAGGAACATATAGGTTCATATGAAGTTAATCTTGAGGCTGAAGTAAACTTTAACCTAAAATTCTCTTTGAAGAAAAGAACCAGAGAAAATAATACCTTCAGTTAGTTTCAGATGCCTGCTTGGGCTTTTGTGCAGCTGTAATAAATTATTCACTAATTTACTTGCAACCAGGCTATTTGATCTGCTATTTGATGGGTAGCCCAGTAGGTAAAGAAAACCTCAGAGAATGAGCATTGTATTCAAACTTGTTACAACAGGTCAGGAACCAAAAATCAGAATGATCACATGATTTCTATTAAATTGAAAAAGCTAGCACTCCATTGTGCTATACTTTCCAAATGTCATTAAAACCACTTAGGATGCAAACATTAAAATACCTGTCACCCACAGATGATGTTAATATTCTTCCTCTGCAGTTTATTGAGTGGGAAAGGAAATCCAGCAAGGTGAAAATTTGTAGACAGGCTTAGTGGTTGCTAAGGGATAAAAAGCCCCAAAAATACAGAAACACACATAGGCACACCCCCCTCCCAATACCTTCATTTCATTTCATTTCATATTTCCTTTTTTTTTGTTTGTTTTAGTTCCCCTGTCTTTTCTTATTTGGCTATTTGATTTGATTTGAGAGATGGAATTGCCTTCAATAAGGCCAATGTTTTTAACCAAAAGTGGCATAAAACCAAGAGCATTTCTGAAAAAGCTTTCCTGGACAGCTTGTTCAGGTCCTCCCAAAAACTCACCTATGAGGAAGTGTGTGTCTACACTGCATTTCCTATGAAAAACAAACAGTACGAGTGTATGCCAAAAAGAACCAACCGAGCAAAGTTCTGGCACACATTTGCAGAAGACAGTTTTCACCTGAAGACAATAGAAAGTGTTTTTAGACTGAAGCCATTCAGCCTGTTCTCTGTTATTCAGAAAGAAGCAGCAATATTTCTGGTCCACCCTGCAAGCTGCTTCTCCTCTGCATGGCACTGCTCCTTCTACATCAAAACCCCCTCTCCTGCCAGTCACACTTTTCTTACAAACAATTTTTTGTGGTTTGCTGTTTTATTTTATTTTTTCAGACAGAAAATGTACTGTTGTTCTGTACCTGTTTTCTTGCTGTCATACTTTGCAGACGATTTTCTTCCTATTTTTGGAGGCCTGAATCTGCCTTTGGTCACACTATTTGCTCCTCTATGGTCACCTCTGAGAAGATTAACCCTTTCATTAAAAAAGCTTGGCCAGGGTCAAACTACCGCCTGGCTCTGGACTCTTACATCCCTTTGATCTCCCAGCTATGGAGAAATTATTAGCAAATTCTAAGCCTTCCCATGTGATTTGTTTTTGTAAATTTGTAGAAATTATTCCTAATCCTATTACGTGGCCGAGGGCAAACCTGCATTAAATATATGAGACTTTTTGTTATGTGGCAGATGGATAATAAAGGAATGCTGAATGCAGCCCATTCCAAGTTATGGGAATCTGGACACTTCATCAGCATTCACTTAATCCTCTGCCATGGCCTACGCCTTTGATGAATGCTCTCATTTATGACCACTGATGCCACTCACTTAATTTCAGAGAAGAAAAATAATACCTAGCTGTTAATGTGAATATTTGAGTTTATAGCTGTACAATGAATAATTGTGACATTATCAAGGGAACATCTTCTTATACATTATTCACTTGTATAGACCACATTAACCAAAGAGAGGAAACTTTCAGTTTTGCATCTTCCATCTTGTTTGGAAGGTAGGCATCATGCAGACAAAAGTCAGTGTCTTAACCCAAATTCTAGCTGACAGTCCGTATCAGCCCT
The DNA here is from genome assembly GCA_024500445.1 of Entomyzon cyanotis. NCBI lineage: Eukaryota > Metazoa > Chordata > Aves > Passeriformes > Meliphagidae > Entomyzon > Entomyzon cyanotis. The sequence goes on from JAKEPQ010001030.1 coordinate 30,562,727, forward strand.
CACTATATTTTGCTCATTGTGGTGCCAATCTCCTATCTCACCAATGACATTTTTTCAAAGAAAGAGTGGATTTCCTAGAGACTCTACCCCATGCAACTTCCATGGCTTTTTATTGAATAGGAAAATGTATCCCTCCTTTTTTGCTTTAACACTGTTGCCATGTAGCATGTCTGTAAATTTAAGCTCAAAATTAAGACAGCACACAGTTTTTGTTTGTACTTTATAAAAATATGTGTCCCATGTTAAAAATGTTCTTTTCATGCATTTAAAACTAAAACTCATAAAACTCCTAAAATTCACAAAATGAAATCTTCAGAGTTTCTCATTCTTCAGCTTACAGCTTTCATATTCAGAACCACAAATAATAAGGTCTGTAAAATACATTAATTTATTTTGTAGCAATCTGTGTTTTACTGAGATAGGTGAGTTTTTTAAGGATGTTTATTATATATCAGATCTCTCTTCAGGTTTTCTTATTTCACTGGAGAGAAAATGTGATTACAAACCCAATGTAAATATTATCTTTAATTGGAAACATTTCCATGCTTTAAAGTGTATTTATTTACTTTTCTGAGTGTATAGCAGAATTTAAGAGTAGGAGTTTGCTATGTTTTTATCCTCCTTTTCCGCAAGTGTGGTAATTTTAATTGGTATTTAATGGTGCTAAAATTCTAAAAGTAGAACCCTGCTGTCCCTTTTAGTTTGCATGTATAAAATTCAGAGGTAAATTGAAGTTCTGGTAAATCATCAGTGTGAGAAATATTTCTAGATATAGTAAACTGTAATAAAAAAAAAAGCCCAATTAAACATCTTTTCCTGGTGGGAGTTTTCACACACTGTAACTTATTTGCTTGAATCAACTAGAATATTCAACGAGAATAAAAATGTGTAGTTTATTTATTTATAGTAAGTTTATTGATCACTACTTTAAAATGTAGCGTAGCAGCCTAGCAGGACTGACTGCTCCAAAATGAATATTCATAGGGGTCCTGTGTGGAGTAGCTGCTTCAGTTCTCCTCTTCCATACTGTCACCTACTTTAACACACATGCTGTACGAGGCACATGCAAGGTTCTGCACACACATTTTATTTTGTATGTAGCAAGGTGCCTGTCAGAACATGGAGCACTGTCAAAGTGGAAGGTTTAATTTGGAAAAGGGATTGTAATATCTTGTGCACTGTGCCCATATAATTATAACGATTCAGGATCTATTTTTTAAGGTAGAAAGAAATGCAAACTGTTCTGTGATTGTAAAATGATACCAAGATGAAAGATTACAACTTAATTGACTTCAGGGAGAGCAAGGCATGGCCTTAATTTACCATCACAATGGGCTGAACTAAATTCTCACCTTCTTGCATCTTTACACTGATTTCAGATGCTTTTGTTTCCCTCTCCCCCTGAGGACCACTAATTTAAACATTTCTGCAAAGTCACAGCAATATTTCTAAAATATTCTATTCCCTGTTAGCCCAGGGTTTTGGTCAAAAAATAAAGTAAGGCATAGATTTACACAATTAGAAAACAAGAATATCAAGCCTATTAAACAATCCATGTTTTGGTGAAAATCTCTGTAATTCCAGTCAGATATTTTACTTGAAAGAAATCGCCCAAAAATTGAACTCCCCCCTAAAATTATGGTATAAACCATCATAAAAATTTTATTGAAGGACATCTAAATTGAAACCCAGAAAATACAAAACATACACATGAATGGACTTTAAAGGTGGTAGGGGGTTATATATAGATAGTTACTCAGATGTTTTGATTCATTCTTGGTATAAGTAATGGCCAAGTAAGGCAATCCAGATTGGATCAAATTTTGGAATGCCTTCAAAATGTGTGGGGTTTGAGAACTAAAGTCACAATGTATTTTCCTCACCAACATGATGTCAGTGGAAGCCTGTAACATTTACCTGTGGTGGGGCCAACCTCTTTGGCAGTAAATGTCACAAAATCATCCTTTATTACTATAATAAGAATATAAAAGCTTCATTATATGTGATACATGATCAGTATCTGGGGATTACTTGCTATAGTAGTTAAGGCTTTACTGAACAGCCAGATAGTGGTCAAACTGCCTGTTTACTATTAAGTACAGATTACTCTACGACCACACTTAAATGTAAAATGTGTAAAATATCTTCCATAAACTGCACACCAGAGGAGATTATAAAAGAGAGCAGGGACAATATAAATATTTTTGTTGTTGTTAGCCCCTAGCATTCAGGCTGGCAGCTAGAACATTTTATTTTTCAGAAAGCGTAGGGGGTGTTCACATTCTTTTTTACAAGCTGGTTGATACAAACTGGAAGGCTGTTCATTGAGCTTTTCCTTACAATTGTAATGCTCTTCTTACAGGTTATCTTAGTAGAATTTTAAGAGAGTCGAAACAAAGCCCTTGCTGTATGTAATATTGCTGTAAACCATCGCATTCTTTTCATATCTGGGATGGGAAGGTAATGAAAGCATGCTGGTGTCATGGCTCCAATCTTGCAATCAGAGGAGCTTGCTTCTGTGTAAAGCATAAGAAGGAAAGTGAAGCTGCAGGGCCAGGAGAAATCTCACCAACCAAGGTACTGTCTGTTTATTACTGGGCACTGCAATCAAACTGGAAATGGCCTCCTGCCCACCTCTGTGAGTTTTGAGATCACAGAGTAATCCTCCAAATCCAAAGACTGAAAAAAATGCTTTTACTGGAAAGTAAGAAACACTTGTGGCTTCTTTTTCATGAGTCTGTTTTCCAGTGTAATTGTCTTTGAAGCATACAGCATATATCATGTGCGATAAATTATACTTTGCTGTAATGTTGCATTGCTAAAATATGCTAAGAAAGCTTTGAGCAATATTTACGAATAGTTTAAGTGTCACAACAATACACCCACCACTCAGGCGTCCATCGATTTTACTGGAATGAGAGTTGTAATAAAGGATACCACTTTTAAGGATTATGAAAGTATTCTGTATAAAGAAGGATAATTGGGAGAAAAATCCCTAAAATCTATATGAAAATCATTCTGCAGATTCTACAATCACAGCTGTCAGAAAAAGTAACCACAATCTCTCATCTAAGAGGAATTATCTGGCTCTGTGCTGTTGCTGCTTGTCTTTTTTTTTGTCCCATATGAGTAGTTTACTCATGAAGCTCAAAGCTCAGTTACTGCCACAATTTAAATAAAACAAAAGGTTGCTATAAATAAATTTGAGTTCTGCTACAGAAAAAAACAACAACCTTACTTTCCCATTCAGGATAAAGTTCCATCCTGTACATCAAGTGTTAAATTCTGCTGCCTGTTACATGAGTGTAAAGCTGTTGTAATTCCTCTGCCACGGAAAGAAGCCATTCAAATTAACATCAGTTCAAAAGACGGAAGACCCAGACCTTCCCCCGAGCATTTGAAAGTCACTCCAATATATTAATGAATACTTCTCTTGCATACAACTTTATGTTTTTAAGATCCTCCCTAGGGAAAGCAAGAAGGGCATTTGAAAACAAGCTGTCTTTTTTCCTATCCACCTTTATTTTTATTTGCTATTTTTAATGGAGTGTGGAATATGCCTGCTACGTTTGTCAGTAACAAGGGCCAGTTTCCCCTACTGGCATCAGTGAGTGACATGGGGGTGAATTTGCTTAGTTTCCTTGTAGCAGGTTACTATAGCCATCGGTCCACACCACTTAGGTCCTGACAGAAACATAATCATGTTATATGGGTATATACGGAATGAGTAGTTAAAGTATATTAGAAAACATATACGCTGAAGTGGATCATTATTTTCAGTCTAAGAAAGCAAGGCACAAGCTGAAGGCTGTTTCTCCAGTTGAAGCTTGCTGTTATTTGGTTAACCAATAGGAAATCTGGTGTAATCTAGAGAACTCATGCTCCACCTCCCAAACATATTGTCCGCTTTTCTACTAAAATGGGTCTGTAGATGCAGTGACTTCTTGAACCCTCTGTCTAAAGCCGAAAGTAGTACTTGTGAAAAGAAAAGCCTAAACACCCTGGCCACACCAGTGTCAGGTTCTCAAGTCTGACACTGCCAATATGCATTACATTCTAGCTGCATTTTTAGCATAGCAACTGGGGATAATATAGTCAGGTGAAATCTAAACTAGTTTACTCCACAGTCAAAATTCCTCCGAAGACCAATGTGTGTTTTCATATTAATACCAATGTTTAGATCTGCCGCTCTCCTACCATTACACTGATTTATCTGTGGAGATTATTTAATTTTTTTTTCTGGCAAAAGCAAGCAAACAGATGTTTTGTTTTACAAATTACATGTACAAGTAGGTTTGCATGCAGTTAGCATAACTTTTGGAAGGAAATAACCCCTGCATTTAATAAACAGTAGACAAGAATTGTCCAGTAAATTCCAGGGCAGATTGTTTGTTCAGATGAGCTACAAAGCAAGCCGTGATGGAAGGGAACTTGTAGGTCCCTGTCTAGTATTAAATTTTCAGTCTTGATGTGATTGTATTATTTTATCTCTGTGAATTTAGCACATTTGATATATGGTTATAGCCCAATAAATGTAACAATAAATATCACATTTGTATTCAATTTCAGAGGTCTCCTTCCCTCCCTCACACCAGCAGCAATGGGTGTGATCTTATAAGGCTCTGACTGTAAATAATCTGGTTAAATACAAGGTTACTGATGCACTGACAATATAGAGAGTCACAGAGACTGTGGTAAGATTCAAGCCCCCAGATGTGTCTCCTTGCTTCAGTCAAAGCAGATGTATTTGATTCTGAGAAAGCAATGCATAATCTATTTTTGTTTGTTCAATAAAGGAACTGTATATTTACCGTATCTTTAGGGATTACTTTTTATTGTTTTCAAGGAAATAATTTCAATGCTCACAAATTGTTGGATGACATTCCCTTGTACATTTTTAAATATGATATGCAGGGAAAAAATTTCTTTTTCTAATCTTTTTATTTAGAATGGAAAAGCTATGTGTAATCTAGGAGATGAAATATGATATCTTTATTAAAGAGGAACATTCTAGCTCTATTACACTTACAGGTCTGCCAGTATATCCATTAAGGAATCCATTTTTCAGACTTTTAACACTTGTCTGTATTCATACTGGAGAGAAACTTGGCACTGAGGTTTATAGCCCAGGAGCAATTTGTGCACTATTTACAAATGTCTCTTGGTATTCATTTAAAAAAATGTTTTTCTATTAAATGCCTGAAAACCATTTGGTTATTTAAAATGCAAATGGGAACAATATTAAAAAGAGCACTGTTGACTGCTCTAAGAGTCCCATGCCATAGTCTGATAATACTTCTGCCATATGAAGTTTATCATATTAAACCATTTTAGAATGAGTTGGAAGTTAGGAGATGTGGCATTTTTTGATATTAGAGAGTTTATATGCCCATAAAAGAGCTGCTTCTCTTTATCATTTAGCTAAGACATTCTTTAAAAATTGTGTATGCACTCATTAGCACATCATAATGATCCAAAGATCCTCATAATCAGGGTAAATAACAAGCTTTATTAAAAAATGGCAAAACAATAACCTTTCTATTTATATAATGCAGTGGTTTATTTCAGTACTGAATCTATTACTGGTCTGAGATTGTAGCGTAGTGCAGTGTATACAAGTAATTTTGGCTTTTTTCATAAAACAATCAATTCTAGCTTAAAATACTAAAAATTAAACTTTTAAACTTATTATTCCACTTAAGTAATTCTACCTATGTATGCCATTTCATCAGGACAAAATGTGGTTGACCCAAGACAGCACAACCAACCTGAGCTACATCACATCTCCCAGTCTTACTGTTTGAATGTAAATTGACAGGCATTTAATGGAAATATACTTTTGCTTCTTCGTTTATACATTTTCATTTTAATTCACTCTTTAGATAGAAGTCCAGTTCTTCTGCAATTAAAATAAATATCACCATTTTATTGTCTAGACCATGCTTTTGCCAGGTAAGGCTGGACCAGGTGATCCTTGAGACCCCTTCTGCGCTGGTATTCTATGATTTGTTCTGAAAAAAATCTGAAAAAATATCTTTATCCTCAATGGATGTAAGTAAAGAGCTCTGATGACTTTGTACTCTTTTATATCAACTGAGAGATTATTCTGGGCTCATAATAAATACATTTAAAGTTCTTAAATAATTTGAGAAAGGTTGGAAACATACCATCTATAAACCATTTATATCAAACCTCATCATAAAGTTCTATCCCTACTTCATCATTTAAATCCTTTTTTTTTTTTTTGCAATAAATAAACTTTAAATGATAAGAATTTTAATTACTTCTTATCAGACTGGGTTTCTTAATTTTGTGTAAACTAGTGCAGCCTGAGCTGGAAGCACTGAAGAAAATATTACAAAGAAAAGAAATCCAACGTCAAGTGGTCTTTATACCTTCAGGTCATTTCAATTTTTAGGAATTTAGAAAAGGCCCATCAAGCTCCATTTAGGCTTCAGGAATAATTCCTTAAAGCATTTCTGTAAACAAAATGATTCATAGAATAGTTTTTTTGTTCAATTTTGTAGTTGCTGTTCCTCAGTTAAGAAAAGTGTATAGGATTTTTTTTTCAAGACAGTACTTTTCACTTCTGCAAACTTAATTTTTAGTCTTGGGTTCAGAAAAATCAGAGGCTATTTAGAATACAATAAAGAATAAAAATGTGATCAATTGTAAGAAGTATTTCTGTGAAGTCTGAACAAAGTGGGAATCAGAATTGCAGCCCCAAGTATTTAAATAAGCTATTACAAAAGGAGTGCTAGGAACCATTATATTCCATGATTTCTTGTGAATAATAGAAATGCTCTCTATCAAGTATTTTTACTTAAATGGAATAAATGTTTGAGAGAGATGGTGTTCATCCATTGTAACCTTTCATGCCACTACTGTTGGTATTGTTATAACTTCATCTATTAAAAACATGCTTTGAATCTATTAAAAATACTCTAAAACCTACAAAGGAGTGTAGTTTTAACCACTATACATTAGTATTTCCATCTTTTGGTAGTGTGTCATTTATGCTTTAATGACATCAGTGTAGAATTTCAGCATTCTTACACTAAAAATGCCTGTCATACACAAACAACATTATGGCACTTTTTGTATAATACTCCTATAGTAGTGCTATTATTTAATGGTGTGCTTTTATATAGCTGAAATTTTAAAGAATAAATGTGCCTACATCATATACTAGTCCTGGGGCTAGTAAATAGGATTACTTGCTGTTGATGAGGTGAGCAGGCTTTCATCTTTAGTTAGGAAGGCCCAGTTATCACTGAGATAGAAATAAGAGTTACATTTATCACTTTAATAAGACCATAGGCAATCTCTGAGTCCCAGTTTATCAGACCTTGTGCTTATATCTAGAGCTGCTTACTGGTGGAACACAATCATGTGCTGTAAGAATTTGGCTGAGCAGGGCTGGGCTTGCTCAATTTTCATGTAGGACCATAGAGCTGTTAACTATTTGGACTTAATTCAAGCAGGTTTCCCCCTCCTCTTACCATTGTCCAAGGAACAACAAAATCTAGTGTTTTCCTGGACTTTTAATTTAAATTTAGGAAGTCTGTCTCATATGACCACACTGTAGTCAAATTTGCTGCTTAGCCAAGGGAAGAATCTGACTCAAGTGGGGTTCAGCCAAGAAATCAAAAGAGGAAAAATGCTTGTTTCCAGGTATATGGAGCCATGCATGCCATTGCTGTTTCCATGCAGCAGTATTAATGAAATTATAGTAACATTGCTTGTGAGGGCACAATTTATTCGATTTGGTGAGATCTACCATCCCAAATATGTCTGCTTCCTGTTCATGCAACATGAGCAATGTTTATTAATTCACGGAGAAATATTTCTTTTACTGAGAGTGTTCTGTAAGCCAGAAGTATCTGCAGTAGGTTTCTAGATGGAAAATAGGCCAGTAGAAAGCTTATTTGTGTGTGCTTAGTTAGTGAATAAGGCAAAAAAATATACATTTTCTCTTTGCACTGAGCACTTGATTTAGAATATCATTTTTTGATCTAAGATAAAGTTTTATCGGAGTGGGTTTCTATACTGCGTTACATGCTTACAGAAGCATTTATAATACTGGGGTTTTGAATTTTGGATTATGTGTTCTCTTTCATATTTTGTACAGCCACAGTTTGTATATTTTTTCAAAAGGTGAATTTACTCAAAGTGCGTTTTCAGATAAAACATGAGGTTCATTGTCTGGCCACACATAACCTGTAGATATGCTCTTCAAAAGTAAAAACTTCAACAAAATCTTTCCAAGAGAATGAAAACATTCCTTATCATTAAAATCTCTAATACATTACATTTATTACTAAATACAAAAAATTCTTGAATTTAAAATGACTGGGAGTGTAAGGAGTCTTTGAGACATGGTGAAATTCGAGAAATGAGGGATAGATGGATGAATCCCATCACAGGAGAATGTATCCTTTAATAATGACATCAGTTTCACAACCACTAATGTAGTTCGAGTGCTGTAGGTTATTTAACTCCAATGAACCAAGCTTTCAAATCCAGTTAAATATCTCCTTGGCTTTCTTTTGGGAATGATATGGCACGGTCTTGGGAAAATGGAGCCCTTTTAATTCTGCTGACCTCTGCCAGTGTTCCGATCCACCACATCCAGGTCAGTGTTGGCAACTGCTGTAGGAGTCCTTGTCTCAATGTTGGTTACACAAATACCTGGTCACAGCTCAGGCCTGAAACCCATCCACTCAGCACTACAGACTCTTCCGTTCTTAAAAGAAAGTCTTAAAGCTGTTGCTGTACTTGACATTAAACTTTATTCAGTTTTAATAAGGAGTATTAATTGGGATATATTTTCACCGATTCCAGGGTAATTTATTCTCATAAATGAGTGGATGATAGTTCACTAGTTAGCATACAGAAAAATTCTTTTATTCATTTAGATTAATTAATATAATATGATAAAAGTGCAAGTCTGCCACTGTAAGAAATATTTTTATATGCATTTGGAAGGAGATGCTGGTTGTTCAGAGGAAGCAGATGCTTTAGCTGAGATGCTGGGATTCTGATCCCATGACACTTAAGAATAATTACTAACTACACATGCAACAGAAGCAGTAGCAATTTTGGTACATTTAAACCCCCATTTTATCTTCAAACTTACTGGTCTTTAAGCTGAGCCAGGTGGGATAGTCAGGTGAATAGAAGCCCTTCAGCTAATGTGTGTTGTTCAACACACACCTGTGTGTGTATTTGGAAAAGAAAGCCTGTCTTGTTTTGCTGCTGAGGCAGCCACAAAATGTCAAGATAATCTTAATTTATCCATTAAAAATGTAGGCCCATATTTAAGAGTCATCAGCAATAAAGGAAAATACACTGAATCATTTCAAGTGCATGCTAATCATTTAATGTAATAAATGGAGCAACTCTAATTATCTCCCGAGGAAATGATTTCACACTAAAACAATGGAAATGAAGAGGTTACTTTGGGAGCATTATACACAGCTGAAAATTACTCATGTGAATCTAGAGGATATTTCAAATAAATAGAAAGGATTGCTTATGCCTTTTCAGTAATCATTTAATGCTATGAGAGAAGGAGTAAACGATGGCAAAGATATTTAGTAATTTACAGTCAGGCAGTGAGGCTTTCCCAGGTACTGTTATACAACCAAACACGGTTCCTTTTCCCTGAGACACTGGTTAACACGAGATCAATGTCATAACTACAGGTTTATAATGTCGTTGAAGGGTGAACAAGAAAAATAATATGTTTGTCTTTTATATTTTTTAACTAGAGCCTGCTTTAGAAATTATAGATTTGCAATTGATAACATCCATGAGCCTTTCCCTTGAGGTGTCTGTGATTCTTTATTTTAAAAGGATAAATAAAAATATTTATTATTTCTATCCCCAAACTAAATCCCATGAAAGCTTATTTTGGAAATTCAGTACATTTTTAGCCAACAAAGAAAATAAAAAGCAAACTTTTGAATAAGATGTAAAAATTTCTCAGGGAGTGGGGTTAAAATTGAGTTTAATGATTCAGTCCATTCCCTCCAAGGGAACTGATTTCACTGCAAGCTAAAATGTTTTGTTAAATTATGTACTTCAGTTGCTTGGGTGTTATGTCTCTCTTGGAGAAGCACATGAAATGAGCACTATCCTCCTAGGCATTTTAAAAACACATCCACATTAAATAGAATATATATACAGTGGTTGAGCATACAGTCTTTTTAAACTAGATAACAAAATGATTTTGACTTGTTTTAAAATCTTTTTTCTTAAATGGCTCTAAAGCTAAGACTAAAAGATAGATAATGTGGACTGAAAATTTTTCCCCTTGCTTTCAGTTTTGTGGAGAATAGCACATTACAGGTACTTCTCTTTGTGCAAGAATCACATCAAATGCCAGGAAAAATACATCTGTTTTGGCTACATATTTAACAGCATGCTTTCCAGAACCATCAATTTGTCTTTATTAATACATCAAGTGCAGTTTGTTTAAAATGTTTGTCCATTCCACTGCTGTGCTACTACAGATATTATTATCTTGTACTTATTACTTATTACATTAAAATTGGCTAAGATAGAAGGGCATACAGCTCTTCCACATAGTAAGGGATATGACCTGGTTCAAGACAAATTAGTACACGGTGATTCTAGAAGCATTAACAGTTGACTGGAACTTTTTGAAGGTCTGCATTTATTCTGAAGCTGATAAGAGTATTTCACTAGAGGCTAGACAATTGGGGTTTTTATCATAAGATTACTGTTCATCATGTACGAGAAAACAATTGTTATCAGGTATGAACTTAATTGGAATCAACTGTAGCAGTCTTTACAGGAATTTACCGAAATATCTGCCATTCAGAGCTGGCTTACTATAACATTCTCTATGGAATAGTTGACCACAGGATTCTCATTCACAAACAGCCAGGTTAAACAGTTAAATGCTAGCAAATCCTGCATAGCCCTGTGGGAAATTTCACTTTAATCCCGAACTTATAAGAGGACAATCAAAGCCCAAAGCCTGGGTAACAAATCTGATCCTCTGTTGCAATCTGTGTCCTCATGGGAAGGAGAGAGATGCTCCGTGTACAAGCCTGAGATGGATAAATACCTAAATGATGAGATAGATGGGGAATGCAGAAGAAGCGTCTGGCTTCAGCCATTCGCTTCCAATTTCACATTACACTGTGAAAGGCAATTCTTGTGCAGCTTGGGAACAGCCAGTCCTGATTACTATAAGTTGAAGTGTGGCTTAAGGAATGATTAATGACAGTGTCAGGAGAAAACAAAGCACAATGAGAGTTATCTCTAATCCACCTGCTTGCAGATGCTATAGTAAGGGAATGAAAATGGCCCCGGCGAGCCCTGATAATAAAAAAATCAAAATAGAAAGGTGCAAAGCTGTAGATATGTATTAATCTGATATATAAAAACTAGGTCTTAGCTTGAATAAAGCATTAGGCATGAATGGAGCCCCATAGGTGATAGATATTAGAGCATAGTGGACTTCACATTGTCTGTATTTTTTAAATCAAACAGAACTGTTCCCTTCAGTATTGCCTTTGACATTAATAGGTTGGTATTTGAAAAGTCACAGTTCACTAGATGAGCAGGCTTGTGAGTTCAAGCTCATTAAACAAAACCTCTTTTTGTTGCTTAAAAAAAAAAAGTGACACCATACCACCACCTTGTGGCTTGGTGATGCAGAGGCCCAGGGAGGAGAGCTGCCTTCCCAGCTCCACGCCAGCTACAGTCACATGAAGCACAGTTAAAATATCTTCTTTCTTTTTGAAAGGCAGCAAGCTCGCAAACTCCTTCAGCAAGCACAATACCTCTGAAAGGCAGCCTGGCCATTTCAAAGGGTCTTTGGGTAGTTTTGTCGGTAGGGTTGCTCTGATTCAAGACTGTGGCTATCACAAAAGGAAGGGCAGTCCCTTATCACAGATATGACTGAATATGCACATTATGGTGGTTTCTTTCAACTTGACTGCAGCTACTCAGCTTCTCTCCCTTCCTGACCTATCCGTCTTCCTAAAGTTCCCATCCGCTGGGAAATCTTGCACAAGCTACCTAGTGAGCTGAGCCCTGGGATGATTCTCAACCCAGAGCGGTGAGGCAGCCTCAGTGGTGTTCATCAGACAGGGCACATCCCTCCAGAGCACACCAGTGACAGCCTGCTCCGTGAGAGAAATTCCAGTGCTCACACCCCAACTACTCACTTGCTTTGCAGGTTTCATCTACTGAAAAGTAGATTTGGTATCATTCTAGGGAGAGCACCACTGTGTCTTTTCATGAGGTAGAATTGTTAAAATTCAAGGCACACCATAAGGTTTCCTAAAACACTGAAGCTACCCAGGAAATCTAAACATTTTTACTCTTGTTCAGGCACATGCTCTCCCCATGTCGCCAAGGATACTTTGAAAATTTTAACCATCATGATGTTAGTCAGGAATATAGACTGAAACAGAATACTTCCTGAGGCCTGCTTCTCTGCCACATGTAAAGGTATTGCCTCTTGTCAACAGGGAGGGAATTATTTGGCCCCACTGAGTTCAGAAACAAAAGTCTCATTGATTTAACTGAGTCAGGATTTCACTCCCAATGGGTTTTGCCCCCTCCTTTTCCTTAATATGACCAGCAACAAGTTAAATGTTAATTTATATTTCATGGAAGTATTTTAATATTGAAAAATCTAATGAAGATTTAGCACTTGGCTTTTAATGAGGCTGACATAACTGTCGAAAGAAAGCAAATACATTATTTTAATTGATATTAATTCGTAAGTGCTCCTGATTTATATATTAAACAAAAAAGAAAGTGTCTTGTCATACACTACAATTTATTGTGTATTCAACCATCCTTTACACAGAATCTCCTCTCTTTTTTTTCATGTGAAGGGTTTGATGGAAGCTGCCATGTAGAGTTGTACAGCTGCTGCATATGCTATAAGTACTGTGATCACATCACCCTTATTTTCTGATGATGTGCCTCAAGTCAATTCTATCCATGTGTCTTTGTCTCCACCTGACATCTCCTGCTATCATAATAATCATGCTGTATGGTTTGAAGCTTAAAGCTTTTGTATACTGTATTTTCTTAATAATGCCAGGGAGCCAGGCAGTTTCTGTTCTATACAAATACATTGCTATACTATAGGCAGCAAAGGGTCTCAGATGAAAAATTTTGATCAAGTATTGACACCAACAAAAATTAGGGATGTTACAGCTAAAGTTTTGGTTTTTCCATTTTATAATCTTAAAAAAAAATAGAGCAGAATATATGTTTGGGTCCTGATCTCTTTTTCAGGCATTAGGGTCTCCAGGTGTTTATTCAAGCTAAGGTTTGGAGTGGAACAAAGCAGAGGGTTTGAATGCATTTGAAGTGGTTTTATCTGTGTAACAGAGCAGATCAGGGGAATAATTTAGCCAAGAGAAAGTAGTGTTGCAACTATAATATTTTATATAATCATGAAAGATATTCAATGAAAATTCGAAAAGTAATGTGTCAGTGTCATTAGGCAGACATTTTACCATGCAGATGTGATGGGCTGAAGGTAAATGCGAAAGCATTTAAAGGTTAATTTGCGTGGTGGCATCACAGCATTGAAAAGATGAAGTTACCACTGTCAAATGCTTGTCTGAGATGCTTTTATACCAATCTCATTCTCTGTTTTCCTCTTCTTTGCAATCAAATGTTTCATTTCCTTCAACCTCATCCTTCCTTCCCATGACACAAGTTTCTCTCTTGATCCTGAGCAGCCTTTGGGAACCTGAAAGGTTTCCTTTAAAAGATTGCACTGAGCTTTCAAATGTCTCCTCAGAAGTGTGCTACCTTTGGATGAAATTCCAGTCTTGATGCATACTCTATTTTAGGTCTGTCTTCCTGCTTTCTTTACAATGTGTGCACCCAGGGATTTTCATGCAGGATTCTGTTCTGAATGTAGAGTTCCTGAAAAACATTGAATCCTCGCATCACACCCTGCAAGATCTGAAAGAAGCAGCAATCTCAGCAGAGATTTACAGACTATCACAAAATGTATTTTAACAGAAGCCAAGAATCCTGTTACGTGGTGTTAAAGGCAAGGGGTGAGAAAAAGTAGAGGATTAGAAGATCAAACTCCTTAAAAGGGGGTTCAGATTGATTTTGAACACCTGACGGAGATTTAAACTCACTCTTTCCAAGCTGTATTTGTGCAAACAGATTCATCTCTGAGCTGCTAGGAATGACGTCTTTTTTTATTCAGAAAGCTCCCTAACCAGTTATTTCAAAAGATTTTACATGAGTGTTCTTTCTGGCCAAAACTCATTCCAGTCTCCAAAGTCAGAAACAAGCCAAAAGCAAGAATGAATAATTTACAAAGGGCAGCTGGCCTGGTTCTTGCAAAATCAGACTAGTCTTGGCTCCAATCCTCCTTTAGATCCAAAGCTAAGCCCTGCAGGTCGTAACTATTTCTGTATTGGGTTTACATATCTGCCTAAATTCCCCACTTTCTACTGTATGTGTACTTTGGATAAGATATTCTTTCTCCTCTCACTTCCTAACCTTAAATTAGGTAGTGCTATTGCTTCAGTTACAGTTTTTTCTGATAATATGCTTGAAGAGTAGGTGAATCTTGAGTGTAGCCTGCAGAGGTCACTTGAATTAACACCTGGTGTGGGACTTAAAATGAAGTATGTTAAATTAGGGCTACATTCACTTCTTGTAAAGCAAAGTAGCACCCAAATTACTTTCTTATGTACAGTTACAGAGTCTGCATACAGGGATTCTGTAGTTTAATAGTAAATCACCTACTTACTCACTGATGTCACCATCACAGGGAGCATTCTGAGGCAGGACATGATATGGCACCTCAGCCTTGGTTAAAAATCCTGGCAGCTGTTGTGAGGTGATGTCACGATCCCTATCTAAATTGCTATGATTCTTTTCAAAAAGACTTGAATATATTTCCACTATATCACATAGTGACTTTTAAACCATCTCCTTGGACATATGCTAACCTGCAGCAAAATAAAGATTCCTTCCCAGAATTAGGGTGGACAACATAATATCAAGATCAGTTGTATTTACCTTAATTAATAATAATTTTAGTCATTTATGTGGACACTGCTTTTGCTGTGACTGCATAAAACAATAATAGAGCCATACAAACATTTGAAAACACGATCATTCCTCAGTGTTCTGTAGGTGTTGAAACTCAGTATATTTCAATTCTAATTTGACTGCTGGTTCTTTGTAGTGTGAGGTTGCATGTGCAAGTGTTCTTGACAAAGTGTATGTTACTGCAGCATAGCCTTTGGAATTCTTTTGCAAGAATCCCAACACCAACATCTGGTCCATATGCAGTTGACAATAGACTGAATGTCTTGGCTAAATGTGTGCCTTTTTTAGCAGTGCATCTACAACATGGACAGCAATTGTCAACGAAGTGTCAGTTTAAGGGCTGGTATATTCCTCAAGAGAATCACCTGCACCAGTGTAAACACGTTTATGCTGATAGCTTAGACCATGTTGTAGCCCTTTGTTTGTTCAGAACATTTAAAAGAAGCTACATTTTTAAGGAATGAATTGAGGTGTGCAGTTTGGAAAAGAAAAGAAGCAGAGCATAAAATGAGGGTAGCTCAGATGCATTTAGCATCTGCAAACAAAAATCAGCATTCACTCAGATAAATAGATTTCCATGTGATGTTCCTTCTTTCTCTCTTTGTTAATCATGAAGCTTTTTTCCCTTCTTTTTTTTTTTTTTTTCCTAAAGCTAGTGGTAGATCTGCTCCTGGCAGTATGTTATGTTCAACCATTAGTTCATTTTTTAAGACAAAGAAGAGATATTTCTACATTATAAATTATTTATAAACATAAGAACAAAGGGAGGCTGTCAGGGCTGTTGGTACTTTGAGAAAACAGGAAAAAAAAGACGATGAATTTATGAAGAATACAATTTTATGAAGGAAGGAGGAGGGAGAAAGCAACTACTAATTATTAACATTCATCTGCAGACAAATCCTGAAAGAATAGAATTAGAGGGATACATTTACATCTGTCTGTCACAAAAAGAATTCTCATTAAAGGTTTACTAGACTGTCACAAAACTTCTAATGTTAAACTTGAGGGTCTCATAGGGGAGAGGAATATCTCACTTTTTGCCCATTCAAGGAAGTGATATTAAAACAAAACAATTCGAAAAGCAAATAAAAACACTTGCTTTTTTAGCAGGAGCTCCAGCTGAATCTGCTTAGGTGACACAAAAGTTTGTATGGCATGGAAAAAGTTTTACATGTCAGAATAAGTTTCAGTAGTTTCTATTTACACAGCCATGTGTACTTTGAGACATGATATGACTGCCACAGCAATCACTTTGTGAATAGCATTCATCATCTGGACGCTTCTTTTCATCTATAAAAAGAAATCTGCAATAGGTTGCTTTGACAATTCAAGACGCTGAGCCACGGTTTCTTTGCTTTAAAGAAACAGACATTAAGGTTAAATACATTAAAAGTGCACAAAAATAAACACACTGTGTATGTACAATATGTTGACAATAGCAAACTTCAATCTACTGTAGTTTTTGATCAAAGAACTGAATCTGTGGAAAAGAAATCCTGAATCTAGCTAAAGCTGTCATTTTATTTTTCATAGCAAACTAATTTATATTGAGCACACATCACTGAGGAAAAATCTAGAACAGTTTTATATTACTTGAGCCATTGTATGTGACTGTATTAGTTGGGTGTTCAGAGAGCTACACTTAGGATCATGCATATCGTTTGCTGGAACAGTATTGTAGTTAATTTGATTGTGGCTTATGAGCTGGTTTAATTAGCATATGCAACGGCTTGCAAGGGAGAAGGTTTTTATCTCAAGCAATTTTTTAGAGGTAATCAAAATAAGCAAAGAAAAGAATTAAAAATTCTTCTAGATCTGTCCCTTGCCAAGAAAGGACAATATTCTTCAGCATATCAAACCAAAGCCAGGTTAAACCTTCAAGATTCAGTTATTCCAGCTAGGAACTATTTATTTTCAGATTTTGGGTCAAAGAAAACCTAGAACTCTAACCTCTGATTTTCTACTCATTTATTTTTCTAAGTGCAGAGTGGAGAATATTCCCCAACATGTATTTTCAAACCTGACTGGTGATTATTAGTGACAACTTTTACACAGAAGAGTTGAGACAGCATAAAAAGGCCTGATTTTCAGAGGCTACTTCCCAAGGTCTGCTGAAGTTTCAGCTCTCTAGGTCTCTCAGCTTGGGCACCCAAAACAGATGCACCCAAATGTAGGCCCATATGTTTGAGCATGTTGCACCACTATATATGCACTCCCTGGCACTGTTGAAAGGCATACATTCCCTGCAACCCTCCTACGCTCCTCCCTCTGTTCTGCTCCATTTAGGTCTGTGCACACAATCTAGATCTCAGGTAACCCAAATGAAAAAGTTCTTTTTATTCTTGCAGCTGAAAAATTAGGTGGTCAAGTCTGGAGCCTGCATGGAAGCCAACCTTTCAGCATGTGAATCCCCTGAGCATGCCATAGTTGCTTACCTGCAAAAGGTATTGGCACTGAAAGGAAATGTAAAAATCCTTATAAAACAGGAGTTGCATAAGCAGTAACAACAAGATATTTTATTCTGAATATATCTAGAAGCACTAATAAGAAAATACTTTACTTTAAAGTTACCTACTTCTAAATTTACCTACACTCAAAGCTTCCTTCAGTGAATGTAAGGACATAATCCACCTGAGTTATAAAAGTAACAAAGCAAAACTATCACTGCAACTTTCAGAAATAGCTTTATACATTCTTGAATGACTTTTTAAAAATGAACCAAAAAACATACAGCACTGTCCAGCAAACAAATTCTTAAGCTACAGAAAAAAAAATCATAGAAAAAAATTCCCAAGAAATATGAAATTAGAAATGTCAAAAGCATTTGGATCTTACTCCTCTTTTCTAATCACATATCTTTCAGACTGCTCTTCTTTATGTTATTTTTGGAGTTCTTGCTTGACATTTTAGGCCAAATAACTCTGGTTTGATTAAATAAATATTTCAGGGGTACAGCTATTTTCTTTCTTGCTTCCTTTGTCATGCAATTATCACTAATGAAATTCCAAAGAGCAGAAAATATGTACAATCATTTAACAAAGGATTAAATTTCACATTTTTATAGTTAGAAATCTACTTCTGTTACTCATAAAGCAGGCATAGGAAGGCAATTAAAGAAGCAAGTGGTGAGACATTTAAACACCTACACTAAAGCAACAGTTGAATATTTACTGTGCACATGTTTTCTAAGATATATACACATTTGTACATATTAAGGGTGAGTGGAAAATAAAATCTTTGGGGTTTTTTATTTAATTTTTTGCCTTTGAAGTAAGTGGGTTTTATTTTTGCATCTGAGATAAACATCTCTCTGAAGGATAACCACATGAAATACCTTTACTATCTCCTGATAGAACAGAGCTGGTGAAAAGCTACTTATAACTGAAGACTTCTGTTAAATGAAAATTCTTTTAACTAATTTATATATAGTTAGCAAAAAATACACCCTTCTCCCCTGGAATATTTGCTATTTTACATCATTACAAATAAAATTGTGGCACTTCAAACATTTTGGTTACTACTCAAAGATGTTTATTATTCAAGTGTTCTTAATTTTAGAAATCAGGAAAATATGTAGCATAGACAAGTAACAAAATAATTGCAAAAACTCATCAAACACACAACTGTCAGGGGACAGTTACTGAATCATGTCAAAGTTTGGAATCTGACTCAAAGATTTGTGTGCCTGTGCTTAATTCTTCCTCTGAAATGAGCCCTTTGCTATGTCTGTGAAAGAGCAAGATATACACCTCTGGAATTTACTTGCTGCTTGCCAACTATAACTTGTGGGCACATCACACAGCCTTTTATGTTTAAGTCTGACTCCGCAGCAGTGCTAACTGCAATTACATGGGGATCTCCTGCCTCCACACAGTCCACTCTTCTCTGCTAGGAAGAAGTCTGCACAGCAATGGTGCTCTGTCACCTTTTCTGTCTCCTGGTACCAATTACTTCTAGTGAATTTTGTCACAGTTTTCATGAACTGCATGTTTGCTCCTCTTGTTCCATTATTTACTTTAATTTTTGTTGATATGTGAATGTTGTTTTCCCTTAAAAGTTTAAAAAAAAAAAAAAAAAAAATTACATGGTATATTTCATTGTTTAGCGACAGACTTTATATTTCTGCTTAGCATGTTGTAAAGTGGGAGAAGAATTCTAAAATATTGTTGGAAAGTAATCCAAGTTCCAGCAGATTTCCTGGGATTCATACTGAAAGCTTTAGGTGCCCTCTTTTGGTATTCTGCAGGAATTGCAGGCAGGCTTTAAAAACAAAAAATATTTTAAAATTTAAAAAAAAAAAAAAAAAAAAAAAGAAAGCAAAAGCTAAAAACAATGTCCTGTGGAAGTGCAAATCTCCAATTTATATAAATCCTATGTTGAATGTTGTTTAAATGGAATTTGCCCACCAAAAAAAAACAAACCAAAAACAAACAAAAAAAAACAAACAAACAAAAAAACCACCAATATTGCATTTCATATGAGGTCCTATTATATGGTGTGCTTTAGTATTCACACTGCAGGTACAACCCATTCATGCTTTGACATGCTTTTAAATTCTCAAAGTGTTGGGCTTTGATTGTCATGCCTCAAGAAGCATTTGTGCTTAAAGGCAATATAAACAGAATGTAAATGCACAGGGAAAGAAGAACTGTAGATCGGAGAGTATTTTTTGCTGAACTGAACATTGCAGTTATATCATACTGTCTCTATGGCTTTCAGTGGCACAGAGACTCATGTAACACTGGCTAAGTTCTAGTTCCAACATCTACAATGCACTAAAAGGTCAAAGTCATTTCTTTTATATGTTATATACAGTTACAAATGTGGAGATTGTACAAGTTTAGCTGATATGTCCGTGGTGGGCCATCTTGCTATAGGTAATATTCTATCCAGGTGACTGTCTAGACCAGTGATACTTTAATTTGTGCAAATTTCCTTTCTACTGGTTCTCTTAGATTTTAGTTTGGGTCCTTAATCTGTTAAATCAATTTTTAAAAACAAAAGAATATATCTTCACAACTCTTCTTTCTCCATAACACTTGCTATTATGATAATTTGAAATATATTCAGAGTTATTGCTAGCAGTTAACTGCAAAATTGTGCTAAGACTGAATCTCATACATAGTTAACAAAGTAGTTAATTTCAGTTTTAAGTAATGTTTTCTGACTAGCACAATAAGAAAATCAGTAGAAACTGTTGATTTAGAGGGCATCAGTAGGGCAATTGTATTCTCTCTAAATTTTACCTTTCAGCTAAAGGAACACTGTCATTGCAGGAAAGAACAGGTACACTGAAAGTACATGCTCAACAAATACAGCAAAAAACTACAAGGGAGTGCTTTATGAGTTTTGTACTGGGCCTTAGACATTCTTCACAGATAGTCTTACATCCTTCTGCAGAAGTCAACCTCCATTTCTTCAGTCACATCAGCACTGATGCAGAGATAGATGATTCAACTCTTCCTTAGCAGATGGTCCTATGGAGTAACAATTTCTGTTCTTGTGAGGGATGCTTGAACGAAAAATCTTTTTTGAATAGGTATGAAGACTTTAGCAGGAAGCAAATATGGCTCACAACATCAGTTTCCAGCCCTTCCTCATAAGATAAATGGTCTTTCTATCTGCTTATTACTGTTGGTTTTATCTCTAAAAGCATGAGTTGCAATTTTACCTACAACTAGCTAAACAGCGGTTGAATACGAATGACTATAACTTTGCAGATGTACATCAGTACCAGCTTTATGTGCAGACTGAGGGCAATAGGCCACATTGTCACATCAATTTTTAATCAAGATTCTCCAATTAAATCAATGGACTGTACTGTTCAAAAGTCAATAATACAGTAAAGCTTGGTACTTGGCTCAAATCGACAGATTTAGAGGATAGCCAAATTCAGGCTGACTGTAACATAAATAATGGAAGTTGCTTTCAAGTGCTCTCAATCATTTAGCTCATTCTAAAATGCAAAGTTACAAACTGCACATCTGATGATGCAGTTCGACTCCATTTGTAAATACATTTCCTATAATGTGGGATGCGATGTATTATTCATAATATAATGAAGAGCCAGGTAGTATGGAGCAAAAAAAGGCAGAGTTTTGTAAGCAGGTAGGAGACAGAGGAGTCATTGTAATATCATTGTTAGATAAGCAAGAAATATTACATTAATTATATAAATTATATTATATTATATTATATTAATTATATTTATTATTTATATTATATTATATGATTACATTATATTATATTACATTATATTATGCAATTTAATATCTCTTCTGCTACTTAGATGCAACTGGTGTTTTTCTAAACAAAAGTTATTTACAGTATTTTGGAGCCTACAATTTAATATCCGTTAGTTTATTGGTAATTTTCATATTTCTTCCCTTTGCACACTAATTAAGCAGAGCATGAGAGGACTATTATATGGCAACATTATCTAGTGTTAGATAAACCAGAAAATATTAAATATGATCATTCCATATTATGGACAAGAGCTGGAAAGGGAAGTAATAATGCTATCAGGTATGTGACAAGGACTTAAAAGTCCCTCAAGCAAGGCAGAAACTAATAAAGAACAAAAGCAGTAGTTCAGATAAGTCGAATTTGGTGGTGCTTACCTAGAGGTTTATTTATGAGTACATTAGCATTTTAAAACCACTTTTATTCAGGACCTGAGAACACTCTAGAAATGTTAAATTTAAGAGATTAGCATAATTTTTTAGACATGCTGATTTCTAGTGGATCTGTATTCCAAACGGAGTTCAGCCCTTAAAAATGGTAATAACAGGAATATTTGCCTGCTGACCAAGAGCAGCATGTTTCAGCCACTAACTGTGAAGACAAAAAAAAATGGGAAAAAAAATAAATGGTTCCAACTTTTAGTCTGTCTAATATCAATTGAAAAATTATTAAGCATATGTGCTTTCATTGTGAGATTTTTTTCATTTAAACATTCAGGATTTTACTCCAATTTATCTTTTTTTTTTCAAAGGATGGCTTTCTGTGAGAAAGAGCATGAAGTTGTTCAGAGGAATCTGTATATATTTATAAATTGTTACCCTGAAATGAGGAGTACTCTAGAATTGACAACTTAAAGCTAGGTGGAATAGATATGCTTCCTTCTACGTTTCAGAAAATACAAAATTCTTGATAGTTTCCAATTCAGTGTCAGAGAACTGACTCATTTGATCCCATTGAGAAGTACATAGCAAATTTTCCTGAGTGTCTGCAAAAATGAGAAGATCTGGGGGTCAAATCTGTTGATTTTGCAGAGACTAGCAAAACTTATATTCACTTTTTTAGAATTAGTATTGGTTTCCTCTATACTGGTTGATGTTTTTAAAAGACCAAGTCATTATTAGTACAGAGTGTTTAGCTACATTACCCTTACTTCTTGCCCTTTTCACTTAATTTGGCAGTGTTGGCTACTCCAAAAATTCAAAAGTCTAGATGTGTAATTCACAAAATTGGGAATTACACTTGCACTACATATGAAAGGTTATTTATTTTCTGAGTCCAAATTTTTAAGACTTCATTTTCCCAATCTATTTTGGCAACTGTGAAGCCTAAAACATTTTTGTTGGAGTGAATGAAAACCGAGAATCTCATTTAAGTCATAGTTTCCAGGATATGACCTTTTACAATGAAATGAAATTTTGATTTTGGTGAACTCCAGGAGGATTTTGACACTAATGTCTCACAGGCCAAGATCATCCATTAACCCATCAGAATTGTGAGGAGCTTGCAAAACTGGAATAACTGACTGAAGAAAAAAGTTTGGGGTTAAAGGCAGGAATTAGTCATTGTTTTCTGCAGTTTCTATGATTCAGTTGGCTGCATTGAAGCATGGGGTTCTTGGGATTCTGTAATGTATTTCAGTGAATTGCTAATGAAGACCAGAATCCTCATCTGGTGCAAATTCTAAAGAGAGCAATAGATTTACCTAAAGGTGAGTGTGTTTTAGAGTGAACTTGTATTTGTTATATAGCATTAATATGGGAAGACATTTGTCGGGGGTTGAGAATTTCTTCCCATTCCTGTTACTAAGCAACAAATAGTTAGATGTTTAGAGCAATCAAGCCTTTTGTAAAAAAGACAAAAGCTGGGCTTAGGCGAAGCAGGTGAAGGGAAGAGGGAGGCCTTGGAACCTCTTTCTCGTGGTTCGGACGCTGAGAGGAGAGGCTGCTCTTTGCTTTTCGGCTGGGACCAGAGGGAATCCAACTGTGCCCTGTTTTCTCTTCTCCTGACTGGGTGAGCTTGGATTCAACCTTTTCTCCCCACGGGGAAGGGCACGTTTTCCCCCAGGCTGCGTTTCCTCGCAGCCGCTGCCGGGAGAGTCCCGCGGCCTCGGCTGCCTGCCCCCCCCCCGCCCTCTGCCGCACGAGACCGCGGCGTCTGCTGTGACTGCAGAAAATCCCCGCTCGCCAGCCGAGAAGAGAGAGAGCCGGCGCCCGCCCCTGCTGCCCTGCTTCCTCGCTGCTCCGAGCTGCTTTTTCGCTGCGTCCTTCTCAGCCTGCCCGCCATTACAGCTGCGGGACGCTGACCTGACCCTGCGCCACAGCGCCACCTGCAGCCACTCGGGAGTCATCGCACCTGCCCTGCCCGACCGGGAGCTCAACAGCACCCCTGCTGCTTGCAACCGTGATTACACCACACGGGCAAAGGCTCAGCAGCTCACAAGTCATCTGCTATTGGTTTTCTGGTTCTAGTTCTGGTTGCTATTATTGTTATTGCTTGTTTATAGATACTAGTAAAGAACTGATATTCCTTTTTTCCCATACCTTTGCCTGAAAGCCCTTGATTTACAAAATTGAATAATTCGGAGGGAGGGAGGAAAGGAAATCACATTCTCTGTCCTGGGGGAGGGTTCAACCTCTCTTGGCAGACACCTGTCTTTCAAACCAAGACAACATTTTACCTTGTATTGAGAAAGGTTTGTAGTAAAGGAAGAGAATGACATAGATAAATACCTGACTCAGAGTTCATCCAATGGGGACTACAGGTTTTACACATCCTAAGAAAGGTTACTGCAGTTGCCTGCAGCAGTGATTGTAACAAATCTGATGACAAGAAGGAAGGAGGGATGCTTAAGAGGAGACAGAAGGATGCAATACTCTGGCTTTGTTCTTTTTATCTCATAATGCTGAGACAGTAAGAGAAAATTGTACTTCGTATTTTATGAAGTCAAGAAAGAGAACAGTGTAATATAAGATAAGAAGGAAAACAGTGGAAAGTGAGAAGGCATCTGTCACATTTACATCCCACTGTCTCAATCAGGGCTGACAGTATTCTACTGCAACAGCATTCCTTTGTGACTCTGACTATCCTGGATCAGAGCTTCAGAGATCCCCAGTACTTAGCAATACTATCTCAATATTCCCATTTTAGATTTTACATGCTCAACAGAAACCATGCATCCAAAGTTTTTCTGATGGCATATTACCCCTACCCTTTTAGCAGCCTATCCTACATACTTCACATTATTTGATACATCCTACATCTTTCTTAGATCCTGGTCTTTCCACATTTGACTTCTACTCTTTCCTGTCAGTGGATTTCTGAGCCTCCAATTCACCCTTTAGGCCTTCCCCATTCTTCCGATTCTACCTCTCTAATCCATTCTGACCAAAATTCATCTGCAATGAGATGCAAGATCATCCTGTGGAATCAGAATGTTTTTTGCAGGAGTTTCATAAAGCCAGGCATGGGGTGCACATATCAGAAATCCATCTCTAAAAAACTATGCTGGAGCTAGGAATGAACAATTCCACGAAAATACAGATGTGTGTCAGTTATAGCTCAGAAATTATGGCTTTGTTACAAAACCTTCTTTTCAATAAAGATTTAATCTACCTTAGTCCCTTCATAAATCCCTGTTGTAAATTAGTACAGTGATTTGAATACTCTTGTCCAATAATTAGTATTGCTCCACCTTCAAACCTCAAAATGAATCCTTTCTTCCCAGACCCCACATCAGTCATGACTCATCCCCATCACTGTGATGACATTTCAGATCAAAACCAGTGGAGTCACAGCCAACCTCCTAGTGGTTTGGCTACTAATAGGATATGAGAAACCCACATTCTTTGATTTGAATTAAGGGAAGAAGGGTTTTGAACTCATACAGTAAATTGGAGGTTCCAGCTACTGGGAATGCTGTTACAGGGTTCCTTGATTTGAGTAAAATTCTTGAAATCTCAAACATTTTAACAGGCTGAGAAAATTGTTTTCCACTCAGTTCTAATTAGATCATAGGCTCAATGGAAATTGTAATAATTTCTGACTTTGAAAAATGTGATGTCTCATTGACTTGAACAGTTAATCAATGATTGAATTCACTCAATAGAAGTTTACTTAAGAAACCAGAAAACAGATGTTATGTCTCATTCATTTTGCTATATGGGCTCAGAAAAGTAATTACTACCATGACTTGGAAATCCTGATCTCTGACAACTGAAGTTTCTGTGAATATATACTGTGTGTGATAAAACCTCCAGGAGTTGTGAGTTGCACATTCAGGAGCTGACCTATGGGAGCATACCAAGATTTTTGAGATTCCTACAGGGTCAAAGACTATTCACAGTTAAGTGCATCTTGTGAAATGTAAAAAAACCCATATATATAAAACAAAAACAACAACCAAAAAATCCTTTTGTATAGAATCAAAGTGGAGATGTTGTAAAAATTAAGACAAAAACACCCAAAGATATTTCTGGATCTTTAACTGTCTTTGTGATAACTTCCTGCTTGAATAATCACTAATTTTACTTTCAAAGTATGAGATTGGAGTTTCCAGTGGGCACTCATGTGTGAACACAAAAGAGCATAAAAATATAAAAAATAGTTTTTTCTATAAACTCTTTTCCTCAGCACATCTTATGACAAATGGCGCTAATGTAATACAAGTCAGAAAAGATATTCCAGGAAAAGGGAAAAGGAAATCTTGTTTAGGAGGGAATCTCCTTTGCTACATACCTGAATTTAACAGAAAAGGGATTAATTTGATGTCTTTAAAAAAAATAGATGTTTATTAGTGTTGATGTGAATGGATTAGTTTGTCAGTCTAGAAACTGCTTTTTGCTTTATATGCATCTTTAAAGGTTATTTAAAGTTTATTATTAGTAGGTGGCTTTTTTTAATATACCAGTTAAATTTAGGTCCTGCTTGACAATTCCAATTATGTATGAGACACAATAGCTGTTATGACTCTATTCCTTTCCTGAGCACTTTTGAAAGAGGTTTGAAAAGAGGGGGGAACTGTATTTTTAGCACTCCAGTGAGTGGATCAATTGAGTAAGAAATTGCTTTTACACAATGGGTTTTTTAAGCCTAAATGTAATCTAAGCCATTATATTAGTTAAAAGATTTTCATTTGTATTGGAAGGAATTCAGAATCTAGGTAATCCACAGTAATTTAGAATTACTTCCTGATTAAGCACCAAGTTTTCATTAAGTCAGCTACCACTTAATGTTGTTTACAGAGACAGTCTTCTGATCCTGTTAGAATCTCAAGTAAAAGGACCTTGTCCAGAGACTTAAGTTATTCTGAGATGAGTAGAGTCAAAGAATTACATCATGATGTAATCCTGAGTTTCTTATATTTTCTTTCATCCTGTGACCTTCTTAACTCTTTCTTTGCTTTAGGATATTTTATTTTCCTCCAGAAAAGTACATGTAGCACGCTCACTCAGTGAAATAGCATTTCATTTATGAATATGGCACAGACAGAATTATAGCACAAGGTAAGTGACCTTTATCAGCCTTCCAAAGAAGAATTTGCTTTTAGAGAGGGAGTTGATGTAGATTTATCACGTGGTAAAGTACCTCTCCTTGAGGATAGTAAGCCAGGAAAGGCTTTTGTACATCAAATGGTGTGAAATTGCTCTTCACTTCCTCTGCTGACATTTCATTGTTTTATTTTGTTCCCTTGATGAAGATATACAAGATTAAAAGCTTACAATGTCTTGCTACAAATATTCAGTCCAGAGTCTATGAAGAAGTTGCCCAAAAATTGGTGTTGGCTTATATCACTATTACATGGAAATAGTACAGCTGGAGAATGTATAAAGGAGATTTTTTTTGTCAAGCATCTTACATGTCACTAAAACAGACAAAGCTGTGCAACAGAATGGAACAAAAAATATGATGTCTACCTGATTAATTTAGTCTTAGTAGTGCATTGATCTTTACTATATAAGGTGACACAAAAATTTAGGTGATAATCCAATAATTTCATGGATATTATCTTAATTTTCTTTAGTACCTCTATAATTGAATCACAGATTTCTGTAAATATTCAGTTTTCTGTCCATACCATTTTACTTAGGTGTTAGTGATCAAAGTGGTACTTTGATCACTGGATGGCATAACTGGATGGCTTTGTTCACTGGATGGCATAACTGGATGGCTATGCTCAAATACACCTGATTGAGGCTAGTACTGTTCCAGTCAGGTCCTGAAAAGATGGTCTTGCAGATTCTTAGGGGAAATCTTGTAAGTAAAATTTAATGGTACAGATGTTGTAAGGCAAGTATCTGCAAAGTGATTTTTTTTTTAAGAGGGAATGACCTTTTACTGCTAGAGAAGCCACACTGCAGGAATGGTGATTTCTGCAGTGATCTATCTGTGCTGCTTCTCTTCACAAAAGCTCTGATTTGGAATGTTAAAAAGGTTCATGTGCTAATTTTGTGTTCTGACTGGCATTTGCTATAAATAAAGTAACTGGGCAAAACTGGAAGACAGAGAATAAAGATTTCCCACATAATTCCTTCCAGCCCAGAGAACATTCAATAAATTGGAAAGCCAAGAAGCAGGAACTGTTACCCTAGTGCCTTGTGTAAACTTTTGCTAATGGTTTGATACATTCAGTCCCTACCTCTGTGCCATAAAATGCTGAAAGCTTTTGCACTACTGTGGTAACTTCATTGTCTTTGCAATCACAGTAAATGCACTCTTCCTGCAACTCACACTGACACAATCAATCTTTTCCAAGTGTCAGTCAAACAGTGATGCAGTCTCTTCATTATCTCATATTGCACGTTGCCTGTCCCTCAGATCTCAATTAAATCACTCGTGTGAGGATTCCCTCATATACCAGGATAGTTCCATTGGCTAGCTCGTTCTAAGGGGAACAGGAGGTGCTCTAGCACAAGAATGCCTACTTGGCAGATCTGAGAACAGGGGTAATCAGGGAAGAGCAGTAATAGCTAGGTGGGAATGGCCATTTCTTTTCCTAGCAGAGAACATGGTACAAGCTTCCCTGTCATTCTCATAAAGGCGAAGCTACACACGAAGTTGTGCAACTGCTATCAATTTCACAACAAAGATTCTGGTTCTTTAACTCAAACAAGAAAACATTGGGGTTTTTCATTTAGAGATGCCTAGCTCAGGCACCTCATGTGAACCAAACATGAGCACTGGGACATTTAGCTCTGCTATCTGTAGCCACTAAACTGCAACCTGCCGCGAGCAGAAACCGAAACATTGGACCATTCCACTGTCAGCTGTCTGACAAGCACACATGGAGTGATTGGAAAAGCATGGCCTTGGTCTTCTGCAGGCTTGCAGCCCCTGCAGTCCTCTTCAGCATAGCTCAGTATTGATTTGTAGGCAAAGCGGAAGAGGTTAACACTATAAACTAGAGGGGTTTAGACTACAATACATAAAAAATTGGGTGAAGGTCTTTAACTTATCAGAATAACTTGGATTTAGGTGAGATCATTTAAGATTATTCAGTACTTTTCAGTGCAAAAAGATATAAGAAGAACTCAGAGACACAGATCTAGCAGACAAGGGATAACAAAGCAGTACCAAAGACAGTAATTGTCCAATCACTAATTGACAGGCTATTAGGCATCTACCTAGGGTATCACTTTAGAAAGAGACAACCTGGATGTTGTAACTGAGGAGGAGGAGGAAACAAGATGACCATGAGAATTTGGGATGTTTGAGAGTGTTTTCTGAGACTATGCAAAATTCCTGCTAGAATGATTAAGGGAAGAGGACTAGGGAAAAACAAAAGGTGGAGTAGGCCAAAAGGGGTATAAAAGGGCACTGCCACATGAAAGTTACTGCTCTGTTAGTCTGCCCTTTCAAAAGTACTAAACACTTTTTAAACTATCTCTCTGTTTAGTAGCACTCCGTGCCCTGTAGTGTGTGTGTGGTGTAAGGACTA
The DNA here is from genome assembly GCA_024500445.1 of Entomyzon cyanotis. Classification (NCBI taxonomy): domain Eukaryota; kingdom Metazoa; phylum Chordata; class Aves; order Passeriformes; family Meliphagidae; genus Entomyzon; species Entomyzon cyanotis. The sequence goes on from JAKEPQ010001030.1 coordinate 30,591,990, forward strand.
AGTGGCAGCTACTGGTGAAACTGACCTTAACGTGGATTTGGTGACAGCAACTGGAGTCAGAGCAGGGTGTAGGTGGCCCTCTACTGTGGTTCCAGCAGCCAGAGCCAGTGACAACCTCAGTGCAAGAGTTCAAGTAATGTTTGGACAGTAGTCTCAGGCACATAGTGTGATTTTCGAGGTGTCCCGTGCAGTGCCAGGAGTTGGACTTCAATGATCCTTGTGGGCCACTTCCAACTCAGGATATTCTATGAGTTTATGATTCCAACTTCTGACATGGGAACAGTGTATCCCAAGTGCCAGCTACTGTGGAAAAACACACCAGTGAAGTGGCTTAACATCTGGCCTGAAGAAGATGTCTCATCTTTAGAAACTGCAATAAAAAATCCTAGACTTCCAAACAGATCATCTCAGATATCTATAGATATTCAGAATTTGACATGATTTACTTGACTTTAAGATCAGCACACAGGTCACAAGAAAACCAGAAATCCACAAGAAAAAACATGTAATTTATAATTGTCACTGCAAGATGTAAAATGGAGATTTTTGGAAGGATTCACAGTTTTAGTGAAGTAATATTTAAGGGTTTTATAAAGGATCATTAAAAAGTGCCATCCTAAACTTATTAGACTTTAAAATTATTAGATCTTAAGGCAGAACAAAAAATGTTGTATACATATGTGTACCGTCTGTATGGAAAAATATGTTGCTTTCAAAAAAATTAGAGCAATAAAAAAAAATTCATCACATCTCTTCTGCAATAATTTAAATAAAATTTTGGAGATAATATGTTTTAGAATATATAAATATTATTTAATATTATGTCTCTATTAAATACTTTTAAATATTGACTAATGAAATATTAAACTCAGGAAAATACAGCTGTTTACTCCATCACAGTGTTCATTTGAATGAGATCACAATATATGTATCTAGAAGGGCATTAATTAGGCAGCATGTAATAGTTTACAAGACCTGCTAATATATGGGACTTCTGGGAGCTATTTCAGATTGCAGCAATTGATTTTGTAACAGAGCCAAAAAGTGGAGAGGAGCTGTAACATTTTTTTCCTCTTCCAGAAACATACCTGATAAATCTGGTGGTGGCCTTTCTTTTCTTACCCCCTGTCCAAATCAAACCTTAATTGCTCTGGCATCAAGGTCAGGCAACTTGGCTAGCTCTGAAAGATATCAGCTGTTTTTCTCATCCTTGCTGAACCTCTCTTGGACAAATTTTGCATTGTTTTTTGTGTCAGCTTTATCGTGGAACATCGTGCTACCATCTGGGAAGAAAAACACCATGGTACAGGAGCAGCTGGTGAATGAGAATGGCCAAATAAACATTGGCACTCATTCTGCCATTAGGTGAGATAAAAGGATTGAGGCCATGCCAAAAGAGACAGCCCAAACTGCTGCCATTATCCTTCACTGTCCCCTTTCCCCTTATCTCTGTTTCAAAACACAGCTATCATTCATTTTAGAGAAGAGAAACCAAACCTAGCTATCAGGTGTTGGACATAACCTCCCAGAGCCTGGAAAACACAGATATCCACAGTGAAAAGCATCTGAAGCATCTTGCAAATTGGCTGAGTGACTGGATACTTCTATTCCCCTGGAAAAATAACAAGAACATTTCATATTTGTGTAATGATTCCTGTCATAGGAGCTCAAAGCGCTTTAGATGTAAATTAGTTCTCTAGGTACTTTGAGAATGGGTAAGAAGAGATGAGCTTTATTTTTAAAGGCAGGCAAGTTGAGGCACAAAGAAATAAATACCTGATTTGCTAGATATTGATTAAGTATGGAGTTTGTGTAAATGCAAGGAATAAACTGTGATTCTAAACTGCTTTGCATTTTTCCCATAGCAGCAGACCAATTTATCTTCCAAAGACTTGAGACTAGAGTAGATATTTAGGGAGACTAGGGACATACCCAGCCTTAACCTCCAGAAATGCAAAACATAATCACAGAATCATAGAATACCACATTGGAAGGGACCCCGAGAATCATCTGGTGCAATCTTTCTTGGTAAAAGCACTGTCTAGACAAGATGGCCCAATGCCTTGTCTAGCCAAATCTTAAAATGCTGGGGAATTCACCACTTCCCTTGGGAGATTATTCCAATGGTTTTTTGTTCTCATTGTGGAAAGCTTTTTCTTGGGTCCATTGGAATCTCCCCAGGAGTAACTTGTACCCATTACCCCCTGCCTTTTCTGCAACTCTTTATATAAAAGGGAGTCTCCATCTTCTATGCAGTCACCCTTCTAATACTGGAGCACTGTGATCAGATGTCCCCTAAACCTTCTTTTCTCAAGGCTGAACAAACCCAGTTGTCTCAGCCATTCCTCATACAGCGGGCTTCCCAGTTCTTGGATCATCTTTGTAACCATTCTCCGAACCCTCTCCAGTCTGTCCACAGCTTTTTTGCATAGTGTGGACAAAAGCTGCATGCAGCATTTCAGGTGTGGAGGAGAGTGGGATAGTAATTTCTTTATCTCTGCTAGTGATGCCCTTATTGATGCAAGCCAGCACCCAGTTGCCTTTCTTTGCTGCAGCAGCATATTTTTCACTCATTGTGAGCTTGCTGCCCACTAGGACATCTGGGTCCCTTTCCACAGAGCTGCTCCCTAGCCCAGTAGATCCCAGCCTGTGCTAAACTCCCGTGTTGTGTTTTCCCATGTGAAGACTTACACCTGTCCTTGTTAAAAGTCTTAAGGCTCTTGCTAGCCCACTCTTTCAGCCTATTGAGGTCTTCCCGCAGGGTTGCTCTGCACAGACCACTTGTCCAGAACCATAACACATCAGTTTCACTAGAAGGAGGCTGTGGGGGACTGTAGCAAAAGCCTTGGAGAAATCCAGGTAGACAGTGTCTGCTGTTTGCCTCACATCTGCCAAGCAGGTTACTTTGTTGCAGAATACAATCAGGCTCGGCAAGCAAGATTTGTCCTTAGGGAACCCATTCTGGATTTTCCTAATCACCTGCTTCAACTGACTTGTGATAGGCCTCAGGAGGATTTGTTCCATAACTTTCCCCAGGACTGATGTAAGACTGATAGGCATATGACTTCCCGGATCTTTCTTTAATCTCTGATGTAGGGTTTTATTTGTATTTACTTGCTGGGGGGCTGACCCAGCATTTGGGGATTCCCTTATTTTCAGATATACATCAAGGTAGTGGACAGAGGAACTACATTCAGCTATTCTAGGCCCAGACTTTCTATAAGGTAGAAAGACTGATCTAAGTCTGATTCTTAACTCTTAGGCAATGAGTATCAACAAGTTTCTCATTTGATATCACAGTACTTTAGCTCAAATTTGCAGCTAGGATCAGTTGAGAATCTATTTACATTTGGACATATGCAGACTTGCAGTCATTAAGAGTGTCTAAAATTGCCTGTCAGATAATAGTTCTGGGAAGTTTTACTTAAAATGCCTCTTCTATTTTAATAATGATCATGATTGGTTGTGAGACAAAAAGCTGGAAATTTGAAAGTGAGAAATTATGGATGAATTATTCCTTATCATTATGTCTGTCTTGCTATATCCAATAAAGACCCAGTTGTCCATGAAAGCTTGACTGCCAATAATCTTTACTCACTCATGCTCGTTTGGAGGAGAGTTTAGTAATCTCAATACATTTCCCAGTGATAACAGCTGTCTTCCACAAAATCCCATATGGTGCTAACTGGCATGCCTGTCAGTTCTAGTAAGGCTAACATCATGGTGTTAGCATTGTCTTTCCTTTGCAAAGAACACAGTAGTGAGGCCTCCTAGAGCAAGTGAAAAACAAATTACCCCCAAACACTCATTCTGACATAATATCTTTCAATATTATAGAAGTACAAGCAAAGATTAGTCCAATCAAAAATCACATTTTGCTTTCTTATGTCTTCTAGGCAACTGCAAAAGACCAAACAGCCACAATTTGTGAGATTTTAACAGCAGGGTAAGCCATCATCACCTCTGATCATCTCTGATCTCAGCAGTAGCACTGGTCACAAAACTTCACATCATTTATATGGACTGGAAGCAAAATCAGTCAGTTATTCAATCATCAGAGAAACAAAAGAGGACTTGTTTCCTTGCAGTCTGTACCATTCATATGTGATCTGCCCCCTTCTCAGCTCCTTCCACTTCCCATGGTGGTTGTTCATCCCCCACCCTACTGAGTTCCGTCTGAGAGATTCTAATGACCACATCTATTAATGTTGATTCAAAGCTCCCTGTAAGTGTGCATTGTTTAGCTGTTGATACTCTACAATGGGTTGGATTCTGCCTGCTTTTCTCTCAGTGGAAACACTGGTTTAGGTCTCCACTGCTCTGTTCAGACACATGGACTTGTGTCATTATGCCTTTACAAAGTTGCTGGGAGAAGGAAACCTTGCAGATGGTGCAGTGTGTTGTCACAACAGCTTCATTCGTTTAGAAAGCTAAACTACTTATCAAACAGCACCAGCTTTGGGGGAAGTCACTGTCATGGAGACTGTGGACCCAGGCCCACAAGAGATGAACATTAGGCAGTGTTTTTAAAGTGACCAACTCTCCTGTTGTACCATCCTTTCTCCAAAGGACTTGTCCTACCTTTGCTATTATCCCAGGACATCTTCTGTACACAATGGAAAGTGCTGAGATTGCCAGCTCTTAGCTTTTCCACCAAAAGACTAAAAATAAAAACAGCAAAATTGGACAGTGAAAGACGCAAAAGACAATGAAAAGTGTTCAAAATCAATTTGTTCAAATTTCTAAAAGTTCTTTAAATAGCTGATTTGACTCTCCCCATGCATTTGCAAATTGTCGTTACAGGTGTTTTACAAGTCTCCTACCAAAAACTTCAAATCCAAACTGAAAAATGCTTAAAACCTTTACAAACAAACAAACATAAAAATCAAAAACATGCTGGTGACTGAGGCAGTGACATGTTCCAAGTGTAAACTCAGTAAGCTGATTTTTGGTGGGAACTACTCAGTTGATAATTACTATAATACCTTAAAAACACATTCATTCCCCACAATAGAAAACACTTCAGAGGCACTTTGTTTTGCCATGTAATATGCTCTAGCACCATTAAAAGATATAATTTCAGATCCTGAAATGCATTTATCTGTTTAGTGTTACACCTAGATTAATGAGCCTTAATAATGTTAATAATAAATGTAGTGACTTTTTAATAAATCTTGTCCTAATATAGTCTAATTCATCTTTTTGGTATAATATAAACTTCAGCCTCTTTTAGTAAATATTTCAGTTTGTTTTAGTCATACAGACAATGCAATGGTAGCTAGCAGTGACCAAGAAACATGATTTCTATTCTGAACCCTTAAATACTAGGTTATGTGGGGGTTAGTTTCCTTGATTAAGATGCTAGCAAATGGCATTTAGCATGTTCCCCAGCTGCAACACCAGTCTTCTATTCAGAATCATAGATCTGCTGGTTATTTGTGCTTGGCCCATGAGAACTCAGACTAACAGTGAGATACACTGCAAATATGTAAAACATACATGCAATGGTTGCCAAGCGTCATGTGGGGGCCAAAAGAAGGAATTTATGCTTCCCATGTAAGACGTGGCATTGAAAGGGCATCAACAAGTATAAAAAGCACTTAGAAGGCATGAGATGCTGTAGATGCTATTTCTCTTTGACACTAATGTTCCGGATCATTCTAGGTAAATCACATCTCCATGTTTAGTCTTGACATCTGTAATACAATGGTGGTCTCAGTAACAACCCTGATAAATAGGATCTGAGAGAAATTTTTTTTGCCAATGAAAGCAGTATGCAGCACCTATGTTTTCCTATTGGTTTTCATACAAACAATTCAGTGCACCTTATGATAAAATTGTTCCTACCAGGTTTCTCTGGTGAGGCTACAACCTTTTTTTCCCATCAATTGTTTATCACAACTCCAAAAACTAATCCTATGGAAAGGTTTTGTTAAAAAGCACTAAACTTAGTTTTAGGTATTTTTAATCTAGAGATGCAATGAGAAACAAAAATAAAGAGCAATCACTGTGCAACAGTCTCTCCGAGGTCATAGCTTGTCAACCACTCATCTGGAAAAATTTAAAAAATATTTTAAAATTCTTACTTTGGATTCTGTCATGGCAGAAGATCCAAAATCTCCACTATCTCCACACAGTAACTTAAGGCTGGCTTGCTAATTGTGAGATCAGATCAGTCATTCTGGTGCAAAAAAAAAGCCATTTAAAAATTATTCTTTAAACAGAAGACCTGCAAATGCAGGTAGTGTGAAGCCACTGGAATCTGCTTTGCACTGCCCCCTTTTATTTCCTGGAGCTATCCTTCACAGAGGGGGAAGGAATGGATGCATCAGAGGAAAGAAATAATAATTATGGGGAAGCAAGCTAATTTTGGTAAGTAAAATGACTTATTTGTAAAGAACAATAGTAGTCTGCCCTTCCACCGTGGTTGAACTGAGGTCTTTGCCTTATCTGGCTATTCCATCATGAAGATGCCCCAACTGTGAATTTTCTTGGCTCCTGCACACTTTATACTGTATACTGCACCTGCATACTGCCATTGCTGCTGGAACTATCCTGTATAATAGTGTCAAACTTTGTTTACCCACAGTACCTCAGGTATTAGCAGCAGTGCAGCTGCAGCAGCACAGAAACCATTCCAGACTGCAAAAGTATCCAAACAATCCAGACAGATAAATACACAGAAGTTTTCCTTCAAAAGATGTGCATACTGCTCAATCTTCTCAGTATCAAGATAGGTAGCTTGAGATTATACAGTTCTCAAATAGAGTGTTTAAATTGCCATAATGGATCCTGCAATTAGGAATTGATGTGTAATATTCTTTTTGTCCACGAGATGTCGATGTACCCTAAGAATTCCAGAGTACGTAGACTCTTTATAATATAAAGTGTGCCTACGCCATGGCCATGATTCCTACCGGGTCTAGCAAATCTCACTGCAAAATCAGCAACAGCAATAATAACAACGGCAGAGGTCATGCTGTCCGGCAGAAAGAATCCTTGGTAATGGTGTAAAGTTTCATAAATTTTTTATGCCACGCAATCCCCTGCTTGTTCTGGTTAGACACCTGAAGGGGGCAGGGGAAATACATCAGAATGTGGTAGTGAGGAGAGCATACACGCCAGAAGGAGAAGCAAAGCCTGTTAACTTAGGCATTGTGCCTATTAGCTTGAACTCCCAACTGGGAGCTGCTTAACATCTGACTTGCTCAGAGTGTGGGTGGAATGAGTCTCTATGTATCAACAGCTGTCCGTGTTTACTGATACATTCGAGTACTAAAAAGGATTAGAATTAGGTTTATGGAAATGCACATTACTGCCTGTCTTTACTAAAGCTTTAAATTTACTGTAATTTACATGAGCATATCATTGGAATAACATGAATGAATTGAAGTAAAATTAACTAGTTAAGGCATAGAGGCTGTTCCTCCTGATAATAAAGAAATACTGAGCTCTTCAGATGGTAGGCATTTGACATATGCTAATTTTTACTGTGTTTTACTGCCTTGCACTATTTTTTATCTATGCTGCAAACATCACTGAAGATCAAAATATACCTGCCTGATACCTGAAACCACAGATACAACCTACATGGACTGGTATGGTCCTTACTTGCCCCGTTTGAGAGTTAGTTGCAGTGCCACAAAAGGTCTACTTTAGAAGGATTTTTGATGCATGTCAGCAAGAGCTAAGAGTGGGGATTGATGTATCTGGAAAAGGGAGATGTCAGGGTGGCTACTTCCCTGGAATTTTTCCAGGGAAGAGGCAGCCAACATTTATAAATGGGTTTCAGTAATGCAATAACTGCTGCCAGTTTGTTAAAAGCCAGGTTGTGCCAAATGCCTGTTCATTTTTTCCATAGAACTTCAAGATGTTCTTTCAAAAGAGTAGGATGGAAAACGAACTGACTGTCATTTTATTTTACAACACAGAAGCTAAACTTGTTCTTTCTTGCATATTTTAGAAAAGCATATAGATCTTTGTGGTTAATTTTAAGTAGTGCAAATTACAATTCAAGCACTATTATTTTCTCACTTTTTAAGTAGAAGACTTATCCTATTCCCTTCTACCTGCATAAATATTTCCTGGAGTAAAAAAAATTAAAACAGCATAAAATTAGTTCATATCAGTTTTTTGTAATCTCCTTCAGTTTTAGGAGCTTAATACATGATGTCTTCATTCTGCTTTCACTGGGATAAATCTGTAATTCATCAATAAATTGATGAATATTTCATTTTTTTGCTAATCAGCAAAGAAAGATAGGGGGGTCTTTTTTCTTAGTCTGAAGTAAATTGACCCAACTGAATAGAAATACCAACAAAAACTTTTAAATTATCTGTATTTTATTGTATAACTACATTGTCAATTGAGGAGGAAGAATTAATATCCTTTCCTACCAACATAAGTGGTAGGAACTACAGCTGGATGTGATATGTAGTAAAATGCCTCTCCTTTTTCCCATTTCAAAAAACTGACATCTTCTAGGAACAGTTCAGCAAAAAGGATGCTCATGGGACCTGATGTTCTAAATGCCAGGTTCCCTGTGGGAGCTGAGACCCCTTCAGGTGTTTCACTCGAACTGTTCTCTACAAGCTGGTAGCTGCAATCTGTAAGGTGTTATAAAGGGGGAAATCCCAATTTTATAAAGGGTAATAATGTTATAATTTTATAAAGGGTGATAGAGGCAGTGCTGCCTATGAACTCATACCCAACTGCACCTTCCTGTCACTTCGTGGTTGTGACAAAGCTGAAAGGTCCTAAAAGTCTTGATAAAGTTCTTTCTTTTTAAGCTGAATTGGTAGAAGATCTGTTTAATAGAACACAATGGAAAATGAACTGAGTGATAATTAGAAACTATGGCTTCATCTCATCAGGAGAGTAATCTTTAAGAAAGTTTTACAGATGATATTTTCCTAGGACAGTGAAAGACAAGGATAGCTTCAAACTCTTATTAGACTGCTCCATAGGGCACGGGCATGGATGATTTCACTTCCTTCCTGTAATTAATCATTAAGACATTTTTAATTTAACAAAAAGACCTTCTATATGCAACTTTTGAATTTGTGGCAATTATAATGGTTATTCACTTCCACCAGGCTGGTAAGACAGATCAATAGACAACATTTTGACCTGAGGCTTGTGAGATGCAGACTTTGTGTCTGTTCTGTGTGAGACCTCAAACAAATCACTTTGACATAGATATCTTCAAAAATACCTAGGCATACCTACTGAATGTAGTTTTTATTTCAGGTGACTGACAATCTCAGTGGATCTTGCAATAGCAGTTTTCATGATCAGATTAGGGTATGAGAATGTCTGAACAAATGTAGAGTTCTCTATCGCAGTAATTGTCTGGATTTTCTATGGCAAATGAAGAGAAATGGGCACTGAAGAGTGTGATTCATCTGTTCTTCAAGCAGATAATTCATGCACTAAAATTGTCTATTACTCTCCATTGACTAGTAAGGAGATTCAATCTTTAGTATAGTCACCTGTAGCTGGATAAGAGGCTGTGGGCAGCAGGTCTGGAAGTGTGGCCCCTGGAACACCTGGATAGTCACCTTAAAAGTACACAGTGTGTCACCTCACTGCTTTAGTTCTGTGGCTTGTTAGAGTCAGCAAGGCTGTCAGCAGCTGTTTGAAGCTTTGTAGCTTTACAAGTTAGCTCCAAAGACATGAGAAAAGGGTGAGTGTCATGCTCAGAGCCATGCGTGAGACCATCCTTACAGAACATGTAGAATATAGCACTTCTGTATTTCATTAAAGCATTGAGGAGAAATACCCAAAAGATTGTGAGGAGCTTAGCTACTATAGTGTGGAAGGCCATATAAGGGCCATCTGAGATAGATAAAGCCTGCTGTTCGGAATTAATGTGGTTTTGTACATCATGATCTTCTCATAGTATTGCTTGCCAAGTGTGCTACAAAGACATTTCAAGTACTGGGGCATTAAGAAAGTCACTCTGGAAGCGGCTTAAATTGTTGCTGATCAGCTAATTACATCCAAATAATTAAAATATTTTTTATATTTTGGGGGTTTCTCTTGTTTGTTTAGTTAGGTTTTTTTTCCAACCACCCCTCTACATAGTCTTTTTTTGCTAAAAATTTTTCAGATTAACAGAAAAAACTGTTCAGCATGTAAATAGTGATCCAGAACCATTATTAAACATCTGTTAAATCGGGCAGGAGCCAGGAAAAACTTCAGCTGGATTACAATTGTTTTTGAGAGAGTTAGCAAGGGAGTGAGAAAGCACACAGAGCACAGGAGCCAGCCAGAGTCTGTTCACATTTGGTTTCTTTCTCCTCCCCCACCCCTGGAACATTACTGATAGAAGGAAGCAAATGGCTGAGGCTTGCATATCCCAAAGGATGTAATGCCCTATGGGTCGGGTAAGATGACTGACTTGTGTTCCACCCCTCCCATACTTTGGTGTTTTGTGTAGTGCATAGATAGGAAGAGTGTTATGGAGAACATAGTAGCTGATGTTTCTGCATGTTTTGACAAAGTGCCCCATTAACATATTTCCCCATTCAAGGTGGCAGCACTACATTAGCTATCCAACATCCTAGAAACTGCTCTTATCTCTGTAGAAGGAAGCTATGAACATTTAGAATTTTGAGACACAAATTCTGGCAAATCCTTCCTCTGAAATTAAAGATGTTTCTGCCTCCAGCTGTCCATTCCATTTCTTTGCCAGGAGTTACCACAGAGTCAGTACAGGGGAACATGTGTAGCACTTCCGCTGAAAACGCCCGGTGTCCTAGGATAAACCACTGTGGAAGACAAATTTCAGCTGGCACCATCTAGATGGAGTAGTTAAGATTTAGACATGTTATTTCTGCTTACTTCGATCCAGGAACTGTAACCTTTGGCTACAGTTTGGGGTAGACAGACACCAGTAATGTCTTAACTCTAATGCAGCTCAACTATTACAGCTCCAACCAACTTGAAACTTCAGTAATGGAAACTACCATGAAATCTCCATACACTAATGCATAGAGCCTTAAATGGTATTTGCTTTCATAATGGCACAGTGTCTATCCAAGTGTGAAATCTGAATGAAGCTATTGCAATATAAACTAGAAGTGCATAGCTGTTCATTCAGAGGAGCTGGGGCAGAATGCTATCAGTCTGGCTGAATCTGTTCACATGGAGTTCCCATCTGTTATCACAATGCCATGTTGCCCAATTAAAACAATATGACTGGATTACAGCATTTTGAGTAGTATTATTTGCTAGATTGTCTCTGATTCTAAAAAATCTACCATTCCATCTGACTGCCTCTGCACCTGCTAATTCAGACACTATAAAGAAATTGCAAGCTTCTCATTTATTAAATACATGGCTGTAAGCTAGTTCTGAGCCTGAAAATATTTCTGCATTTTAAACTTTTTCTGGCTCCATCCAGTAGTCATTTCTCCATTTCTTTGAGGAAGTGTGTATATTTGGTATGGGAAAAATTACTGCAGAGGTTCTGCATACACGTGGCCTGTGGCTGCTAAGGATTTAAGTTAATCAGGGTAGATGAAAATGCATTTTTAAAAAAAATTTATTTTTAATTTAGAGTTTTAGATCACTTCTTTCCTATTTTTGGCTCCTAAACTGGTAATTACGAATGTCTTTTATTTACACCTTTAAGTGATTATGGCAGAATTTCTGACTTTATAGAGTTCTACTTTTATACACTTTTCTGTAGCATGAACATTTTTATGTTTTTTTCTGTAAAAGACAATATTAAATGAGAAGCAGATACCATTAACTGAAATCACTGTTTTCAGGAATAAAAACAACTATTGACAGGAGAATTAACAAGATGATTTAGAGTTAGGCAAGCCTATTAATCAAATACTCTATTATTTTTGATCTCTGAAGTATATTCGTTTTACTTAAATAAAATGTTCCATTTGATAACTTCAAAAGTTAAATCAGTGCTGGACAGTATTTTCACACTGCCTATTGCAGTTAATGTACTTGAAAAATACCCTTTTTTTTATTGTCCCCCACAGTTCTGGCCAGCTTCAACTTCAGCTGAGATTTGGCCGCATGAATTTTCTCCCAACAGTGGTAAGCAGTGAATCTACTCTGTACCCTGCTATACTTCTGCTTTTGTTCTCTATCACATCCAGAGATCCCCAGTGTTACTTGTATGGTTTTATTATTATAGCAGTGAGAGGGAAAGGAATCAAAGTTTGGTCATGCTCTATTTCCCTCTGTCAATCAGCACTCTTTTAGAGCTGCCACATATATCAGATATGTGAGTCTCAGATAAGGATTGAATGAGGAAGAGGGACTGGACGAAGAATTCCTCTGCTTCCAGTGCCATGTAGCACCCACTTTGCTCTGAAATCATCCCCAGACATGTTTTGACCTCCGACAAAGTACTAATATGCTCAGACTAGTAAGGCATGAGAAAGATCTGCATTCATAGGATTTTTTCTAAACCCCACTGACATTTTATTCAAAACATTTAGGATTAAAATACTCAGTCATAATGTGAACTTCGTATTCTGAAAGGATTCACATGGTGTCACCAACCACTAGTCTACGACAGTATTTAAGCCTTGTTTACCTATGCTTTATTTTTAGGATGCAACCTTTTTGTGGTTTCTTTCCACTAGTATTTTCCCAGTATCCCAGCAGCACAGACCTGCAATTTGGTTTTAGAATTATAAACAAAAAGATAAGTAATGAGTCTCTGAATGACAAGCCTGGAGTGAAACCTGAATCCTGGACTTCATGCCCACTTACAGAGGCTTTGGTTAACATTTGCCTCAAGATTTTTTTTTTAATTTGTATTTTGTATACTAGCCTACAACTAGGCCATTGAATCTTAGCGAAAACCTAAAGGCTCACAGAGGCTTTTAAATCAGTGGAGAATGAATTAATATTTTGTAATTACATTTCCCCTTTGCAGAAAAGCACCCTGTATTTGCTCAACCTTTATGAAATTACTTTTAGTGCCAGGAAAGGTTTGACACAAAGCTAATCTCTAGATCCAGAAACAAATACAAAGAAAAAAACCAATAATGTGCTTTAATATACAGCTTTATTTTAATTTTGGATCCTGATTGTGTTTCATTCAGCCAAAAGATATCAGGCATGAATAGCAGGACTGGCAACACCCTTTTCGTGACCAACAGACCTCTGGCACCCTGGACACATCCTCCAAGCACACTGTCTCTAACCATAAATCCCTCTTTGAGATAAAGACTTGCATCTGGTATCTCCTCTGTGAGTCCTCTTTTATTCACAGGTATTCCTAAACATTTTCTGAGACTCTTAATCTTACTAACATGAAATTACTTGGTTGATGATGTTGATTGCAACATTAATCTTTGAAACATAAAAATGTTTTTGAAAAGACCATGATGGGCCATCTAGACAAAATTATCACCTGACTTGTCAATTAACATGGATTCAGAAGGTGTCAGTCCAGTCCTTTTGGTCAAAGTGGTGAGGCTTTAAATATTTCTTCAGGGCAAATTCAAGTTTGATTTCAGAACATACTTTCCATAGCATATTAATAGCTGCTCCTAGAGCTGCTAATAAGAGCTACTTATTTAAATAATGGAAGAGAGTGTAGCTCTTCATGACTTGCAGCAGAGTAAACATGACAAAGTCAAAGTTGGAGGACAGTAAACTCAGTCAGTTTTTAGTTCTGGTCAGACTCTCCTACACACACGAAGTAATTTGCCCTGTCACCTACATAAGCCTCCTGGACATCCTGGAATTCTGTGAAACCCATAGTAATTGCCTTCTAACCACTTCTGCTTCCCAGAGATCATCTACCTTATTTTTATATGTCCCATTTACCTTTTTTGTATTCGTATCTCAAATCTGCTTCCTCCATCTAAGCAAAAGTACTATGTAGTTGAATTTTCCTCAGAAAATTAACTAAGTTCTCAATCATCTCCTGTCCATCATTTCACTTCTTCGTTAAAAAAAAAAAAAAGTATTTATATATTAACTGAAATTGGCAAAACACTAAAGAAAAATAGCAGCTGTATGATGAGATAAATCTGAACAGTTCCATATACTTCCAAATTATGTACTTGACCCCAGTTATGGTTTTACAGCATTTTAGAAGTCTGCCTTCTCTATTCTAACCACGAGGAGATATAATTTTTTATAATACATACACATATATATCAAATGCCATTTCTCTTGTAGTAAGTCAAGGTAGCACAAGCTGGAAAGAAATGGATTTTCAATATAATACAAAAATGACAAGGATTTGATGAGTGATTGGAGACTTCAGTAGCTCACTTTCTATGAATTAGACACTATTTTTAAACACATGTAAATGACGTCACTGACTCATCAGTTTACTGTAAAGTTACATAATATCTGGCATTTATACAAAAACCTATACCTTCTGGATATAAATGTCTTCAGTGATAATTTTAGTTTCCTGTTGAAAATAAGGAGCTCTGAGCCTGCATGGGTACACAGAAAACTTTAAAACCAAATTACCATAGAAGCTAAATGACAAAAATCTACTTATTCATCTGCTTCAGAGTGCCATAATATTTAGGCTAATGTCAAGGTGTCTGTGAATCTCTGTCTTGATTTTTCAGTGATCTGTGACTTTTAAATGTTCTTCTAGGGAAGGAATCATCCCCTCTCCATGGTGGGCAACAGTGGACTTAATGCTCCTCCCTGATTCCCATGGTCACCAGTGACACTGAGAATTAAATATATTCTTTAGGCCTACCAGCAAAAGCCAAGATTTGGAGTTAGCAAAGGATTGGGAAAAAACAGGAAAAGTCATAAAACCCTGGCTTAAACCCATAGATTACAATCAAATGCACTGCATACATAGGAAGAAAAATGTTTTCTTCTTATTTCAATTATCTTCCAAATTTTTAATTCTTTCCCAAAATACGATGAGATTTTCTCAGTGAAAAACAATCTACAAAGTGTGTCTGGCTAACAAATCTATCTTAAAGCCTCTAAGAAAATTGATGTATTGAACCATAAATGGAAACCAGTAATAACATATTAAACCTATTTAAAACTATTCAAATGCCAAATCTTGAAAGTATACGAATGAGATCATCACATCCTTGAGAATTTTAGGGAAAATTAAATACCTTAAGAAAAAGAAATTAAAAATGGTTTTGCGTATTTAAGCAGTTTTAAAGCTTCTGTGAACAACGTTTAGGTTTCTTGCTCTTTGTCAGGCAGTAGCACAACTTTTTTCCCCAGGGCAAGAGCAAGCAGCAGTAAAAAAGTTGTTGTGTTTATTTACTATTTTGAAATCTAGGCTTAGGGCAAGAGCTGTATAAGTGTAACATACAATAAGGCACAACAACAAAATCTCTTTTTATTTTAAGAATAGCTTAATGACAGACATGGGCTTCGACAGTGGCTCTCTGGCAGACCAGTCACTGCTGCCAGTCACTCAGACAGCAGCACAAGATGACTCATGAGGGAGCTGGAGGAGTGGAGGGAATATACCTAGTGGTGCAGGTCCCTCGGAGGATTTTGGCTGACTCTTGTGCAAGAAAAGCTTTCTACATTTGTTAATTCCATGTTGGGCAGTTTGGAGTAGGTTTGTAAGGGGGAAGGAGGAAGGGAAGCTATAACTGAAACACGAAAACAAACATAGTTTAACAGTACTACTGAACAGGGCACTTACAGTTCCTATCATTATTCTTCCTCAGTGTAGGAGGGAAAAGTAATCCTTTTAAGGCTTTTATTTGCATTTCTCTGCAGTGTGTCCTGAGCTGTCCTCTACCCTCCCTTACTGAAACAGCACCACAGGTCACTCCTAAGGATAATTGCTCTATAATGGATAAAATTAACACCCCAAGACTAAACTATAGTCCAGTTTTTGGAGAGATAGAGACAGGAAGAGACAAGGAGAGACAGAAACCAAGTCTAAAGCTACACTTTCACATGTAGGTGCAAGCTGACCTGAACTTAGAGACAATCAGCAAGGAGCTAGCTGCTTGTCTCATGAGAAAATTGGCTCATTAATTAAAGCAGTATCTCCACACATGACTGCACAAAGTCAAAACAGAGCTGTCCAGCTCAGCAGGTCGGGAGAACTGATCAGTGTCACCCTATTTCTGTACAGGAAGGACAGAACAGAAAGGAAGTAAGTGCTAAGTTGCAAGATAGAACTGAAAATGCACTTTTGACCAACAGCACATTCTGCACAACAGTAATCTCTTCTTGGTATTGAAATTTTATCCACAATTGACCATCTCCACTGTCGTTACTTTACTCATAGTAAATTAACAATGAATGGAAGCACAGCTTCAGAAAATTTCTTTGCAGACTCTAAGCGTCTGTGAAAATAGATTGGGCTTGAATTAGTCATGAATGCAAAACTCAGCTGCCATTAGCAAAACCTTAAGGAAAAGCCTTGTGTAAATTTTGAGAAAGCTTGGTCTTTTTAGGGAGTTTTATCAAAACCACATGAAACCATGTGACACTCAACATCTTTCTTGGTGTTTTGCTTGAATATTGAGCTCATTTAAACCCTAAGTTAAAAAGGAACCACAAGACTTGAAGTCTGTACAAAGTGACATTGACTGTAACAGGCCCTGGAGTCAGAAAGGGTAAGGCCCATGTTCATCCAAGCTCAGTAATTCTGCTGATTCAGTTTGCATGCAAACAGTCAAAAGCCCCCATGGTATTTCACTGTCAGGAATAGAAGTCATATCCGTGTGTATTTTGCTAGGTACAGCCAGATTCCATCAGCACAAGAAACTCGAAATACAGGGCACGAACTAGTGCAGCCTAGCTGGGGGCTAGCTGCATCAAACTGGTGCCCCACCTAAGCTGGCAAACCTTGACCAGACCCAGCTGGTTTGTACAAAATAAATGTGTCTACTACCCTCAGGCATTTCTTCATCTTTTCCTAGCACACTTGCCCCTGGCAAAAGGAAATGAACTTTTGTGTTTGCCTACACAAGTCACAAAGACTCTCTTGTTAAACTTTCTCTGTGAAATGAAAATAGTTATCTTTATCAAAGTGTTTTGAGATCTGTGAGTGAGCAGTGTTGTGTCACTGAAATGCATCCTTGATTATTAGATTATAAAATAAATCTTCAGTGCTGCTAATTCAAACACTATGTGTATAATTAGAAGGGCTTTTAAAAGTGTTTACCTTTCAAATGAATATAGAATTTCTGTATGTTATGAATAGTTCATAATAATACAATTTTTGCTATTTTACATCTTGATAATGCTGTAAATTCACATTCTGATGAAAAACAATGCTCTCCTAACTGCTCAGATTTTAACCTCTTTCCAGATTTGTATTAACCTTTGTATATAAGGATTGCTGCCTTTCCTTTTCAGTTTAGACTTCCATACAGAAATTTTACAGAAATTTTACAGCAACTGAAGCAGTTGCAGCTTTACTAAAACTCAGCACACAGCCATTTCCAGGGTCAGAAACTGACTCTGATGAAAGACTTTGGGCAAGGCTTTGGCCCAAAGTGCCCACCTAGCTGGTACCAGGACACTGCAAGGTTCCTTCATACAGCAATGCCATCATTCCACCCAAGGACAGGCTGTGGCCAAAGAAGACTCCTCGTTCCAGACAGCTGGCCAGGAGACTCCTCCCAGGGAAGGCGCGGCTTCCTCCCTTTCTGCCGCAGCCGTCCTGCGTGGCTGCCCCGCGGCCAGAGTGAGCGCGGGGCCAGGGGCTGTGGAGGCTGCCCGGGAGGAGGCCTCCCCTGCCTGCTCAGCCTTAGCCTTAGCCCGCAGGTCTGCTGCGTGTGAGTTCAGTCATCAATTGCAGTAGGTCCTGTGACCTTCTTCTGGTATGCTCAGTGAAAAAGGAAAACCTACAAGTCAATGTTATTACTTTAGACTCCTCCTGCTTGCCCTTGGGCTAGCCTCAGTTTGTGAGGTTCTCTCAAAGCACAAGTGCATCCCCGACGTGAGTGTGCATCAACATTGTGAGATGCCATTTCTGGTCCTCATCCAGGGAAACACTCGGGCACACTCTTCCCCTTGAGACTGGCTGTATGCAAGGCCTGGATCATATGATTGCTGCCCCAGGAACTCAGCAAGAAAAGCAATAAAAGGAAAAATGTACATAAAAGTCAAGGCTCTGCTGTTCCCAGCACCAAGCTGTAGAGGCTGGGCTCTGTGGTTGCATTTTTCAAAAGGTAAAAAAATAAATCTTCCTGAACGTAAAGGACCCAGCGCCGTGTGAGTTCCTGGGGGCTCTAAGGCTTCTCATGAAGTGGACCTTCATGAGAGGAAATCCAGCTCAGTAAGGGAACTGCATGGATATCAGTGTGGGTCTAGGGAGAAAGCATTGGAATTCAGCACATCCCTCTGCAGCCAGGCTGTGTGACGCACTGGGGATATTTGGCAGATCCTCCTGTGTTAGCCCCTTTCTCTTCCTGTTATGGTTTTGTGATGGATTACATGAAGTGTAGTTCACGAATCGTTGGAGACAGCAAGAGGCCTTTTAACTTAAGATGGTTTTCCCTAGGCAGTTCTTTTTTGGATAGTTCCCTTTGCATAAAGCTTTCATAACTGTTATGCCTGCAAGCATATATAAAGCAGCAAGTTTGCACAGCCCCCCACAGGGAGAGTGAAGAGCTTTCGGCCCTGGCAATAAGGCGTTACCTAGCAACAGCACAACGCAGACTGCGCAGACCCGGACATCTCGACGGCCAATCACGAAGCACCAGGAAAATATAAACTGTATAAAAGCAGCTGTATGTGACTTGGGGGGTGCGGTGCTGAGGCGCAGCGAGAGACTCGCCCAGCCCGTCCAGCGCTGTTTGGCTGATATCTGCTTGCTTTTTTTAATTAATAAATTCTTTAATTGGATCCACTTCTCTGATTGGCTTTTTGAGACACAATTTATCAGAGTCTGAATGAATAGCCATTCTGCTTGATTTAACCTATTTTTTCCTAAGTACATACACTGACTATTTACTCTAAAGCTAGATCTGAGTAGTGTTTGTATAACTACAATTTTTCGGTATGTTCCAGCAATGTCGATTCATTTGTGAATTCTTGGCAAGAATTTTATTCAAGTAAAAATCTCCAGTGTAATTGTAGTTGTACAACATTAGTCTGCTTTTTGCCAGCACCATAACTTATTTTGCTCCACCTGGCAATAAGAAAGTGAAAAGTCATATTTTGTTGTTATAAATTACATCTGCACCAAGAGGAATTATTGCAACAGGTTCATTCATATAGATATAGGCAACTTAAAGAGTAAAAGACTCCTAACATAATATAGCCTCTTCTATATGCAAAATCAATCTAGTAAACAGTTTAGGCTAGCATATCAGTAGAAGTCTGTTGCTGAAACCTGTATTGCATATTTTTCCAGCATGGCAACAGATCAGTTCCCAACTACCCATACTTTACATTGCAATCCTTAACACAGTACATTCCGTAATGAACAACATAAGTACAGTAGCTCAACTCCAGATTCCACTAGCAGGCGCCACCCTAAATAGAATTAAAATACCACAAATTAAAAGAAACCTTGGAAGAATTTAACAGTATATACTATTCTAGTAATGCTTCACTTTTCTGACATGTAAATATGTTACTTTTACAGTTTTTCCTTAATCAAAACACAGGAATGTGACAACATTCAGCGTGGCAAATGGCTTCAAGTTATCATATATATAGGAAATTTTGTCAGCATCTCTTTTGAATTGCATGTTTTTGAAACATAGTTTAATATTGCTTTTCCCAATACAGGTGTGTCTCACGCTCCACGTGTCATTTTATTGTCATCTACTACTTTGGAACTCTGGTCAGGACAGTCTGAATAAAAGAAAATTAATGCCTTTCCCCATCTAAATCTGAATGGGTCCTTCTTTGGATAAGCCTTATTAAATTGTTTCCTTTTACACTAGATTTTCTGATTGCAATCAAAACGGAAAGTGAAACTTCCAGAAAAAAATAATATATTTCAGAGAAATGTCACTATGTCAAGGCACTTTATGAATTAAATAACTCTTACTAATTTTTTTTTAATATCAAAGTATTGCTATTCTTATTATTGGACCTAAGATGACATTGTGATCTAACAAGTCAGCAATTCAATCCACACCCTTAGATTCCTCTTCGTCATAAGGCTTTCTTCTTCATGAAAAGTATTGCCTGCTTTTGAAGACTACATATAATCAGATACTCAACAGAAGACAAAATAAAGATTAATATATTAGATGCTGACTAAATCATATACTTAGGGCGGAAATTATGTGGTTTTAATTTTTGTATAAAAATTAATTGATGGAACATTGGAGCCTTGATATTGACAGAAATTATAATACATTTATAATTATCAGTGTGGTCTAGTGTAATTTATATTTTCTGATCATCCTGGAATGGAATCCTCCACATATGAAGTTTCAAACCAAAATATAGCATTCTCTTCTAAAGCTAGCAGTAATTTCTCTGAAAAAACATGCTTGCTCTACACAGTACTATGTACAATTGGTCAGTTCAAAAGCCTTCAAAATCTTATTTTCTTTGCTATGAGGGAAAGCCTTTATTGACATGTTTGTAAAATAAAATTATTATGCATACAATAAGAATTTCACCAGATTTTTTACAGAATAATATTGGACTTCTTTTTGTAACTGGTGAACAAAATCTCAGTGCTATCCCACTGGGAATCCGATGATGTAAAGTTCAAAATACTCTTGTTATGAATAAAAATATTAATAATTACTAGAGTTCTGTCTCCATCATTAATGCAAAAATCTCCTTCCCAAGGAGCGGAGCAATTTAATGAATTATTGTCACTATGGTCACCTTGTTGTTCTGTGTAGAGATGTATTTTTCAGCACAGGGTGGTGTGGTACTTTTATTGAGCAGTCCATTGCCAGTTAGCATCTCTTGTATTGTTTTTTAAAATTATATTTATATTTAAAAACACAAAACCAACCAACCAAACGCACAAACAAACAAACAACCCTGTGCTTCTTTTGGCTCTGACTGTCATTTCCTGCCAACACTGCACCAGCGTTTTAGAAACGTTTCATGGTACCCTGTGCTTTCTCTGGGGTTATATGTGAAGGCAACGATGAGGGTTTGTCACTAGGTGGAGCTTGAAGCATCAGTCCTCAAGTGCTCATCTGCCTCATTTCCTGCCGCTTCAGCAGGGAGTTCTTCAACATTTCCAATCCCGTCTCTAGGCAACTTCAAAACCTTTGGAGGTAAATTTGGTTGTATAATCTGTTGTATGTTATAAGTATTCCTATTAGAAGCGTGTTTTTTACATATTGAGTCATGTTTGCTGTGACTGAAGTTGGTTAGTAATCAAAGGGAAAAGAATAAAAACTTTCCACATGTGGGCCTGCAGTGTAACTTCTGCAGCAAATTGCTCCATGTTTGGCTCTTCTAATGCTCTACCAGAAAAGCAGACTGATTGCAAAGTAAATATGAAAGTGCTGCTAACAGAATGCTATTTTATATTATTGTTAGGTTCTGATGTTAATCACCAAAATCAGTACTCTCACATGCTGGTAGACTGATAGATAAAATAGCTGTGCGTCAGCACCCAGCAGCCCACAGCTGGGGATTCATCAAATCGACACAAACACTCCTTATGTCTTAATATATTTCATGTGCAGTAAAAAAAATACTTCCCTCATGCTACAAGCTGTGGCAGTTCAAAAAGCTCTTGGAAATATGCAGCCTTACATGCGGTAGTGTGACATTTACTCTTCTGGCACCACATGGAATGGAGGAGGGGCTGCCTTATGCTAGTGGAGTGCTCCAGTGTGGGAATAACTTGACCTCACTAGGGAATCAGGAAATCTCCCCTGATTAGACCCTGAGATTATCCCCATTGGTTAGAGCATGGTGCTAATGGTGCCAAGGTCCACAGGTTTGATCCGGGTATGGGCCATTCACTTAAGGGTTAGACTCAATGATTCTCTGGGTCCCTACCAACTCAGACTATTCTTAGACTGTTTGTGCCTCTTAGAGGTAGGCTGGTTTTTCTGATATCTTAGTATTACTGGAAGAATAAGGAAAACTTTCAATAAGAACAAATAGCATTTATATTTACGGCAGTAAATAATGTGCAGTGGTAAGAATAGGACTTTAACCTGGAAAGTCCTAGCTGCACACTTATTGCCAGGGAAGACTTCTCCAAGCAGGCTCCAGAAGAAGGAACACATTCAGTGAAAATGGCAGAAGACAGACTGGCACAGAGCAGAAAGCATCTCACGAATAGGGAGATGGTCAGAAGACACTCTCAGAAAAAAGCATGAATGTTTAACTATTTGTGTCAAAGTTGATACTTTATCCTAACAAATAGATTGAACTATTTAGAAAATCCAGACAATAAGTAGGTGTAGAGATAGTTATGGGAAAGCAGTGCCTGGCATTACACATGGTTTATGTGAGCATTTGGGGTCATATTTTTGTGCAACAAAAATATTGCAGCAGTCAAGTGTCGCTGTTGAGCGGCTAGCTGAGGAATGACCCAAGTTCTCAGACAAGGAAAGAGAGGAGAAGAGAGCTTTATTGTTTTGAATTCCATATATATAGAGTTTACAGAGGTGCCCCAGATTGGTCAGCCCGAGACCTCCCCCTAGGCCCAATTGGCCAAGCCCGAACTGACTCAATCCGGAGAGGTTGTTTGCAAAACATCCAAACTTTATCTTGTTTATGAAATATAGCAAAATGTTCCCACGGGAAGGACCTGTGCTAGCCACAGTCAAGCTTGTAATTAAAAGGTTTTCATCTAACATAAACTGACCTGAAAGGGAAGCATCTCAAGTTACCAGGCAACAACATGCAATGGATCAAGGCAAAACTAGATAGTGCCTATCTCTAGGGAGGAAGCTCTGCTGATCTGGCAAAAGATAAATTGTCCTTAATGCTCTTTTATAATCTTTGACCACTCCCTGTGTCCTGTCAACCATTATTTCAATTAAAGTAAGAAGTGCTTCTTGCAGTCAGAGTAAGGTCTATGTTCTCCAGAACCTTTAGTCTGCTCTTGAAACATCAATGTTCACATGCTCTTTTCTGCACATGCATTTTTGAAACTTTTGAGAAGTTAGTGTATTGCACAGCAAAATTTCAACATTACTAATTTCTCTAATTTACTAGTTAAAATTAAGTAAATTTTGCATAACAAATGAGGTCTATACTGCATGAGCTTTTTTCTTTGGCATATGGTGTACATATAGAGAGGTTTTCCTTTGACATCAAAGGCCCATGGATTTCAGTGCTCTCAAGATTGTACTTCTGACTTGGACTTTCATCTTTCTGTACTCTACTCTCATATGATATCGATGACTGTTGTATAAATCCCTGGCAATAACAATGCTGCTATTAATTGTCACGAGGACAATACATATAGAATCATTAAGCAGTAAATATTCTCATCTTTGAAAGAATAAATATCCGGGGTTTTTGGAAACATTTTCATTGTAAAAATCCAAAGGCATCAGTACATTAGAGTGCCTAAAACTCTCCCACTTTGGAAAAAACCAATTACTTTTGAAAAAACCTATTACTTTTGAAGTTAGTTTGAATACTAGTAATGTAGCTGGTCCATTGTAGATGTCAAGAATAGTATATATTGTAAAATTCAGGCACACTAAATTAAGTTTAGAGAGGGTAGATTTTCCTAAGGCTAATCCTGACTTATAAATAAAGTCAAAAGTCTTTCCAACTCTTCTTTATAACTCCATGGGTTTTTTCCCCTTCTGCTTTCCCATCTTCCTGCAGAAGCATTTTTCCCATATTCCTGAAGAAAGATTAGACTGTCTTTGCATTTGACCACAGAAGGGGGTACATACAGGTGCTTAACACAGACTTAACACCTTCTCTTCCTTTATCAATTGACACTTGGCAGTTCAGGTTCTATTGTTTCTTGTAATCTGTTGAAAGAATCTTAATGTCATTTATTGGTAAGTGTGTGCCTGAATTGCTTGAATATGTAATACACTGATTTGAATCACGTATGAATATAGGTGTACTAGAATGCTGGTCACTAAATTTAGGAACACAACTCTCAGCACTTCACAGTTAAGTATGAAAACATTATTGTTCAGCTAGTAAATGGAAGTTGATGCATTTTATCCATGCTACTACTAAAGTCACTTACTAAATACATTGAAGAGATGTCTTACCAAAGATATGAAAATATCTCTTTGAGAGAGACAGAATTTGTGATAACACAGCAGTGCATGTGCTTCAGATCCTGCTGGGAGGCTGATGGAGGCACTTCTTCCTTCTAGGCTTGGTCCTCAGATTTTGATTGAATTGTTTTTGTATAAATTTTGTACACTTCAGGCAGAGACTAAGGTGAGACCTTCCTTTCTTATGTCTTTTGTAGTCTTTTCCCTATTCTGAGATTTTCTGTAAACTAACACTTTAGCAGGAGTCAGAAACCTTTAAGATTAGAAAAGAAGTTTCAGTAGCTCCAGTCTGAAGCCTTAAGATCTTTGCTTACTACCCAGACTTCCTCTCATTTCACAGTTATTTCATCTTTGCTAATATTTCCTTTGGAAAGGCTGACTACATTTTCAGTTTTATTAATTGACATACCTACAAGTTTAGCTTTAGTTCTCACATTTCCACTTACTGTTTTAACTTTCTCCCTGTTGCCTTTACATCCCCTCACATAAAATTGAATATCAGAACAAAATTACCTCCTCTCTTTCGTTGGCTTAGCTTCTCACCACAGTCTTTCTACACTTTCATCTTTCGTCTCTCTTGTGAAGAAATAGAAGTCTGACACCTGATTGTCTTCTAGTTTTTCCAAACAGCCCAGTGGATGCATTCCTTCTCCTTCCCATGCTATCATATTTCTCAGTCTCATTCAGCGCCTCATACACAGTGCAGTTATATGTATATTTTCCATCCAAAAACCTGTTTTGTTTTAAGTTGCCTCTACAGCTTCTTGCTGTCTTTTATCCCTTATTGCTAAGATCAACAAATATTCATGTACTGTATCTAAACAATTGAGGATTTACACTTTTTCTTCCCAGAAAAAGTAGTTTACTACTAGTTCTGTGCTAGATGTTCTCCAATTTCTTACCATGGTGTTGCAGTATAAGTGCATGCTTGCATGACATACTTCATATGCTCTTACCAACAGCATTTTCAGAATTCCATTTCTTTCCTCACATTGCACGTTGACTAACAACAGTCTAATGCATAAGCACAAATTCAGTTAATTTGTTTCAATGTTGCCTCACACTGATTATCTGCCTTTACTACAAATTTATTTTGTATCCAAACTAAAATTTATGTGTCTGTGGAGGTTCAGCTAAAGCTCAACATGATCAAACCAGAGTTTAGTAGTCCTTCCTCACTTCATAATTGATGCTGAGCAATACCACATCCTGCCTGTTCAAGCTGTTAGCCTGAGCTTTTTTTTCTTTGCAATTCTGACCTCTTACAAGTTTTCCTGTTAGTTCAGCACTTAGGTTTTGTTCATTCTGCATAATTAAAATAATTCCATCCATTCACACAGCAAACACCCCTATTTCCATCTTTTTGTATTAATTTTTTGCTTTCAGCCATCTCTTCCCTAGGTTTTTACAGATGAGCATCTACACAGAATGTTTCTGCAAATTTGTTTCCCTAGTTCAGTACTTGGACATATCTAAGTTTCTGTACTAACTCAAATGATTTATATGCAGTTTTCAAGCTCTTTATAAGCTCTCCCTCACTACCTAAAAATATGGGATCCTGCCTTTAACTGGTCCACGATGTTAGCTTCCATTTGACTGAGAACCATTTATAACATTTTTACATCTTTACCTCATGCTGTTTCTCGTACTTGAGAGGAAGTCCCCATGGCCACCCAAATATGGTCATATATGCTAATAGATCATCCTATTTCAAAACTAGAAAATGTGGGATGTGATTTAGTGGCTGAAACTACCATCTGTCTTGCTGAAGTATATTGTTTCCTTGTTTCACTTATGTGATCTCTTTTTCATCTTTTCATTCTAAGCTGGGGAAAGGTATTGTTTTGAGTTTGTTTTTGAACAGCATCAAGCACAGCTGGGATATGATCTTGGACCAGGACTCTTACACATGACACCAATATAAATAAATAGTTGTGGTAATATATTTTTATGCCAGAAAGTAGTCTCAAGCCTAATTCCTCGTCCTTGTGGGGAACTACGTGTCATAAATAGAAACGTGAAAACTGGAGAGTTTTAAAACAAATGGCTTAGGAAATAGATTTTGTCCTGAGAAATCAAACGGAGAAGCATTGATTTTGTTTTCTCATTATATCTGCATTCTGCATATTTGCAATTGCAAGGCTGCAGAGGAAGTCTAACTTCCTTTGTATTTCCTGTTATGCTGATATCTGAAAGTGCATAGAGTAGCAGACCTGACCAGGCAAAATATGGTGAGAAGAATCCCTTTCTGGTGATAAACATGAGCTTTATCCTTTCCAAGAAAAAAACTAATATTTAGATTGATTTATTGTCTTCTGAAGGTTTTTTTGTATATACCGTGTTATTTATGTTACTATGATTATTAAATCTCAGTGTTAAAAGTTAATTTCATACACCAAATTTTGCATTTATATTGATGAATGTTAGTGACATTGATCTGCTTCTAAAATGAATGAAAACTAACTCATATAGACTGACTATAATCTGTAGAATCAATAATATTGACTATATCACATACTTAGTGAGCTACATATGAATTACTGATCACTGGCTATTCATAAACATGCATCCAGAGTAAAATTTCAAGGGATGAATACTATATAAAGTTGCAACTTATTTACAAATTAAGAAAATCTGAGACTGAATGTATGCATGTCTGCATATGTTTTTATGGTTTACATAAATCCTTGCTACTGCAGTTGCATTAACGAGTAATAAGAATAATCACAGCACTACTTTCCATGTGTATTTAAGCATGCCATGTTATGTTATGACATGTCAAAGACTTCTATTTTAAAGTCTCTAAATACAGAAAATTAAAATTTAATTTTATATATATAAGTGTTTATCTGTGATTATAAGGAAGTCTACTTTTTTTCCCAGAAAGGGGCAAAAGTACAAAATGAATGCTCATATCATTCTCCTGACAAGTTTCTGTGTCAGAGTTGTCCAAAATACATACCACATTCATCATGATTTATGCTGTTAGCATGTTTATACTGGGAAAACTTTACACTTGTTAGTCACATCTTGCACCAACAGGACAACCCTTGGCAAAGACATGTCTTATAGATACTGTGGAATCATCAAGCATCATGACAGACAGGCATAGGTTGTTACCAATTGCTTTCAAATTGCTCCTCCATCTTCTTTATTCAGTTTTCCCTAGAACTGAGTGCAGGAGTGAGTGGAAAAGAAGACTGTGGCTTCCATTTGTCTGTGACTCAGAAGAGCAGCTAGAGTTTAACTGTCATATTTCCCTCATTTTCCCTGCTTTTTTATAAAATATTTTCAAATTGCAGATTTTGAAGATATATAAACAAATTAAATCATGCCCAGAAATTACCAGGTGTAACTAGCACAGGTTCTTCCCGTGGGAACATTTTGCTATATTTCATAAACAAGATAAAGTTTGGATGTTTTGCAAACAGTTTCTCCGGATTGAGTCAGTTCGGGCTTGGCCAATTGTGCCTAGGGGGAGGTCTCGGGCTGACCAATCTGGGGCACTTCTGTAGACTCTATATATATGGAATTCAAAACAATAAAGTTCCTTTTCTCCTCTCTTCGCTTGTCTGAGAACTTGGGTCATTCCTCAGCTAGCCGCTCAACAGCGACAACCAGGCTCCACAGTTTTAGGCATAGCAACCTTTAATGATTCGTGGATAGACAACTTGGCAGAAAATAATAGCTGGTTTGGATCTTTCAGAAACAGAATCAGTGTTCTAAGTCATTACTGAATCAGAAAAGTTGAAAGCAGGATTTAGTAGGAAGGACAGATGCCATGAAAATAAAGGACATGTATTTATCATTTTAATGTCCTTATCATTGTGAAAGAAGTTGGTGTCATCATTTTTCCTGTATGAGAAGACACTTTATTTAAAATTTTAGAGGAAACTTTATAAATCTGCAAGAATGGCTGTAAAGGTTATGTGGGATATTTCTAACAAGATTTTTGGTAACCTAGGTGTGTTATAGCAAAAAAAAAAAAAAAAAAAAAAAAAAAAATTTGAATAAATATGCATCTTCTTCCATATAGAAAACTGGACAAAAAAATCACCTTCCTACCACTTGGTATTCAAATTTGTGAGATTCTTGAAAGCGTGAGTTAAGTTAATTTTTTCTTTTCTGTCAATAAAAGACAAAATGCTTACTCATTAATGAGCATAAGAAATTTTTCAAAGATTGTCTTAAGCGTTTACCAAAACATTAAGGTTTGATACTGTTAACTAATTCTCAAATGTTTTGAGAAGTCAGATAATTTCTAGAATCCAGAATATATTTATCAGAAATTGTTTCAGCTCTCCCATTCAGCCAGTTTTCACTATCATTTACTAAAAGCACAAGAAGATCACATGCCCTAGTGTACATATGAGTTTTTAACTTGGTTGATGTTTCAACCAGAGAAGCTTCTGTCTGCTAGACCTTTGCTTTTACCAGGAGATCATATGGCATATGATGCATATACAGTCTATTTAACAAGGAACTCTCACATTGCAGGAATCCTCTCATCTGATGAACAATTGTAAGAAATAGACAGAGATTCTTTAGCCTAAATGCCATCTGAAAAATCATCTACATTTTTGGTTATCCCAGCAAATTAATTCAAGTTTCTTGTATACATTATAATGCCCTTGCTATAATTTACAAATATCCTAACAAGACTGGAAAGAGATTAAAAAGGAATAAAAATTATAATTAATAAATATTAGATTAAGTAAATGAAATTGAATCTTGTGGTGAAGTGAGAAATATATTTAAACTGTATTCGTTTAACTGCATTTGTTTTTGCCATTATGTGAATTTGTTGGAGAAATACAGCAATGACAGGAGATGTGTACTGTATTACCCATTACAGCAATATTAGACCAGC
Source organism: Entomyzon cyanotis (assembly GCA_024500445.1). NCBI lineage: Eukaryota > Metazoa > Chordata > Aves > Passeriformes > Meliphagidae > Entomyzon > Entomyzon cyanotis. The sequence continues at coordinate 30,620,967 of JAKEPQ010001030.1, forward strand.
CTATGGATATAGTTTTACTACACTAGTCTTGTAATACCTTCATGTTATTTGCTGCAAATACAGCAGTGAACTAACCCCTTTTCTCAGTATTACAAGTACTCTAATCAAAGGGCAAACATAGTAATACAGTATTTAAAGTATGACTGGCACACTTAAACTTCCTTCAGTCTATAACCAGTACAGATGTTATAGGTGGAGGGGAGGGATTAGAATGTAGATCACTAGTGTGTGTGTCCTTGACATTAAGTAAGGAAGATGGCTCCCTATTTAGGAGTGTTGGCAGGCACTAAAACATCTTGAATGAAAATTAACCTTTTCTTAAGCCAAATTGAAAGCCTGTTTTAAGCAGGTGATGGAGGATAGAAAGGCTGTGTAGATTTATGATGGAATGTGATCCTCTCCAAATGTCTCTATATCTGAAGTAAATGCCAAAACAGAAAATAAGTAAGTGCTTTACAGTTTTAGAAGATCATGTCTGACCTGATCTGGTTTGACCTGATCTGACCACATCTGACCATATCTGACAGCAACTCATTGCTGTTAAGGTTCATGTTATAGAACTTAAAATTGCACAGAGTGATGGGGAAGGTGGGTAGTGCATCATTAATGCTGGATGACTTGGATTTTCTTTGATATCCATATAATGTAACAACTCCTACAATTTGTTTTCAGTTGTCTAAGATTTTGAGGCTACCATTACATCATCAGGTCTGAGCTCTTATAATCAAGACATCATAATGCTTAATTTTTATGCATGTGTTTTCACCCCAATAGTTAAAATGTTTGGTGGTTTTTTTTAACAGAGATCTAGAAGAAGTACATTTCTAGCTCAATAGTCCATTTTTTTATCTAGCAATTATTTAGTTTTCTCCATCAGATTAAATAACTGTTTTAAGTTAGTATTGTTGATCAATGTATTTTTTTCACATCACAGCCATCTCTCCAACTCCTAAATTAAACAGATTGATAGATTAAATGTTTTATTTTCAATCATCTCTTACTGCTGATCTATGTTTCATGGATTTTTCTCTGTATTCTTTCCAATTTGAAAATATATATCCCAAAATATACTACGCATGGGCAAACAGGGCAATCAGATGTGATCCAGAAAGACTCATCTATGAGCTAGTAAGAGCTAGATATAGAGCATAACAAAGATGCAATGTAAAAGTAGTGTACATTTCTGATTTCAGAATCTCCTAACTAAGGGAATCTTTTGTTTGCTTAGTTAGTTGGTTATTTCGTTAGTTAAATGGATCTTTTGGAAGAAAAATGCTGTAATTAGCCCTATTGTAATTCAAAACTTTGAGAAAAATGTTGTTAAGTTAGCCATTGTAGATGGTAGAGAATGAACCAAGATCTAACAGAGAAGGTTAAAGTTTGCTTGCAGATGTTGTAAATCCCTGGATACCACAGTCAACTTGGTACTGAAATATTTGCACTGCAAATAGTAGTCCAAAAGGGATTGTTAATTTGGAGTCGAACATGGGTTCCCCTCTGCCCATGGTAAGGGTGTCAGGGATTTCAGCAGTCCAGGTTCCTAAGGAAACTATGTAGATCTCAGAACATTTAAATCTGCCAAAACTGAACCAATAGTACTATAATATGATAAGAGACAATGTGAAATAGTTGGTTTCTTTTTCTGTTCAGTTCATCCTGCATAACTGTATTCTGTTGGAAATTCACCATCTTGTCACTTGCTTGATCATTGGTGGATTAATTTTTTCCAATACTGTGATTATTTTATATACATGCCCACATATGTGGTGAAATTTAATAACCCTACTTAATGTCACCAGTTAAGTGGTTCCTTTGCAGACTGCTTTAACCTGAAGTGAAGAGTTTATCCGGGATTGTTCACTCTTACTGAAGCCTTCCATATTTGACACATGTAAAAATTGCTTTTGATGGATGATCCAAAATAGTTCTATTGGTCACATTTGAGAAGAGAAACATTTTACTGGCATCTGAAAGATATTGCTTACTGTGTGTTCAGTGTTAGCGAAAACAAGGACGAATTGACAAGAGTATCTCAGAGTCTATCAGGATATCAAGGTCTTATTGGTACAAAGATGGCTTTACAGTTTTCATATGTGTGACTGCATAAACTGGACCCTCCAAGCAAAAGAAGAGAAACAGCTGGTCTATTCTGAAATGTGAAATTGCTACCACATTGTGAGAATACTGGGAACAAACACATAAGAAATAATATTTTATTCAACTACACAATTTCATACATTAAGATATCAGAAATGTTTAAAAAACATTAAGGCACATACTTGAGCTAATTCAAGGCTAAAAGAGGTAGAGAGAAGATCCTACATCTCCATGTTTGACTTGAACAAGAAACATCACTGCATCTTTGAGAGTACAGATGTTTATTCTATTTTCTTTTCAGTGCAAAGATCCTGAGGCTAGAAGAATACACAGAATATTTGTGGCATCTCTGTTAGAAGACCAGCTGTGTGTGGTAATAAAGATGCAGCAAAAAAAAAAAGCTGAAAAAAGAACAAAGAAATGGGAGACAGTATCATTAACTAGATTGCCTATGTAGCAGAGTAAAGAATAAATGCCAAGTAAAGATAAGAACAACTAGCATAACAAGGCACAAATACAGGCTTATTATGATTACAGCTATCTATCACTGTAATAAATGTGTTCTAACCAGTTTTTGAGTAATAGTAGGCCTTCCTGACCAAGTTGATTGTTATCAGATGGTCTTCAAGATAGTGCTTTTAGAGGCATGTAATAGATTTGCCAGAAGATTGCCTGTGGCTCCATTGCAAATGTGTTTTAATGCCACTCAGCAAAAAATTCAATGGTTTACACAAGCTGTCTGCCAAATTACAACTCTTCTTTCTACCTTATACATTCTGAATATGTGAATATTTGTAGACAATCCAAAGAAAAGATTAGGAGTAGAAGTATAGACCCTGCCACTGTCATGCTGCTACTCTTGATTTAAGCAAATTGTTTGACATACTAGTAGAAGAGACTCTGGATATCAAAGATGAAAAAATAATGTGGATTATTGTAGCAGTCGCTCTTGCAGAGCTGTCTGCTCAAGCCACACCAGCAGGGGCTGAGGCACCTGAAGAGACTTGGGAGCTGGATGAGCTCTAGGTTGTGGCGACTCGGTGAGTTGCTCCCAAGTTCCTCTGGGACGGTGCTCATAAATATGCACCAGAGTTGTACCTGGTTGGCTCCTCACAACACCTCCCCTTCCTCCCCTATATGGTTGTCATCTAGAGTGTTCTTCTTTGTTCTGCCATTAAGTTGCTCCTTATTGGTTCGGTTCAATGTCCCTCCCTTCTGTAAGTTGAGTTATTGGTTGTAAGTTCTGTTCATCCTACCATACTGTGTTCCTATTGGCCTGCGTGCCAAACTCCTCCCAGTCATGTGCCCCCTATAACCCCCTGCACAGCCTTGCTCGAGGCTCTCCTGCTGATGCTTCCAGCTTGCTACCTCCCTCCCGTCACCTTCCTTCCTTCCCTGCAATAAATCCACTGGAATCCTCACCCGAGAGCCTGCATCTCTGTTACTCGCACACACGCCTATCTCTGCCACGCTTCTCCGAGAAGCTCCGCACTGCCTGTCGCAGGCACACTGCCTGATAGGCAAAGGCAAGGTCTGCGAACTCAGGGATTGCTCCTCACAGATTATTCAGAGAAATTCAGCCCATAAAGTATTTCTAACATTACACTAACCAACAGAGAACTGTTTTATTATAATGAAGCTCCTATAGAAATCTTTGATCATCAGTATTTGCTCTTAAAATCAGGCATTAATGCAACCTTTCCATAAGATGGTATTTTCATAATCCATCCAAGTTATGCTTACTGTGAACAATTCAAGGATTAAAATTAAACAGAACAGGTTGTAAAATTGCATATTTGAGAAGAAAAACATTTCATTTTTATGACTTTTCACTAATATAGCAGGCAGCAGCCTTGTTAATATGGTGTGCACCAGAACAAATTAAAGATGCAGATGAGTAAGGCCAAAAAGTCTCCCACACATGTTAATTTCCTTTATTAAGTTGAATATTTCACGAATGTTCCAAAATATTTTCTACATAGATTAATAGGAAACTGTCTGGCACTCTTCTCTCCTCTCCTGAAAGGAATCAAACTCCTCTGTTCTTAGTGTAGTTACTAACTGAGCTAGGAATTGGCATCTACGCTTGGCATAAAGCTCATGAATTTATATACATGTGTAAGTACACTTACACACAAACTCATATTGACACAAACACACATGAAAGAATGGAGGAATGGGACAGGTATTGTAAATCATAATCAGTCTGGAGTGGTACTGCTGCAGTGAAGTACTTTCAGGATTTGTTGTAAACCTCCCATTTGACCCAAAAGGCCTTACTTCATTTGATATCAAAATCTTAATTTGTTGCCCTAACATTGTTCTCTATTAATAACTGGAGCAGTGATCCTGAAAATCACAAAATACTTATTAAAATGGGGTGCTTTGGACTATTTCCAAATGTATTCCAACAAATATTCTTGCTTTAATAGCTATAGTCTTGTTCTATAGGCCTTTATTATGTTATGAATTTACCAGACATATTCTCAAGGGGTAATGAATAAGATTCAGGAAGGTATTCAACATTTCTCAATGTTGAATTGCTGTGATGAATAACATGTATCCATTGCCAAAGGTTAAATGTAAAACATAGTAAGATAACTCTCTTTTTAAAATCTGAAAGCATAATACCTTGTTTTCCAAAGCCATGAAAATGTAAGAGGTTGTTTTGTTTTCTGGTTAGCTGTTTTTTGGTTTGGTTTGGTTTTTTTTTTTTTTTGCCACAGGTAGCTTTGGAATAATTACAGATTAGTAACTCTTTTTGGTTCTGGAAATGCAACATGGTGTCATCAGACTTCTAGCATTCTGGTGGGGGATCAGGATCTTAGGCTGATTGTAGCTGTTCCAATGCATGATGAGAGATTAGATATCATTTAGAGTGCTCTGGTCCAAGGCATTGCAATTATGTTTATAACAGAACAGAACTTTTACCTTGTGTATTAGATCTATTTGTGAACTGAAATACAAGGTCTCTCTTGAAGAACTGACTAATGTTTTCTGTGCTGCCTAACAGGCTATCACTATCTTTTTACTCTGGCACAAGTTTAAGCGCAAGTTAGAGTGTTTCACATAGTCTTTCTGCATCCTGAATTCCCTCTATGTAAAACTGTGATGATACTTCATTTCACCCACACATTACTTAAACTCCAGACTGTTCTAGGCAGGACAGTATTATCAAAGCTTTCAACAAAATTGCACCACTTTTTTTTTTTCCCAGTAAAACTAATAGAACATTCTTTTAACTGGATTAATTAAGTAAATGAATGAAAGTAGAATGCATCCCATCTAATTTTAGTAATCTAAATTTAGGCATTGAGTCTAAGCAAGTCATCTGCATTTCTGTCATAAATGAAGAGAGGTAGAGACTCCCAAGGGGTGATTCATCCCATCCGAAGACAAGTGTCCAGCATAGGTGGAATGAATTGCCATCTCTCCCTTTCCCTGTCCCTATCATGAGCAGAGAAATCTTGTTGACTACATATGAACCTCTTCACAGCCTAAAGTAGTTGAAAGTACTGGACTTTTGAGTATATGTTTTTAAAATACCATGATCAGTCTTCCTCAGAGTCATTTGTAGTAAATGTAAACCCAAAGAAGAGATTCACCAGCTTTGTTTCAGATAACGTATGGTTAACATTTAAGTGTATCAACTGTTGACATGAGAAATGTGTACTTCTTTGTGGAAATGCAACAGAATTATTTGAAGGACAGGGTTAACTGTGATGGATATCTGAGTTTAGACCCACTTTATCTTCACTTGTGTTTTTGAGGAACAGAGGTCAATACAGCCAAGTCCATTTTAAACTTTTATTTCTTTTAATACTAATTTAAAACACATCCTAGTTGTGAAAGATGAAGCTACTAGCATTATTGAAAATCTTTACCTGCTATATATCACTGTGTTAGTCAATAAATTAAGGTTAAAAAAATTAAGAATATCTTTAAATATTATAAAAACATTTAAAATATTTAAATCTTTTAAAAGTATTTTTATTGTTTAACTGTGTCAAAAACTATAAATACATAGTACCATATTATCCCATCATAAAAGCATATTCAATACACTAGAGGACAGTTTACAGAATTGGTGTGCTGAGTGTATGAACATTTGCATTTTCAGCACTGATAAATTGGTTAGCACAGTTTTAAGCTCATACTTTTTTGTATATATCAGTCTGTTGCAAAAACATAGAAATGTATTGCTTTGAAAGGAATGGCTACAATTGCATTTCTAAGCATCAGACTTCTGTTGGGTGCTTAAAATGCAGTCACCTACCACAATACTGAAATTCATTTTTGCCTGAGTTATCCAGCCATAACTTGTGTGTATCACTGCAAAGATTGTCTCCAAATTCCTATTTGAGCTCTTGCATAAATGCATCAGGAAATAGAGGGGTTTTTTAGAGATAATTATGTGGAATCCGTTGCATATCTGCAGATAATGGCTAATATAAGTATATATTTAGTCAGTTGTCAGACCTCTACAGGCACACTGAAGTCATGGCAATGCCTGCCATTTCTAGAAGAGATGTGGTAATAGTTCCTATTGCCCGGGCTCTAAAGTATGGACTCTGCTCCCTTTGCATAAACATTTCTTTGACCTACAAAAGATCTAATAAGTTGTAGTTCGAAACCTAAAAAAACAAAACAAAACAAAACAAAGTTACAAGAAGAAACAGCCCCCCAATGAAAAACACGATACCAAAACATAAAGGCCATACAGTCCAGTCAGTGCTTTCTGACTCCAAAGACATCATACTGGTTTCTCCATGTGAGCCTTGTCTTGTCCAACTCTTTCTCGTAGACTAGGTAAGATCTTTCATTGTCAAACCTAAAACAGCACACAAGGATTACAGAATCACAGAATCTTCAGAGCTGGACTGGACCACAAGGATCATCAAGGCGAGCTCTTAAGTATGGGGGTTGAGCCCACAACCTTGGCATTATTAGCACCATGCTCTACATGTGGCTTACATTTACTTTCCAACGTGGGAATACGTGCAGCAGTAGATAGCAAAAGCTTATGCATGAGGATTTTGTATCCCTCAAAACGGGTTTTAGTTAGCTTAAAGCACGTTACATAGAAACTTCCTGTGTACAGAACTGTCATGTACTCTGTGTTTATAAACTTTTTTCATTCTTTAAACAATTATTTGGTGAGGCTTCTCACCACTGCTGGGTTTTTTGATCTACTGCTACATTCCTGAAGTACGTATGATGTGAGGTCTTGCATGCCTTTTTCCAGTAAATATCAAACACAGCCCAAGTTCCATGGCTTTCTGTACCTTTAAACAGTACTAGATGCCAAACAAATGCTTCATATTATCCAGATGTGTCATGAACACTCTTCTCTCTCTGATCCAGATTCATTCCGTCAAGAATACAAATAGCATGGGGAGAATTTTAATGAAGCTGCTCTACTCTTTCTCTACTTATGCTTGCTTTGGTTGCTCTTTTTTAGTAATTCATATATTTCTAGCATCAGGTGGAGGATTGTAGTCAATACCAGTAGTTCCCTAATGTCCAAGTCTGGGCTTTGAACAGCAATGAACATGTTTTCAAGTGAATTGCTGTCTGCCTTGAATATGCTGTTTCCTTTCCTCACGTGAGATTGTTGGGCCATATGTTGCTTTTGATTTATCTTTTTTTCTACTCTGTCTTTAACGCTGTGAGAACATATTTATGGAAAGCTTATTTATCAAAATGTTTTTCAGTATATGTTTCAGTATGTGTTTCCCTTGCACCATCAACACTAAGTGCTCCTCCAAATTCAGATTTCAACTCGCAGCAAATAATTTTAAATTATTTGATTTTAAATTATTTGATTTTAAATTTTGATTTTAAATTTTAAATTATTTGATGGATAAATTTTATCTACTGAGTTTTATGGGGTACTTTACATGCAGCTTGTTTTTCTAAGAGTTAGGTCAATGCTATCACTTACATTGATAATGTAATGTGGTGATGGGGGTGGAGGGGTGTTATTCATGCAAACAGTTAATTGTATACAGTACTGTCTGTCTATTGAGAATGTTCACTGTCTGCTCCCATGATATTTTTGTTCTCTTCACCTTGGTACAAAACTGTAGTAAGGATCTAGTCATCAGCTGCCTTTTGGTGTGGCTTTTTGTATTTGTGCATTTCCACAGGATACTCTGCTTAACTATCTCTCCATGAGTCCTTCTTCCCTTCCTCCCAGAAAAAACGTATAATCTCACTTGCTGTTGGACTGATTGGAGCCTTTCTTTGTCTGTGTTTAGCCTGCAGTATGCTCCAAAGCTCACTCAACAATCCTAGTCCTGCAGCTATTTAGATCAAAGGCTGGAATGTGCTGTGGTTTCTAGCATATACACCTGTATTTCTTTCCTAAGGAAAGAAAAGGACCATTTTCCCAAAGAAAATTGAAAGAGGAAGGAAGGGTTATTGTTACTGAACTCATATTTGTGAACTGAGTCATGAATTTTACATGTCTTTTGTGATCGTGTGTCTGCCAACCCCACCTTTGCCGTTCAGCTTAATAATCATGAGACAAATTTCATATATTTTATACTCTAAAAGAATTGATGAGACTACCATTAAGTGAATGAATACTGGCAAATTTATATTATGGGATCAAGTTACCACTTTACACCTTGGAAAATCTGTATATAGGCTTTACATATAAGAAGCCTGAACTATGCTACTAACTCTATCACTTTCAAAATATTATTAATTGTCTGCCCAGTCCCTGAACCATGTGAGACTTATAAGTTCAATGCTCCAGTATATTTTCTCACATTTTACTCCATCCAAATCTCACTTTCCAAAGGATGTTTGCTGATTAATGGAACAAAGGTAACATTTCCTTTTATAACAAAAGTGAATAGGCAAGTTTTTATCAATTCTGAGTCACTGTTATAAATTTCTAGAAATAATCAAATGACATAAACTTGTATTCTAAATTTAAGGTTTGCATCCTTGTGAATTCTCCTTTACCAGATATTCAATAAATATATGTGTTCTCATTCTGTGAGGAACAACACTTTTATAAAATTCTGGCATAGGCCATTAAGAATGGATTTTTATATCATGCAGAGACTTAAATTGTACAATATACACTAGTAAAAACTGAGTCAGTTAAGGAAGCAAACATCCTTCAGTTCCTTTGTTCTTAGTAATTTCTGAACCATATGTCATTTAAAAAAAGTGTTCTGAATGCAGAAGTGACCAGTTAAAAGACCTAACATAACACGGAAAACAGTTTTTCTGGGGTGATGAAATGTGAAGCAGTAAGTTGTGCCTAATCAAAGCCACCAGATAAGCAGCCTGGGAGTATTAGTATACAAAAATATTCAATAGACATGATGAGTTAGTTGTAACAAAAATGCTATCTTGAAGCACTCAAAGAGGCCGTAAGGTAGTGCTAATGTAATGGATTGTACAAAAATAAATTGTCCATGATTAACTTCAAATTCAGGCCATAGTATCTTCCTTTCATCAGAAGTGGAGGCCAGCACTTAGTGCATGCAGCCATTTATAGTAATTAATTGTCAATGTACTCACAGAAGAAGCCAATTACTTTGGCCTTAATCCCTGACCATGGAAAGTTTCTCTATTTATTATTACTATTCCTCTTTAATTTAGAGGAGGAGGGTGTATTTATAGAAGAATGCTAACCCAATTACCCAATTGTAAACTGTGTCCCAAAAAGATTCTTCTTTTAAACAAAAACAAAAAGGTGTGATTTGTAAATTTAATACAAGGATGGGGGAGATTTTATTATTCTGAGTAGCCATTCTGGAGTATAGTAAAAAATCTGATTTTAAATAAGCCTAGAAGGTTTGATGAAGCATAGACTGTGATCACCAGAGCAGCTATTGAGAAAAGGTTTCTGGAGTCAGTAGTCATGTTTATTCATAACTGTTAGTTGTGCAGTGTACCTCTATCTCCTTTAGACAATTTAAAAAGAATCTGAATACTGTGAGCTGTTCTTTAAATATATCAAATTATGGTTTCTCAAAATAATCATACCAAAAAAATAGTAAATATACAGATAGAAAGTACATAAATTCAGATTCAGCCTGGAAAGAAAATGGAATCTTGTTCACCATGTCTATGGACACATATAAACCAAAAAAAAAAAAAAAAGTAATTGTTTCTTGTGATCCCAAGGATTGACCCTGTGGGAGGATGTGTTACATGTTGGATGCTGTAGTTACAAACAGTAACAGCATCCCAGGAGGTGATCATAGGTTTCCACATGGCTGTTGCTTCACCATAATATGTTTTAAAATGTGCTCTCTTAAAAGTCAGAGACAGTGGAGGGGAGAAGCTCATAGTTGCTTAAGCAGGATTTTGAGCATGCAGCCTCCAATGCAGGCTGAGATAGCTGTAGATCAGGACATCATACTGTTAAAATTAATGACTTTAGCAACACCTTGAATATTATTCTTGGATGTGTAGTGCTCTTAAGATGCGTTGTGTGTTGTGACCGTCTGTGTTATTGTACACTTGACTATACAGGATATTTCTCATGGTGAGGAAAGGGAGGGGGAAAAGATAGTTGTTTACAGTAGCCAATTTATACCAGCTTTGCCAAAAGACTCCTTCTAAAATAATTTCAAACATCACACTTGCCTGCTAGGAAACAGAGCAGAGATTCTTTTTTTTTTCCTTCACTGTGAATAAGCACAATGAGAATTAAATACAGAATTATGCCGTGATTTCCTGCTTTAGATGATGACTATTAAAAATAAATTTTCCTTTTTTCTTGGAAGTGTCATAATTCCTTTGGAATAAATCAGCTGTGCAATGAAACTATTTTAGCTGAAGGACATGGGACATTCAGAACTGTAATAACTTACTTGCAAGACTCAGGCCTTATGATCATAACTAATACTTACAGTACTTCAAATTGTTCATTATTTCTCAAAATATTTGAAAGTTCTTGTCATTGTAAACAATATGACAACTTTCCTTAAAGTTCACAGCAGCTAAACTCCTACTCAATTAAATTTTCCCTGAAGTTATTAAGCTGTTATTTTAAACATACATTGCAGCAAGAACTGCATTACATAATGTCTCCCACAGTCTTACAACTGTAATTATGAGACAACACCTATTCAAAATATGAAACAGGAAATTTTGGGGTTTTTTCTCTGACAGTATAGCAGACTGGAGAGAGAAGTCTTACAGTTTGTCTGTTTAAGGGTGTGATCTGCATCCCTAGTTACTAATTTAGCATCAAGCAAGATGATGGTTTAATTAGAAGCAGCACACTGCCTTTGATAAACAGATGTTCCCTTTGTTTAACTGCTGCCCGCAAAGTTAGCACAAATAGATTTCTTTTCTTTGTTACAGGCTGTTAATTTCCGGCCCTTGGTCACAGTGTTCTCCTAATCAAAAAATTCCCAATTAATATGTATTGCCATAAATTTATTAATTCATCCCTTCATGTCTCCATAATTTCCTTAAAGCACTGCTGCTAAGAAGCTGAGCTTCTCTGTCAAAGCTCTATTAGTAACAGTCCAATAAAGCCACACCTAGTTGTCAGTGGACCAGGATTTGGGTAAACATGGGCCAACCCAACACTCATGTGTCTGGTGACTTGGTAAACAATAAAGCATTCAGAATTTTAGGGTCCTACCTACTGAGTGAATACAACCCCACCTTGCTATTATTGCTGTAACAGCAAGGTAAACAAAAACTCAACACGCAATTCAAAAGAGCTGCCATTGGATCTACTTAAAAATAATTCTGTGCAATTGCTTGATAGGTTGCTAAGCAAATAAAGGCTTGGCTTTGTTCTACTTTGCTAGCCTCTAGGTAAATAACAAGTGTAGAAAAGCACCCACAAGTTAATAAGCAAATAAAGCTTTTAACTTTTCAAAAATTATCTGTGTTAGATACTGTAGAAGATGTTATCTTGAATGTGTTACTGATTGGGCCAGTTTATGAAGAATGCTTTGCTTTTTTCTGTCAGGTTATATATTATCTTTGTGTATCTTCAAGAGCTACAAATATTTAACATGGAACTTAAGTTGAAAGAATGACTAGATGTACTCTTAAAAATGGATACTTACTATTTGTTTATTTTCTTTATTTCAGTTCAACTGCTATCCATGTATAGCCACAATATTCATGTAGCTCAGGAAGTTAATAGTTACTAGAGATGGGTATGAACAAATGTCATTAAAATGTAGTTTGTTGATCACTACCTCAGTGGTTTGGTTCAGCACATATTGTGATTGCTGTGTTCCAGATTTTCAAGGCTCAGCATCTAGCACACCAGTTATGTTTGAAAAAGCTCTTTTTTTGATTTTAAGGCTTTAAGGCTTCCCAAAGCCTCATTGGAAATTCTGCCATCCCAAATTCAAATTCTTCATTCACATTCCCTGACAATGCTGATAACTAGGCGGCAGAAAGATTTCATCTCAAGCCATGCCATCCACCGCTAACTAAGAATATTCATTTCAATAGTATTTCCTGTAGGTACATAATAGTATAGTTTTGGTTATTTTTTGCTCATGAACAGTTAAATATTTATGACCTGATCTTTTCAGCAGCTGTGCACCTCCCTGCAGGTGATGAATGCCATCACTTTGGTCAACATGCTACTTACAGGCTGTGAAGTAGAGCTGCTGCTGTAGTTGTGCTTGCTCTCATGAAATACTTAGGCCATGTCAGGGCGTATACGTGTTTCTTACTTTGCCTTTATTTCTCTGAAAAAACACACAGCTGGAGCCCATGAGGGAGGTGTTACAAACGAAGAGTTCTATCTGTCCTACATCCTGTACTTATTTACACCAATGGGACTTCTTGTTTGAAAAAGAGCTGGTAGCGGAAGCATTTCCAAAATTAAATTGTAAAATTTTCCACATGACTGTAAGGGGTTTTTTTCGTGAGTTCCCTTAACTAAAAGTATTAGAAAAGAAATCATACAGACTGTAGGAACCACTGTGAGTCAAAAAAACTACTCAGAGTCTTAGAAGTTTAATACACACAGAATCAGGTAAATCAGAGCTATATGGTAGCCAAACCAATGATCACAATACCAAATAGCTCTGCTACTGCAAACAAACTGCCCTTTCATTGCATAAAATTGGATAGAAAAGCAAATTAAGCCACAACTAGTAACATAGTTCTGTTGTAATATATGATACAGTTCCTGCTTCACATTTGCTATACAGCTCTAATTTCTCTGAGAAGACTATGCCAAAGCATCATTTTAAAGAAATGTTGATATTTTATGTTGCTTTGAATATAAGCAAGGTCTGTACAGAAGCAGACAATTAAGGAAAAAAGCTATCAATGTTGGTTTTCTAAAATTAATTATGAAAACGAGTAGAGAGTTCTCTATCAATGGGCTGATTCCCACTAGAGAGTAGCCAAAGAAGGAGACTCCCTTCCTCTAGCTAGAAGATAATATGACATCACATAGCTTCCTGGCAGTTTACACCTACATGGAAGAACTCAATCTCTGGTCATTTTAAAATGGCCTTCTTTCTTAATAGACAGGGGTTCGGCCCAGAAAAATACTGAATAAGGTGCAGAGATCAGGGCCTAAACTATTTGCCTTTACAAATGGCACATACTAAAGAACTTGTTTAGCAAACAGATCAGTCCTGGGTGCATTGCAATTGTGCTGTTATTTTGGGCTTAGTTGAATATATGGATTTACAGGTGGTTTGCAGCCACTGTATGACTTTTGACTTTAATTTACCAGCAAGCTTTGGTTCTGTTTTGGAAGGGAACCAACCCATAAAATGTTCAACCTATAGTGTGCCCATCTAGGCCATATTTTAGCTTCACTTTATGCTTTTGGCTCCTTTGGCTTTTAGAGGCAGGAAAATATTGCTCGATAGGAAGGGTTATTTTTTGGTTGCCAGAATTCCTTCACAGTTTTAATGGAAAGAAGCAGAACTTTTGGGGGGGAGCCAACATCTCATTTCCATTCCGCTCTCATACAGCCACTGTTGTATCTGCAGGGCCTGCAGAATGTAACTGCTGCGGCAGGGCGAACAAAGGCGCCATTCAGCACGGAGAGCAGCTTCCCTTCCGCACCGCTCTCTGGCCACGGCGAGCTTGGCTGGAGCACGCTATCTGACCGACTCAGGATTCGCTGCCTGAACAAAACTCCCCAAGGACACCCATTTGGCATCCTGAATTAGTCCAGTGGGATGAAGACTTCCTTTTTAGCACTGGTGTGAACACTGAAAGACAGCTGTGACTCGCTTTTGTTTCCCCTGTCTTTACATACAGACCTATTCTTTGGGATCATACTTCCCAAGACTATTGCTTGTTGGAGCTCAGGTGGCTGGTTCCTCTACCACAACTGTGTGCTGGGATGGTATGTTCCAGAGGTACAGGAGCTGTAACAGGACATTGTTTCTAATCTGCTGCCTCTGAAATCCTTTCACAGGGGTCATTTCCTGACTTTTATGTCATTTCAATCCTGTCCCTTGAAAGTTCCCACCCCCTGTAACTTTGTAAACTAAGTAAATAAGTGATGTATTTTCCCATATTCCTAGGTTACCCAGATAAAAGAAATTACTTTAGTTTACCATTTTGCTTAAGAAAATTATTAGAGGCAGTTGGTGATTTAAATAATTAAATTATGATTAAGTTATAAACTAAGTGTCTAAAGAGAAAGGAGCACCTTATTCATAGTGTTGGTTCATTTTCAGACTTCAAGCTATGAAAAATATACAAAAATTGTTAGAGCTTCATAAAAAGCTTAACACTTTTCAGCAAGAGTTCATACTAATCTTCAAAACATCTGGTTTTTAAAGAGCAAAATCAGGTCACAACTTTCATTTTCAGGCCCTAAATTGCATAGTACCCATACAAGATCTGCAAGGCAGGCATTTCTTTGTAGATAAACAACAGATATGGCTGAGAGAGGCTAAGCCACCATGAACATAAGCACCATTTCAACACAGAGTCACCGTTATGAACTGTGCCAGTGCAACATCAAAAGCCAGTGATTAAAGAGAAAGATAATCAAGCTAGGAATTGTTGATCAACTTTATTTCTAATGAAATAACATTGAAGCAGTGGAAGTTTATATCATGGGTGAATAAGGCCCATGCAGTTTACCTACATGTCATGAACAGATATGGCAGAAGTCTTCTCCCAGATAAACCAGTTTAGCTCCAGTGACTTCAGGGACATGTTTATTTAAATCACTATGATCAGTACAACTGAATGTACAGTACAGTTCTAATTTGAGGGATAATGCAGGCAAACCTCTGATTTGTATATTATGTTGTGTTTCCTCCTTTCTTGCTGAAAGTAAAACAATTTCATTTATAGTCATCTCCACAAACTGTAGACTTCAGTAACAGATGAGTCACAAAGGATTGGTGGTGCAGTTCAGATATACATCCAGAAGTTTAGCAGTTTTCAGAGTTTAACTGATTTCATCCAGACTTCTCCAGTGGGGAAATTAGATGACAATTTCCTAAAAACAGTCTGTCTTGTGACTTTGTAGTGCTTCCTTGTTTTATTCAGGTCAGCTGTAGTGCAAGAACAGTATTTTGGCATTTCCGATTTCAGTTCTGGCTGAAACAGAGAAGTGCCAACTTTGCAATAACTTTGCAATAGCTTACAAAACATTTTTAAGAGATTAGGTATGCTCCCTGTTGGTTTGAATTTCTTAATTTTATTCTAGGTTGACTGATCTAGCCATTTCCACACAATAATGTCCCTAGTTTCTTTACTGACCAGCAGCATTTTTCAAAAACAAAGCAATTTGAATGGAGTATGAAAACTATCTGGTGCATAATTACATAGAAAGATTCCTGGACTATTGGCAAGTATTTTTTCCAGCACTTCTTAACCTAGCTCTAAGTTGTAGTATACTTATCCTTAGACTAAGTGCCAAGGATAGATTTATTAAGAGTATTGTTACTAATGGAGTCATTTATACAACAGCAAACGAGGCAGAGTGCTGCAACATCTTACCTGGCAATATACCATCTTACCTTCTCTTATATTAGTAAGTCCTGTACTTATGTGAATAAGGATTTTTGAAACAATTGCATCAGGATTCCAGTCCAAACTTGGAGAATAATCTTCAGCAGTGATATTGCCTAAAACCTCTGACTTTTATTTTTTTTATATTTCTTGTATTCACTATAGGGAAATAAATGGTCCTCATCTGCAATTTAAATGGGTTGTTCATTTGCATAACCTTTTTTGAGCAATCAGTTTTTAAGCCCTTAAGAACCAACTTCCAGAAGAATGAAGATAAATTGTAGAGAAAGCAGTCGAAGAAAATAACCCATGAATGTGTGATGTATTTTTCAGTATTTCATTGTGATACTCCTGTTTCCTGTATTTTGACATAAACACATACACACATATGTATTTGGACTTTCATTCCTGGAATCCAATTTTTGTAGCTGGCACTTGTAAGTCACACACCTCCACTGCCCTTAAGCAATGGTCTCTCACACAAGTGTCCAAACAAAATTTATATATAACATTTTCTGCTAAAAAAAACCTGATGATATGGCAGCCTTACACCTCTAGGACGTCAATGAATTCTAATGGAGTTTAATGGAGGCAGTGTTTTCCCGTTATATAAGTGCTTGTGAATTTTGTTGGTTGGCAAGCTGGCTGATTATTCTGATTTTTTCCTTCCTCCCTCATACATTTGAATTATGAACACAATTTGGTTTAGGTGTACTGAAGAGGTCTAGCAAGGAGAATAGAGCTTGAATAAATAAAAAAGAACAAAGATAGAGATAGAATTTCAGAAACTAAATGATACAGCCAATATGATGCTACAGTAGTAAAGAAATCTTAAATGGCCTAAGCAGGTGCAAATGGCAAGGAATTAGTCTTCCCTATTTCACCAATGTATAGAGCATAACCTAATGAAAGGTCCAGCCATTTTTTTTATTCCTTTCTGACCTTTCAGATTATCTACAAATATATTTATTGCTAGTTGTTTACGATCTTTGAGACACAAATTCTTTTGCTCATTGTTTAAATAAACGAGGGAAAGCAGTAATCATGGAAATGTAAGCTTTTGCTGTGTTGTCTACTAATTACTTAAAAACATTACTGTAGGACCTTGTACCATAGAAAGAGCTCCAAGTCAATGAATGATCATCTAATATTTCTAAAATAAAAGTGCAAATTAGTTTTAGCTTTTTTATTTTTTTATTTCATCAAAATTTTTGGCCATTAAAAAGAAGTTCCTAGTGAATGTCATCTTGCTTACACTAAAAAAAAGAAGCTGTGGAATAAAACTAACCTTGCATCTTTGTTAGCCTGGTGAAAACTTTTAAAGAGCTGTAAGAAGCAACTTCTTTTGTCTCTTGTTACCAATAGGTCTGGCTGCAGAGCTATCATGAGATTTCATATACCTTAGAGCTAGCTGAAGACTTTATATCAAATGTTTTGGGCTTTTTTTTTCCTTCTAGAAAACATAGTGTTGTAATATATTTTTTCTTTTTTCTTTTTTCTTTTTTTTTTACAAGAGGAAGGCTTTTGTGTAGAATGCCTTCCCTTTCATGTTAGGAAAATCAAGAAAATATTCTTTCCAGTTGACTGAATATGAAAACAAATATTCTGGTTTTCTGAACTATTCAGAAATGTTTCATTTTAAGTCAGCACATACTGAAATCCATATCCCTCTGCAGCTGCTTTGCTATATATGTCTCATACTGATATTCCCTCTTGCAGGCTAGTGTTTCTTGGTCAAACTCTCTTTTCCAATGAGATGGATGGTACTTCATCAAAGACACATGACCTGCGTATTAAGCGAAAGATTTCAGTTTGGCCATATGAAAATATTTCATTTTGAAAAAGCTGAAATTAAGTATTCCCTTATTTCTGCACTGGGTTTTTTCAAAATAACTCAGCACACTAAATGGGAATTTCAGCTCTTGTTTCACTCTGAGATAAAAGGATTTATAGCAGTATTATTAGTCTCAAACAGATGACGGTCTGATTTTCATTCAGATCAGGCATGATTAGAAAGAACTTCCCATCCTATTAGTACAAACTAAACCACTTCAATCTGTGTACTTTGGTCCCAAATTTGCTCAAGAATCCCATAGGTTTCCATGAGGTTTCCAGAACTAGAAGAAGATAGCATTTTATGTGTTCCTTGCATTAAGGACTGAGTCTGCTCCCACTGAATGGAGTGCCTGTTTTGTCACCAACTTCTATGAGAGAGGATCATCTTAAATGAATATTTATGGCCATACAAGCAAAGCCACTGGGCATGTGGTTACCTCTCAATAAGCCACATCCTGCTGTGATTTTTTTGCTTTTACAAATTGTAAATGGCCACTTGTAATAGGATTGAGTTATCCAGATTCACAACAGAAGAACCTTTATAAGTGGAAGTACTTTTACTCACTTGCGTTGGAAGTTGCTTGCTAAAATGGTTTTGACAGGGAGAAGGAGTAGATCAGTAAAAACCTGTTTTAGGGTCTAGTTCACCTTCTGATCAGAGAAACAGAATCCACAAGGCTATTCTTCAGCTGTCTTGGATGAGGTGTTTGAAAGCAAAACAAAATATAGAATGATCATCTATCACAAGAAGTACCTACATGAACTTTGTTGAGTTGATTTTGGGTTTTAATTCAAAAGAGTTTGTGTAAGAAACCCACTTACAGGGGTCTGCTCAAGCATATTATCATTTGTTTCTGTAAGAAAATTCACATTTACTGTTTGACTGAGCCAACAGCATTTGCCTTAAACAAAAACTGTGTGAGATCCATTTGATTTTTTTTTTCCTTTGTGTATTTGCTTGTCTCTGCTTCATGACTGACTATGAGTTACCTAGTATTTTAGAGCAAAGAGAACCAGAAATTCATCATTAAAGATCAGGACATTTCATTGAATCTCTGAGCTCCCTTGGGACGAAATTAAACTGGATGGTAAAAAATATGGTCAGTAAAGTAAGGAGGATTTTTTTGTGCATTTAGGAGAATGTTTGGACATCTGATCTGTACAAAATAATTTTCTAATTTTAGGGTGATAGGTTGTTTTTAGTCAGTCTCCCACTGATTATAAAATATGCAGGTCCTTGCTTTAGTTGAATAAAGTGATATGGGAGTGCACCTTCCCTGATCATGTCTGTTGGTTGGTACTCAGCCAGCATGTGCTGACAGAAACCTTGGCTGGGAAGACTCGTGTCAGACTGTGGCAAGCAAGGAGGCAACACAACAAGCAGAAACCACAAAAGGGGAACTCAGCTGGAGCCTGGTTTTCAGTTCTGCATTCTTACTACCACATGTTGTTCGTCCTTAACTCTAAAGTTGCCATGTCAATTGGTTTGTCTCCTATTCTTTGTTGTTGGCAATTACTGGATTACACAGGATGAATTACAGGAGCATCTGAAATCTAGTTAAAGATACACTTATTGAAGGGGAAAATGCTGGTGTGATTACAGACCCTGTACTTACTCAGGAATATCATTAGCATTCATTTTGATAACAACAAGGGCTGCACTTGTCCAGTGCAAGTATCTATATTTATTCATTGCTGTGAAAATATCAAATCAGAGTTTCCTTTAAATTAGCGTTTGTCTACATTTTACAAATTGATTTAGACTATGAAATTGAGACTTTACAAGGAATTAAAATCTGTATGCATTTCAGTTACTGATTTTGGCAGCCGTGTCTATATACTGTTAATGGTTTACCATAACTTCTGTGCAGAAAAAGTATTTAACAGCTGTAGTGTCATGTAACATATTTCAAAACTAAAGTATCTGGGACAAATACCCTAACACTGTTAGAATTATTAATATCAACATTTAATGAAGGATCAAATTTCTGAGGCTCTTTTAACTGGACAACTAATTTAAGAAGTTGCTGTTACAAGTAGAAGTAATTTACACTTCCTTAAATTGACAGAATTAGGCAGATTTTTTTCAGAAAACACTTCCTACCTGCAGAACTTTTTTTTTATTTTAAAGATTTCCAGCTGTTGTAATTTTAATTTGCATATCCATGGTATGTAAAGTTCACCATTATTTTTTATGCTGGTGCATCAGTGTAGCAGATGTTTTCTTATTTCATAAAGCTTACATGTGTGACGAGATTTAATTCAGCAGTTCTATAAAGCCAATTCCATTGAGTCGATTACTTATCTAAGTGGAAGAATGGCTTTAAAATAATCACAATCATGTGCCCCATGGTAACTTACTGAGCAAAAATGGGCAATATTTTCACCTAATGGGGTTCAGAGAGTTTTGTTATTTTTCTGCCTATCTTTTGCTAGATTTCATGAAGGGCAGTTTACTTTGTGGAGTCTGATGACCTAATCAAGGAAATAAAGCCTACAACATTTTTTCCCATATTCTATTTATTAGTAGTGTTAGAAGAAACATGGGAAAAAAATGTAAATCTACAGATAACTTAAAAAAATGCAATATGTTCATATGACTGTGGCATTTGTAAAAGTTGAAAGAAAGGGAGTATCTTTTTCCTGTCTGTTTCTTATTAAAACTGAATGCAGCAGCAAATGCTAGCCATGGACTTAGATTCAGCTGGCTAGTGATCTGCAGGTCTCCTGAATTCCTTAAGCAGCTTTAGGACAGGTGAAACTTGATGATTTTGCTATGGAGAGATTTGCAAATATTTATTTCTTGCCACATTCAGGAGAATTAAGATGAACTACAAATCTCAGTGTTCAAACTGCCACATTCTCAATGTTTTCCCATTATATTGGCTCTGGTTCTCCTCAAATTTCCAGAAACCTTGTCTCTCTCTAGGATATGCAGTAAGACTGTATGTTAAAATTCAATCTCTGCCCATTAGCACTCCTGAAATATGAGCCTTCTTCGAAAGAGATTATCCCACACTTGTTGTTACACAGAAAACAGAAGTTGACTTGCTGTCAGTTGTGTTTGGGATAATGGTTAGTGACATTATTTAGGACATGGGAGATGGAGAACTAATGTCATTCTCAGCCTGAGGGTTTTCCAATCTACCTCTCCCTCCTCTTTGTGGCAATTCTGTAATCATCCACTGACAAAGCAGGGTGGGTGAGATGTGGTGATACTGAATTACCACAGAAACACCAGATAGAAAAAAGGTTATTCTACTCTCACCTTGTAAAACTCAACCAATGCTTTACAGCATTGAACTAAATAAATTTATACGTAAACAGAGACATAAGTAATTTTGTGACTGTTGTGGCAATGAAATAAAACCAGTTTAAAATAATTACCTATTCAAATAATTCCCAGAGAATTTTGATATTATTTAGAATCCAAAGCATCTAGCAGCTTTGTACATGAGGCCTTCATCAACACAACATGGCATGTATACACATGGTAATTGCTTAAGTATTTTGTTGCATTAAGAGCTGTGTAGCATCTGTTTCCCATCATACATGGTAGTTAGATGAAAAAAGTACTTTATAAAACCTAGCAAATTTTTTGTCTCCTTATATTTGTGAAATTAGAACAGAATCGTCATCCTCAGTTGTAAATGGAAAAGCTTAACAAATTACTTTTTCAAGTTTCTGCAGCTATGGTGGCTGTTTGAAGTTAGGCTCTTCTGACTGCAGAATCAGTGTGTCTTCCTTAGCAGCACAGAATGGTCCTGCAGTTAGTTTCATCTGTAGAGAGTTCTTGTATTCGAAATCTCACCCATTATTTTTAATTGTATTTAACATTCTAGAATAAACTTCTGCCCTAAGCACCTTACCCTTTTTCAGTAATACTTTCTAGTTCTGCCTCTGCCATATATGCAGGAGTATGAAAGGATGACAGTACTCCAAACTTTAATGTCTAAAGTGTATTACAATTCCTGCCATAAATTGGAGTGTACCTAGTCAGTTAACTGATATTTTGTACTGTAGTGGCCTGTGAAATATGATGCAGTGCTGTAAAGTTGTCTTAGTTTTTCTTGTACCCTCATGGAGTCCAGAGAATGGAGCACTCAAAGGATTTTTATCTTTTAAAGCACTTATCCCATCCTCAATTTTAGGAGATTACCAGCATTTATCTACTTTGGACCAAATAAGAAATCAATGTGACTGCCTATGTAGTACTCTGAATTCTATAATAAAGTGAAGTTATAAATTAAAAACTGTAACAAATACATGTATGTAGAGAATGCCAGTCCCTTTCATTTGAGGTTCACAAACAAATCTGATATCAGTCATGGGCATTATGCTTTTATTGAGTTTTGGACAGCTTCTGTATACATCACTGTAAGAAATACCATCTTCATCTGTGCATGATCCTGAAGTTATTTGCCTCACATATCTTCAAAACTTAGAAGCAAAGAAATACCATAATAAAAAAATTTAAATCTCACTAGTCAAAAAAAAAGTCATTGACAGCTATTTTTTGTCAATCTTACTTGAATCATTGCAACACCTTCAGGCATCAGTTAGAGATCCATGCTCCTTTCTCCTCAGTATTGCATACACATAAACCTAGGACTGTACAAAGTTTCTTCCTGTTTTTCCATCTGATGTTAATAATTTTAAGGGGATTTTTTCTCTCTTTGTTAGATTCATGTAAACAGATCCTTATTTCCGTGAAGTGAGTGAATTTCTATACAGGAAAAAGAAGAAGATTAAAAGTTCAAGGCTTTTAAGAGCGTCACCATCAATCTGCGTCACACAGCACTGCTGCTTTGTGCAGGGTGACAAAGTAAAATTAGTCTGGTTGAGACAGAAAAATCCTGAGAACTCTATTCTTTCCACTCTAGTTTCAGCTTCTCTTAACTGATCACACACATTTTAGGTTTGGGGGGGTTTATGTTGGTTATTTTCTTTTCCTTTGGGCTAATTACTGTGTCAGAAAAGCCTGTCCCAGGCAAGAGTTAGTCCAAGTCCTGCCTGTTAGATCCAGGTAATTACTTTGTAAACAGAACTTCAAATTCTGCTTTTTTTTCCAGCTAACTGGTAGGTCAGTTTAATTGGTATTTGATTGCTTCTCTGTAGTTAAAAGGATTCCTGATGGAAACGCGTTTAAAATAAGTCTGGTCTCTGTAGTTGGCTACATCCTGGTCAAGTCATTGTTGGGAAGGGGGAATGGAAGAAGATCTAAAATCTCCAGGGCATTTAAATGCGGAAAAAAAATTTAATGGGCTCTCTAAGAGGTTCAGGATTGTAATACACTTGTAGGCCTAAAATCCGGAGAATTTTCCTAAGTTGGAGAATTTAATTAAATCTGTTGTAGGTTTGAATATTTCTTGACCCTTATGGTGGGAAAAATAAACAGTAATATTGACTGATCTTGTGGGTGACCATTCAAGATGAATAAATACATGTTTATATTGGGCTTTGAATATGTAAACTGATTTAGTAGAATGAGAATATGCAAAAGCTAGGCACAGTGTATAATTCTAGTAGTGCATGTGCATATACAGTTACTATTTGTTACATAAAGTATAAGAATTATTGAAATCTTGGGTCTGTAAAAAGAAAATTAAGATATTTCAAGCTGGAATATGACTCACAACCCTGTCCTTAAGATCCTTTGTGCTGTCTGAAAGATCCACAAAACAACAGGGGGGACAGACTTTAAATGAGAAGCAGCAAAAATGCTGTCAAAAGCTAAGGTAAACAAATATAAAATATAGAGAAAAATAAATGTGTTTTGCCATTCTGTATGACTCAATGATGCATTACATTTAGTAGTGTCAACCATATGTGTTTAAGGCAAAAATGTGATTGTATTTCAACTGAAGCTTTTTCTTTGATTTTACAATATACCTGAAGTCTGCATAGCTCTGTATTATTCATTGAGACAAAGAATGATGGCAAATGAATTCAATACATCAATAAATTACATTTCAATGAAATTAATGCAATATATTTACTGTAAAAGACAGTAAGAACAAGATAATCAAGCTCCTTTCTGCTTTCCTTGTTCACCTCTTTGGCCATGTTTTAAACACTTCATTTTTTTCTAATGGGGCTAAAGGAGAGTTAGCAGGCTGTGTAGTATCATTTTTACTGTATTTCTCTGAGTCATTAAGTATTCTGAGAGATGATGGTATCTGGATTTGTCAGCTTGGTCCCCCTCCTTGCATCTGACATAGTCTCAGGGTCAGAAACAGGAACAAAGACTTGTTTAAAACAAAAGGAAGCAAGCAGCAGGACCAAAAATTATATATGCACATTAAGAATGTGCACAGCTTAGGAAAATAGTCTCTTTTTCCTGACATTCTCTGGTTCATCCATTTCTTAGAAAATCACAGCTATTCAAGTTTACAGTGATCTCTTTATAAGTTGGACATACAGAGATGTATGGAAAGATGACAAATTTGACAAATAGCATCTATAGCAAGATTAGACCAGCTACTTGTTACAGATTTTGGTTTACTAAAAAGTATTCTCAGTATACAATCATCTAAATAACTAATATGTCATTAAGGTAGAAGCAATAAAAGAGGACTTATTATTTAATCCATTAGTGAATATTTTTGCTACTACAATAGTTTCTGGATTGCACTTCTGAGATGACTGTACTGAAGTGATAGATACTTAAGTTTTGGTTGTGAAGTATCTGAGCCCTTCCAAAAGGGGATATTAACATTATTGCAAATTTTTTTAAAAATGCTCCAGAACAAATGCCATTTAGAAAAGTGGCTTTCAAAAATATTTCTTCAGAAAACAGAATTTAAAAAAAAAAAAGGAAGCAACAAATAGTGGATAGGTTTCTTTTTCTTCAAAAGATAAAAGCAATGTATTTTCTGAGACAAGGTTTTTATAGAAGGTTGCTTACAAGATAATTTATTTACTGATTTAAATCCTATAAAGGAAACAGTTATTCCCAATATAGAGGGTTTAGAGAGGTTTCATAATAAAGCCTGAAGACATAGTCAAAATCCTAAAATGAATATACAAACAAAGAGGGAAATGGGATAAAATTAAATATGAAGGCTTTAAATCTGAATTTTATGATTCAGTGTTTCTCATGCAGTAATTTACTATAAGTGAAATGAGGACACTGTGTCCTTACATGACTGATGTAAATGTGGATCCGAAACACAGGACATCCCTCATAATAAGTATGGGTTTGGGTGTGTCAGATATGTGTGTGGCTTCATTTGAAATTAGCTCCACAGCTGAAAAGAATATGATGAAGTTTATTCCCATACCATAGCAGAGAATGTCACAAACGAGTGACTCATTGCCTGAGCTATATTTTCAGTTTCTGTTGTGTTTGGTCATCTTTCTCCTGTGTGGGAAGGTGGCATGTCTGGTCTCCTAAATCCTGCTTTATGTGCAGTAGCTGAGACATGGTCAGCTGCAAAGGTGAAACAATTGTAAAATGTATCTCTTCCCCTTATTTTTCCCCTGACCTGTCAGACAGCTGGAAAACCTTCAGTGAAATTTCATTGACTGTGTGCTCTTCCACACATGGTCTGTAACACAGAGTAGGTTCAACCCTACCCTACACTATACAGTGTTTCCTATGTGGCTCTCAAGCCCCCTGATGTGGCACTTTGGGATATGGTATAGCGCTGAACAAGGCAGTGCTGGGTTACCAGTTGGAGTTGATGATCTTAGAGGTCTTTTCCAACCTTAATTTATGATTCTACACGTCATGATGAGGTGGGGGTCAGTCTGTTTTCCCAAGTAACAAGCAACAGGACAAGAGGAAATGGCCTCCGTACCAAGCAAGGTGTAGATCAGATATCAGGAAAAAATTCTGCGCTGAAAGGGTGGTCATGCATTGGAACAGGCTGCCCAGGGAAGTGGTGGAATCACCACACTCAGATGTGTTCAAAAGTCGTGTAGTTGTGCCACATGGGGATATGGTTTAATCGTGAACATGACGGTGTCAGGTTAAGTTGGACTTGATGATCTTAGAGGTGTTGTCCAACCTTAAAAATTCTATGATTCTAATGAGAAGGCTGCCATCATCCATGCACACCCATGACAATTGGTATCCCATATTTTCTTTTTTGTTTTTGAAGATGGCCTGTTTATGTAATTTAAAACAGAAGCATCCTTGGTTTAATATAAATAAATATACTCTCACATACAGAGAGGACAGCCGGTGCTGTTTGTGAGGGAAAAATAAATAAAGATTAATATTTAGGACCTTTCCAGAATCCTTCATAGTAAATGGAAGACATCAAAATTGACATGACTGCACTGTGGATTTCACAGGCTATATTTTCTCTAGTATCTACTTTTACCAGGGCACAGAAGTCACTGAGTTGCATGGAATACAACCTGAGACAGAATTTTTGTCCAGTCCTGTCAAAAAACTTTATTTAGCCAGATTCAGTTCCTAACCAGAGCCTTCACCTATGGAAGTTACACATGGCTCTTGTGTATCTGTGAGTCTTTCTTGTCTGATGCTTATATTTTGTTATTTGAATAGTAGCTCAACCAAGTCACTTTCAAGCAACCCTACCAAGCCAGAAGATGCAAAGGTCATCATGTCAAAATGACACCATGGATTCTCATGTACTGCACTACCCACAGTATAGTATGCCAGAGTGTGGAGGACAAGCTCATTTATGTTCTTGTTGGCGATAAAAGATCATCCCTCTTCAAATAATAAAAGTTAAAAATAAATGAACACAGTGCAACTGCAGAAAGAAATCTGCAGATGATTTGCATGTGAAACAAGAAAGAATACTTCAATTTGCATGACTACTCTCTGCTTGCTCTGAACTAGCTCACTCCTTTTATTCCTCCCTTTTTTCTCTTCAAGCTGTCATACAAGTTGGCTGAGTGTTTTACCATGCTAAATTCTGATATTTATGCAAGTGGATTGAGTACTTGCTATACTTCTTTGTCCACTAGAAGCTGAACTTCAACTCCCCTTTTGAGTGTTGAAAAGATGTATTGTGTGTACATATGGAGAAGGAATAATTATGGGGCTTCCTTGCTATTTATACTTGTTTTCTGTTCTTTTTTTCAGTTTTATGCATCCACTGATGGTTGTCACAATCATATTTCTTCTATGTGATAAAAAGTATAATAGTACAAAGAGATACATTCCATATCTCCTTCAGCACCTTGTCTTAAAGCCTTACAAGTTTTACATCTTTCAAGTACTTAACACAAAGTGCAAAATTCTCATATCCTGTCCTCCCCACTGAGATTTAGTTGATCTCATATATACACCCATTTCCACTGGATTTCACAAGCATCATGATAGATAGCAGGGCAGTTTGGAATATGATGATCTTTCTGGCTTATTCCATTACTTTCTTTTCCTTGATGATCATTTTAGGAGAGACGCGTTTCTTCCTCTGTGCTCACAAAACTCATTATTTCTTTGTATGGAGAAGTTGCCTTGTGTGCTCAATCACTTCCTCTCTATGAGAAATTCATTAGACACAGATACAGTCAGTCATGGTATTTCTCAAATTCTGTTGAACATGTATTTCTGACAAATGCTACGTGTTCACTCCAAGGCATGATGCAGTGTTAGTCATCTTTATGTATTCATACTAAAAATAGTCAACCCCACAGCCAACTACCTCTGTGTTTGTGGAAACCAGCTCTGTGACTGTGGAAGGGTGACTAACTCCTAGAGCAAACATTCTCCAGAATGCCTCCGCTTAGTCAGTTTAGCGAGGACATTTCCTCCAGTCTCTACATGATTAATGTTCTAACCATTGTCTTAAACATTAGCTTTGTATTGACAATGGTAATGAGAAACATTTAGTGTGGAACTTTGTTCCAAATTTAAAAGATGCTCTTTGGTAAGTTAAAGGGGATATCTTTATTGTTTGTAATGCCTCATGTTCCATTTTTGCTAAAGCACATGAGATCAAAGTATGCCCTAAGGCATCTTACATCACTGCTACAGTTTAAAAACTGTGTGTTGGCCAATAACTAGCAACAATTGATTGCTGGCAGATTTCACCAGGCACCACAGAAGGGGTCAAACTGATAGAAAATGCTAGTATCTTACATGAGAATGTGAGAATGTTCCTGGTAGCAGAGAACAAAACTGTTACAAACTTTTCTGTTCTGGACTAAGCCAGATCTCTGCAAAGCCAAGTAATAACTAGTTACAGTCAGTAAAAAAGCATATATTGTCATGCCTTTTATATATATATGCATGTTTGTACACATACACAGATATGTTTGTGTGTAAAATATTTAAATATCAATATATACATATTTTTGATAAATAAAAGAATATATGGACAAAAACTGACACGTCTGGTTTCCAGCTCTCATTTTGGCAAACTACATTCCAAGTCTTAGTTCTGAGCTTAGCACTATAGGTCACTCTTTAAATGAAACATATTTTCAGAAACCAGGCAAACATATGCCAAGCCAAACTATTAACACAAGTTAGAAAGAAAACACTAGTCTGAGCTTTCATCTGGAACTTGAAGAATTACTGTGTTCAGTGCTGAGCCTCTCACTTCAAGAAAGACATTGAGATGCTGGAGCATGTCCAGAGAAGGGTAATGAAGCTGGTGAAGGATCTAGAGGGTAAGTCCTATAAGGAGCAACTGAGGGATCTGAGCATGTTTAGCCTGGAGAAAAGGAGGCTTGAGGCAGACCTTATTGCTCTCTACAAAGGAGGTTGCTTCCTGAAATAAGGTTATAGTGAGGTGGGAGTCAGCCTCTTCTGCCAGGCAAGAAGTGACAGGACAAGACAACGTAGTCTTCAGCTGTGCCTGGGGAGGTTCAGGATGGCTATCAGGCAGGAAGAATTTTTTCATGAAAAGGTTTGTCAGCATTGGAATGGACTCACCAGAGAGGAACCATCCCTGGAAGTGTTCCAGAAACAACTGGATGTGGCACTTAGTGCTGTGGTCTAGTTGACAAGATGGTGACTGGTAAAACGTTGGACTTGATGGTCTTGGTCTTTTCCATCCTAAATTATTCTGTGCTTCTGTAATACATAAAAATAATAAGTCCAGAGGACACATATCAGAAGTTATCCTACAGAGTTGATTTGATGAAGAGTGGTTAAAAATATGAAAGGACTGAAATTTCAGTCCTTATGTTTAAAGCTATGTATTTGTATTGATATTAAATTACTATTTGATGAAAAGTTGGACATGAGCCAACAGCTTGTGTTCACATCCCAGAAGGCCTATCACATCCCAGGTTGCATCAAAAGCAGCGTGGCCAACA
The DNA here is from genome assembly GCA_024500445.1 of Entomyzon cyanotis. Lineage (NCBI taxonomy): Eukaryota > Metazoa > Chordata > Aves > Passeriformes > Meliphagidae > Entomyzon > Entomyzon cyanotis. The sequence goes on from JAKEPQ010001030.1 coordinate 30,650,106, forward strand.
GGGAGAGGAAGGGAATTCTGTGCCTCTACTCTGCCATTGTGAGAGTGCAGAGTGTCCTACCTGGATTGGTGCATCCAGCTCCGGGGTGCCCAGCACAGGAAGGACATGGACCTGTTGGAGAGAGTCCAGAGGAGAGCCACAAAGATGACCAAGGGCTGGAGCACCTCTCCTACAAAGACAGGCTGAGGGAGATAGGGTTGCTCATCCTGAAGAAGAGACAACTTCTAGTACATAAAGAAGGTTTATAAAAAGGGGAGAAACTTTTGATATAGGCAGATAGTGACAGGACAAGGGTTTAAACTGAAAGACGGCAAATTTAGATTAGATGTTAGGAGGAAATTTTTTACTCAGAGGACAGTGAAGCACTGGAACAGGAGTGCTTCCTTCCCACAGGAGGGATTGTGGCTGCCCCATCACTGGAAGTGTTTTCTGGCATGTTGGATGGAGCTCTAAGCAACCAGATATAGTGGGTGGCATCCCTGCCCATGGCAGGGGCTTGGAAGAAGATGATTTTTAAAGGCCCTTCCAACCCAAACCATTCTCTCATTCTGTGTTCTGGTTGAAATGCAGACTTGACTACTCCACGAATCTCGGACATTTTCCTTCCAGAATTTAAACAGAGGTGACAAGAAACTGTGATTAGTTAATTTTGTTTCAATGTTAGCCATTCTAAAAGCCGCTACCTCGACAAGGAGCTCAGAAATTAACAATTAATGCTCTTACTGAATGTTCAAAGTAATTATTTTTTTATTGTTTCTAAATGTACCTTTTGCCAAGGACACACCACTCTTGACTAGTTTCCTGTCTGCACTTGACACAGCAGAGATCTAGAACAATATCAGCATGACAAACAGAAATAACATCAAGGGGCACTATATACAAAACAAATTACTTGCTTTTGCCTCACTGACTGCCCAGACTGTCTTAATAAATAATACCCTGGCTCCCATTCAACTCCCTGCTTGCAGTCCTAAAAATTATGGCAGAGACTGTGTTTCGATGAGTATACTGAAAAAGAGAGATACACAGTCAAGCAAAAGGGGAAAAAAAAACAGAAAGAAAGCTGGAGATCAGTCTTTAGCTATCTAAACAGATATAATTTCATTTCTAATCTGGCCTTGGAAAAGAGGTGCAAAAATATCTCTCATCTGGTGTGTGCAACAGTTTGAAAGTAGTATACTCCAGAGGATCAAATTATTCAGGCAGCAAAATGAGAGGCAAAACAAGAGCCAAGGATTTTGAATAAATACTACAGCTGTGGGAAATGAGTTGCAGAAATAAAAGGAGGAGGGACCAGCTAGTTTTGAGGGTAATAAGCATAAGAAATCTGAAGGAAACAGAGCAAAACTGACTCTGATTTATACCCTAAATAACTTCATTGAGTTCATTAGAGTTCCATAGGATACTGAATACATCATCTCAGAAATTGGTTGGTATACAATGGCTGTGAATAAAAGAGAGGGAATTCTGCAGAAATACCAGTCCTTTTGTCTTAAGGTTTTTATATTATACTATTTCAGAAAACTTGGAAAATGACAGTCTCAGAGTGGTAGCTAGCGCCAACAGTATTGCAAGCAGGTGTTACACAACTCCCCAGCTCCCCCAGCTCTAGTCCTCTGCCTTCATCCACAATTCCTCTGCTGCTCTCAGTTTGGATCACTCTATGCTGTTAATTTTGTGATGAACTGGGTAGTGCTTTTGTTATGCATACAGATGTGCAGCACTGACTAGAAACAGATCTCAAGATTGTTTCCACTTTAGGTATCTTGGCCTTCTTATGTCTGAGCTTTTCTGTTTTTCCAAGCTTTCCAGTCCTCTGTGTTTGTAAGGTGAAAAACAAAATGGACTGAGCCACCCAAAAGTGATTTTCCACTAGGGACTGTTTCTGCTTCTGCAATTCTGTTCCATGCACCCTTCCTTCCTGTTGATTTTGCTGCTTTGGATCTCCCAAGCCAGGCTCCTTATTGCCAGGGAGAAGGCTTTGTTGCCTTCCACCAGTCCTTTCTCCCCACCATCCCCATATAAGTATGGGTTTGGGCATGACTCGGAGATGAGTGTTGCTTCATACAGAATCTTGCCTCCTGTCTGTGAGAAAAAGAATGCATTTCTGTATTCAGCCAAAAGGCAAAGAAACAAATAGTGAATCCTTATTCACAGGGAAATGTTTTATTTACAATATATTGTATATGAAAATATACATGTAGCAGCAACTGTGACTTCTGTATCAGACCTAAATGTCTCTGTGCCTGAGCCATCCATCTGAAGTGGCCCTTTAAAGTTTCATCTATTTTAATTATTTCCTATGAGTTTCTACAATTTTTCCTAACTTTACTGGAGATTGAAGACAGAAAGTTGAGATTAACCCAAAGAAGGAGGCCTACCACTCAGAAAGATCAAGAAGTACATAGGCTTTATTTTCATATAACCTAACTGTTAAATCAAAAAGGTGAAATCTCTGCTAAACTTTCACCCGCTTTTTTTTTTTTTTTGTTCAAAGGACCTTTTGGTCATAATCCTGATGTTCTCAGATACATTGTATTTGGTTTCACACATAAGTCAGGCCCACCTCTCCATCTAACTGCTAACATCAGGCAGTACTGATGGTCAGCTTAAACTGTTATTTAAAGTGCAGCTACTCTGTGCAGGAGACTGGCTCAGCTTCAAGTGTGGATGTACTGCAAGCAGAACCCGTGTCATGTAACAATGTGTTGGCTTTTGTATTCAGTTTCTTCAGAATGGAATCAATTCCATAAGTGATACTTCAGTCCCAGCCCCAAATACTGAGAGTCCAAGGTGTTTGGCTCTCAGGGAGGGTTAGCATTGTGGTGGGATGCCCACCAAAGCCACTCTGTCATTCACCTCCTGAGCTGGATAGGCAAGAGAAAATACAACTGAAGTCTCATGGGTTGAGATAAGGACAGAGAGAGGAGATAAGGACACTCACCAATTACTCCCCACCAGCAGCACAGGGGTACAGGAAATGGAGGCTGCAGTCAGTTCATCACACATTGTCTCTGCCACTCCTTCCTCCACAGAGCGGACTCCTCACACTCTTCCTCTGCTTCACCATGAGGTCCCTCCCACAGGGGGACAGTTCTCCATAATCTCCAGTGTGAGTCCTTCCTACAGGCTGCAGTTCTCCACAAACCATGCTGCAGAACTTCTCCAGCATGGATTTCCCACAGGATCACAGTCCCCTTCGGGCATCCTCCTTCACCATTATGGTGTTCTCCACAGACTGCAGGTGGATATTTGCTCCACTGTGGCTTCCATGGGCTGCAGGTGCAAAGCTGCCTCACCATGGTCTTCCTCATGGGCTGCAGGGGAATCTCTGCTCTAGCACCTCCTCCCCCTCCTTCTTCACTGATCTTGGTGTCTGCAGAGTTGGTCCTCTCACATATTCTCACTTGCTTCTCCTGACTGCTGCTGGTGTTGTGCAGCAGAGTTCCTAACTCTGTTATCACAGAGGTGCTAACATTGTCACTGCTGGGCTCAGCCTTGGCCAGCAGCAGGTCAGTCTTGGAGCCACCTGGCACTGGCTCTGTTGGACATGGGGGAAGCTTCAGGTAGCTTCACATAGAAGCCAACCCAATAGACCCCTGCCACCAAAATCTTACCACACAAACCAAAGACAAGCACAAAGAACAAATTGAAGTAGGAGAAAGGATAAAGCAAGAAATGTTTTCTACTTATCACCCACATTTATAGAGGTGAGAGTTCAACAAAATGCCGGGAAAACATGATCTGGAAGGAGCTTTTTTTCTCACCTGAGCTATTTATTTTCTGCAGTAAACTGCTAGATGCAGTATCAGTAGAATTAGGATCCCAGGCAGTAGGCAAAAGATGCAGCTGTAAAATAAGCTATTGAGGTGGGAAGATCTTTTCAAGAAGAACCAGGAATCCAAGATGTTTGTCATAAAGGGTGGAGAAAAAAGCATGAGGGAAACAAAACAGTATTTGGTGCAGTATCCTTCCAAAGCATATCATAACAGTTACCTATTCTCATGAAATCAAGACTAAATCTATTGGAACAATTAATATACAGAGCTTTTGGGTCCTTACTTACATGCTTAAATGCATAAATACAGTTTGAAAACTTTATATTTTTTTACTGTGGTTAATTGAAAAAAATTGCAGCTATACTTGGAAAGCCAACAGATGGCTCCATGCCACTGAATTCGTCCACACATCCTGTGACACTGACCATCTTTAATTACAGGTGTCTTTATAAAGTTTTCTATAATGACTCTGGGAGAAGGCCAAATTATCAATTTTATCTTTTCTTCTTTCCGGGGGTTTCTCTCCCAAAGCTGAAGGTGGTCAATATTTTGGTAGAAATTGTCAGTTTCTGCCTGGCAGGAAGGAAGGAAGAGCCTGTATCACATGTGTGTAAGATAATTATAGGAGCTTTATTTTTTTAAGGGCAATACATGTAGAGCTTCTTTAGTTATTCTTTCTTATGTTGCCATTGCAAATATTTTCTATGGAATTTTTCTTAGAGTATATACACATACTCACACTGAGGAGATTCACAGTCCACACATGAGAATTTGTCCATGGATCTCAAAAGTAAAGGGAAAATGCTACTCTCACATCTGGCAGTCATTTGTTCATCACAGAACTGTGCATCTGAAAATATTGCATAATAGATATGCAGGGCCAAAATCTTCCTGGGTGTAACAGTACTGACGTCAATTCCCTTACACCACGAAATAATTTTTTGTGTAGAATGCAAACTGTTTTCATGAAAGATGGAGAAACACTTTAGTATGGGTGCTTCTAAACAGCTGGCAACTGGTAGACATTGGCTTGCTGGTCAATGGCAATAAATGAGATGGACCACGGAAAGGCAAAAATGAGTAGGGGTACGGAGACTAAAACAATTGGTATTGAGGATTTGAAATGCTATGTGCTGCATGTAAGGGATGCTATTTCAGACTATCTCTAGATGAACACTTGAATTGAGTAGATACTGTAAGTTGGAAAACTTGGGGTGTGCTCCTGAAATGCCTACAATTTTCTCATAACTATCATGCTTGGATGTCCTAGAAACATGGATCATTGCCTGCTAACAAAGGGTAAAGTTTTTAGGCATACCTATGTGACTTAAAAAGCAGATGAACTCTCTTGAAAAAAGGCAGGAGCAATTTGCAATTTGCAATTCTTGTGCTGTCACTGAGATTTTAAATCTCCAGCTACACTTCCTCTCTTGCTTTTAGGGTGGCTATTCCTTGGAGTACTCCCTAACTCACAGTGTTAAAAACAGGTAAACTCCTTTACCTGACACATGAATTTACCTCCTGGTTTCATCTGTTGTGGATTAGGAACCATTCTACTAGCAGAGAAGCAGGAAGGGGAATTTCTTGCAGGAAGGGGAATTTCTTGCAGAAAGTTCATGAAAAATGGGAAAGTTAATATCTGGAAGCACTAGCTGATGGCTGCCAAATTAATATTTCTCAAATTTTTGTGATGTTGAATTTTGGTTTTGCAATCCAGAGGGTTTTTTGGATGATCCTTTGTGCTCTAAGAAAGGTACATGTGGTACATGTTCCTAAAAGCAACCATGCAGATTATCAAAAATATTATAAAAGTTTAGACTCTGCACAGTAGGACATTATATAGATTTAGGGTCTGCATATATAATAAAGTTATATAAATACTTATTAATCACACATCTCAGTAAACCTTAGGCACATTTCAGGGTACATTTGTGGCTTCAGTGCAATAAATGGAATCTTTGATAAAAACAGAACTTTACCCTTAGCCCAAAACAATGTAAAATTGTTTCACAGATCGTCCATGCTTTTTGCAAGTAATGTCTGTAATTTACAAACTGTATTTGTCTGTAGTATGCTCACTGTATTGTCTTGCACAGAGGAAATAGCATGACTTGGCTTCCTCCCTAATTTTTCCATGTCTATGGGCTCCTGACCCTGTTCAAAAGGAATTCCTGTACTTCTCTAAACAGAGGCTGCATGTGCTGCTGGTACTTACTGTAGCCACAAAACTAAAAGGAGATTATGGCAGTCACAGCTTAACCTAAAATCCTAAATCAGGTTCTTGCAGCTAGGAATGCCACCAATTCAAAAAAGATACTTTTTGTAAGCTGTAAAGCTCTTTTTTAGAGAATTATCATATTAAATGTACCTGCTGAATAATTTAGGCGTGTTTTTCTTAAACATCTGTGCCTTTACAGCGTTCTCTCTTTGATTCTATTTAGTGGGAACAAGGTCAGGATACAGGATCTGGATATGTACGCAAACACTTAAAAATATATTATGGATATATTCCTTATAAATTTTGTATTGGCATTGAGTGTGAATTTATATTTTTATATTGTTCAGCTAGTTTGCCTCAATGGATTAAATTGAACTACCGCAATATAAACTAGATACTAGAAAGCAAAAGGAAAAATCTGTGTATGCACAGCTTTGAATTAAAACTATTATTATTTCTTTAATTGAGCAATTTCAGATTGCAAAAATCAGCATTTGCAACTTCAAACATAAAACATAAAATAACATCCTTAGTCTAGTCACAGTTAGCCACATAGTGACTAAATATAGCATCAGCTAGTCTTCAGGATGTGCCCACAATAACAGATTACTCAAAATGTTCTGCTGCTATTCCCTACCTAATATTATGTCTACAACAAAATGTGGAAGTTTAAAATATCTCTGTAATTATGGTAAACAGACAACAATCACCAAAATTGCAGACCACTGTCCACTGTTCCTAACCTACAGACTGTATATAGAAAACTAAATTAAACAATTCTTCTTACCCCGGTAATAAAATGCATGCTGAATTCCAGGTGTTGGTGAAGCACAGGGAAATTATATTTTGAGTGAGATATAAACTCCACCCCCGATTTTTGTTAAGATTTTTAGATGATTTCGAATTCTGAAGAATTAGCCCATGTTTCCTTACTGAGTTGAGAATTTTGACGGACATTTTAAAATGTAGAAGTCTTTAGAAAAATGACACTATTTCCTCTTGCTTCCTTGCTTTGAAATGGGGATATTACTCAGTGTCCAAAACCTTGATCCAGGCTAACTCAATAACTCAAGCCAAGTTCCTCTTTGAATTGAATGCAAAACGGAGCAGGTATTTTTAAGTGTCTCCCCACCCGTGTTTTGGGAAAAGCAGTCCTTGTTTCCGGGCATGACTCCCACCCCTCCCTGCCCGCGACCCCGCCGGTGCCCTTCTGCTTACGTACAGCAGCCTTTGAGTGAGAACAGGAAGAGGCGAATCAAAGAAGCAGCTGTTCTCTGAATCACAATCCTCTCTGGATTTCTCTATTAAAAAAAAAAAAACCTGATAGAAAGACAAGACAGAGCAGAAGCATAACATTCCTTGAAGCCACCTTTGCAGCTGCTACCAAGAAGCTCACGGGCAGGTTGATAACTATGGATGCAAGTGCACATGAAGTTTTGTCCTTACAGATTGAGGGTTTCTTTCACTTTGGCTTGCACAGTCTACAGGGCTGGATAGCTACAAATTCAGACTGGTCTGAACAAATTATCTATGCGAAGCTGCCTTAGTTTGGCTCCAGAAGTTTCCCTTTCATCAGTTGCTGAATAAAGACTTCCCAAGCCCACTTTTAATATTTTCAAAGTTTGTATTTAAGAATCACTTTTGTCTTTGCTAACCAAATGTTTATCCATTTTCAGTCTACTTGCTTCCTGGTCTAAGTGAGCATGTAGAGGCCAAAATCTAATATCAACACCCTGTAAACAGTTTTCTATCAGGACACCTATGTAAAATTTAAAGACTTGAATAATAATTATTTTTCAAATTCAGGAAAACCTTTCCTTTTTTCATTTTAGAAAGACCACTTTGCATTGTATTTTTCTGAATTCAGATTATCTGTCTCTTAATTACTTCAGATGCTTTTTCTGTGTTTAGGGCTCTAAGATATCCTGAATTTCAAAATAAACTTTCTTTTGTCTTTTATATAACAGGTGACTTAGAGAGTTTCTGTACGAGATACTCTGAAGATATTTGTAAAACAGCCAAACATCCAACATGTTTTGGAATTCTTTGAAACATGACTGAAACCATAATCTATAAAAATGGTTCGAGTTTTCTGGCCTAAGAACCAACCTTCTATTCAGGTTTTGCGTGGAATTTTATCAGCATTTAGAGGTAACTAGCAAGAGCTAAGATCATAAAATCATAGAATATCCTGAGTTTGAAGGGATCCACAAGGGTCATTAAGTCCCACTTCTGGTCCTTCACAGAACACCCCAAAAGTCACACCATGTGCCTGAGAGCATTGTACAGACCCTTCTTGAACTCTGTCAGGGTTGGGGCTGTGACTCCATCATGATTCCCTGGGGAGCTGTTCCAGTGTCCAAACACTCTCTGGATTAAGAACTTTTTCATGATATCCCACCTAAAGCTCTCCTGATGCAGCTTCAGGCCATTCCCTCGGATCATCTCACTGGTCACCAGAGAGAAGAAATCAGTGCTGCCCCTCCTCTTCCCCTCATGAGGAATCTGTAAACAGCCATGAAGTCTCCTCTCAGTCTCTTTTTCTCCAGACTGAACAAACCAAGTTGTTCAGATGCTCCACATATGGCTTCTTCTCTTAGACCCTTCACCATCTTCACAGCCCTCCTTTGGACACTCTAGTAGCTCTGTATCCTTCTTATATTGTGGTGCCCAAAGATGCATACAGCAAAGTGAGTGTAAGCATTCCTACATTATTAGAATCATAAATTACGGTGCTTTTACCTCTTCCTCCATTAAATTGTACCACAAGTTAAAAAGTACATTCATTCACAACTGATCCATTTCCATGCCAATTCCTGAAAGCTTCTTAGACTTAATTCCTTTTCTCAGCTGTAATTTCCCTTGGGCTATTTAGAGAAACAAACAAAAAAAAAAAGACAAAAAAAAATCATTAATGGCTTTCCTTCCTGGCTCATAGTCCCTTCCTTTCTTTCTGCCTTTACTGAGAAATTGGATTCTGTGTAATCCTTTTGAAAACTAGACACTCAATCATTCCATAATTTATCTATCAAATCAGATGTAGACTTACTTGCATTAAGACATATTAATGTTCCCTAGAATGCTGTTTGTTATGTGCTTCCACAGTACAGCCTTGTGGTTCTGAAGTTTCGCCTACACACTCCCATTCTCCCATTCAAATCTAGATTTTTCTCATAGTCTAATATATTTTCATTAAAGGAATCCAGGAATTCCTTTCAGGGGGTCAACATGACAAGAATTTCTAGAATGTATGTACTCAAACTACCGGAGCAATCTAGTGAGTATTACATATTTAGTATAATAATTCCCTGCTACTTAATTTAGCAGCCTCTTTGGTAAAAGCACATGACCCACCCCTCAAAGTGTTCAAGGCCAGGTTGGATGGTACTCTGAGCAACCTGGTCTAGTGAAAGGTGTCCCTGGTCACAGCAGGGGGGTTGGAACCGGATGGTCTTTAAGATCACTTCCAACCCAACCATTCTATGATTTTATGATTGTGCCTTCTTGCAAAACCTTTACATTTCTTCAATGAAATAATATATGCATATGACTAATGGAAGCAGCTACATTGCAGAATAATTACAGTTTTGAGCATACAGAACAGGTTTTTACATGTTGAAAACAAAGTTTCACATTTTAGATTTCCAGTGTCTGACATGAAACCAGAAAAATGTGGCCACAACTTACTTGCAACGTGTTTGTGGACAAAATGCAAAATGCATAGACCTCACCAAATAAGGGAATTGCCACATTCCATCATGACTCAGTTTAAAACGAAAGTGGTGATATGTAGGGAATGCTGAAATTGGACATTTGCTACCTTGTTGCTTCATTGTCATTAAAAGTCACCATGGACCTTCAGAAACCTTTTCCTCCCACTCACTTTGTTTTTAATCATAGATGTTAATAAATTTCATAATGTAGAAGATGGTGAAAAAACAAGTCTCTCTGTTCTGAAATTATTAAAATTGTGTTTTAAATTTCCATTCTGGTAACTTCTGTAGACCTTTTCCCACATATTTTACATGTGGTACTAATATGGGCAGTAAAAAGAACTTTCCAACAAATTTAGTTGGTGGCCTTGGATGACACTTTACATTTCATAAAGTGTGAAAACAGACCTAGCTAATGACTTAAGACATTTATATCCTTGATTAAACATTTCATGAATACATAACTTTAATTTTCATTGTGACTTGGGCTTCTGAATGGAAAAGTCACTTTTGAAAAAGAGCTTAGATGCCTGACTTGGATATCTTTTGATCATCCTTTGTTAGCTTTAGCATAAAAAAAAAATGAAGCACACATTCTTGTAATATTTCATCAAGTTCTGACTAAGAGAGAATCAGAAATGTTCTAAATGTACAATTACAAACAGGCATAAACTTTGAGACATTTTTGTGGTTTCAGAGAAAACTGACTTAAGTACATACGTCTGGAAAGTCCCACCAAGAAGCCACTTCTGTATTTTCAGGAAATTAAGCAAAAGGGCATACTGCTATTTTTCTATTGTCATTTGTTTATTTATTTTAAGCCACATAATAAGCAGAAATTTGTGATCATAGGTGCAGTATTTAGAACAAAAATAATTTTTTTGAAGATAAAAGAATTGTTCATATAAACAACTGTTCTCAAAAATTTTGAGACCAGTTCTAATGGTCTTATATTGAGTGAGACTGTGAATAGTGGGAGGGCTCAAAGCTTTGTAGCTGTGGAACCAAGCCGTGATCACAGTCATTCTCTTAAGTACTTTATTTTTACTTCTTTTTTCTGGAATGACCCACAGAGACGACTGGACAGATGAAAAGTAGTAGGATGTGCCAGAAGATGCCTCTGAAAATCTTGATAAAAGGGTGACTGGAAGAGTAGTATCCTGGATTAGATTGCTATTCTTGAGCATAGGAGCAGCTCTACTAGGTCTGAATGATCCTGTAGCCCCACATCCTGTCTCCAGCACTGGTCAAGAGCAGGGACCTGCAGAAGAGTGTAAGAACAGGATGACTATATTGTCAACATTCCCTGGTATTTGGAAGATCCCGATAACCAGCAGTTTGGAATTCAGAAATTTTTTTACGTAAGAGCCTTGGGTTTGTCTAGCTTCATCTTCTATCTCCAACAATAGTCGTAACTAGATGCATAAAACCCAGTCAAAGTGGGTTAAACACACACTTTCCCAGTCTCTTGATTCTTTCAGATTTGAAGTCTTCCTAATCCTGATACAGTTTGTGCAGTAATCCATAAATAGGTCTCTCTCCCAGTTAGACAACCTTTCCTTGAAATGCTGTAAATTGCATAAATCCACCATGTCCTTTGGTAACAAGTTTCACAGGCCCTTCTGCTTTGAATTTAACCTCTAACAGCTTAATTTGATGGTCACTACTTCCAATTGACAGAGACTGCAAGAAGTTGGTCCATGTTAATAGACATTGGATAAAAATTACAGTCAGTGGGATTCTCATGTAGCTCAGAATCACATTCCCCCTTTTCAAAAAGCAAATGTCTTAATCATACCTACTCTCTGCATTGACAAAAAGGAAATTCTCTCTCCTTTCTTTAAGTTTTCCAGATCAAAAGCTTTTTCTATTCTCTTAGAGTTTCTGGATTTCAGTACCACTTTCTGTCTAAAGCCCCTGGCAATCCAGAAGACAGGCAGAAGGCACTTGAAAGATTTCAAGTATGAGTAATGAATCTTCTTCCAATCCTGAGAAAACAGATAAGAAATCTTGGAAGCAAGACTGTTTGTAATGATACAAATATCAGACAGAGGCTCACAGCTGCCAAACTGAAGCCTGATCATTCAGGATACTTTGACTCTGTCCCAGCTGACCTCTCAGCAATATTGCAGAACTGTGAGATACTGAGTGAGCCCTAAGCTGTGTAATTAATGATCGCGGTGGAGGGATCACAAGTTGAAGCTTAAATAGAAAGTAGCTGTTTCATATCATTGCTATGCAATCTTTGTAACTTTGTGCTGAGAAAAAGTTGAGTCCTGTAGCACTAACAAAAAATGGAAGGAAACAAGAATATTTTTCATATTGGCATAATAAGTACTTAATAAGTTCTGTCATATCTGCCACTGAAAGAGTGATGAGCTCACATAGTTCATACAATCAGAGCATATGCACATTGTGGAATGTCTAGCAGCAGTTAAAGACACTGTTCCTTTGTTCAGTTGCCTCTTTGGTGTCGTGAAAGCATCTGTCTTCTGATAATGTAGGATGCCTCTTCATACCTCATACTTTGTTTTTGTTTTCTATTTTTAGGACCAAGTCCCCAGTGTCTTACCTTACAAAAGGTAAAATGTATGGAGCAGGCATTTTTTGGTAAGGGTTTAAGTCTGAAAAATGCAATCAGTGATGTGAATTTACAGAAGAACCATCCTGTCATGCTGTATCCTGCTACTCCCACGTACAGCACAGTGCTGTGTGCAGTGTCACAGCCTCACCTCGCAGAAGCCTCCAATCTGACAAGATATGACAGCTGATCTTGCACACATCACCATGCTTTACTGAAATACTAGGGTTTGTTATGCATAGTGACATGCTGATAAACTCTTAATTAGCTGCTGTTTATGAGTGTCTGCTTTTACAGTAGATCCTAATTCATTTCCCTGTGTCTATATTATGTCCCTATATGCCAAATATGGATTATATTGCAACTGGTATCCTCTTGTGTGTGCATATACAAAGGATGATTAGCTGTAAAGCCTTCTGTGAGATATTTTAAAGGGAAAAGTATTTACAAAATATATCGGGTTGCACCAGGCAGCTGCCTAAATTCTGGAATTAATATCTCCTAACCATTTATATGCCAGGAGTGTCATATCTGCTAACCATTTATATGCCAAGATTGTCATTCAAAGCTACTTGTAACTGTATCCACTAAAGCAAAAAATCTATTTGGCAAGTTACATTTTTCTGACTCCCAGTTTCCTTGGTACTAAACATTATGCCAGCCCAGCACACGGGTGTCATTATGCTTTTTCTCAGATTACCAATCTCTGTGGTCTACTGTGCTGTCACTCGAAATTTCAGATGTCTGTTTCTAATTGAATACTTTCTTTTGTGATAATAAAGGTGATTAATATAGTGATATAGTGTCCTAAACATTATAGTGTTTTTCAGAACATACTAGACACTTTTGCTTTAGCGCCACAGTACTGTTCTGTAATTATACATCTTTTTCTCAAAATGGGGTTAAAAAAGAAAGTATTTTTCTGAGGACTGCAAATAACATGATCTCTAAAGAGATCTTTGTGAAAAAGATAAAAATCTAAACTTTTACTTTTCGCACTGGAATCAGTGAAAGCATTTCTGACACAATTCCTTTTGTGATAATATGTAATATTCTATGGTGTCTTCCCTTTTGCAAAGACACCTTTCTTTCAGAACACATTCCTCAGTAAAAATGCTGAATAAAATTAGGCTGTACTTAGAACTAGATACCTGTTACATTCTGTCTTTGAGCAGCAATGAGTGCAGTTGGTACCTGTGCTTCTGTTGGAGTCCCTTTTCACTCCTACAATAAAAACAAGTGCTGAGTAGATATGACTTCTACTTTTATTTATTTTGGTTTTTTAAATTATTTACACCTGTATTGAGATTTCACTCTATTTTAAACTGCTCTGTTATAGGTCTATGTTTCCCCACCCTTTTAATTTGCATCCCAATCACAGTAAAGCTTGCAAAAGAGAATGCTATGGAGAGAAACAAGGGAGAAACAGCATAGGCTGTTTCACTAGAACAAAAGAATTTTTCTTTCTTCAGATACCAAGAGGCTTTATCTGTGAACCTAATGGGTGAGCTTATCTCTAAAAATTGAGAAACATGCTGAAGTCCTGATTCTCTGCCACTTTAGGTTTAATGAAGTAGAGTTGCAAAATGATCCTTGTGGCTTGCTACTTTGTCTATCTGGTGATTCCTCTCACAACTTCAAAGGACATGCAAAAATAACATTCACCCCACATTGCCACCCACTTACATTGCCCTTTTTTACCTCTCTCAGCTTTTCCTTCTCTGATGGACATGGGAGTGACAGCAGAACTTCCTTAGTTCGGCTGCCAAATACTCTTTTCCTGTGGGAGTTGGGAGACCTACTAGTAAAGGTACCTTCTGCATATTCACATTTGAAGGTCATTGTCTGGCTTTGTGCTACTACTTATGTGCTAAGCTCAGTGCTGATAATACAGGATCCCTTCTTTGAAGCTTTAACCCCAAAAGACACCATTTCCATTTGGCAGTAGTTTCTGATTCGCATGTTCACTGAAGTCAGGCTTCCTCTTTTGAGAACTGGAGGAAACTAGATTTGTCATTTGAAATGTCAGCAGCTTTTACATTAAAAAAAAAAAAGGATGGGAAGTAAAGCCAGTGATTTGTACTTCTATCATAACACTGGCAAGACCTCTGAAAACAGGAACAAGAACAGGTCTTGGGATATTTTAAGTGTGGCGCCAAATTAGTTCCAACCTGTATCTGTTAAAAAGTAGAAGTCAGCAGGAACATAAAACACTGTTGATTTATGTTCCTTAATCTCCTCCCAATGTCATATTACTCTCATTATGCAGTTGCCTTTACAAGCTCCAGCAAAGGACTGGCATCACCAAGGACTATGGAAAGCCCTGTGTACACACATAGAGAAAAGGAATGTCTTCTCCTTAATTAGCAACCTTACTTATTTCTCTCAGTGTGAGATTGGAAACTATAACAAAATCACCGCTGTCAAAATACACTTTAAAAATAAACAAAATTCAACACAGAACTGTCTTCTATAAACTATTTTACAAATAACCTCAGGGCGTTATCATATGGACAGAAAATCAGTTAATTACAAATTCTAAAGCAATATTTACACATTCACAAGCACAACCACATAATGGCAATGCAAAGAGCTCCTGTGCAGGACAATTTCTGCTCAATTGTCTATTAAAATGGGATCATCACTTGGCCTGTTTTCAGAAATTCTACCTTGATTCAGGTCAGAAGTCTGGTGGCTTCACCCATTAAAATCACATTTCAGTGCATTCACCACAAGAGAACGAATACAAGACAGACAAACATGAAACAGAAGAATCAATAAAAATAAAATCTGTGGAAAACGTAGTCTGAGAGCATCACTCAAAAAGCCAAGGTGAGTGAAATGTTTGTAGATACAGGAGTGCCACGTTTTTGACACAGGATGACAGATGGATAAAGGTGTGATTCACAAGCATTTACTGAACAGAGAATTAATCTCAATATTACAAGAAAATTTGTGATGCAGAGGAAAGTCTGAGAGAGACCATATGGCTTTAAGTCAGGAAAATAACAGGTTTGCTGCCTGTAAAAAAAAATCTCTTACTGAGGTATGTGGTTTTGATTGCAGATTTAGCAAATGATTGGCACAATATAATAGTGTAATTGTAAGAACCTCAGAATTATCCTACATTGGTGGTACATGCCTTTATTGTATGGGCTGAAGTCTCAGCCTGGCTCTAAATGCTTGTGTCTATCTCTTTTTTTATATTCATTATTCATTTTTTTCATAAAAGATATTTTGTTTGAAGCAGTATGTGGTATGTCATTCAATCTATCCACTGAATTTAGCTTTACTTATCTGGGGCAGAGTCTCTAAAAGAAATTTATTTCCATTTGGAAATGTGAACATTTAATAGGAAAATGCTGTTTGTTTTGCAATTAATTTCTTTTTATGGATGCATAGTCAAAATCTGAAAAAAAAAGTTTGACAAATTTTGTCCAGTTTGAAGATGAGATTACATTCCTCCACAACACTTAAAAAAAAAAAAAAAAAAAGCTGAGGGAAATCACTTAGGTGTTTATTCTAAACATATTCGATATATAGAGAGGAAAAATATCTAACTGTGTCCTGTTAAGTATTCCTGGAAACAGGTGGTGACCTCTGTCAAACACGAAATGCATGGCAGGGGACAGAACACAATGAAGTGGCTTCCAGAAGTTGCACCTCAGCTGCACTAATGAATTTATGCTGTGCTTTGACTAGAGAATTACTAGACAACAAGTGCACTGAGTCCTTTTCATGGAGAACATCCACATTGCTCCCTTCTCCAGTAACCAAAAACCCATGGAGTCCCAGTTGCAAAGGTGGTCCTGTGCCAGCTGGCTGCCAGAGCAGCCCCTTGGAAGCAGAGTGGCTGGCAGAGGGGAGGAATGAGAGCACCCAGCGTGCAGAGCTCCCCTCCAGCAGCACTGCCATCCCTGTGCTGCCACGCTTCCTGCTCAGCCAGGAACCCTCTCAACAGCCCTGCTCTGGCAACAGACCTGAGCAAATTACATGCGTGAAGTCCACTTTACTCACAACCCTTGCAGCCACAGAGACAGAACTTGTGATGCAGCTTCTCAGTAATTCACCCAAAGGCAGACCAGGCTGAGGAAGAGAAATGAACAAGAGTAATTCCCCTCAGAACATTTGCATCCTCTTCCCAGTACTTCCTCATGTTCCTCATTGCCATCTTTTCTTTCTCAATATAGAACTTCAAATATATGCATGCAAAATTCAATTCTGTATTATACAGCTTCCTCTGTGATTTTTCCAATCCTTTTTAAGTTTTAATATGATTCTTTCCGTATTCCTCAAATGTGGGACTAGAAAATAACAACAATAAAAAATAAAAATTAAGTTCTTACTAGAAATTTTTGCATTTCCATTATGATCTTCAGTCTTCTGTATAGCTCTAAACAACCTTTATCTAGTTTCTCAAAGTCTCTGTTGACCACTTCTATAAATCTAGTCAGGATACCAACTCGAGCGCATAACAGCAGTCCTAAGTGCCCCTAAATTACCTTCAGAAAATACCTGAGATGCCTCTATTCCATTTACATGCCTGATTAAGTGCTTATTTTCTATGCAGAGCAAAGCTCTTGCTTTGAAAGTTCTGTTTACTTAACAATTATCTTTTTGAACTGGAGCAATGTTAGAGGTTTCTACTCTGGTATTTCCAAATCCCTTCTTGGCATGGTTAATCAATCCAAAAGCCTTTTTCTTGTTTAAACAGAAGACTGAATTTATGAAGGCTACAAATCAAGTTTCTTTACCTTATGTTATAGTTTGGGTAGTCTCTGAATTTCTCGCCTGTAATATGAAGACACTGACCTACAGGCCAGCTTAGCAGCTCTGCACTACTCCAGTGAGACAAAACAGTTTTATCTGCTAGTAGGCTTTATTGAAAGACAATTCTTTTCCTTTCCTTCTATAGCTTCAGTGGCTACAGAATGTTTGGCTTTCCCTTTTCCAAAGACTTGGCATGAACATCACTCTGGGAGAAAGCTGGTGTGTTCCTGTCAGATTCATCTCTGCCTGAAATGTGGAGTTTAAGCAGTGGTCCTTTAACTTCTCTGAATGAAAAGTTTTTTCTTTGTCCACTCTTTGTTCTTATTCAGAATCAGTTCACTTAAAGGAGAACATGACCTGTCACCTTCTGGTGGGCCTGAAAGTTATTTTAGCCCCCAAATTCAGTAAACACAAAGACTTTTTCTAGCTGTATTCACATCCCTCTTAAATGTTCACAGCCTCTCTTCTTTGTGATTTCAAGCATTCTTCAGTATTAGCCAATATATAAGGCAAAAATACATATATTTTCATTCTTCCAAGAATAGACTAGTATTAAATAACCATAAATCAGTTAGAGACTGATCCCAGCTGAGATCACAACTCAAAATTCCAAAACTCAGAGCAGAGTCCAATGTTTGAATCTCTTCTATCCAACATTGTATAAATCCTTCATGAATGTGGCTAAAGTACTACAACATAGACAGCTTCAATTGTTTTCTCTCTCTGCTTAGCTGTTTTCATGGCCTCAGTCTTGTCACTTTATCTTTCTCACACTGAATTTCTCCAGCTATAAAATGGTGTTAAATTGTACTTCTTTGCAAAGTATTATGAGATAAACTGGTGAAATGTTTCTGCAGTCCCAGAGTTTTGTTATAGTGATCGTGATCAGAACCCTAAAGATTGCACTGAATATAAGCAAAAGATTTTTGTGCCATTCGTCACAGGTACAAAACCAAAACAATTTTTTGGATATCAAAAGTGACTGGACCACAATTGTTGCCCTCCAAGTGG
This sequence comes from Entomyzon cyanotis, assembly GCA_024500445.1. NCBI lineage: Eukaryota > Metazoa > Chordata > Aves > Passeriformes > Meliphagidae > Entomyzon > Entomyzon cyanotis. Next base: position 30,668,178 of record JAKEPQ010001030.1, read on the forward strand.
TTACCCATTTGTGAGTGACAGACATACTAGATGATGTAAAGCACAGAGGAGTATCTATCTGATGGCTTCCAGTAAAATAGATACTCTTGTTCACCTTTAGTCTGTGATCTGGCATATAAAGGGAAAGTCAGCAGATTGAAAAGGTTTCCACATCTGCTATGCATGTTGGAATTATTAAAACTGGAATTTTTTAAGGAAAGCATTATTTACAAAAAGTACCTCCACTTTAAAAGACAACATGCAGTTCTGACTTTTCAATACAGGACAGCAATGAATCTTTAACTGTTTGCACATGCAGGTCATTGCAAATTATGTAAATAGGGTATATAAGAAATGAAAGAATCTTAGATTGGGCAGTGCTCTTTACTAGGATAAATAATTCAACAAATATGAAGAAGTCAACCTTGGAAAGTTAGGTTTACTTCAAAAAAAGACCACTTTTGCAGTAAACTCAGTTACCCAGTCTCTGCATCATGTTGCCTTACAAATAGTCCACATAGTCATGCTGACCTAAATGACTGGTTTGTAATTGGACACAACATTTGAAAGGTTTCTCATTTAGGACTGAACTTTTAATGACCTGCATAGAAAACTGCTATTTGAGGGGGAAAAAAGGACCATAATTTCAGCTGATGAGTTTTGCTCATAGGGATACAAAAACTGATTTGAGAATTTAATTTACATGGAGGTCATTCCAGAAAACATTTTACAAATATGACAACCATAAAATGTTTTTCTGCAACTAAAGAGTACAATCTGGACCTTAAAAAGCATTTAAAGCAATTTCCAAACATTTTCTATTTTCTCTCCTGTCCTTTCATGCTTTCATGCATGAGATTCAAAACAAGTCCTTCACCTGGGATTTCTATGCAAAGGTTAGGTCAGCCTGACTATCGAAATGGTTTGGTTGTCCCAATGATAAATTAGTGATTTGCTAAATAAAATCATTCTGCACTGCAGATTTATTTGCCACTGCTGGGTTTATGTATGTGGACAACAAACCTTAAGTATGGCTTTCATTGTAGCCAGACAAACCTGGATTTGAACATGTTCAATTTATAAACTGCCAGCTAGATCCAGACAAGCTGTCAATAGGCAATAGGTAGTTTTTACCTTCAAAGCAGGGGTCCAATGGGTCAAAATTACTTTTTTTACAACTTTTCTTCTGGATGCTTTTTCAGGATGCTGTAGACAGTTTTTAAGATCAAAAATCTGCTCAGCAACGTCAGGGTGACTCATATAAGCAATAGTTTGCTGAATCATCCATTTTAACAGTTGAAAGGCTTCAGTCATTTTTCTTGCATAGCAATTACACAAATTCAGCCTAAACTGGGTATAAAATTCTCCTAAATGTGGAGATTTTACTTTATGTTCTCTGCACTCAGTTAGTTCCAGTACAAATCATTACTCACCACAAAGAGCAATGGCAAACAGAAATTGAAGAAGAAAAGACAGGGCATGTATCATTCTGGTTATATTACATGCTCCATGGAATAAAACACACAAATTCACACACAAAAAAAGGGAGTTATATACTGTTGCTTATTTTGCAGCTTAGTTATTTATCATGTTGCTTTGGGCCAAAGATTCTAGTATTAAGGTTTAGAAATAATCTTATGAAAAGAAAGAAAAGGAACCTATTTCAAATCAGTCACTAGCACTAATTTTGCTTTAGAAAGAGCTTGTTTTGAAAAAAAATTGAACATGTTCATTAATTTTGTGTTGGTAGCATAATTTCTGAGTTGTAAGTGCTTCTGATAGTCAGTACATAAGTCAGAACTTAGTTTCTTATATTTAATTGACTTACAAAATAGGAAGAATTAAATCATGTTTTGCAGTATCAAAGGATCTTCATAAAAAGTTTCATTATTGAAAGTAACTTTTATCTCCACTACGCCTTTTGCATAAAACCCTCAAGGGACTGTACAAATTCTCTAAACTAAATCTTACAACCCTAGCATGAAATACTAATAATAATGTGGGTTCAGGGGTACAGAAAAAGCACTATGAGATATGAGGTTCACTGCTCATTTTCATCATCAAAACACCCAGGACTAAGGAGAAAATAATTTGAAGAGTACCTGGTATGTGAAAGTCAGCAAGAAAAACACAAAGGAAGGTATTGAGGCCAGATTGGCTGGATTTAAACTTAGTCTTTTCTGACTTGTGACTCCATGCATCTCTGGAACAATTTTCAGTGCTGGAAATCTTTTGTCATAAATATATGTTTTGCGTTTTTCTATTTCAAGTAGTAGTATTAGTAGTAGCAATAGTAGTATGTATAATTATTTTTTCCTTCATGAGCAAAACACCAGTTTCTGAGCACCAAGAATACCCAGATGTCTGTGATCTCAGAACTGACAAAAGTTGGGCTACTGGACAAAAAGTAACCTCTACTGAGTTACAGAAGCATGGATGTGCATAGGTTACTGTGATTAAAACACTACCAAAACTTATCTTGGTTCTTTGACTTCTGTTGGAGAAAATTATTGTTTTGACTTTTCATTTAGAACTAAGTCTGTTACCAGCATCTCCTTCTGTAGGATGTTCTTGAGCACTTTAAAATAGTGCTGAGAAGTGCTAACACATAAGCAATTAGATGTTGCTCTTTAGGAAAGAGGAGTGACTAAGGTGGAGACTGACACACATCAGAGTAAGAGAAACTTTTCATTCTGCATTTCTTTTTTTGAGGTGCATTGTGATTATAGAGTTCCATTTTAAAAATACAGAACTGCCAAAGCATTATTTCATAATATATTTGTGTTCAGTTACAAAATATGACTGTTGGTATTATGAAATTCTGAAATGGAATTTGGGGGTTTTTGGATATATTACGGGCCCAAAATTGTTCTCATTCATTAATGAAATCAGTTCAACTGTTTTCCATCTGTCAACCAAAACTAAGCACTTCCTGAACCACTTAGTAACTGTGCTACAGCACACAAACTCTTTTAATGAGCTTGCCCAAATCTACCTTAAGGGGGCTTATTTGAGCATTGCTGTCCTCATTATAAAAACCACAGTCACCTACAGCCTCCTCTACTATGGCAAAGCTATAGCTTCAGCTACAGATTCATATAGGTACGGCTTTTGCATTGCACCCAAGGTAGGGAACATTCTCTTTGTGTGCAGGTGTTTTATCGAGGTACTAATTTAAAAGTTACTTTACAACACTGTTCTCCATCTTCTATATGTGCATATGTGTGTACAGAAAGACACATACACATTAAGACGAAAACTGGTGAGTAAACATAAATATCCAATTCACAAATGGCTCCCTAACACTTCAGTCTTACCAGTACAAACAATCTGACTGATCTCTGCCAGGAAGAAGTTCCAGGATAATCATATGACACATAGAGTTGCTCCCTGCCTGCTGAATGAAATGTGGGTTTAAACTTTAGGAAATATTTACTGTATATTTTAATATACTCAAATATGTTTAAAATATTTTATACAGCAAGATAATTGTTAATTAAATGATTGGGTTTCAGTTCATTTACGTGTGTAATATTTGCATGATAAGGTGTTGTGTTATTCATTTTGTTGACATTCTTATACTCTGCCAGAGAATACACCTTGCAGAGTTAATGGAAGAAATTATATTATTTTCTTTGTAATGTTTATTTACTGTATTATCACCATATGATTTAATTATTCTGATCAGTTGAGACCTGACTGTCATTATACTCATGCAGAGCAAGGGCAAACATTTGGAACTATAATGGTAATGCTCTAAACACTTTACATGAAATTATAGACAATATTTAAATTTCTCTGCTAACTTAGAATAATTTCAGCCTGGGAACATACATTTTACTTCAAGTTTTCAGGGTTTGTTTATTTTCCTTCCTAATATGCAGGGGTATTTCTAAGTTATTCGAGTTCCTTTAAAAATCAGGCTTTTGCATGGATATGTATTTGCTCTTGAATGTTTAATAAACAGTTTTGATTTGGAAATTAAAATTGGCAATTGATTAGAACGCTTTAGAGCGCAGTATAGCTCTGCACTGATGAGAGCTACTCAGATAGCTTTCTCTGAAGTAAGGCAGCGCAAACTGCAGCTTATATACAAGCACCTTTCTTAGAGAGCTAAATGACTGATACTTGCTCTTTCATTGACTTGAGATTATTTGCAACCAATAACACAAATGTGATAAAAATCTGGGTGGTAAAAATGCATTTGCTTAGATTTCAAATGGTTTGTTTGAGACGTAATCTTGATCTTGTTAAATTTGCTGGTACAATTAATGTAAACAACAATTGGATGTTAACTCGTTTTGTGGATTAAAATGTTCTTGCCCATAAGTGGAAATGTTAGCTATTGGTCCACCTGAAAAAAACTCTGTGTAAAAATCATATCCGCCTGAGTCTGAATTAGATGGCTCCTTCAATATTCATACTCGTGGTTCAGCAGAGGGGGAGACTATCTTTCACAACACACAGCAGCCAATTATTGCTTTAGACTTTGTGAATAATTCAGTAAAAATGAATACTGCAGTAAAAAATGAATACTGCAAGAAGTGTGCTTAATGCTTTACTCAATTCTGAAAATTTGATCAGAATGTGTGACTGGATCAAGCAGAAGCTTGGCACTAAATCTGATATGCCTTTTCTAAGAGGAAGATGCTCAAAAGATCTGGAGTATTTTGATTTGTCAATTGGCACTTGTGATTGCCTGGGGGAGTGGACAGGGGTACAAACTGTTTTATTGAACAGATGAGAATTCTGAACACAGCAGGAAACATAATCTACAATGCTTTCCAAAAATGCCAACGCTGATATGAAACATGTATGCCTCATCCCACTTGACTAATAAGAGCACTGTGAGTTAAGTTTATGTCTCTTAATGGGGAAGAACATGTCCCACTGTGATAAAGCACTAGACTAACAGTGAGACAACCTGAAGGACAAACTCTGTGCTGTTCACTGTACACCTGTGCTGTAGTGCCTGCCAGCCAGGTCCCATGTCCCCTCCAGCCTGTGTCCTGCAATCCAGTGCCAAATTGAATCCCAGCAAAAAGACCACTGGTAATGTTATTGTGCTGCACAACTCCCAAGCTGAAGTTCTAGCTCATGGGAGCTAATGGCAATGGTATCAACTATTTAAGCACTATCTGAGTGCTAAAACATGGATTCTGGGTTGTCTTGTACTTCCTGCTCCTTTTTCCTTTCTGATCCCAGAAGAACTGCAACAAAGGATCTGCACCTGTCTTCCAATATCCTTACTTTTAAATCCAAGAGAATCTGGGATACAGAAAATGGTTCAGGTGAGGGGGAAAATGTCTCATCTGTCTCTCCATAACTGCAAGGTCCATTTCCTAGAACTTGCCTAGCCCAGTTCCCTAAACATGGTAACTCCTACTACTTTCCCAGGACAAGCTCAGCACTGCCTTTGTGTGTGTGTCCCATCGGCAGGAAGATTACCATGATTCAAGGACACTTGCACCAGCAGTGTGGTTTTACTGAATGTTTTAATTGCGAAAAAAGATCCAAAAGAAAAGTTATGTTGCTTAAAGCCTTTCTCTGGGTGCCACAGGCAAACAGCCCACCTTACTGCATAGTAAGAAATACCCCATGCTTTCTTGTCCTTCTCTCCATAGACTCTATATTAAGCTACATTTTGAGGGGACACGAAGTACAGCCTTTACTTGAATAATAAAAAAATGTTAGTATGCAGTAGTCCGTGGTGGTTTATTGTTCTTTAAAGAGAAATATGGGCAAAGCAGCCACTCAAAATTTCAACCAGGACAGCATACTTCAAGTTGCATTGCCCTGTGTTTAGCAGATGACAAAGACATTGAACATCAATAATGAAACCATATGGACTAAATTTTTTACCCACTCCATTCCCAGTTCCACTTTTTCTTGTGGCAGAGTCTGGTTTTGGCATTTGATCTCTTCTAGTTGCCCCTCCCATCCCTTTGATTAAATTAGTTGCATATGTAGATTTGGTTTTGTATGTTTTCTAATCTTAGATAGCATCTAATACTGCATCTCTTTCAAATGAGAGTAAGAACAATGGGCACAAGCTACATTTTATCTGTGGATTTCCCTACTGTCTTCTCAAAGAATATAACACTTTGCTCCTCAGACTTCTCTCTTTTTTGCCTTATCTTCTTATATCTTGAAGAGTTTTTTGTGTGTTAGTTTCTGATAGCTCACCCTCCTTTATTGAAAATACAAGGATTGTAATAAATAAATAAATAAAAATAAAGGAAAAAAAAGCTGAAAAACATCAAATTACTTTAAGAAAATAGCAACAGGCAAATGTGATCCCACACCATTTCCTAACTTGTGGTGTATGAGGAGGCAGTGATGGATTTCATGCTGTGAGTGTTTTATAACTATACTAAAAAAATAGCATTTTATTGTAGGTTTGTTTCAGACCTCAAAAGCCTAATGATGGTCATGCCAAAATAGCACAACATGGAAGTGGTAAAACAAACCCCAAGCACATGCCTCACAAGATTATTCTTTCTGTATGATTGTATGGTTTTACTAGGGAAGGCTTTTTCATGCAGATAGTCCAATGGACCATTAGTGAACCTGCCAGTCTTAGCAGACATTTCTGTCCTCTGTGAAGGTATTATTCCTCTTCCTGATTCTTAAGACTTGCTTACTCATGTATTTTTGCATTACAAAACCTGACAGATTTATACATCATACTAAATATACTAAATCATTAATATACTGCAGAGGAAGTCTATTGAAATGAGAAAATAAGATATTCAGTGATACCACTAAGAAAATCTTAATATTATGTGGCTTTTTCAGGTGCATTACTGCAATTTTCAGCAATTCTAGTTTCCATGTAAGAGTTACCAGATACATGTGTTTGCAAGAAAGGATGTGAGTATACATAGAAGAATGACTCACAGAAGAAAAGGGCAGAAAAAGAAGGGAGAGAAATATCTAAAACTGGGAAAGGGATGGGCAAAGAGAACAGAAAATCAGAAAACTGTGAAGCCAAATCAGGGACAGTTTTAAAATCTAAAAATAAAGCTTTCAAATTGATACAAATAGGAGTAGAATTAGTCTTATCCCCTATAGGAAATCTCTCCTTAAAATATTATTTGCGGTCAAACTGAAAGGGATTTTACTTTAAATGCTGATCACATTTTGTGAGGTGCAGCCTGAGAACCATGACTTATGTAAAGAGACGCCAATGTAATATTAAAGATAAAGAGAATTATTTGAAGCTAGAGAAAAATACTCCAGCTCAGTTCTTAATCACATTGGCTGATTAATATTGACTCTCTAGCCTTTCGTGTATTGCCTGATACCCGCTAGTGCTTTTTCCAGCTGGTGATTATTTGCTCAGCAGTAAGAAGACAGAGCACCACTTCTTTTACCTGGGTGGTAGTTATGTGTTAGTAACAACCTTACTTGGAAAGATTCAGTGATTCATACAAAATGATGGAATGGGGTATCCTGATCAATCTGAAGGTGGCACAGAAAGGGCTTCTGAGTCTCCGTGGGTTTTGAGATGAAGTAGGATTTATTCATGATGGTGCAGCAAAAGAAATGTTCTCAAAACTGTTTCTAAGAATAGTAGGATGACTTCTACAGCAATCCTGGGAGTAATTTGAGAGCAGCATCTATTCTGTGTTTCTGAATCCCATGAGTGCATTTAAAACATAAATATATATAATTGGGCAACAGCTTTTTTCTTTGCATCTAGATTTTTTAAATTTGCAATAGCTTGACTTGCACAAGAAATTTTCTGTGTTCTATAGTGTTTGAAGATTCTTTGTGGGATTTGGAAAATGAGAGTATACACCAAATCTCAGGCTTTATATTTCTTCACCTTATCTGTGAACTAATGATGAAAGTCTATGGAAATGTAAGTGCTAGATTTGAAAAGGAAAGATCTGGGAGCTTCGGCAATGCAGCTGAACCACAAGAGAATCATTCTCAGAAGATTCATTAAGATGCTGGCAAAGTTTCTTCCAATGTGTTTCATTTAATAGAAGCAATCACCATACAGTAGGTAGTATATATGAGCAGTGAAATATACTGACAGCCAGCACAGGAGATAGAAATGGTCTCACAGTTTGAGGTGATCCCAAAGCAAATGTCAGCCAATCCTGAAAGCCATTGATTACAACTCTATTTCTAATGGAAAACCAAATAAAAGCATTGACATTGCTGGAGAAAGGAAAATGAGATGTGGACAGATTAAAGGACAGAGACCCTGATCTAGCTGAAACCAGCTGGATGCAGCTCAAATGTTCAGATTAGCAGTGGCAAGAGGCTGCTCCTTTTGCATTCCCAAAGTCGTGAAGTTTGTCCCAAGGTCAGACTGCTTCAGGGCTGCCTTGTACCTAAATCATGAGATCAAGAGTCTTTTTTAGCAAATTATTGCAAAACTATATATTCTCAGTAACAGTGTCTTGTGTTTGGTGACATCCCTTGAACTGCCAGGTTGGCAGAAGATATCAAAGAGCCTATTTCCTGTGATCTAGAAGAATATGATTTCTTTACATTTCATGTATGTTCATGGCTGCCATAAGCTTATGCTTCTCAATAATATAATTTCACATTCTCACACCAAGCAAAAATTTGATCCCAAAACTTCTATAAGCCATACAAAACACAGTAACATTTCTAAAAGCAAAACTGAAAATGCTTATGTAAACATATGCATATTTGGAAGTTTGAACATCTGTAATATTTGCCAGCTCACTAATACAGTGGAGCACAGAAAATTCCTGACAATAGGATTCATATGACATAGAACTTTAAAATACATACAGGAATAATAGGCCATAAACAACTATTGCGTGAAAGTCCAAGTTAATTGTTACAGTCAGTGTCATCTACACAAATGCTAAAGTAATAAAAACCAGCAAAAGCTTATTGCTACATATTGTAACCAAGTTCTCCACCTCAAAATTCAGCATCTGATTTTGAAAGCTTAAAAAATACTAAGAAATTTAGCGCCAGATCAAGAAAAATGCCCTCTTTGATTCTTTTTATTATGTCTTTGTCCCATTTTGTCTGCACTTCTAAAAACTTCAACAAAAATCATTTATCCTATCAGATCATTAATACTATGAAGAAAAATTTTTCTGATGGTTTCAGGAGATCAGGGGGACAAAAAAACCCCAAATGTGCTGAATGACTGTTTTCCTCTAGTCCTTCTCATTCCTGAATATAAACTTACTTTCTTTAGCTATTTTGAAACCTGAACAGTGGTTATAGGAGTGCTTCTCAAATGGTATTTGCTATTTTAACAAAGGTAATTACTACATTGATTCAGGAGGGCTTATCAGCAAAGGGATGTTACCTCAAAACTTCACTGATGGGAATCTAAAAAGGTGAGTCCACAGAACATTCTCAAAATGTATTTTTCACTGGATGGCAGTTTGCAGCTCACCAGGAGTCTGTGTCCTGTGCACAGCAAGTTTCTAGTCAAATGACTGACAAAAAGTTATTAGCTTTTACATTAACACTTACTTTGGCACACTAGGTGGATTTATCTATAGAATATATGTCAGTCAGCTGCTTTCTCAATTGAGTTCCAAGAAAGTTTCACTCTTTGATGCTCTCTTGGGGTTTAATTTCTTATTTTCCCAAAACGCTTTATCAATCCACTTTTAGTATGCCCACTCCTACTATTCTAAATTGATTCATAGCCAGTCAAGCTAAATAACAATTCCCAGCAATCTCAGATACACAGCATTTTCAGGTACACATTTTCTAGTAACAGTAGGAGAATAATGTGTGGTTAAGATATTAGAGTGAAATCAAGAGATCTAGAATCAATTCATGCTCTTACCACAGGGACTCAGTACAACCCTGGGCTAATCATAGCGAAAAAAGATATACAACCTATATCCTCCAGCCTCTGATGATCTAGGTCATTCACAGCCTAGTCTCCATATCCAGCTCCAGGCAATGGACAGATAATAATTGTAGGTGTCTCCCATTTCTGTCTGCAAACACAATTGGACTTCCACTCCTTATTGGATTATTCTCTACGTGCTCATTCAATGGCAAGTGCAATGAAGCCCAGATTTTGAGAGCCATAGACACTCTGATACCACCAGCATCAGAGCCTACCAAGCAGGTATAATGTCATGGAAGAAAAACAGCTGAAAATGTTTATTAATATAAAAATATTTAATTTTTGAGGAACAACTGAGATATCAGTTTTCAGAAACAACTGGAGTATTCTCTTACAAGGATAGACTGAGGGAGCTGGGTCTCTTTGGCCTCGAGAAGAGACAGCTGAGAAAGGACTTTGTTTGAAGGGAGGTGGTCAAGAAGATGGAACCAGACTCTTCCCAGTGGTGCCAATCAATAGGACAAGAGGCAATGGGCAGAATCTGATGCACAGAAAGTTCAACTTGAATATGAGGAAGAATTTCTTTAATGTGTGAGTGACTGAGCACTGGAACAGGTTGCCCAGAAAGGCTGTGGAGTCTCCCTCACTGGAGACATTCAGTAACTGGACACAATCCTGTGCCATGTGCTCTAGGATGACATGGATGCTGGACCACATGATCCACTGTGGTCCTTCCAACCTGACCCACTCTGATTAATGCATGGGATACATGTTCACACACATGTATGTCTATCTGTGCACACGCTTGTGTATGTGTGCATGGCTATACATACATGTCTATCTGTGTCTGTGTGTCTGTGTGTGTGTGAAAGACAGTTCAAAAACAAGGGTACTTCACAAGCATTTAGAAGACTGATTTAGCAATGGAAGAATTCAACCAAAATCCCAGAGCACATTTCCAGCCATGTGTTCTTCATTGTACTTGTCTGCATTTCCATCTAGAATGAATAACTGGAAACACTCTGTCAGTACACCAGATCACAAGAGGAGAAGGATGCTTCTTAACTACCACACATTTGGTAAAGGAGAAAAGGCTGTTTGCTGTAGTGTAAGTCAGATCAGGCTGAAGAGAAGCAATTCTGTCTCTTCCTCCCACACACAGACAATTTACACCTGCACAATTCAGCTGTGCTGAAGCATTTTAATCAATCTCAGAAAATCGAGAATAGGGTTTAAAATTCCCCTCTCAGGGAAGATCAAAGATTTAGGAATGTCATATCATATATATATTGCAGCTGGTGGGTACAATGGAAAGAATTAAAAATTGTTTCTAAAACCTTACTATTTTTTTCATATATTTGTGAATTGGATTTATTCATTAAATTAACTGAACACTGTTCTTTGTACAACAAATACATGTATTTTGTTATTTACAGTGGGAATTTTTTTTTTATCCCTACAGAATGTGGAGGCTAAGAGGAAATATGTAAAGCATTACTATTATCCATGATTCATTGACAACAGGGCAGTTTTTGTCCATACTTCTTCAAAAATGGTGTTTCTTACAATAGCGCCAACTAAGAATAAGAGCCCTTTTTTCTAAGCACTATGGAAACAGAATAATCTTCAAACTAGCCCTACCTCAAACAGTTTACAACCTACGAAATGAGAGAAAGCAGACAGGGGTTGTTACTCTTTATGTCTTGCCTTGTATAATGAAACTGTAAAGAATTATATAAATTGTTGCTAGTTCTGATGCAGCTTTGTGATTTGCAGATTAAACTGAAACTAAGTATGGCTTCTGCCTTACTGTTCCAAGATATATTTGAATTTCTGCATCTGAATGAAACTGACAACCTTCTTTCTCACAAAGGCTTTTAGTTTTACTTCCACAGTTTTTTAATCAAACTTGGATGAAAGGGGAGACAGGCTGTATGTTTTCTGATGCCTTCTAATCAGAACTTTAAATCAAATGAAGCATCAAAATCAGATCACATTTCTTGATACTTAATCTGAATATTAATACTGTTTATTTGCCCTTAATTGTTCCGAAGTTGTTAAAATGCTGTCATATAAACTAGTGAACTGCCTGCAAATGTTAGCAAACTGAGGTGGCAGGGGGAAATTTGATGGACAAAAATAGCTTTAAGGCCTTGAATGATGATTCTAATATCTTTGGGGGGGGAAAAAAAAAAAAAGTTGTGATCCTGCTCTATTTCTTCCGTTTACAAAATGCATCCTCAAATCTCATTTAAAAATATATGCAGGAGCAGCGGTCTCCATGCCACTTGACAAAGTGCAGATGTTTCTCATCAATTGTTGAAAGGAAATCATCAAGCTGCAAAGAGGCAGCAAGCACAGTTCCTAAAGCACTGCCCTTGGATTAGTCCTATTTGCATCTGGATGGATGTAGATGTCACTGAAAACATCTGTGGTTATGAGATGGACTGACAAAGCAAAGTAATGGCAAGGAAAGGAGATACGGTGCCAGAAAAACTGGGTGACTTTGCGGATTGGAGTAGCAGAAATGAAGGGAAATTCAAAGGCTAAAACTGAGCATTTAGAAACTAAGGAGAAAAGTTTTGCTGTAAAATCCAAGCTTCTCAGAGTGAAGAGATCCAGGAGGAGAAGGAGATGTAAACATCAACTGGATACAAAACTAGTTGAGCTACCAATCTGCTACAACAAAAGAAAAAGAGAAATATATTCATAGGTTATGTCAGTGGAAGGGAAGGATTATTACCATTAATGCAGAGCCCTGGCAATAACTCATATGAACTATTCTGCACCATTACTGTATTTCATGTACAAAAAGAATGAATTCAAGCTAAACTAGTTGAAGAGGTGGGCTATTCAAGTGGTCTTGGAAATGGAGAGCCTGGCACATGAGAGGAAAAGGGAAGACTGTGGTCTGGTTCATCTAGAGTATGGGGACTGATATCATGATGGGCTAAATATATCAAGGGGGAAAATAACTAAGCTAATAGACAGTGTTGTCATAAGAACACTTGGTTATAATCTGATCATGAATAGGTTTAGGCTGGATATTAAGATGTTTTCTCTTAATTAGGGAATCAAGACAGAGTCAGCTTCCCACAAAGTATGGAGGAGAAACACATTGGGTTTTTCTAACACAACAGCCTGGTCTAACACTAACAGGCCAATACAACAGAGAAATTGTCTAACATAGGTGCTTATGTGGGCAGAGCCACACAAATCATCTTAATGGTTTTTTCCTTATTACTTTATAGAATTATTTTAGCTATCTATGAAAAACCGAATTTTTTAATTCAAGTGATGTTTCACCAGGGAAACGGAACCCTTTAAAAAGTTATCTATATACTCAACCCCACTGAACTAATCAAATAAAAGACATGGGTTAAAGTGCTGGAAGTCAACTATTTTTGCCCAAATGATTTATGTGTGCTATGCTGTGCTGTGAAAGATAGGGAGTCAGTCATCCAAAAAGGTTGTGATATTATTTTAATAACAGTGTTTTCCAAGGCTCTCCAAAAGCCAACAGCTTAATTCCTTCCTACTTGGTATGTTTAACATCCATTGTATAGCAACAATCTGTGTAAATGTTACTATAAAAAGAAATTTGTCAATTTTATAATTTAAATGCTGGAGATGTCAAATATTCCTAGAGAGCTAGTGAGCAGTCATTTTAGTGACATGCCTATGTAGCACTGAAACACACTGAAAAGAACTAATAAATTATTTTGGCACATTTGTCCCTAAACTTGTGTGTCTATGATCTGTCCACTAACAGGTACTGTCTTAACATCTGACAGACTACAGGCAGCTTCAACATCTTTTCCATTTGTAGCTGACTATTAGGTCTGAAAAGAATTAATTTCACCACTGATAATTAAATTATTCTTGAGAAAGTAGTGAGAACAATGCAAAAGTATTTATTGAGTCCAGTCTTTTTTCAGCAGGATTAAGTGTGTCCTTTTTCTTTATAATTCAGCTCTCTCTGAGATCCGAGACTACCTTTTTATGGTTCACAAGTTGTTGTTGTAATCAACTTGGCTGCAGGCCCAATGCAAGCTGTGTGACTCAGTGACAGTTGCAATCAGTGCAACCAGGAAAAAGACAAAGAGCCAATACATTTGGAACCCACAGCCAAGGATGAAAATGTTTGGAGAGCTTTTCAAGGAGTCTATTGGTTGGAGAGTTTCAGATTAATCTGGTGTTTAAAATATTAAATATCATTACCACAGAACATGTATACAGCATCTAATGCTGCCAGTTTGGTTGTTGTTTTTTTTAAGAGTATTATGTTTCGATTACATGCAGTTTTGTTAATGTCCCACAATAAAATGTTTCACTGCTGCTGCGCACTACTTTTGTTTAGGAAATGCTTAGACATCTCTTAATACAGGCAGCAAGTCACACTATCCTAAACTGCAAAAAAGGTAAAGAATGTCATTAACTTTATGCATGAGCTTAACTCTTAGAAACATCTGTGAGATTTAAATATGGGCTAGACAGAAAATTATTTGATTTTAATATGACCATGTACTATCCCAGAGCCAAATACATCCTCTTGAAAAATAACAGGTTTCCTTATTTGCAATTTGCAGATTGCTTTGAAATCAAAAATGTTACTTCAGTAGAAGGTATCTAAAACTTTTCTTTTTATAAATAATAAAGTCCCTTGGTACAAATCTGTTGTGTAAATTCTTTCACAAGCATTTAGGTAGCATTTGTGAGATGTGCTTGTGAGAGCAATCAGGAATCCACGCTAACATTGTAGGGAGGAGTTGAATCTAGGGTGAGATACAGACAATGTTGAATAGTTACACCTGTTCTGCACTTTCTGCAAGGAGAGGAAAAATGCACAAGCATATGAGAATGAGTTAAAGATATCCTGAATAGCTCCAACTTATGTAATAGTACTCCCACTTTCTCTGCTAGCAATTCACTGCTTCTTCATGAACAGAAATGTACTTAAAAGTCACCCACAATCACACATATGAATACAGTCCCACTCGCACACTTGTACAGTGATTTCTACAATATTACCTTGTATCAAGCAGCCTAAAAATGAACTTTTAAGGAAGAACATACAATACACATTTTAAATAGCCCTGGGACCTCAGCAGATACATCAGTGAGAACTATGACACGTCCCCCTGTCACAAAGAGCCTTTAGTTACATAAAAATTGCCAGATTGGCTCAGATTAGTTGTCCATCGAGTCTTGAATCCTGTTTTTGAAGGTGACAAGTACCAGATGCTTCAGAGGCAGGTGCAAGAAACCCCCATAGTGAACACTTATGTAATAGAGAGGGTTCTTCCTAAAATCAGGCAGTTGGTGGGTGGCTTGTGCTTCACAGCAGGAGAGTTTATAATGCCGTGAAATGTTTATCTTTGTTATGTAACCGTAGATGTGATTACCCATCTATAGTCAGCTCCGGCAGAAAGTGCCACAGGGCTTTTAATAAACACTGCTAATCAAGACCTTGTTTTATTTCTCAGCTGAGAGACATCAGAGCAATTGAGGATCTGAGAGACTCTAGAGTATTATACCAATTTGCCAGACTGATCATTTTTTACAGTATAAAAAGCACTTGCAAGTAGGGTTTGTTTGGCCATCTAAAAGGTGAGTGTCTGGTCTAAGCTAGTCATGAAAACACAAATACATCCCAGCGCTGATAACTAGAAGCAGTGAACTTTTAGGGTTACATATGATGAGCTTGAATTGGGTAAGTGAGCAAGAGGACTTTTTCCTTCAAGTCCTTCTTGCGGGAAAAAATGTCTTAGGCAAATGGAATTAAAAATAGCCCAGATCTGAAGCAGACTACAGTTCTAAAATAATATTCATAATCTCCACTACTCTAGACAAAATACAGTTTTTTCTAAAATAAAAGGATGAATTTGCTCCATAGTAAAGAAGTAAGAATGAAAATTTGCAGTAATAAAGTAGGAATGGAAACATGCAGTATAAGTACCAAGAAAACCATCTATACTGGATGTTTGATTTTTAAATAAATTTATATTGGTGGTTAAGATTTTTGTTATCCTTCCCCAAGTTAAAGCTTTTCTCCATGAGGCAGCTTGCATGTATAATGATTAAATTGAATTAGTTTGATGATACAATTATATCATTAGTTAATTTAGCACAACTCTGTATGGCTCCTAGAAATAATGGCACATACAAAGTAGTCATCTCATTGGTTTGCAGCACAAGACCATTTGTAGGAAAATAAAAGAGTACAGTGCAGAAAGTCTCTGGGTTTAACATTCCTTTAAACTAAATTATTTTGATGAAATGGCAAAAATAAGCATGGTGGAAGAAGATATTGGAGTAACTGGGCACCCGAAGTGGTGCAAGGCAAGTTGCCTCTTTCCTATCCTGTTACTGTGCAGTCTATTTTCTAAAGCAAAGACTATGTGCAAAATTCACTTGCTCTCAAGCTAACACGCCATTCAGACCTTGCTTAACCATTCCTGATTTCTTTCTGCTTCTATCAGACCAGAAAAGCTTGAAAGAGTTATGTATCTGTTTGCACATCTGAGGGACCCTTAAAAATAGAGTGGATATTTCCATTCTCATTTCTAGAAGTGAGAGAAATTGGGGTGGAATAAGAATTATCCTCCCATGGAAGTCAAGTGATGTAGTAACTTGCTTCCTCATGATTGAACATATTAAAACAGTTGTGTAAATGCTCCTTGTTCATTTTACTGCAAAAGAAACAGGTCTCCGTTAAATCCCTGCTGCGGCAAGTTGAAACTTACCCATCTGTGCCCTGAAATGAATTAAAACTCTGCATAAAACTGACCACAGCATCTCAGCTGAAATCTCTTCAACTACATTGCAAGCTCTTGTTCCATCACACCATACCCTCCAAATTTTTAAAATGAATGTCCAAAGATTGCACAAAACAGGGGTGGCAGGGCTGGGAGGAGAACCAGGACGGCTGACGGGTCAGTATTTGCTCAGTGCATTAGGCCACAGTCTCTCCTAGACAAGGCATTTCTGCATGGTACAGAAATGTGTCTTCTGTTCCTATTTTATATGGGCTGAAATGACTACAATGAATCTGTCCCCAGTTGCTGGCCAGCAGGTACCACTGTAATTTCTGAAAATATTTGTGGCTTTCCCTTTAGAGGATCCTGAGAACTGTTTTTCTAGGTGACTATTGATCATAACAAGTCAAAAAGTAAAAAAAAAATAAACATATGAAAACTTGTATTAAATTAAGAACAAGATTCTAAATAAGACTTTTGCATGTTCATAGAATCATTACTTATTAGCATAACCATTTGTGAACAAATGAGATTGCAGCCATTTTCAGTGTACTGAGACACTCGTTTTCTCCCTTGGATTCACCCAAACTTTGTACCAAGCCACACTTCAGGCTGGCACAACTCACCACTGCCTCCATAAAAAGCAGTTTTGCACTGTCACCATCTTCTTGCTCCCCGCCCCATGTTATCCATTCTTGGGCGAGCATGAGCGTTTATCACATGGTTAACTGGAAACACTGAAAGACTAATCAGGGTGGTTTTCCCATGCTGGTTGTAATCTAGGTGAATATCCCAGTGAAGTTCATTGCCCAACACACAAATATTTGGGACACCTAAGGTGCAAGATGGGGATGGGAACAGAGTAGGAGGAAGGTGAGGCTTAGTGTTTCAGCGGCAATGCTGCCCTAATTGGCCTTACCTTAAAGCAAGTAAGGTATCACCGAAATCAAACATATGCTAATCTCAAAACATCTTGTTAGCATGCTCAAAAAGGATAGAATAAATTTCCTGAACAACTGATACCACAGATCACCACTGCAATGGCTGTGCACATCAACCACATCTGCCACATCAACATCACAAGATGTGTTCCCCATCCTCCCACCTGGGTCTCCACTTTTCCAACGTGTAGCAGTAATTGATAGCATTTTTCCATCCAGATAGTTCTAGGTTATTGCAAATCAGTAAATGGAATCATTTATGAAACTTTGATATTCTGATGAGCTAGATCTGATGACATCGAGTAGAACAAATTACTTTTTTATCCCATATGCAATAACAGGATTCCTACTTAGAACTTAACAAAATCTGACTTTGCTGATATACTAATATAGATTTAATCAGCTTGGTTTAGCTAAATCCTCATTAAGATGTGTGCAATGACCACCCAGTGTTTTAACTCACACTAGGCTTGTGAATGAAAGCTACTGCAGAAGAAATTCCCAAATGACCACTTATAATTTTACTCAGAATGGCAGAACATTCATCTGACCATCTTCTGTAAATATATCATCAGCATCTGGATACAAACGTTAAGCATCACCGTGTTTTGTGGAGACAAAGTTCAAAAATTTCATATTTAGGACTTAGAGCTATGAAATGGTCACTTAAGTTCTGCAATGACTGACTAATCTGGATTGTATTACTTAACTTCCACTGATCCTATTATGGATTTTAAGATGTGAATGCCATGCCAATCAGAATTATGCAACCTAACCTCCATAATACATCTATATGTAATTGTTTTGCCTCAGACACAGAGTCCTGCTACACTCCATGGCCATTCCCAGCCACCTCTTTCATCAGAGACGTCACAGTTGTGTGTGGAATCATTTCAAGGAATGGTGAATAAGAAGACTGGGCCAAATGTACATTGGCTCTACATTCAGTTGTAGCATATGAGAAATGCTTTAGTCCCACTTAGTCAAGCTTTTAACACAGGGCAGACTGCTGCCTCTTCATAATTTTTCCCAGTCTAATTTTCAAGCATTTTCAAGTCCAATTTTAGTCATATGACAAACACCAATGAGTTTAGGATGCACACATGCATGAAAATTTCAAAAATACAGAAATTCAGAATTCAGACTATTTCACTCTATCGGGTTTGCATGGCCAGGTTTTGGTAGCAGAGGGGCTACAGAGGTGGCTTCTGTGAGAAGCTGCCAAAAGCCTCCTTTGGGTCCAGCAGAGCCAATGCCAGGCAGGTCCAAGACAAACATGCCACTGGCCAAGGCTAAGCCAATCAGGAATGGTGGTAACACCTCTGTGATAACATACTTAAGAAGGAAAGAAAAAAAGTTATTTTGCAGGTGTAATTGTGTCCAGAGAAGAGCAGGGTGAGAATATGGGAGAGAAACAACTCTGCAGACACCAAGGTCAGTGCAGGAGGGGCAGGAGGTGCTCTAGGTGCCAGAGCTGAAATTCCCCTGCAGCCCCTGGTGAAAACCATTGTGAGGCAGCTGTGCCCCTGCAGCCCATGGAGGAGCTCACACAGGAGCAGGTGGATGCCTGAGAGGAGGCTGTAAAGCCAGAGGAAACCTGTGATAGAGCAGATCCTGGCAGGGATCTGCAGAACCACGGAGAGACCATGCTGGACCAGGTCTCCTGGTAGGACTTGTGACCCTGTGAACGACCCAGGCTGGCAAAGGCTGGGCCTGAAGGACTGCATTGCTTGGAAGAGTGACCCACTTTGCAGCAGTTCAAGGAGAACTGTTACTCGTGGGATGGACTCACATTAGAAAAGTCCATGGAGAACTCTCTCTCATAGGAGGAACCCCATATTGGAACACAGAAAGGACTACTCTCCCTGAGCAGTGGCAGGAACAACCTGTGACAAACAACCCTAACCCCATTCCCCGTCTGCTTGTGCCGTTGTGCGGGAGGAGGCAGAGCTTGGGAAGGAAGGGAGGGTGGAGGGAAGGTGTTTTTAAGATTTATTCTAGTTCACATTATCCTGCTCTGATTTTGTTAGTAATAAATTCAATTAGCATCCCCAACTGGAGTCTGTTTTGTCCATGATGGTATTTGGTGAGTGATCTCGTTCCTGGACTTTATCTCAATTCACGAACCTTTCATTTTGTTTAATCTCTCCTGTCCAGTTTCAGAGGGGAGTGACAGGGAAGCTCTGGTAGATACCTGGTGTCCAGCCAGGGTCAGCCCACTACACTTACAACAGATTTTTTCTTGTATGTTGTATGGCTTCCTAATAATATACATTACTTTCATTTTGCTTTAGCAGTAATGGTTGCCCCCCCATTTCTCATTTCAAAAGTTCTATGGATATAAAAATGTTACAGCAGAGCAATGGCACTGACATATAAATTAGTTTTTGTAAAGTGCAACTAAAGAGGCATTTGATACAGGAGAACATCAAATGCAATGCAAAAAATAATGATTTTTAAATTCATTTTCCCTATTCCATGCTGAGCATATCTTGTCTCTAGCTAAGGAGTCACCCCTGAACCCACACCAAAAAGTGAGTACATTTCATCAGTTCTAGTGAAGAGTAAAAGAAGCTTTCCTTTTTAGAGGTAACTTTCCCAGGTCATAGAGAAGATGGCCAGATTTCAGCTCAGGTGACTTAAATTGTACAGATTCTGACAATAGAAAGCAAAGAGGCACAGAATGTACAATGAAAGACAAGGCCTCAAAACATGTGGTGGTTGGGACATGAAGTAGTAATTTGTCTGAGGTTTCTGAATGGTGACACATATGCCTAACGTGCTTCTGCCTTGTTTGCAGGGGCAGGGCTCACATGTACTACTGAAATAAAACATTAACATTGAAAACACCTCATCACTTAGCTCTGCTGAAAAGAATCAAACCTGGAAAACCCTGAAGCCAACTGCTGCTCAGCAAAATTATACCAGTACTCCAGGATTGTGTTCAACCTTTCTAACCTGGGCAGAGGAAAACAAACAAACAGGATTTCAGAATCAAGATACAGATCTTGATTCTGTCCTGTTTAGCATATTCAGGTAAAGAGAGAGAAACTGCTTGCAAGACCTCTGCTTCACATATTGCAGCATGAGGCAGTTTGCAGAAGTTGTAGAGCTACCACAGGTGAAGAAGCAGTGGGTCCTTCTCCCCTTACTACCTCCACACAGAAAAACAGAAGCCCAGGATGAGTCTCACATTTTTAGTTGACAACTGAATATACATTTTATTCATAATAAAGATGCTAATGAAAACCTTAAGGAGACTGACATGATTTGAAATTATTTGTGGTTACATTACAAAACAGTTCATTTTATTGAATGGCCACTATGAAAATAATTTTTACATTAAATATATTTAAGGAATTAGAAAAAAACCCCTACACCTAGATAAATAATCTTTCTTGTCAGCATCGTGTCTCATTCTTCAGGTGCAGTGCAAAGAGCAATACTACCATCTGAACAAACTGAACTATTCTTGAGCATTCTTGTTATTTGACATATCTATATCAAAACAACAACTTACAGAATGTTAAATATTTCAACTTTGAAGCCAAAAGAAAATGAGAAGTAAGTCAGAAGGAAGTCACATTATCTGCCAGTCACAAGAAAAGAAGTTCTCTGAAAGGATTCTCATTGCTAAATAGAATATTATACTGTGCCCACAGCTGAGTTTTAAACACTTTTGATTCATAGAATTGTAAAATTATATAGAATTTGGTTTGCAATGTATTTTTAGGATCTGGATGAGGTTGTGCCATGAATAACTGTTCCAATTTTGAATGTACTCTTCTGGGAAAAAAAAATTACAAAACAATTGTAAATTTTCCCCCCAAAGCCTCCTAGATAAAGAAGCAAACTTTAATACTGCAGGTTTGAGATGTCTGCCGCATGAAACATGTTAAAACGTGTCTGTATCGGAGAAAGCATGGTAGCAGTTTAATGTAATTGCACCACTAAGTTTATGGTAGAACCCGTTTATAGAAACATGGAATTTCAATTCATAGGAATATTGCAACATAAACTTATCTAGACATGAAATGTGCCTTTCCTTGCCTTCTAGGTAAGATAAAAATAGAGTTTGTTTAAAATGCTCCAAGTAGCCACTCCACAAAATAAAAATCTGACTAAAACTGTATATGCTTAGTGAAAAGGAACAATTGCCTTTAAAAATACCCTTCACAAATGCAATACTGCCCTGCTTCTGTGCATTCAGATGATGCAAGTTCATAGTCTGGCCTTCAGTGACGTGTGGCACTCCAGATTCCCTTGAAATGGTGAAAACAACTTCTCCAGATTTCCCACGTTCCTGTCCCTTCCTTGGGAAAAAGTCAATCAACAATAGTGTGGGAATCAGACAATTTATTATTGCCAGGGGAGCTTGCCCATCTTTTTCAAACAGGAAGAGAGAACAGTTCATCGCCACTCCTATGGCACTATCAGAGCTGGGGAAAAAAATCTCACAGTTACAGGTAATAATGAAATGGGATTACAATTGACAGAGAAGGTTCTTAGAGAGCAGCTGTGGAAATGTGAAGCACACAGAAAGCCTGGGATAATGGAATGTGCATTGGGAAAGTGATGTCTTACATCAGTACCACTATGTTTTGGGTTCTCCATGAAGATTGGACAATGAAAGTTATCAGCTGGCAAGCATGCATACAAAGACTAAGGAAGAAATAAAAAGCCAACCGACAGACAAAACCACAGTATAATCCTTTATTATAACCTAATTTATTTCATGGTCTGACTCATGATTTTTGAGTCCTCCGGGTTTGCAGCTCTGCTCCACTTTTTCATCCGATCAAGCAGCACATTTACCATGTAAGTTCGTGAAAAGGGATGTGGTTGCCGCTGCTTCTTGATTTCACTGCTTTACCTAGGTCAACTACAAATGCATCCATTTCAGTGTGCATTTAGAAAAGGGGACAACTCGAGTTTACACACACCCTCCCGTGCCGTCACCCACGAAGAACCGCAGTAACGGAGTTACGGAAATAATTGCAAAAAGGGCTCCGCTTTTCCAGGTTTTCGGAGCCGACAGTGCCGACAAACAGCCTGCCATGGCACGGCTCGCAGCAGCGCAGCCCGGGGCTGCCGTGAGCGCTCTGCTCGGCTCGCCAGTGCAGCCGCTCCGCGCCGCGTCCCAGCGGGGCCCAGGGCTCAGGGCGGAGCAGGTACCGAGCAGGGGGTCCCGCTTCACCAGCCCCCGCGCTCCCAAGAGGCGGCCGCACTTTCGCGGCGACGTTCACTTCGGCCTAAATGAGTATCAAAGGAGTGGGAGCCTAGCCGGCAGGCAGAGACCCGGCGCTCAGCTGCGCCCGCCCCGAGCCCCCAGCCGCTGCAAGCGGCCGAGCCGGGCTCTTCGCCACCGGGGGCCCGTTCCCTCCCACCGCTCCCGGGACGCCCTCCCCGGCCCACGGCGGCGGCCCCGGGGATCTGCGCGGCCCCGCGCCCAGCAGGGACCGCCCGGTGCGCCGGAGCCAGCGGGGCCCGGGAGCCGCGGCCCCGCGCCCTCGGAGCAGGAAGGAGCGCGGCAGCGGGCAGCCCGCGTATCCCTCCGCGGCGCCGTGCGTGCGTGTGCGGCGGCGGCTCCTCGGGAAGAGCGTGAGGCAGCGCCGCGGGAGGGAACTACTTTCAGGAAAGTCGAGCGTCGGGAAGCGCCGGGCGCCGCGGGGAGGGCGGCGGCGAGAGCCCGTCCGGTGGCGGGCGCGGGTCAAGGGGATTACTTTCCTCCCCTCGCTCTTCCCTCCTCTCCCGCCTCCCTTTCCCCCGTGGTTATTTTGGATCAAGCTGTGGTGGCGGAAGGAGCCTGAAGTCAACGCTTCCGCCCAGTTTTCCTGTGAGGAGGCGGCGGGGGCGGCCGCGAGGAGCCGAGGCGGCGGCAGCAGCGGCCGCTAATGGAGTTGCTGCCGGGGAGGAAGCGCCGCCGCTGAACTTCCCCGCGGGCTTTCTCCCTCCTTTCCCCCTCGTGCTGCCGCCGAAGGCTCCTCTCTCGCCCTGGCAGCTCCGCTCCCCCTCCCTCCCCGCGCCTCTCCTCACACAAACAGCCGTGACGCATCCTCGCTCTCCGCCGTCCCCCCCCCCCCCTTCCCACCCCCCAGGCTGGTTTAAAACGCCTCCCTCCCCCCGTCGCCAGCCTTCTCCTTGGGGCCGGCGCGTCCTCCCTCCGCAGTGCTCGGCGTCGCTTTGGAGGGGGTGGGAGATCGTCGCCGAGCCTCACTGCCCCCCTTTCCCTCCCCGCCTGCCCCGGCCTGTGGCGGCTCCGGTGTCTGGAGGAATTTCTGCCGCTGCCTGCCCCGGCTGTGCGCGGGAGGCGGGCGGGCAGGGAGGGAGGCGGCCGAGCAGCAGCAGCGGGAGGAGGAGAAGGAGGAGGAGGGCAGCAGAGAAGGCGGCTGCAGCGGGAGATGAGCTGCAGGGGGAGGACAGTGCGTTGCAGCTTTTTGCGGCGGAGAGCTCTCCCTTGCCTCCACAACTCTGTCCCCCTTTAACTGGGAGCAGCTCAAGTGCAGAAGATCCGTGTTTGTTGCTGCTGTTTGCACCACTACCTTCACCACCACCACCACCATCATCTCCAAAGACAGGGCAAATACGCTGCACCGCCGGACAACAGGATTTCGTGCTTCCAGGATAAAGACCGCTCTCCTCTCCCTTTCCCCCTCTCTCCCTCACTCACCGCACGGCCCGTGCCCTGGCCGGGGGCGGCAGACCGGGGGGGGGGTAACAATGGTGAAGTTTCTGGTGAGTTCTGGCTGCGCCCTGGCTGCGTCGGTGCTGCTCCGTGTGCCTGTCGGATCGTGGTGAGGAGAAAATGAGCGAAGAGACGGCGACTTCTAACGAGTAAGTGGCCGTGCTCCCCCTCCCCTCCGCGCCGGGATGGGAATGGGGATGGGGCTCGACGCGTCCCTTCGGCTCCGCGCCCCGCGGGGCCTTTGCCCGCGCACGTACGTGTGCTGTGCTCCCTCTGCGCGGACTGCGCATTTCTGCTCGCGTACATGGAAGCCCTGAAGCTCCCTCTTTGTGAAGGAGCTTGGTTTGGAAGGGCTACGAGCCGGCGGTCAGAAAAGCTTGGTTTAGTTAAATCCCGGTAGAAAACGGTGCAGGTAACGATGGTGTCTTGGAGGGGGAGGAAGGGTCTGAAATGCCCAGAGAGGTATCGGCACGTACTACCTCGGATAATGTCCTATTACTTGTAGATATTTCACATGGAAACTAGTGTGTGGGAGCTTCATCCTGCAGGAAACTGCTCCTGAATTTTAATTGGATGAGTCAGTCAGTGTAAATACAGCTTAAACCTACCCTAAAGCCCTTTCTTTTCCTTTTTCTTTTTTTTTTTTTTTCTTTTAATGAGCGCTTGGGGCTTTTTTCCCCCTTCCCTTTCCCCTCCCCCCCACCCCGAGAGGAAAGGGATAGTTCAAGGATCTCTTAATATTTTTACTGTGACTGGTTTGGAGGAAATCCAGAGGAGATCGTGTGTGTGTGCGGCTGTATTCCCCTGCATGTAATCAGTCGTTGAAATACATTTGGGTCGGAGGCGATAAATATTTGTCAGAAAACATCTGGATTCTTTATGGCGTTAAAAAAGGAATATAAAGTATTTTGAAACTTTGCTTGTGATCGGGAAGTTTAAAGTTTATTGCTGCGGTCTCCGAACCGTAGCGTTACGATTTGCGATGTCGGTGTTTGCTCGGGCTGATTTTATGAATGATGCGGTGACGGCCGCGGCCATGGCGGTGGGGAGGGAGCGCTGCGCCCATTGTATCTGTAGGTAGCCGTGAGCGGCCGGGGAGCAGCCGAGCTGACAGGCAGGGTGCGGACGAGGCTCCAACGGCAGGAGAGATGGATTTCCCATTCCACCGCCTTCCTCCAAGCAAAGCCTGCGCACCTTGCCGTGCGCTGCCGTATCGCGGCGTTCGGGTCCCCGGGGAGCGGCGCGGGCCCGGCCCCGCGGGGAGCGGAGCGCGGCGGGACGCGGGGCTCGGGCGCTGCCGCCCGCGGCGCTGAGCGGGCCGGGGGGAGCCGCCGCGGGCCGGGAGCCGGGGCGGCCGCCGCCATGTTTCCTTTTTTTGTGAATCGCTCTCATTTGCATACCACAATCTCCATTCATAAAAAAAAAAATTACGAAAAAAAGAATCGCTTTCACCACCGCTGACCTGCGGCGGAACCTGCCCTTCGCAGCGCCCGGAGCGGCTGCTCCCAGGCCGAGGGCCGGCCTGCGGCCCGCGGCCGGCGGCGGAAGGTCTCCAGGACCTGCTGTATTAATATGTGCTCTTCGCTGCTTGTTGACACAGTTATGTGGGAAATATCAGCTCGGGGAGGTGCTGGGAGCACGTGATCCGCTCCATTCATAAAATACCTGGCTGTCCATTCACAGTGCAGTGCAGTGTCTGCATTCAGCAGCCTCGCAGATCAGACCTGCATGGCAAGGGAGGGAGAGGCAGCCAAGCCGGCAGGTTTATCGGAGAGGGCAGCAGAAAGAGGGCTTATGGCTGCGAGCATGGGAAGTCACTGTAAAGGGGGATGTGGAGGGACGAAAAAGGCTTGGTTTTGTGGCTTATGTTTGTCCTTTTCCTATAAAGGAGCATTAATTCAGAAGTACCTTCTTGCTGTACCACCTTACATTTAAGCAAGGAAGAGTTTTATTCAGAAAATGGTGAAATATTTTCTCCTCCAGAAATACTGACTCAAAAATAGAATACTGAAAATCAAATTCATTATTATGAACGTATTTTCATGACAGTGTGTTAATCCATTTGGAGTAACTTACATTTTATTGAACAATACCGCCTTACATCTGCAAGATATCAACATGGTGCAGAAGGAAGTCGGTCATACCTAATGAGGCATCTGAAAATGTTTCCTATTGTAAAATACAGGTGACAGTGAAAACAAACTGGTAGAAATCAAGATTGTGGTTCATTTTTGTCTGCTTATTTTGAGAATTTTACAGCAGATTAGCAATCATAGATTCTCCTTAACCTACACCATGGCTAAAGACACCTCTGAAATATCAGAATACGAGAAATGTTTTTAGTAGGGCATAAATTTTTTAGAGGTCAGTGTATTATCTTTGATTTTAAGTATATTGAAAATTTTAAAAACCCACAGTGAAATTTACCCATGAAGGATCCCTGAAACAGGCAATGTATTTGTTTGATGTAACCGTTTTGTGGTTGCCAGTGTTAAAATGATGATGTTCATTGCTCATGAGTACACTATTTCATTATCTTAACAAATTACACTGAGGTGATCCTTAATTATACATTCATGGAGTAGAGGAGGCTTGTTGTTAGTACAGCCTAAGAGAATACCTGAAATACTACTGATCTTTACTTAATATGAGGAAGGAAAGCTCACAAACAGTATTTGCTTTGAGTTTATTCAGGGGTGCTATAGAACTAAATGTGCTCTTACGTAAATACCCTTACAAAGCAATATAAATAATGCTTTTTCTTAAAGGATAGATTTTTTTGTTTTGTTTTTTTTACTTCAGTTATTAAAATACCAGAAGAAAAATAATAAAAATGTCTCTCGGTTGCTTTGCTTTTTTTGACAGCATTTTTGGCATGGCCAGAGTAATCATTTCGCTCTGGTTGCTTTTGCACATAGCACAAGCATGTCACTTTAAGTGGTTGGGAAATATGATTGAAATGCCAGACAAACTATTTGTGAAAATAGGACAGATTTACAAATTGAAATTCATCATATATTAAACGTTCACTGTGTTTAATTTTACCAGTAGAACTGGCAACATCAACGGCCTTGAGTTCATTAACAGACCTTTCAGCATGTAAGAGTGAATACGGGTACTTTGCAGTACATTTTGTGTCATTGTGGCTACCAGGAATATTCTGGTAATTGGGCGTTGTTCTCTGTTTATAAAACTTAATTTTACAGAGTGAGATACAAATATTTGTGGTGTCTAGAGTTTGACCTCAGTTAATAATAAATTCTCAGTGGTGGTGGGAAAGATTAATTAAAAAGCTACATTAAGGACTACTAGGTTTCTTCTTGACCATGAACATATGGAAGGCAGCCTTATAATATTCTGATTACTACAGATGAATCTTCATTGGTGATTTTTACGTTGTTCTTGTAATGATGTTACTGTATTTGTCGGTTACATGTTAGTAAAATGAAAGTATTTCTATACCTTCAGATAATTTTATTCTTTTTCCCCCTCTGATATTTTGCAGTCAGCAAAATGTGCTCAGCATCAGCATGATATATTCACAAAAAACTATCAGTTTTTAAATGAAGGAATTTGTAGGATTTGTGGACTCTGGTCAATTTGCTATTTGTAAAGCTCAGCTTAATAATACTAATGGAGGCATGTCAGTGAGCACTGTACAAACTCCTGTTTTGGTGGCATGTTTTTATTGCTGTCTAGAAATGCTACTGAATTTCAGTGTTAGGTAAAACAGAATAGTTGTTGTGCTGTGTAGTCCTCATTCAGTAGGGATGAATGATGACAGGCTTAAGATGGAGTCTGAGTTGCTGCAATCGAAAAGTAGGAGCACTGCTTTACTGGCTTGTTTACTTTCCTCTGTATTGCAGGTGGCTGCTTTTTGTTTCAGGGAATGCTACTGCTCTTGAATCATATTCAGAATTGTTTTTACATACTGTACTCTTACAGATCCAGACTGTCACATGCTGATTGTTTTACCACATAAATATGGGTAACCTTATACTCATTTTCCTAGATAATTTAATTAAAGAGATTAAAAATTAAACACAGAGTATATTGTAATGCTGTGTGCCTAACAGCCTGTAGGTTATGACGCTATAAACATCCTCAAGTGTTGATTTGAAAAAATAAAGGTGAACTAAATTTTTAAATAAGGTATTTATTCATGTCCTCCTTCAATATATATGAAAATACTGTTTGTACTTCATTTGTGCTTCAGAATTACATTGAATTTGTCTTACAAGCCTAGATACTGAAAGATGAATGTGAAATTGTATCACAGAAAGTAAAGCCAATTAGTTTGGGCTTATTATTTCTGGACGGATTTTAACACTTTTCAGCAGGCTAATTTTCATTCTGCTGTTTAGGGCATATATAAACACTGAAATTCTTCATCCCTTAATAAAAGGAATTTGTAAGCAGAAGCTTTTTTTTTTTTTTTTTTTTTTTTCCCCCCAAGGAAAGGATCTTCTAATAATAATTATATTAAATCATTGGAATTCTGATACATTTTCATTTGAGGGAATGGTTTCTTATAGAGTCCATGGGAGGCTTTTCCAGTCTTATGAACTGATTCTTGCTGTCTGTTTGGCTTTATGTTGTGTGACACTATTTTGAAGGTGAAACTGAATTTGCATGTTACATAATCTGAGAGTCAGTTGGGGGGGGGTGTTATTTTTACTTTTTTCTTTTAAAAAAAGGTTCACCCTAGCAACAGTCCTTGATTACTGTGATATTGCAGAAAAATGCTTTTGGATGTTTCAGCCTAAGTGGAGCCAGCAATAATATTTGAATTTAAGAATGTCCAGTGTTTTCCTTGTTTGTTCGTTTAAAATTTAATGCTCTTGAAGTGTTAAAGTGACAGTGAGGACATCAGCATGTCTTTTAAAAGTAAAGATGTTTCTTGAAAAGAATATGTCCTGACAGGATCAGAAGTCACAGGGTTAAAGCTGAGAGCAATCCTGGAGGGTTTTGAGGTAAATGCGGTCAGGGTTTTTTTTGTTATTTGCCCATTCTTGTGTTCTTTTCTTTCTGGAGATATTGTGTCTATAGGTGATGACTTGATGGGACAAACACCAGAAATAAAAAATACTCTTCAGTGTATTGACACCAGTTTAAAAAGGAGACAAAGGAAATAATTTTGTCTTTTCTGGTTTTTACTCCTGTGATTGAAAAAGGGTGACTATGATAGGACATACAGTGTGTGTTGTCTTAAATGCTGTTGTTCAAATGTTTAAATGTTTGCTTTCTCCCTTCTACTCTTCTTCCTCAGTTAGAACATGTTGCAATTTACATAAAGGAATTTGAAAGATGTCTGAAGTTGCCATATTGTTCAGGATTCCAGTTTCTTTATGGCTGCTTAAAGAAGGAAGTATCTCTTTTACCTTTCTGTTCCAGTGTGCAACAACACTTAAACAAGTAAATTTTAACTAGCACAGTTTGCACAGTTATTGAATGTCTGGAATTGATTGCGAACAAAAATTTAATGGCCCCCAAAAGTATAAAATTTGTTCCTCTCTTTTCCCTTGAAAATATTCATACCTCTTTCTGAAGGCACTTTCTGTTGTTAAGTATCTATATAATTATTGGCATGTAATTTGCTACAAATTTTCCAGATTAAATTGCAATAAGATGTAAATACATTTATAATAATTGTTACACTTCTGACACTTTTGTTTGGTGTGTCTCGTATGCTCAGCAATACTTTTTTTTTTTGATGGAAGGAAGAGGACTGAATGCTCTTGTGTATTGGCATTTCTAGACTTAAAACAATAGCAATACATACTTCTGTTGTGCTTGCTTTTTTTGTACACTGTAAGTGAAGATTTTTTTTTTTTTCATTAATGCTTAGACAGTGCACTAGTAAAATCTGTTGGCTGGTGCTATTCCCTGTGGTTTTTCTCATGCAGAAAGTGGTAACATTTTGTATATGGTAAAATATTTCATCATACTAGCATAAGCATAGTACCTCTCCTACCTGAAAATTGTAATAGGAATCAATCTGTAAGACTACGGTGGTATTGAACAGCACTTACTTGTATGAAGTAAGCAGACATTTTAAATGCATGTGTTTTCTAATATTTTCAAGGTTATCTTTACAGTAATGTTCATGCTGATATCTGTGTTATCAGTTTGTTGTTTAAAAATATATATTGATTTGTCAATATTCATGGCTTTATTTTAATTTTCTCCTACATCTGAACAAGAAGAAGAAAAATAGGCAAGCAAACTACAAGTCATTAGATATGCTAAGGGACAAAAAAAATTGCATTTAAGTGCTGTGAGTGCTAGAATTAGTTTATAAATGTGGTTCTGATTAAATAACAAATCACTTGCTACACACAGGCCCTAACTCCCAATGCTCCAGGTAAGGTGGGGAAAACAAATGATGATGATGATGATGACTATATTATCATTACTGATGACTGTGATTTTTATTTTATTTTATTTTTATCCCAATATAATGATGGTAAATGAATCTATCTGTGGAAGATCACTCTCAAGCATTTTTTTCTGTAAGAACTCACTGTCATATGACCGTAAACAATTCAAACAGGGAAAATGGGCCATAGAAACTACATCAGTTACTGTGTTCCATTCTGCACTGCTGCTTTATACCAAGCTTCCATTCACAAGGAAATATTTTTCATGTGCGCACTATACAAGAATTCACCAAATGGATACCACTGAAACAGCTAAACCATCTTAAAAATTAGGTGGTATAGCATCTGCTGCTGCTTCTCCTACCCTCTCCTGATGTATTCATTCCTGTGTCTTGACTACTGCTGTTCGTAATACTTAAATTACATAAGGAAGTCTAATTCTGTTACAGCAAGTTTAACACTCACCTATTGAGAACATCAGAAGGAATCGTGTGGCCCAAATGCTTGGCTCAAATGGTTTTGTCAGCCAGTTTTTGACTGCCGTGTTTTGCAAGAGCAGGTGTCATTAAAGTCTATGGAAGACTTGAGGGTTTTTGAGGTTTTTTAAAAAAACTTCGGAAAAACAGTACTAAATTAATAGGCCTTCCCCAGGATGATCTGACAACTGTTGTCAATCACCGTTTTTCTTTGACTCCTTCTGCCTAGTTGAGACACTAAACTGAAGTTTGTCAATGCAAAAACGAAACTGATATATTTCAGTTTTAAGTAAAATCAAATGCTGTCAACAAACAAGCATACCAACAAAAAGCATCAATAATTTTATTAATGAAACAAGTAATTACTGAAATCTAGTGTCAGGTTTATTTAAAATTGTTACTGAGACTGACTGTCTTCTCTAAATAACCCCAGAATTGGTAAGATACAGCTGTCAGTGGGGACTCCTGCCAGGCATTTTTATTCCTTCACAAATTGTGCAGAACTGTTTTGGTGAAGTGGTATAAACCTTGAGGGCACAAGTGATTTCTCTCTCCTTAGCCTTTTGAAAGGATTAAGTAAGGGTAGTGAAAGGTGGGAGTACAGAGCCTGCTCTGATTTAGGAATTTTTATGTAGCTTCCTAGAAACTTTTCAGCCTCTTAGATGTGATAAAGTATTCTGAGCCCTGGGTATTTCTTTCTGTGCATGGTGTGCTTATTCTGGATCCCAGTACAGCATGCCTTAATACGAGGCCTGTGATTGAGGCTGATGTATGTTGAACCTTGAATAAGAATACATTTATAAAAGGTGTAAAGAAGCTAATTCAGGATTTAGAGCTGAGATATGTACATTTAAAATGGGAAATCGTGAGGGGTTTTTTTAATCTATATATGGAGGTGACCTTATGTACAAAAGTTGTATGTTTTTAAGCACTGATTATTGTTGATAAGCACTCTCTTTGCTTGCTTTAAGACCAAGAATAATTTGGAAGTTTCCTAGTGGGATAAACTTAGGATAGGTGTGTTATGCTCTCCTCAGGGGGTAGTTAACTGTCTGATTACAAGTTCCACTTGTGATTCAAATTATACTGATCTGTGCTACTGATGTGTGACTGTGCTACTGATGATGCAAAAAATTTTGTGTTGCTGTCTCTAATTTTGCAAGTTTTTTAATTGATTGCTGGTACCAGTTGTACATAATGAGCATGCCAAGGGGATGCAAAGTTGAAAAATTAAATGCATGAGAATTTTTTGGCTTGAGAACTGAGATTGTTTATGCAAATACAATTCATGTGGCTAGAGTGTATGAATTTTGGTGACTTTGGTAATAAGTCAGATCCAGGACTGTAATTCTTGGTTCTACTCTCAAACCTGCAATATTAGGAAATGCCTATTTTCTTTTTTTTTCAACCCATTGCCTCATTTGCTGCTCCTCCTGTGCCAGAGAGGAGGATTGCATCTTCCAGTCATGCACAGGTGAGTCTATGTAATTGAAGACTGTGTCTTAGTAAGCATTAAAATGCTATAAATACCAATATTGAAAAGTAAAGCAATATTCTGACAGGTTTGTTAGGGTTTTTTTGTTTGGTTTGTTTCTTCATTTAGTCTGATTTTAGTCTTTCATCTTCAGATTTCAACTATGGGAGTATTTCAGATGTTGGCAATATTGCTGCAATTGCATCCAGAGTTGTAACATGCTATTTATTATATTCTTTCTGCTTAATGTAATTTTCTTAATTCTTATCTGAAAGTTGGGGTTTTGGTGTTGGGGTTTCCCCCTCCAGTTTGGAAACACTCTCTAGTTTTTTGAGAAGTTTATTTGAAGGAATAATGCATTTGCTATTTTGAACTTTATTTTGGTTTGGTTCTCTTAAGGCTGTAAGGGCATCTGTTATGAGAACTCAAGCACACTCGTACCACATTGTGGCAAGTCACAGAGTGCCAGTGAGACTGTTGACAATGTATGGGCTTATTTGCTGTGGAAGCACCTAAAGTGAGGGTTACCATTAAGCCTGGTTTTTCTGTGATGTCACTCATATACAGGAATGGTGTCATAATTCAGGCCTGTAAGTGCCACGTACTTGCAGCACTTACTGATATGAAAATACCAGTTGCTTGTAATTTCTTAATGAGTAAATATTTTTTCTATCTGGATCTTTTTTTCCCTTTGTGGGGGGGGGGGGCAACTTGTAGGTAAACTGTGTTCATAAAATCATTTACTATGTTGTGCTCTGTGGTTCCCAAAGATGTTAGAATGTGTAAAATTAGGCTGTTATTACACAGCTGTTTTAATGCATTAAGGCCCTCAGCATCTTGACAGAATCTTGCTTCACCTTCTACTTCTTTCAGCCTCCAGAAGACTTTTTAATGGATGTGTAACCATTGCTTGAGCAGTTTTGTGATGATCTCTAGCACAGTACTTTAATGCTTTCTGTATTTGTACTGAACTGGGCTAGCTTAAAATATCTTATATTGTCTTAGGTGCATTCAACTTGACACATCCTGTAGAAAAGCCCCCATATGCACCTTAAATTGTACGTGCTTTGTTACTATGGTGATGGAAAAGAATCGTGCATGTTAACAACCCGCGTTAGGTAATGGAGGATTTGCAGAAATCAGTTAAGCATCTGCCTGGGGCACAGAAAACTGAGTCTGTGACCATACCTCCACCCCAGCCTCTTGGCTACTGGCAGGCTGAGGGAATCTTGTTATGGGATTACATGCTTCCCTGTTTCCAGGTTGTCTAAAGAGCAAAGATGACTTTTTGGTAATGGTTTCAGAAGTTGAAGTACTCTTGCCTTATCACATACTTTTAAGTATCTTCCATTATACTTAGGGTGTTCGGCATAGTGTAAAGGAGATGCTTGGGCAAACATGCTGTGTGTTTGTCATTGACAAAACCCAATTTTGTTTGGACTGCCTGGGCTGACGATGCATGAATTTACGAGCTTTCCTTTCTCAGTTGTGGCCACCTGCAAATCCTGCACAGGGAGACCACATCCACATTCATTCCCCTGAAGCAAGATAGAAAACATGAGCTCTTGTTCCTCTATTAGTTGAATTCTGGGTGATGAACAGGTCTGTTCAAGGAAGCTATTCCAAAACAACACATCAGTTTAGAGTACTGTAGTTTAGTATAGTAATTTCCTGTGGGGGCTTTTATTTTCCTTGTTCTGGAGTAAGTTGAGGTTAACTAGGGGAAAACAAGCTTAGTTGGTTAATTAGAGGAGCTTTTTCAGGTTCTCCCTTCTTTCCTTCTCTGCTGTTCATTTTAAACACTGTTGGATTTTTGCATTAACTATGTTGTTCTGTTTCTTTGTGGCTTTCTGTTTGTTTGGGTTTTTTTTGATTGTTTTGTCACCGCTGAAAGTGGCATATCTTTTCCATGTTTTGAATGTGTTTCTTTTGAAGTGTGTGGGTCTCTAGCTATCCTCATAGGTTTAGTTTTGTTTTTAGTATTTTTAGGAAGTATTTTTTCTGAGTGTTTCTCTGTATTAGTGTTCTCGTACAGCTTATCCTGAAAAGCTTCTCTGGAAAGTAGGCCACTGGTTAGTGTCTCTTTGACACGTTTTGCTGGCCCATTGAGCATCCTTACAGGTCTTAATACCAGGGTTTTACCCTTGAGCAGCGCTAGCAAGGAACCTGTTTTTTACTGCTGTGTAACAATAAAAACACAACCCAAATAAGAACATGTGCTTCCTTTGCTGTAGAAAGAGAGAATGCTTCCCACAGGCTACAAGCTCATCCTCTAGCAGTGGTGAAAGAAGACGACATTACAGAAATGTTAAATCAATGCTGAGTCACTACTCTGCTACAGAAAATTCAACTTTTTTGATATTTGCAAATAAATCTTCCTGAAGTAGAGTTGCAGTTACATGTATAGCTCCTTTTCTGAACAAAATCAAAATGTATGGATTAGACCTGAGGAATAACTGGAAATAAGTTTACCAAGTCTGTTATTTCAGCTGGCTTTTTAGGCCTGTGGAGCTACTGGCAGATACAGAATTGGTTTTTCTACCATCTGTCAAATCTATGTTGCTTGAGCTTCAACTGAAGCCCAGTGGATGAAGTTAGAGCTTTTAGTTAGTTTTAAGATCATCATGCCCCCTTCAGCAGGAGCATGCAAACGATGAGCTTTGATCAACTTAGCATCCCAACTAAGTCATGATGATCCAAATCTCTGCCACGTGCTTCAGGAAAAGATCATTTCAGTCGAGAAATTGCTAGAGAGATCCTCATTGTATTTCACATGGTGAAGGAGGAAGGATCAAATGACACTTCTCAAGGACAAGAGTGATTTGGTCAGCTTTTCTGAGATTGCTTCACAGTTTGTCTTAAAGAAAATTACAATCGGGTATCACAGTAACTGTAGTATCCTACAGTAGAAAATATTTGCTTTCTGGTTTTTTTTGGTTCTTCACCTATATCTACGTATTTCACAGTGGAGAAAACGTAATTGTCATTTCCCAGTTACACAATTAATATCCATGATCTAGGGTGTATTTGGTGAGAGGCAACTTTTTTCCAATGTTGTTACTGCTTGACTGAGAAAAATACTCCCTTACTTTGTCCCAAGAATAAAACGGTATATTTGGTTCCTGAGGAGTTCAGCCTTGACAGGTGAATTGAAAGATGCTGTTAAATCTTTATCATTAACAACAAAAAAAAGAAAATTGGTTGTATCATGTTTTCAGTAGAATATAACTTCTGTTTTCTTTGTTTACACTGGAAAATGGTGTTGTCCAAAGGATTGATCTTGCTTTCCTCTGCAGTGAGTTCTTACTATAACTCAAAAAATAATTTTGTCAGGATGTGCTCCTGTTTGTCTTGGGATTTGTCCTTTGTCAATAACAGTGCTAGTCAAAAAGTGGGAAGATCTTTTGGTCTAACCCATTCTTCATGCAATATTGCAGTAGATCACAAGAAGATCAGATTGATACGTCTCACAGATTAAATATCCAGGTAGTATTTTTGTGCCTTTAACTTCCATGACAGTATGATCAGAAATTGCTCTAGCATCTGTGAAAGTGGGGAGGTTTATGTATTCCTTCTGTCTATCATTTTTTATGTATTTTTAAATGCATTTATGCATTATTTATGTATTCCTTCTGTCTGTTGTTTTTTAAAGTTTGTTTTTTCCTAATGATAAAACTTACGTTCATTAATCTTCAGTCTCTGGAGCTCCATTATGTACCATTTTCTTCATAAAGGATTATTCATTTATTAATCTCGATACTAGCCTTGAACTGCAGTTGCCCAGTCTTGCTGCTACCAAGTGAGGTTCCAAGATCCACAGGAGTTAATATTAACCATATTACTTGATTTACACAAAATTATTTATCTGTGGCTCTGAAGGATCTGGAAGTTGTTGCTCGTTAGTAAAACTGCACAGAAGAGGGTACTCACAAGCAGATCTTCAAAATTCTATGGGTGTTTTTAAGAAATATAAGTAGATGCCCCCTCCCAAAGCAGTATGAAGATATGTAATGATACCTAGTATGTGCTATGAGTGGATTTGTTAAAATGGTTTCTGGTAGATTACATAATTTGAAATAATTAACTCTTTAGGATAGGTTTGAGGGTTTTATTTGGGTTAGGGTTTTTTTTTTCAGGCCCTTTCTGTTAACCTGTGAAGTATTTCAGAATAAACTACAGTTGTATAAGTGCATAAGCCATTTAAAATAGAAATAAAAGAAAATTCCATTAATGCACTGCATTTTATCAACACTGACAAATCCAGTTTCACTAAATATAATAGTACTGGTGCTGTCATTTTGACATGCAAAATAACTTTGTCTCTATGTAGTTAATAGTCCCCTCTTAAAGCAACTAAAATTTACAGTTGTAATCAGTTAATGAGAGAGAGTGGGAGTAGATTTATTTAAAATCTACTGAACTTAAATGCTCACTTGTTTGCTTTTTAATGGTAAAACAGATCTGTGGTTTGAAATGGTTTGGGGAAGTTGTGACAAGGCAGATGATGATTCAGAGCTGTTTGAAGACTACAGAGGGGTCAGCTGCAGTTTGTCCTTTCTGGGAGATTGGAAATGTCCCCTTGAAAATGTCTGAGAAACTCAATAGATATTGAAGATGTTCAGAGACGCCATTAATATCTGGACAGTGTTCCAAGACCATCAGAAATGAATAATGATTTAATACTTTATTTTATTGTCTTAACATCTTAATGCGGCTGTTACCTGAAGATCATAATGCTTTACATGAAAACATAAGAGTTGCCATAAAGGATCTGGCAAACATTCTTGTTGACATCCTTTTTCTGACTTTTCTATTTGCCATGGAACTTGGTTAAATTCCATATTCATCTGTTTCCTCATCAGGAGGTTTGAGCTGAAATGTATTATTTGTTTCTGGATTCTTTGGTGGGGAACTTTACCATGTAGTTGTTCGGTAGGGCTTCATTTGACTTTAGCAGAAATTTAGGTTTGGGTGGTTTGTCTGGTCTTAAAGTGTTGTGTTTTCAGGCATTTAGAAGCTCAAGCAAACTGAAAGTGCTATGCCAGCCTATGCAGTTTTAATCTTTCGGTGTAACTTGCTGTTCATGCTTGATGGTAGAACTTGAAATTAGTGTTATCTAAATGAAGTATTTCAATATCTGTATACTGCATGGGTATTTCTTTTCTTGAAATCATTTGCCTCACAAGAACCAGGGGAATAAGGTGAGGAGGGAAAATGTTAAGCATGATATTCTAGGGAAGAACTTCGCAATTCAATTTTGTTAGGAAATACATTGAATTTATAGTCATGTCAATGTAAACTGCTTGCTTTTTGATATTAAGGTGGTGTTTTAGCAGATAGAGAAAGGGACTGGGTGGTGCTGATGCTTTTGGGTTTTGGCCTTGAACAAGGACCTCACGAAGTAGGGGGGAGATTGCCTGTGTCGCTTTCCTTCAGTCTTCATTCAGTCAAGGCTTATTTGTTAATACTTGGTAGGTTTGTTATTTATTTGCTTTGTTGGTTGTTTTTTTTGTTGGGGTTTTTTGTTTGGCTTTGTTTTGGTTTCTTTTTTAAGATGCTCCTTTACACTACATACAGTAGAGGTGCAAACAAAGGATTTATTTATTAAAAGTCAGGTAAATACTTCAAAATTTACCTGCATGTTCCTTTTAACTGTAGTTCTGTCCTTTTTGTACACAAAACATGCTTGATGGAAATCAATTGAATTCAAGTAAATTCTAACTAGTTATTTGGGCCAAGGCAATGCCACCTGTAAATGTGAATACATCCGTGTTTGAGTGAGCTGCTGAAGGGCAGGCATGTGGAAGGGCGAAAGTAAAGCTGCTGTAAGGGCTACCTATGTCTACAAAATATATTCATTCCGTTCCCCTTATTAGAGCTGGACCTTCTGCCAAGACAGGTATGCTGTTCCAGCTGGGGCTTGCAGGAAGTGATATATACCATTCTTTTAATTCTCAATGGCATTGATGATAACTGAAGCTACGTTTTTTTGCTCCTGTCTATCCGTGTTGGAAGTTGAAATGAAAGGCAATAGAGACAGTAAGACAATGCTGAAATAAAAAAAAAAAAAAGACTGACAAGGAGAGAAACCTAGGGCCTAGTTTTAGGTATGCATTTAAAAATCAATTAGGCAAACTGTTGGCATTAAATTTCTAAAATTATTTCAGATGACTGCCTTGCAATTTGAAAGCTCTTCTTGTAGCAGATTTTTAAGCTTTTTCATTGAAATACATAGTATAGTGAACACTGGAGTCCTTTATTAAGACTGCTTCTCATACTGAATTATTGCTCTGTTGCCCAGTGCATTGGGTTCTGGAAAAATACCTAGTAAACTGCACAGCCTAATTGATGTTCTGTTTGGCAGTGTTGGAAGCTATAGATAGTTTGTCTAAGAATTGCTTCCAGTCCTACCAGTGGTATCCATGGCACTAGTAGGAAAGCACTTTTAGGCAATTTTTGTCAGCTTCACTTGTTAGCTTTCTAGCTACTTTAAAAGAATGCCCAAACACTATTCTGAAACTTTAAAGAAAATGCAAAGAGAAGTTTAAATGTCTCTGTGGGCTATGCAGCTGCCACTCTTTATATGAAGAATGACAGGCTTCACCAGAATGTCTGACTCTTAAAGCAGGAGACCATGATGCTGAAACACATTAGAGCAATGTTATTTATATTCTGCCAAAAGCAATTACCCTGCAAGACTTATAAATATGTGTTAGCTTTTATGTGTGTGATAAACTCTACAGACTTCCGCAGAGATCTGTAGGTCTACTCAGAGTGATGTATTTAAATTTTTGCAGGACTGAAGCCCAAGTGTTTGCATAAAAAGATGTTTCTAGTTGCAGGCATATGCTGATTATTCAGTAGCGTGGCAGGAGTGTTTCTTTGGGATTGGTCTGTTACGATTAGGATTGTTATTATGCCGAGCTAAAGAGTTTCATATTTAATAGTATTTGATAAGACTTATTTTAAGAAACCTGTTTGGATCCACGGGAATTTCTTTTCAGCAGCAACTTCTAAGCTCCCAAGGGCTCTTATCTATCCAAGTACCCTATTTTTAATTTCTGTGAATCCTTTACTTTTCTTTCCCATGAAGATTTATTACTCCTTTAAAGTATCTTCAGTTAGCTACTTCAAGCCCTAAAAGTGGCTTTGTTCTGTACTGTGTCTTTTCGTCACCCTGTGACAGAAAATGAGCTCCACTGTTTGAGAGGAAAGGCTTGTACTTTGGATCTTGGCTACCAAATAGAGCAGCTTTTCTGTTCACCCCACAGCTGTTGTTAATGTTTCATTCTGCAACTGCTAGAGGGTGGGCAAGTAACCATCCTCATACGAGACAAAAATATAACTCCATTAGTCAGCTGGCGTGGGTTGTTGAAGCAAAAATGCAGGCAGTATTTTCTCCTAGTGGAGAAAAATCCATCACATCCTATTAAAGTTGCCATTAGCTGACTATGGGACAATGTACATTTCCTGAATTCATGATTGCCTGTTCTCCTTACTTTGATGGCTGTCTACTTTAAAACTTGTAATTTAGTCAAACTATTATAAGATCATGTTATATCTCTGGGGTTAAATGTATTTGATATATAATCTATCTGGGGAAAACCCATAGAAAATAAAGGTGCTTGATACTAACTGAACCCCAAACTTTTCAAATGATTGCTGTATGAATTAAGAGAACCTCATTCCTAAGGCGGTTCCTTGAGATTTCTCAAATCTATATTGCCGTATAGGAATTTTAAGATTTAGTAGTTAAACTCACTGCTTTTAAACACAGATTTTTAAGTTTCTATCAAAGGTGGGGGTTTTGGTGGCTTTTGGGTGGGTTTTTTTTTTTTTGGTTTTGGGTGGTTTTTGTGATTTTTCTGCTGGGGTTGTTTGTTTGGGATTTTTTTACGGCTGCCTTCTGAAGGCTGAAAATGTGATAAGCTAGTGGCATCTTTGACGTTCTCTTGCCAGTGTTCATTGTAAAGTTTAGCTGAGGGAAAGTTATAACCCTTCAACTTTTTCGCTCTAACATTTGAACCCTTACGGTTTTTGGATGTTTAATCTTCCTAAGATGGAGTTACAATATAAAGCAGAACCAAGAAAATTAAAAGGTGCCATCTTTTCCTAGCTGCTTATTAATGAAAAGAAAATTCTTTTTCTTTGGTATTCTGGAAGTGTGACTCTTCTGTCATATCTAGAGCAGTGTTTCAGTAGAGGATGACTTTCTCTCTCTAAGAGAAATTACATGTGTAGTCAGGCTTCTTCTTAGTCTAGTGCTTAGGGATTTTGTTAAAATTCCTTATTTCTTTAATTGCAGATGTATTTTTTTCAAATGTGTGGACAGAGGGAAATGTACAGTCTCCTAAATTGAGGGGGATGAATATTTAACCTTAACATGAGGATTGAATGGTTCTTTACAATAACACTTCTGATACTAGTGTATCAAATGTCGTAGATCATTGGTTGCAGGTGTATTAGCACCTATAAATTAAAGGCGGCTATTACGCAGTCTTATGCTGTGTGGCCCTGGTCTGTTTCCACATTGTATAGAATATTGATGAAGAAATGTTGCAGTGGGAAACCGTGGTTTAGTTTTGATATTTATTGCAGTAATGTTTCAATATAGGCAGATCCTGGATGTATCTCCAGCTACTTGACAGTTGTTTGTCTCTGGTGGTTTTCATGTTTCTTTAGGGCAGGTAATAGGCAATGCTTTTTGCTGCTTTGGTTTTGCCCCTTACTCGGTCTGGTTGAGCTGCTTCTTGTTGTTCTCAGTAAGTTATCTATGTGGGAGCAAAGAACTTAAGAACATAGCAGTGAGCAGAAAAGGTAAAATAGGAGAATTA
The DNA here is from genome assembly GCA_024500445.1 of Entomyzon cyanotis. Classification (NCBI taxonomy): domain Eukaryota; kingdom Metazoa; phylum Chordata; class Aves; order Passeriformes; family Meliphagidae; genus Entomyzon; species Entomyzon cyanotis. The sequence goes on from JAKEPQ010001030.1 coordinate 30,709,519, forward strand.
GATTACTGTATTGTTACACAAATATAATGACTCTATCAGTTGAATTAAACTAAAAAAGGAAAAATTGCATAGCTCCAGCTGAGGGAGCTATTTTCTGTCAAGTCACTTCCTTACATGTTTGTGTAAGTTGTGTACCCTAAAACTTAGCATAAAAATGTTGTACAAAATTTTGTACTATTTACACAAAAACTTGGTTGCTGGGCTAAAAGCTGTTGTAAAATGCAATTATTAATTTATTAGATTGAAAATAAAGTCTCTGTAAAAATAATTTTAAATTTCCCAGAAAATAACATGAGCAAGGTCCTATTTCAGTGTATTTGATCAGACAATTCTGATTTTGCCAGTTCAACACAGGTTCGTGGATATAAACGTTGGGCCCCTTTGAGAATCTTACCAGCTCTTCACTGAGAGTGAGCAGGGGAGTATCTCCTGGGGTGCTATATCTTGGAGTGGTTTTCCTACTGAATTTTTGAAATTCAATAGAATTTTAATGCTTTCCCTTCATGAAAAGAAAGCCCATCTTCACTATGTTTCTGATCAGCCTGGCTTTGCCTGGCAGCTTCCAGACTGCTATGTCGGTTCCTTTCCAGAATCTAACCTTTCTCTTAAGTCTCACTCTCTCACAGTGGGCTTATCCTCTACATGCATTGCTCGTCAAACAGGCGCTATTTTTTCTTCAATGCAGTAATTTTCTTTGTGTCAAAGCCTTCCTGCATGCTAAGCAATGTAGCTGAGTCTTTGATTTTTCTCTGGACCACTTGAAGTTGCATGTAGGCAGCTAGATAATTTTATGAGAAGTTGTAGCATGCGTCTGTGAGTATGGCCAGGGCTGCTCTTCTTGAAGTAACATTTTCTGTACTTCCTACTTGTTACATTAATATATAGGCAAGATGTAGTTACTGGTCTCTATGAGCAAAGGCATGTGGACACTGGTTGGTGTCTGTAGGCTTTTGCTCTAGCCGGCTTCTCTTCAGATTGCCTTGATAGGAAGCTTGTTTTGCCTCTTGTGAATTGAGAGAGATTGCCATATGGTCTGGTATAGTTCATGTACACAACTGTGATCCAGTAGAGGAAAGGCAAACTCCCAACCCCCCTACTGCTGTTTCAGAAAGGAACAGACAGGAGGAAGTAGGAGTGAGAACAGATTTCTGGATAGATTGGTAGGCAGTGGGGTGAATTCTTAGCACTTCCCACCAGAAGTCTATTCTAATAAGCATCGGGTTTTAACTGTGTGTATGCTGCTGAGGGAGCTGGAATATGAGTATGAAGAGTAAATGCATAAATAGACTTAAAAGGATAATTTCAATTTAAAATTATGAAAGTATTTATTTCATACCTGAAACAAGGCTGTGATGCTCTCACCCTCTAGCTGTATGAAGTTAATTGTGGCTTGATTACTTTTTTTTTGTTTGTTTTTAGCTTCCATTTTTTTCAAACTCTACATTCGACTGAATGTATGCGCTACTGGCTTTATCAGGAAAACACTGCTATAGCAGTATCCTGACTGAATGAGACTATCCTAGGGTTCACACCTGATGGTGGAAGTACGTGTATAAGTGGATCTGCAGTGATTGAAATATGCCAAATGTAACAGAAATTTTTTCTTGTTTTCTGGGTTCCTTAAAGCAAAGGGGTAATGCTATTTGTTCCCAGAGTGTTCAGGAGGAACAAATTGTTAGCCAAATGGCTAGGATATTGGTCATTAGTTTGTCTGATTTAAATCTTTACTGCTTTACTGAGTTAAAGTAGTAAATAATAAAAGAGCAGTCTATTTAGTGTATAAAAGTTTGTATAGACTATAGAGCAAGTGTTATGGCTTTCCTGTGGATAAAAAAATTATACATAAATGCCTCCCTCAAAATTAATATTTTAGATAAGTTTTTAAAAAGCTGTGTAAACCTGCATTTGTAATGATGAAATATCATTTTGGGCTGCCAATGAAACGCATAATTTGCCTTCACCTACACAACCTTGGCCCTAAATGTAAGGGGCACATGACTGAAGGCAAGTTGGGGCACTGATCTGTCAGAACAATCTTTTTAGGAGGATGGGCTTTCTGTTTTTGTTGCACAACCAGTTCACTTTAAAGTTGCATGCTGATTTAAGTTAACACAAAGGAGTTAGGAGAATTGTACCCCAAAACTGGAGAAGAAAGGGGTAGGAATTCAGGCTGGATTTAGTTGCATAGGTTTCACTGCCTTCCCATTATCCCACAAAAGCAAATAATTTTTGCTGCAGACCTGCAGATGCTGAATCACTGATAGAGCTCTATATTTATAGCTGCTTAGACATCTCCTATGAATAACACCTTGCAATTAATAAGGAACTCAAAAAAATGAGAGATCTATGTAGCATGTATGTGCTGTGCATAGTACAGTGTACTCCTATCACTCAACTGTTTAATGGAGCATTGCCCTTTAATTTGTCTCTTGGAGATGCATCATCTGTCTGTGTCAAAGTGCTTATAGGAGTGTAATCTGTTTTTCTTTTGAGTGCCAGTTTACTGAAACTCAGTATTTAAAGTTTGAAATCCATGGATTTTGTACTTCCTTGCATTCTGAGCAATTACTGAACAACTTTCTGTAAATAACGATCCTTATTAAAGGATGAATAGCTGCAAAACTTGTAGGGTTTTCATGTTTGGGGCACTTTCTTTTTTCTTCTTCCTCTTTTGTAGAGAGGAGATTTGTATTTCCTCTCCCTTATGTGTTTGGCATAATAATGCAGGAGCACAAACTGGGGGGAAAAAAGTGGTTACAAGCAACAGTGGTTCGTGATGCCAGCAGTACTGTAGTTTAGAAAACTGTAGTTGGTAAAACTATCGTAGTTTTACCAATAAATTGACTGATCTTGATATAAATTTATATAATCTTCTTTATGAGTAGTTAGTTAACAGTATGGTCACTTCTTCAGCTTTTGTTATGCTTTATTATGCATAAATGTTTTGTAGCAGAAGAGATTCAGTTGCCAAGTGAAATTTTCTAGGTAGTTTTTAAAGGCTACTTTTCTATTTAGAACCTTTTTTGGGTGATATTTCTTTTGAGTATTGGTGACTATGCATCAATGAAGATGAGGTGATGAATCAATTCCGGCAATCACATTTGTTTGGTATATATTAGAGTTCTTCCAAATAGAGACTGCTATAATTCCTTCCCAGTGAAAAGATCCAGACTGAGTATTCAACCCTTTCTGAGACTTATGGTAGTTTGCATTCAGACTTCTAAATTCATACAGTAGGACTACAATCTTCAGTGCTAATTTATTGTGAAACTATAGTTCTATGAGTATAAACGTTTGGCCATATATGCTGTATCAATGTTTTAATGTGCAGGACTGTCGTACTCATTTTTTCTATGTCGGCACTGAAAGTACTAGTTTTTGCATGGATTAATGATACACAGATTTAAAGCTACGTGCAGGTTATATGTGCTTATAATTGATTCTCTTCTTGTGATATATTTTCGATTGTATTTCTTGAAAATTGTGGTTTCTCTCATTACATCATGGGATGAACTTTTTATTTTTTAGAATACCTATTTTCTGTGCTACCCGAGTTAATCCGTTTGCACCTTCTGGAATCAAGACTGCTTTCCTTTTGTGTATTCAGTCATTACATAAAGGAAATTGTTCTGTTAGCATGTAAACTGGGCTTTACTAATACAAAGAGGGCTGAAACCTTTCGCAGTAAGAATTCAAAGAAAGAAAATATTTGTTTCTTTGGAGGAAGAACATTTTTTTTCATCACTTTTTTACATGTTTGGTCCTCGTAATTCCGTACATTTGAAGCCAAAAAACTTGAGTATTAAATTTTCCCTTTATGCTAATACTGCTAAACTTTGTGACTTAAATCCTGGGTGTTCATATTATGAGCTGTATCGTAATCTCAAAATACATATATAACGTAGATAAGCTGGCAAGCTCCAACTGGGCTGTGATGGGACTGACCCCTTTTTGTGATCCATACAGACTTGAGTGAATGGGAGTTTGGCAGCAGTTGCTGACAGGGAATCAAACACTCATTCACGTGTTCAGACACTGCTCAGGAGCTTGTGGTGAGTTCAAGATCTGCTTTGAGCAGTTATGGGATAGCCTTGTGGCAAAACCAGTGTATTATAGACAGCCATAGCATAAGAATTGCATGTTAGACAGGGATGTGCACTGTGATTATGCTTCTCGTTGATGAAGGGCACCTAGTTTGTCCTCATGTGCTTGCGTCTTGTTTGGGAAAAGGATATACTGTTTCCTTTCTCCTTCTTATTCCTTCTGCTTATTTTATTTTATTTTATTATTCTATTCTATTCTATTCTATTCTGTTTTGTTTATCATTCTCTTTTTTCTTATTCTTCAAATCCCCCCCCCCCCCAGTCTTTTCATGTCACTGACTTTTTAAACATCTATTACTTCACTTTTGTTACTTGAGTTCTGGCATTTTTAGGTCCCTCTTCTTCCTCTTAAATAATTCTTAGGCAATCATTTTTTTTTGGTGCTTCCTAAAGAAACAACTGTGTCAGCTGGTTTTTGTTTGGTTTTGTTTTTTTAGTCATCTTTTTATGTAGAATAGGCAATATTGGGTTTTTTACTCAGTCTTTTGTAAAAATGCCTCATATCGATGGTTGTGTTGAATGTTGGTCGCACGTTTCCCAGTCAACGTTGGGGTGAAGAAAACAAGGATGAGCTACAAGGATTTAGCTACCTAATGGTAGCTACGATTGCAGTGGCAGTTCTAGAATTTTACTCAAATAATTGCTTCTCTCTGTTAGTATTATTATTTTTAAAAACTTACTGAATAAAAATGTGTTTTGTCCATTCTTCTCAGTGTTATTAAAATTACAGGCAAACAAATCTATCTAGGAATTGCTGCATGACTGGGAAAGATTCTTTCTTCTTTTCCCACCGAATATAACCTCGTAGTATTTGAGCAACCAAATTTAAGAAGCAGAGCCCTCAAAACCACCATTTTACATCCTGTATGTAAGGCTCAGACATGATGAATGCATTCCCAATGTTGGGGTTTGAGTGAAATGTACAGAATTCTGTCAGATGAACCTGTATGATACAGCTGATACTTGAGGCTTAAATTCCTAAATAATGAACATTTTGACTCAAAATTTAGAGATTATTTGTTAGCACTACTAAAGCAGTTACTTACAATATGCTGTTGGTCTTTTGACCTTGCTTTTCAGGATGCATAATAAAATGCTGATTGCTTTTCTTCCGCTAATAAAACAGTTAATGACTTCTCCTGGCTTATTTGAATTACTTCGACAGTATCCTTGCAGATAAAAGTACTCAAAATTCATTGTTATTTTTAATAAGGGAAAATGATTTGTAGTCCTCACAGTTTTGATAGTGGACCCTGTCCTTGGAATATGAATATAGAAGGTCCTTCTGTTGCTGGAATAAGAGTTAAGGTCTTTAACAAAACACATGGCTACTAATGAAACATCCAAATTAAAATTCTTGAGTTTGATCTTCTCCATCTACACCTATTTGTCTGTTCTATCAGTTTAATTTCTCCTTACGTGTCTTGAATATATAATGTCTCCTGTCTGTCTAAGCAGAGATATTTAATTTTCTGGTTTTAGTTCTCCAATTATGCAGTCAGGATTCATTTCCAGTGCTGTTAAATACATGGACACAAATATTTCTGGAATGGCTTAATGTATATCTCATTAGTTTAATAATGTTTTTTAGTTTTGCACTTTATTTTATAGGCTATTATACCCTTTTTTCTATAATAGAAGAGGCAAGTAGCCACTTAAAACATTTTTGCAATGGATAGCAATCAGTTTTGTCTAGTAAATCTGCATAGTTGTTCCTACATTACATCTTTGTCTCATAGATTGACTGCAGCAAAAAGGTGATTGTTTCACTCCTTGCTTGGTTCTACTGTCTAAAAACTGTTTTGAGCTTGTGTTATGTTAAGTTGCACTTGGTTTCTTGGTACTCTAATCGTATATTTTGTGCAGTTTGACTTAGCTGTCTCCATCACCCTTTTCAGAACTTCCTCCTTAGGGTGAAGTTCCACCCTAAACCATAATGTATCATGGAATGATTTGCATTAGAAGGGACCTCAGAGGTCGTCTAGTTCCACCCCACCACCATGGACAGGGCATCTTCCACTAGACCAGGTTGCTCAGAGCCCCATCCAAGATACCCTTGAGCACTTCCAGAAATTGAACACTCACTGCCTTTCTGGGCAACCTGTTACCGTGCCTCACCACCCTCACAGTAAAGAACTTCTCTTAATATCTAATCTAAACCTATCCTTCATCATTTTAAGGCCATTACCCTTCTAATGGTATTAATGGTTTTAAAAGTCCAAAGAGGAAACAAGGAGATGTGATTATAACACTGAATTATCTCATTATCTTATCATCTCTGTTGTAACCCTTTGTTTCAGATTGTGTTGTTGCCAAAACAAGGAAGGTGTATCTGGTGGATCTCTTTTAAGTTGCTGAATAGACTTAAGAGATGCAGTGATTATTGTAGGAGTTCTTACGACTATCATTTATAAAGTGTGAATTTGTTCTTACTTTGGTTTATTACATACTTGGTGGGGTGGAGGAATGCATATGTACTCCTCATTCTTTTTCTGTGCAGTTGGTTACAAGTTTCTAAACTTTTCTTCTGGAATGGTAGCAAATAATGGAACTTAAATAATCTTCATTTTGAGCACAGAGGCCTTTCAGTGCCTTGTTACTGCTTTGCTCTGTGTTATGTTCATGCATGACCCATGTATTACATGCATACATGATATGCAGCTTTTTGTAGAAACTTGTGAAGAATATTACTAAATATTCTAAATTACTGCTGAAGAACTACATACTAAATATTACTGAATTACCACTAAAGCAGTAATTGGAGTGGGGAATGTAGTAAACCAAGGGTTAGTTACACTTTTTTTGGGATGTGCTGTTAGAATTCCTATGTTCTGAACTTAGGGCTTGTGAATCGCCTATTTCTATGCTTAGACTGCTGGTTAGGCTACTGATTACTGAGATTATCAAACATAGATCATACAATTATATAATGGCTATGTAAGTCACATTATTCATGCTGATGTATGGTAAATATAAAGGACATAACTTCAAAACATTTTGTATAATCTTACTAATCTTTTGTTTTTTCTGATTTGATGGATTATTGTAATAGAACTATTTGCATTTGTCTTTCCTTTGTTTGTTTCAGTTTAAATCCTCTCTCTGAAGTATTCATGGTTTGTTAAAACTACAGAAAAGACTGGTTCAAGCCACGAAATGTGGTGCTGGGTAGCAAGGAAATGGTAGCTTCCTTTTGGTCAGAGAACATGCACCTTTACAATAGTTCTGTACGTTCACAAGCTTGTCTTTCTTAAGGCTCATTCAGACTTCCTTTTTTACTCTGACATTTTGCAGTTTGGTTTGTAGTCTTTCTGTTTTGTTAGTGCAGACATTTATGATTTGTTCATTTGTGTGTGTTCAAAATGTCCTTTTGGATGTTTACTGTTTTCTTATTATGTTTTCTTATGTTAAAAGGAGAAATTCAGCATTAGGGGTTCTCTTAGAATGTAATTTACTTTGCAGGATCACTCTCATACTGGCTGGCTGAAGTCATTGAAAAGCCACATCAGCGTAAATGTTGAGACAGGCTTTAGATTTAACAGTATCAATGAATGATACTACAATTTCAGTTCATATGGTTTTAAACACATGAATGTTGTTTGTATACAACATTCATTAGCAATCTCACAGCTCAGCAAAGCTGTTAAAGGAAGAGTATTTTTGTAAGTGTGGATATGTTTTATTTGGTTCCAGGTTCTGTTCCTTTTCTGTGCGGGCTGAGTGGGAAATGCATGCCAGAAAAGACTTGGACCTTTTATAAATTTCTGTTAATATGATAAGAATAAAATTTAAACTTTGTGCTTGCTTACCTAATATCAAGTGTTATTTTAGGTGAGTAAGCTCAGTGGGTCTAATGCGCTTTTCTTCCATAATGCATTGCCAAAAGTTCAAGAGTATGTAGCAGCTCACCCCCTAAGCGTTGTACACCAACAGGCAACTCCAAGCTTCATTGAATTGTGCTCATTACAGATGGTCTCTGGTCCAAAGGGTCTGTAATTCAGGACAACCTGACAAAAATGCAGACATTGTAAATACAGAAAATCTGTGACAATGTTTTCTGATATATTTGAGAAAGTATAACGGCTTTGTCCTTTAGTTTTGCTAAATAAGTTCTTAGGTGGAGGAAAATAATAGCTTTCTGAACATTTGCAGGGCACTATTCCTAAATACGAGTAATGGAATAAAAAGTACACAAGTGCTTGTTTGAAAATAACATATTTAATATAGCCTGTCATACCTTACAGTAGCTAAAATAGTTTGTAAAGAATGTGTTAGTTACCTTCATCTTATTTTAGTGGTCAGGAACTTTATTACAAAATGGCTTGTTGATTATTGTATTCAAATACATCTGTTAACAGGGTTTCCAGTCCTGCCATCCATAATTTTAATGGCTAGATGACTAACAGCTTGCTCGATGAGAGTGATATAGCTGCACTTGCATACTTGATACTTGAACTTAGTGAGCATATAAGAATGGAGAAAAACGGCTCTGGGAGAGAATTCTGACCTGTTGAGATACAACTATTACCTAAAAAACTTTCCATAAATTGTCGTCCTCAACTGTAGTAATCACTGTCATTCCCATGAAAATAAAAAGCACGACTGAATCTGTAAGCTTCATTGAAGAAAAAAACCCAGAATCTTTCAGACTGGATGAATGTTGTCTGATGACATTTACTGGAAGTGTCAAGTTGTCTTAGTTTCAGTGGAATCTGCCTTAGGCTGCAGACTTGAGCTTGTCCTAAGTCTGCTGAACAGCTCAAGAAAATGAAAAGCTTGTCTTCCATCCTTTCTTTAGGTGCTCCTTTGTTTTTGCAAGGTTGGAAAGAAATTATAACTTTCATTATTTAAAAAAAAATACTTGTGGGTTCTTTCATCTTTCTCTATGCATTTCCATGGTAAGCAAATCAGAATTAATACATGGCATCAGTACCCAATAGCTTGGTAAGAAACAAGTAACGATTCCACAGAATTAAATGAGGGTACAGACAGTACTGTGCTATAAATGGAGTGAAGAGATTCCTGTGGATCTTCAGAAATTCTGAGGTAAGGAAGAAGCAAAAACTCTGAGAATATATGCAGAGAAGAGAAGAGAAGACAGGCTAGGATGGAGAGTGGATATTTCTGGAGTTATGGCTGTTAGCATTCAAAAATGAGGCAAATTTAGGGATTTCTGGAAGAAGCCCATTAAAACTGGGGGGTACACAAGTACCAGGATCTGACCACTAAAATTGTGTTACCCATATAGCTAAAACGGGATGGAATTTGATTCAGGAGTCCTTGGTACCAGCAGTCCTCTATTGTTAGGTAGGCAGCTGTGGAAATGGTCAAAAAGTATCTTCCGTGTCCAGTTTATTGCATAAACTACTACAAAGGGGAATTACGTGCTATGTACTATTTATTTAATTCTGCACAGCCATCTTTGAATGTTACTTTGATTCTTTTTAGCTTTTGTGGGGAAGAATAGAAAGAAAAATAAGGGGTTGGGGGGGGGGGGTTATTTGATTGTGCATTTTATATTAGATACCATTTTCTAAGTAATATGCCTTGACCCAGATGGTGTTACAGAACCCTTTCTATTACGAAAACTTAGGCCCTCAGAAGGCAGTTTCTTTAAAAGGAATAGAATCCAAGTCTGTGTTGTAATCTCCTTTAGTGTGGTAAAGTATTACTTAATTTAATCAGCCCTCATGGATGACATTCAGAAGTAATAGAAACTAGCTACAATTATTAAACTAGAGAAGATGCTGAGGAGCCAGGGTAAAATATTTTTCATGCAAATTCTAATATGTACTTTGTATGTAATTTTGATGGGTTTCAAATCTTAACAGCTTCTCTGTTCTTCATATACTCTTGTGCTTTGCAATAGTGCTTACAGCAGTAGCCAGTCTTCCTTGCAGCATTGATTACTTTATGGGGATGCAAATCTTACATTGTCTGTATTCAAATAAGAGCACTAGAACCCCATTCCTATTTTTTAATTTTTTCTTTATTATTCTTATTTTGTGTCCAAGAGAACATTTCACAAGAGCAATATACTGTTTTGACTCTTGTTCATTTGTCTCATTTTCCCTTTTGAATTATAGGTCCACTGTCAAACACCTTGTTTTATGAGCTTCTTCTACTAAATAAAAATTGTGATCATGTCTTTCTGGCTCTTTCAGGATACCAGTTATCCCTTGCTTACATAATACAGTTTCCCATGTAGCTTTTTCCTTCTGCCATTTTGGCTTCAAGCCATTTTGATTGGTAGTTCAGGTTTCTGTAAGTAGATTTTCATCTTGTTGTTTTGTTGGCTTTTTGGGTTTTTTTTTTTAGTTCAAGCAGAAATGTTCCATTCAGGTTTTTTGACAAAATCCAATGCTCTTTAGTAAAACAGTGTGGTCACGAATATCCTAAATGTCACAGCATTTGTCTATAGTCCCTCCTGGAAATCCATGTCTTTCCTTGCTAAACTCCTCACAGAAATAAACTTCTTAGGCATAGTAGCCATGCACATTTGCTGTTTATTGTGAGGAATACCTTTTGCCTGGTTTTAGAGGAGAAAATCTGGCAAGTCTTGCATTCTACCAGCATAAGAGTTTGGTGCATATTCTGATTTGCTGATATAATTTTGAGAAGAGAAAAGTAACAGGTTAAGCAGAGCCTCATTTTGTAGCTATTATTATGGCAATATCCTCTTCATTAAAAAAAAAATAAGATATGCTGTCATATGTTGACTTGATGTAAATTATGTTGTCCTTAGCCGTTGTGCTACATTTGCATCTCCATCTGTTTTAGGTAAGACGTTAGTATAGACTTAATAGACTTATTCTGTAAACCTGTAGTAACAAGGGTTGTATAACATCAGCAGTCTACCAATACACTCATATGACATTGGTGAAATTATTTTTCTTTCTATATTTACTCAATACACAAAAAATGCTATCTGCAAGTAAAACAGCTCAGTGGTCTGACAGTACCTCTTGGTACTCTGAACATGCACATTCTCAGGAGCACTTCTCTAGCTGGGAATCATAAAGTCTCCTGCTAAGCTGTTTGGATAATACGAACCATAAAAAGCCAAACATGGTTCATGTATACTCTTTTGGTAAGGCTACAAACACAAAAGTATATTGCACCAGAAGTTGGAAGGGTTAAAGTATGTGTGTAAAGTGCCAGTCAAAGGTAAAAATCCTTGATCCATGGCCATTTCACATTTGTAGATCAGCCTGGAGCTGTAACTTGCATGCCAGCAAAGATAGTGTAATTTCATAGCAGTGTGTCACGATTTTTCAGAATGCCTTTTTTTTTCCCCTTAGCCTTGTCAGAAGTGTTTAAATAGCAGTTTGCACAGTGACAACTCTTGCTTCAAAGTATCATGAATTCTTATAAATTAACCCCTATTGGTTATACTTATGAAGTTGTATTTTACTGAAATTGCTGTGCTTTGAAATACGATATTAATTAAAAGAAAGAGTAATTGAGATTGGAAGGTATCTCTGGAGGTCATCTTGTCCACCCCTGCTGCTCAAGGAAGGGTCACCTAAAGGAGGTTACCCAGGACTGTGTCCAGATGGCTTTTGAACCTCTCCAAGCATGGAGACTCCACAGCTTCTCTGGACAACCTGTGGCAGTGCTCAGGTACCCTCACAGTGAAAAAGTGGTTGCTGATGTTCACATGGAACTTCTGTGCTTCAGTTTATATCTGTTGTCTCTGGTGCTCTCACTGGGCACCACTGCAAAGAGCTTCTGCTATCATCTTCGCACCCTGCCCTCAGCTGTTTGTATACACAGATAAGATATCCATAAGTCTTCTCCAGACTAAGCATACCCAGCTCTCTTAGCCTGCCCTCATATCATCTCATATGGTAGATGGTTCAGTCCCTTAACCATTTTTGTTGCACTCTGTTAGACTCACTCCAGGAACTCCATGTCTCTTATGTATTGGAAAGCCTAACACTGGACAAAGCTCTCCAGATGTGGCCTCCATAGTGCTGAGTAGAGACAGACGATCACCTTCTGTGACCTGCTGGCAATACTTCTAATGCAGCTGGGACATTGTTGGCCTCCATTGTTCCAAGGGCATGTTTTTAGCTGGTGTTGAGCTTTGTGTCCATATGAAAGTCTAGGTCCTTTTCTTCAAATCTGCTTTCCAGCTTTGAAAGAAATTATAAGTAAACATTTTTACCAAAGCTGAAAGAGTCAGTTTCTGTGATTCAGTTTATAATTCCACTTGCAGAACCAGGTTTCTTGATGATAATGGTAGTAGCACTATAGTACCAAAAAAAATTTGCAATTACAGTACAGTTGTTTTAAGAAACATTTCTGAAGTCAGTTTTGGTTTTCACTCCTATATTAAAATAGAGGTTTGCAAAATGCAGTACAAATAAAAGAATGGCAATGTTTAATATTAATTAGGAGAGGGAAGATTTCCATGCTGTTGAAACTAGGTTAAAATAAATGTAAAGCAACAAGATGGCGGCTTCCCCACTACCCCCAACAGCTTTTCCTCTTTTTTTCTGGGAAATGTATTTTGGCAGAATATTTTTAATACTCATTCTCTTTTGGTTGGTTAATGGAATAAAGGATAAATGTAATAACATTTTTTGTCTTTAATTGTCTTGATACTAAATTTAAGAAATACTGCAAATTATCAAAATAATGTATTTTTTACAAAAGAAAAAAATAACAGTGATGAACTTACAATTGTGTTCCTTCCCCAGTCATCAAAAGCAGGAGTGTTCCTTAGTTGTTGAGCTGAAGGTCCCATTCTGTCTTGGCCAGTGACATGCTTCCTGAGATTGAACAACAGTTTGGTCATCCAGCTCATTAGTCAGTTTGGGCCCATGAGCATTGCAACAATATAAACACACAGCTTTTGGAGGGAGGAGAGAACCTTTAAAACCTGTTGTCAGATTTTAATGCTTGCTTCTCTTAAAATGCCTGCTGATGGCAGGCAAGGACTGTAGGTCCTACCTTCGTGTCTACTTGTTGTTTATAACCATTTGATTTTTCCCCTAGTGCTTTCTCAGGCTGCTTAGTTCACCCCACTTCAGCTTTTGATTTTGGCACAAGAAACCATCCTCCAAGAAATATTATCATCTTCATTTGATTATATTTTTAGAATGCAGCTTAACACAATATATAATGATACCTTTAAATTGCTTCATTTCAGGTTTACTAGGTATAGCACTCAGACATATACTGTACTCCTCAGTAAGTCTTCACTGCTAGAAGGAAAAATCACTGTAGATAACCTTTTATTTTTTTCTTTTTCTCCTTTATCCCTATTTATAATTCCCTTTAATCGTGTAAGAATACCATACTCTTATCTCCTACTTGAGGCACTGAGAGAGAAGATCTGTTTCCTTAGTTGTTAAGAACTGATCTTGGATTCCAGTGTCGTTGTCCCCAGTCTTACTAATCCTCAGCACTGACTTTAGGAAAGCAGCATGCTCCTTTGGCCAGAATACCATTTCCTTTAAACCTTGCTCCTTTAAACCTTTAAAAGTATCCAGTGGCCACTACCAAAACCAGGGAGTCTCAGGAAAAGCTGGCTGCAGTACAGTAGCTTTGGACCTGCTGTTGCAATGCTGCTCTTCATGCTCCATTTCACGTGCTTGTGGTAGCTCTGGTAAAAGGCTTTGTAAGAGCAATTCTCAACTGATTGCCCTGTTTGTTTGATATTTCTTTTGTTCAGGTATTCCTGATGGAGCTGCTAAACATGCAAGAACAGGTAAAAACCTTAGTCTGTGTTAGGAAAGCACTGGAGCTTTGTCTGCCCTTTTCCCCACAGCTAAGGTACACCAGCAGTTTAACAATTTGTTCTAAAGTTCCCAAGAGTAGATGGGGCTATAATGCCTAGAGATACAAGACTTGAAAGTGCTTTTGCCAGTGCCAGTAGAGTGACAGGTGAGACGCTGTTTTGTTTACAGAGAATTTTGGAAGTAGGAATCATTCATAGGTCTTGCTGCTGCATTGTGGCTAATAGCAAACCAGGTTGTGTTTTTACTAAATATAGCTATTGTTGCCAATGTGAGTTCCATTTAAATATAAAAAAATAACATTTAAAAACAGCCACCATCAGGAACATAAAACTAAAAATCTGTCTGTATTCTTGGGCATTGTTACAAGTACAGAATTTGTCTAGTTAATCTACAGGGTAGTTATATGGAAGAGCTGACATGTTTCAGTTTAAGGGACTACTCATTAAATATTACCTGTTGGAGAATTTTATTTTGTACTAATGCAGTGGGTTTGATTGTAGTTTCTAAAATATTTGAAAGGATAAATGTTTAAAACGTTTTTGGAATATATGGAAAGCAGAACACAAGATTGTTAACTAGAACAGACTAGGCATCTCAGTATAGGATAGGGGGAAAAACCCCAACACTGACAAAATACTCTATTGAATGAGCTCCATCTTTGCTTCTCCGTAGCAGTTCCTGGAAAGAAAATGGATGTGGAGTGTGAACTTCCATTTTAAGAAAAAATTAATGTTTTAGTTTAGGTTTTCTCATGTAGCCTAGGGGAAGTTCTCTTTAACTGAACTCTTGCTGCAGTCTGTTGATATACAAAAAAAAAAGGCTTTAATATTCAGATTTTCAACCAAATTTGTACAGTGAATAACTCAAACGCTAAATTTGTGGTTCACTTGAATGGAGAAAAGCAAAGACTTAGGCTTAACCAACTGATGCATGCTATTGCTTACTGTTTCAGAGGAGAGTCCTGGTGTCCTCAGTTTCTGTCAGAAGAGGCTCTTCTGAGAGAAATGAGATGAAAGACTACCTGTGTATGAAGTCTGAACTTAGCTCTGAGTGAAACACAGTGATACAGGCCAGTGAACAAATGATTCAACTCTCAGTAATATTATTAAGCATCAAGATGTAGCCATTTTTATTTGCAGATATTGGAATTGTGATAGATGTGTACAATGAAGGATTGGATTTTTCTTTATTATATTTGTCTGCTGTGTTTAAGTACTTAACTAAAAGATGTTGGTGAAGAAATGGTGAGAAACATTGACTGAACTGTCCTTTTAATGATGCGATACAGAGAGAGGAGGGGGCTTTGCTCAGAGGTGGCAAACAAAATTCAGCTGCCTATAAGCTAGTTCATTTTCCATTTTGCAAACTATTATTTATTTAGGCTTTAGATACTTGCAGCAAAATTCTTCATACACGCACACACACAGACAAAGTGAATCATATGTGTGAATCATATGTGTATGTGAGAATGTAATATATTAATGACGCAAAAAAGCCTACCTTTGTTATTTTGGGATATTTGGGGGATTGGGAATTAAGTGGTGATCTTGTAAAAGTGCACCAGCTTGGTGAATAGTTTTATCTCAAATACAGAAGGTATAACTTTGTCCTCTTCTAATATTTCCTCTTCAGCCCTTAAATTTGACATAACTGGTGCTAACTGGCGTAAATACTTAAACCCATAATCAGGAATATGTTGTAAAAAGATAACACCTTATTTTAAGGTATTGAAATGTACATTCATCGACTACTACATTCATCCAGTAAACCATACTTCAAATGTAGCATCTTACAACATCCTTGGTAAACTGTGGGGTTTTCCAAGTGATGTAGTGGCAAATTTATAACCAAAACTAAATGTTTTCATTTAATTTAAAAAAAAAAAACAAACCCAAATTAAAAGCAGAGAGAGAGAGGTGGCCAAAACCTCTTCTTCCCATACTCTGGAGTTTGACTTTTATATAATTACGTGATAACAATTTGGTTATTTGGTTTGTTTAAAAATACTAAATTATGGAAAAAGATGTTAAATTGTAAAATGCAAGTAATTTTACATACAATGCAAATAAATACAAGAGAGGACCAGCAAGCAGACACTGCAAATATGGATTTTAAGTAGTCGTAACTGGTTCTGTTGTCGAACCCCACAGTGTGTGTCTTGACCTACCCTTGCAAAGGACAGGTTATATGCGTAGGGAGGAGGGATGGGTGAAGGAAAACAGGGTTTCTGGCTGGAAGCCTGTTCTTGTTTAGATTTCAGTGACAGAAGGCCTGACCTCTTTCTCTTTTCTTGTTCTCTATTCTGTGCAATTTCATGGTGGCTGACTGGTTTCATGATTAGTCTAAAATAAATCAGAAGTTGATTCTCATTCTCTTTCCGGCCCTCTCGCTAGATCACTGAGTGTAAAGTTTGTAGAAGAATATGAGCTTTTACTTGGCAAGTATATTCTCTGGTTAAGTTTCTTTACAAAATCACAAGGTCCGAGAAGTCTTAATGAAGGCTTAAAAATACAGAGGAACATGTTTGGAGGGTGGTCTTAAATTGTTTTCTTCTAGGTGATGTTTATGGAAAGACAGTATTAATTATTGTGATCTTGGTTGTGGATTTGTTGGTTATGTTTTGTTTTTAACTAGACTTAGCTGGTTTATGTTTCTGGAAAACTAATTTCTTCTTTTCCTTCTCTTTCAGTAATAGTTATGCACGAGTGCGAGCTGTGGTGATGACCCGGGATGACTCAAGTGGTGGATGGTTACCACTTGGAGGGGGTGGACTAAGTTGTGTCACAGTCTTCAAAGTCATTCCCCAGGAAGAGAATAGCTGTGCTGATTTTCTTATCCATGGAGAACGACTCAGGGATAAAACGGTAACAATTTGCATCTATTCAATGATCATATTAAAACTATAAACATAAATATAGATGCTTGCTTATTGTTACCTGTAGACTGCAAAGTAAATTTATAGTCTCAGTCTAATGCTGTAGCTGAACTTTTCTCTATCGATGATTGTGTATCAAAAGAGCCAGTTTGTTTTAGATGTAATACCATGCATTCTTAGAATTAAGCACATCAATTTTTAGAAACTTTCAATCCATTTTGGGAAACATTTTGCTATTAATTTTTCCTCCAATGAAAGGTTAGAGTTGAATCTTTTTTATATACCAGTGATACTGGATTTAATTGGAGTGGTGGAAATGAGAATTTCATTAAGAACATGAAATCAGATGGAATTCCTCAGTAATGATTTGGTTAGTTGTCGAATATGGCTATGACAAAAAGTAGCCATTTTAAATGAGAACATCTTTGTGTTAAAAGACAGCATGAAGTTGTCAGGTCCGAGAATTGACCTGGTTTGGAATACATAGACACTATTCATTAATCAGCTACCTTACCAGTAATAAACATCTCTTAAATAGCATCATGAAAATCAGCCTCAAAAAAGGAAAACTGGTGCAGGATCTCAGCCATTTCTACGTGCAGACCTAAGGAAGACAAACTGGACTTACTAAGGATTGCTTGGTTGCTTGTATGGCAGATTTCTGAATAGGACTGTGTCTTACTGTGGAAACAAAGAGAAGTGGAGAAGGCACAAAAGCTCCATCTTGATGACTTTTATTAAGAACTTAATTTTTCTGCCAATGTATTTTGACTCCTCTGTAAGCTTAAAAGATAAAATTAATTCTTATACTGTACTCCTGACCCTTCCCCAAGCCCACCAGTTTCTCCTTTGAGGCAGGACTGCTGTGTTTTCTGCCTTGACTGTGACTATTGTAGGAAGACAGAATATAAATAGAAATTCTGCTGACTCAGTTGTTTCAGTGGGGCGTAGTGCTATTAGCAGAGTACCCTGTGTTCCCGCACAGCTACGTGCACCTGCAGTTCCTTCCTCACTTTGCAGTAGTTCCCTTTAGAACTTTTTTTAGCCTTTTTGAGGCTCTTCTTGAGAAGCTTAATTGCATTTAGAAACACTTGATAATTTTCTCTTAATTCTTAATACTTGGAAAATTCACAGCTAGCCTTAAGAATAATAAAATTATTGGAACTAAAAGCTGGTTTAATGTTTTGCCTGCATGCATAAGAAAACGTCCAGCCATTAGTGTCCTGATCTGTTTGCAGTGTCCTCTATTCTGTTTCCCTTAGGCGAGCCTTGTTTTGTTTCCACTTCTGCTAGAAGGTTTTAAATGTTTTTCCTCCTCTTCCTGTCTAAAACCAAGCTCATGTTAGCATTAGTATGCTTTGCAAACCTTTATTGTCTAGAACAGTTTGTTTTGATTTTGGCTTTTTTTGTGTCCCATCCTGTGTCCATCTGTCTTCCTTCTGCTTGCCCCCCCAAATCTGACCTTACTAGTCTATCAGGGCAGATTGTAATCTTGCTGTAGTTTTGGGAATTTGCTGTTGGAAGTCGGCCCCTCAAAAACACAGGATAAAAGGTGGAAGAAGTGCAGCTAGGATGAACGTATCTCCTGTGTATATTGAATGAAGCTCAGGGAACTAACAATATAGATATAGGGAGTGGAGAATAATACTGGAGAGCCAGTGATTCTTTGATAACTGCGTGAAAGGACACTATGTATACATGTATTTCCCCACACATCAGGTAATGCAATTATACGCAACAGCTAATCTGTAATGACTTAACAACCAAGTTGTATGGTATGCAACAAGGGCACTCTTGGCATAGAAGAAACAAGATCCTATGCCAAGATAAGCGACAACAAAGTTAGGTCATGACGCTTATTTAGAAGGGCAGAAGGTAGCAGGGACTGAAAAGAAATTCTGTTAGACATGTCACTGATTCTAAAACTGTGACTTATGCTTTCAATATAGTTAATGGTTTTACATAAATTCTCAAGATATTCCTGTGGATTTACTGTTCAAGCACAGTCTTTAACCTTTTCTTTAATGAAGTGAAACAATTGGGGTTTTAGTCCAAATAGAAGTGACTGATGACTATTACATTTCATAACAATTATATTTCTATTTTTTATTTAAAAATAAAGTAATAGTGGAAGCCATTGTATTTGCTATTGAGTAGAGACCACATATTTTGATCATCTTCAGATTTTGAGGAAGTGTTATACTGAATCTGCTGTTTCTGTGCCCCAGCTTCCCTCTAGTCTCATTTTAAAATGCCCTTGGTAAATCTCAATGCCTGAATAGTCTTTGAAGTTAGTATTATGCTGTTTACTTGATTGTTCTACCATTGTAATTGCAAAGAGACTGTAACAACATTTTTTTCAAAAAAGCTTCCTAAACAGTTTTCGATATTTCAGTTATTCAGACTTTGAGTATGTGTGTCTTCAGGAATGTTTAACCTACTGTAATGTCTAGAAGTCACTCAAACCATGGTTTCCAGTTCACTAAGTTTTTTTTTGCAAGGTACACACAGCTGGTTCTGAAAATATTTCTATGGATTAAAAAACAAAGAAATCTTTACAAATGAAGTTCCCCCCATGCTCTAAAGTCACATTACACATTGTTAAAATACCTTTCTAATCAAGATTACATCTTGATTCTCTCTGGTCAGTAGGTCTCTTCTTTTGTGAACTGGCTTAGCCTCCAGAAAAAGTGCAGTAATTCTCTTATTCTGGAAAATTAAAGTGTGGAACATGGAGCACTCTTCTGTGACATGGGGCAGCATAGGCTTTGAAATATCTTAGGTTAGAAAGCAAATGGAGTTCAGATCTATGACTTTTGCCTGTTTAACTGTTTAACCTATGTGTCATTAGAAAGGTGGAATTCTCCCCAAAGCAGAAGCCTATAGGTGAGGTATTTGATGGAGGTATCTTCCAGATGCCTTGTAAATGGTTACACTGAAGAGGAATGAGTTAGCTTTAGTTGCTGCTTCTCCAAGTGCTGTTTCTGACACTACAGTTCCATTCCAGTGTGCCAGATCTTTCCATGTATTTTATAGGCTATGCAGGCATTTAGTTACAACTGTAGATCTCAGTCTGTCAGTCAGCTGAATAAATTAAATACTCTGGAATGAACATCAAAATACTGAAGTTCTTTGTTGGAGAGGGCTTGTCTTGTTTCTTTTTAGACCTGAGAGGCACATTGCTGTCAGCCCTTCTATGAACCAGATTCAGACTACATGTAGAACTTCCAAAAATTTTGTGCAGTACAGAGCTATTTAAAACTTCTCATCATGTTCACAAAAAGCATCCTAGTTATCTGAGAAGAAAATCAAAGTGGTGGCACTATTGAATTAAATTGACAGTGCTCCCTGCTAGTTTGCTCAGGTTGTTTGGATTTGCCTTGGAATGTAAGGGTATTTTGTGAAGACTTTTCACATAATAACACATTTCCCCCTTTATTATACTCACCTTCCTAAATCTGGCTCCACCCAGTCTGCTTGGAACAATTACACTCCTTTGTAACCTGGTCAGGTCTGCTATTCTCTCTGTGTTTACAGTAGCCCTCTTCTATCTTAATAGCACTAGTGTTAAACATATATTAGGCTCAAACTTACTGATTTTTAGGCTTTGGTGAATTTTAACTTCTTGAATGAAAAGTCTGATAGATTTTTCCGGTTTATTTTCTTCTCCAGATTTTTGCCACGCAAGTTGTTCTCAAAGGAGGAAAGAAGAAGTATTACTAGTATCTTTTGGATCATGAATCAGGAGTGACAAAATTTAAAATCCTTCCTTTGAAAAATGGCTAATTGTGTAAAGGGAGAGACACAAAGCTAAAGCTGAATATAAATACCATTCTCTTCTAAGAATCTGCTCATTACAAACCTAAATGTTTACTTTTTAAATTGTCTTTAAAGTTTGAGAAAAGATTGATTCCAACAGGCTGTGGTACAGCCCTTATATAATCTTTTTTTAACTGAATCAAAACAAGAATGCACAAAATAATTATGTCATACAGTTATTGTGGCACTGGGTCCATATATTCTGTAGCATGGATATACTCAGGTCATGCTGCTTGTTCCCAAGAGTAGAGCAGAAAAGGCATTCAAAAACTATGTGCTTATGTGTTTCTAGATTTGGGTTGGAAATGAGAAACAGTAAAGCTGTCTATCTTAAAAATGCTCTTGTAAGCTTTGAAAGTACAGCTAGAAACCAGTAAAATTGTGTACAGTATCTTGCAATGTTCAATTATTGGGTCTATTATCAAGACAGAAATTTGTATCAAATGCAAAACTTTTTTTCTTATTTGTTTCTGAAACAAGCTCTAAATAATGATGTGATATCTTAAATACTCATTTTATTTTTGTTTTAGAATATTTGGGTTTTAAATGCTGAGGTAGAAAATTTCTGACTCTGCAGGTTGATCTTGTCTCCATAAATCAGATAGATTCTATTGTCTTTAAAGAATGTAGCTTTTTGAGGTGAGAAAAGAAACATTAAGCTAAAAAGTAATTTTGAGTAGCAATGAATTAATTAGTGTTACACTTAATGACATCTAGATATTAGAAAGATTTTTTCATTTAATAATAGGAGACAGATAGCCCTATTTATGCTCTGAGAATTTAAATTTTGATCATGTGGATCTGTTTTTCTTCTGTCTTGAGTCTGATAACTCTGCAACATTTTCCATTATGTACCAAGGTGGATGCTTTATATTGGCGTGGAAGTCTTATATTAAGTCTCCAAATGAAGAAAAACTTCAGAACAGTAACCTGTGGGGTGTTTCTTGAAATGCAACTTAGTTAAGCTGTAGGCACTTTATTTACAGTTTTTCAGGTCTTTGCTGTGCTTATCCCTGGAGATCTTGGGGAAGGTCTACCCAAAAAGGATTGGGAGCACATAATTTTGGGTAACCGTGTGGGAGAGTATATCATCTTCACTTATGATGTGGAGAGTTCTGAACCATAGCAAAGTGCACTAAAAAAATAATTAGAGTTTTGAAATGTATCTGCATTGAAAAAGCTTGGTTTCCATTTCCAGGCCTTGGAGAATATGTGTATGAGGATACTTCCTCCCCAGCCACAATGATAGCTTGCATGCTTGAGCATAAAGAAGCCTGTGGCAAAATTAAGTTTTACAATGAAAAAATGCGTTATTGCCGCAAAGCATAGAAGTGTTTCAGGGAGAGGAAAATGCTTCAGAGGATGGTTGGGGTTTTTTTTATTTGATATGGATTTTTGGCTGCAACAAAAATTATTGAAGAGCTGGATGTTTTTGAATTTGTGTCCCACTGCTGATTGAGACCTATAGCTTTTGAGTTGTCTCGCAGATAGGGCAGGCATCAAGTCTCACTTGTGTGGATTTTTATATCTGATAACACATATAATTTTGATGCAACATATTTTTCCATTTTCAATGCCCTTTCACTTACAACTTCTGTGTTACCTGATCTGTCTTTATACAGGTTTTGATGTGAAAAATCAGTCATCCCCTCAAATGTGTTGTTTCCTTGAATCAAGTTGAAAACAATTACACTCTTGGATGGGATGTTGCTTGTTTTGTTAATCATTGCTTGTCATATAAAATGTGAGGGTTGGAAGTGGGGGATGAATGTTGATTTTTGGGGTAGAGATAATTGGTTTGGGGGTTTTCTGGTTTGGTCTGTGTGTCTTTGAAAATCATAGCTTACACTCAGTGAAGTTTTAATCCAGTTTTTATCTCTATTGGTAAAATTGTTACTGCATACGAATTTTCAGTATGAAGTAATTTGGATTAATTCCTTTGAGACCAGAGATTCATTGTGATGCTATAAAATCAGGCTTGCAGTACTTTTTGTTGATCTTTTGGATGACACTGCACACAAACTACACTGTGAAAATAATTGGTGTTAATGTGTTAGAGATCCCCTAAAGAGCTCATAGACCTAGAAAAGGCAGTGGTGTGAGAAGCCTTCATTTTTATCTCCTCTTTGAAGGAGGAAGCAAGTTTAAAATCATCCAGAGGAGCAAGGAATGAATCTTTAACACACCTTAGGACTGCAGAATGATACCAGGTTTTTTACTGCACCCCTACAGCAAATAGTCAGAGCCCTTTCTATGTTTTCTTGGAGGCAGTTTTACCTACTCATTGTTGGCCATGTAGGGAGTTCCAAGTTGAGAAACAAAAACTTATTTTAATGGTGAAGGAGTTTATATGTACAGAAAGAATGTTATCCCTCCAGAGGCAGAAGTAAAGGCAATAGCAGTTGCAAGATGATTACTGGTGAGAAGTAGGGAGGAATAAATAATGAAGAGCAAGAGAAGAAACCTATTTGCCTATGTAATAATTAGACAATGAAAGGAGAGAAGGAACATAAAGACTATGTAAGAATAACCAAAGAACAGGCTTACATACTTTTGTTTTTTTTCCAATTTGAGGGGTTTTTCCCGCTTGTTTGTAATTAAACTAATTTTACCACACCCTGAAAGGAATTTTGTATTTTTTCTCTCAAAAAGCCACATATGTAACAAAAAAATTAAAATTCTAAAAATACATTAATGAAATTATAGACTATTATTGAAATTATAGAATATTGAAATTCCTATCAATGATGAGGCTTTGCAGTACCTGAAGGGAGCCTACAAAAAAGCTGGAGAGGGACTATTTAACAGAGCATATAGTGGCAGGACATGGCAGAATGGCTTCAAATTTAAAGAGGGTGGATTTAGATTAGATACTAGGAAAAAAAATTATTTACTGTGAGGGTTGTGAGGAACTGGAACAGGTTGTTCTGAAAAAGTGGTGAATGCTCCATTCCGGGAGGTTTTCAAGGCCATCTTGAATGGAGCAACCTGGTCTAGTGGAAAGTGTCCCTGCCCATGGCAGGGGGTTTGGAACTAGATGGTCTTTGATGTTTCTTTCAACCAAAACCATCTTATTATTCTATATGAAGACTGTGATTGCTTCATAAGTGAATGTGCATGTACACCTGTAATGATTTTGTAGCCAAATAATTCCGTTAATTATTCCTAGTTACTGGTTTGGGGTTTTTTTATAGTTGTATATGAGCCACAAATGTATTTTTGTCTTGGTGCAGACACTAATACTTTAATAAAGATTTTGGGGTTTATTAATTTCATTTTTTTAAAAAATTCTCTTGTATTATTTTCACATATCTAGTGGCCTTTTTGGGAGAAATATGATGTGGCCTGAAAGCAGCATGAAGTTAGTCTAGTGCTAAAAAACTTTGTAGATTCAGTGATACAGTAAAATTTGATATCAGCGCACATAATGCTTTCGGAGGGGCTGCGACCTACTTCATTTGCTGAACATCTACGAAGTCTGTACTGGTTGTTGCAGGTATAAGATACTTTCGTGGTTATGAGATTTTTTGAATAGGAAGGTTGACTTAGTATACAAATAGTGTCTTCAACCCATACCACTTATCAGCAACCAACGGTGAATAATTTGGCCATAATGGAAATGAAGTAAAAATTACATCCTTGTAGCAGGAAGAAATTTAAAAGAGAGACCTCCATCTGCTCTTATGATGTATATTTTTAGGTAGTTCACGAAGACTACCTTTTGTTCCCAAATTTGATATATTGGTCACTGATATCTTTTCCTTCTGTTTTCTTTCCCAAAGGTGGTCTTGGAATGCACATTAAAGAAAGACCTTGTTTACAACAAAGTTACTCCTACATTTTACCACTGGAAGATTGATGACAAAAAGTTTGGCCTCACATTTCAGAGTCCTGCTGATGCAAGAGCATTTGATAGAGGTATTCGGAGAGCAGTAGAGGATATTTCTCAAGGTACATATTTCAGGTGAAAGACTTGGTTGGGTGGAGGGATATTGACTGTTTACTAAATGAGATGTCAAATCACTTTGTGTAACATTAATATTAATAGTATTTAAGGATGTGGATTAAACTATAATATATTGAGATTTTAACAGTTTTTGAAATAGTACTTCTGGCATTTCTAAAGTGCCATTCATCCAAGTATCTTATTGTTTCACAAACACTAATAAGGTAATTTCCTGAAACATCCTTACATAATAAAGCATTGCCTCTTTCTTTTAGACATGGAGAAATGGAGGAAGCTGGAGTGTTACATTCTCTCACTTGGATCTTATTCTCAGAAGCTTTTTGTAACTCCTGTGTTTTTATAGGATAAGCTAGGAAGTTGAATGATTTGTGACCTGTTGAGTTCTCTCTTTATCTGCACATACTTTCAATTAATAATTTTATTTTTTACTAGCAGCTGACAGCGTAGTTCTGAGGACAGGTTTTTTTTAGGAACAGTAGAAGAATTTACTCATCAATATCCAGAGCTTCACTGGATTAGTGGAAACCAGTGAGCAAACTGAATAATATCATCAAGCCTAGATTCCGAGCTGAAAATATGATAAATATATTGCTGGATTGAGACAGGGAGGGAAGGTGAACAGGTGTCTATTGAATTGAAAAACATCTCTTTCAGTCCTGTAAAAAGTAACTTCAGGGATTTAACGTGTGTTATCCTATTAATAAAGAGAGGAACATGTTTCTGAAGGGAAATGCTTTTTGACATACTAGAATGACTGCTTTTGAATTGTGTTGATATCATCCATATCCCTTCAAGACAGATAATTAGAGATATGAGAGTAATTTTTTTCTTAGGGTTTCAGAGTTCCAATTCCTGCTGATTTATAGCAAAATACAGCACAGTGTGCATTCATGCCAACCAAATGTGTCTGCCTTTAGTTTTCAAAACAATGCATTTAAAAGGAATATACTCCCTTGCTTCTGACTGCTGATGACACTTTGAAAATGCTTTTGCAAAAAAGGTGGGAGCAAGAAAGAGGAGGGTGTGGCTAGGAATACTCAGTATATTAAATGCAGAGTGTAGAAGTGAATGATGCTTACTAAATCAACTTGAAATACAGTGATCTGTAGGTTCAAAAAGTGAAGAATATTTATATCATCATCACTAGATATTGAGAGACGGTGTGGATTACTGGAAGCAGTAGGTTTTAAATAAAAAGAAAATAACCTTGTCTACATTTTTTTCTTCTTTACATGAAGGTTATCCACCCTCACAAAATGATGTTGAAGTGGCAGAAGACTGCTTTCAGGTTAGTATATTTTTTAATTATTGTGCATTTTTTCTTTTACAAATATACTGAACATATTTTGCTCTCATTAGTGAGAATAAGCAAAATAAGAGCAACAGCAAAATTCAGTTTAATGAAATAAGTTCCAGAACAGTTACCTAGAAGACTTACAGTATTGTATGTCCTAAAGTAAGTAGTCATTATTTAATCCATAGGATAATTAACTATCTTGAGTTTAATTTATAAGTTCAGAAATGTCTGTTCACCTTATATGTCCTCTTTGAACTTAACTGAAATATGAAATATTCTTCTGGGAGGAAGAAAATAGAGGGATGCAGAATCTTTTTACTTGCACGTCCTATTTGTTTTCTTAGATTTCATTTTGCAGTGAGAAAACACTTCTAACATCAAATGGTTGGAGTTGAAAAGATGTTGACACAATGGTTAAAAGAATCCAGTCCAAAGAAAGACAGAAGTTCTGACAGTTTTAAAGACACTGAAGTAGTCGCTTGTTGAGATTCAAGTTTTTATTGATCTTATTTTGCACTATTCAATTTCTGTAGGTCATAATGGCTTAAGAGATAAAAATTTATATCCAACCATTTTTCAAAGTTACAGTGCTTTACACAGATACCATATCATATACCCAAAATACTGTAACACTGATGCATAGCACTGCCTGGTAATATCCAAGAATCCCTGTAATTAAAAAGCCAGTTTAAAAAATATTGTGGAGATACACACACACAAAGTAAACAACCGCAGTATAACTGAATAAATCCTACTGTGTCTATGTACGCTTGTCATTTTTTCCTTCTTGTTTAGGGTTTTAGGGTAAGTCTTTGCTTCACACATACATTCAGTTTTCAGAGTGCGGATATTTAAATTAATGTGAAGATGATCAAGAAACAAGTTGACTGAGGGTCTCAGTGGATATTCAGAAAACTGATAGTGTTCCTAAGTGATTTCTTCTGGGAAAGAGTGTTGTCACTTACGCAATAATAAATCCTGTATCAGTGTGAATAGACCCAGTGTAGAACCTCTAATACAAAATCGAGAAAAATAGCAGCCGTCGTTGAAGATATTATGACAGGAGACTGTGAGTCAAATATTTAGAAAGTGTATTGGAATGCACTGGCAATGCGGAAGTCTCCTGATATGTTTTCATTTTATGCTAGAAGAAATGTATTTCTTTGTGTAAATGTTGGCTGTGGAACCACCTCTTGTTTTTTATTTGCAGTGTTTTATTTTAAGGTACTTGAAAGTAAAATTGCTATAAATATTAGATATTTCAGATTTTAAAAATGAATGAGATTTTGACAGGGTGAAGGAAATGTTTACCAAAGTTAATGCTGTCTTTAAGCAGCTCTGAAAAGACTTGCTTAAACATGTTTTGTTGCAAAGAGTAATGATTGAACAGTTTCTTCAGGCCTAATGAGATTAGAACAAACCAATTACCTCTTGATTTTGCTACCTAGTTATTGCATTTCTATATAAGGACGCCAAAATTGAGGAAAATCTCTTTATAGTTATTGTTATTATAATTTATAATAATGTATAATAATAATCATATATTATTATAAATTTGTTACTGGGAAAGTGAAGGAAAGTGTATTTACAACATCTTTTGTATATACATATGAATATCAATACACCATCTATTTACATATGTAAATACAGGTTTACTTTATATTACATTTTAAAAAATAAATGCCTATATCTTTTTTAAATGTCTATAAAACAGATATTTTATATGTAAGTACTCACACACTATAGATGTATACAGTAGAGGTACAAACAATCTTGTGTGGTACAAACTGCTGGTAGAATTATCTTTTAGGTTCTAGACAGGAAAACATACTTAATGGCTTCATCACAGTACACATTACTTGATTGTGGATTTGTGCTTTTCTAAAGACAAAAACCCTAGCCAGTATGTCTTAACATATCTCTGCATGCCAAAGCAAAATAAGTGATAGCATTGCATGTCAATAACAATACAAGAAGGGAGAAAAAATAAAGAAATGCGGGGAAAACTGAGTTCACCGTGGTTTAGCTATGGTTCATCTAAACCAGGTTTATGTATCGATAATGAAGCTGTAATTGCAGGGTTATAAACATGAGTATAGAAAAGCTACGGCATTTTACAGGCACCAGGTGTAGTCTCCAAGAATACCTTTGAAATACCAAATAGTCCATATTCTCTTTCAAATTATTAATTCCTTCCCCTTCCAAGACTGATACTCTGGTAAGTGAAACTGGATACCCCACAGTCTTTTTAACTTGATGGATAAGACCATCTTTCTTTAAAGATAATGTATGGAGAATTTGAAGAGTCATGTTGACTCTTCTTGTCCCCCCCACTTCTTGCCACCTCTATGTAGTTTAAAAGATTTAATGATATTTTGTTTCCCTGTTTATTTTATAAGCTGTTTTTGAAAGTCTCTCTTAGTATTTTTGAGTAAGTTTTCGAGTATATCTGCACAAGGGCATTTTAGAGTATGGATAGGATGTGAAAGAGTAGTTTTTCCTATGCTGTTCTAGTCATCTTACGCAGTAGGAATCCTGTATTTAGTGTACATTTGAAGTGTAAATATAGTATTAAGTTGTACATAAATTTCCTTAACAGTGGCTTGGTTTTGTTGCGCTTTTTTTTTTTTAATGAAGATGGCTAGATGAAGAAAGCTAAACATGCTTCCTAAGTTGTTTTACTGGCTGGTTATATTTGGTGCTACGGAGAGCAAATAAAATGATCCAAATAAGATCAAAAATTATCATCTCAATATGCTGCTGCGAAACCTCAATACTTCCTTGTAAAAAGTATTATCACATTTTACAGAAGTAGTTAGCAGAAATAGATTGTCCAAAAGTTGTATGTGCATCTCTTAAACATAAATCCAAAAACTGAGCTCTTGCCTTGTGCCCTTTAGACTAGCAGTTGGCTTGGTATGTTATATCTTGGGTCACTAAGCTTTTGATCTTTTTATTTGCATTTTGTAAATAAAACCTCCCAGAGAAATCATTCTTTTTGCTGAAGATCAAATTTATCATTTTAAAAGATATAGCTTCATTATAGTTTCTTTAGCCTCTCTGTTGTTCACAAATACTGCTACAATCCTAGTATTAAAAAAATACGATCATTGAGGGGTTTTCATGGTTGCTTATAAAGGTTGCTTAAATTATTACAATTATTTTTAGTTGTTTAATTAACTTACTAGATGCAAATTGTTTATATCATCAAAATAGCCCTAGTCTTACGCGATTAATTTCAAATAGAAATACACAAATGAGTTAATGCAGAGCTATCTGACTTCTTGTAATGTTGGTAAATGGAACCTGGAAATGTATGTGTACTTACATGGAAATATACATTGGGAATTTGTTTTGTTAGGAAATTTAGATGTTTTTGGTATAAAACCTTGCATTTTGAAGGTAGTAAATGAGCAGCTTGTTTAAGTCAGTTTGCTTATTTGTTAAAAGATTGGCTCAGATTCTTCTCATCTACCAAATATACACTTGCTCTAAAACCCATCTAGCTTAATTGAAAAAAAGCCAAAACCAATTTTTTTTTTTCCTTACAAGTAAATCTAAAAAAATTCTAGAGCTCTTGCATTTAAAATTGGTTTTGTGTGGGTTTTGGATCCTGTAATGTATAAGTATTGCTTTTATGAACTGAATAGAGTAGTTGAGGTTTAATTTCTTTCAGGTTTTGTTGATTCAGCCATATTGGTGTTATTTATAGACTACCAACACACTTTAACAGTTTTGAGGTAATAGGAAGCGTATCACTTATGCTTTTGACTTTCTTTCTACTGGCAGAAGAAAACTGTAGACTAATAAATTGTAAGCAGAAAATAAAAAGTTTGGCTTGTTCTTTCAGAAGTACATTGGGTTTTTTGTTAATAAGAAGGGGGAAAGGCCTGCAACTTACATGCATCTTAAGTGGTTTTGGTGCAGGCAGGGAAGATATTAATTGTTCATGTAAATACACTATTTAGTGACTTCTTCATAAAAGAAGTTTTATTTTACAAGAGTAATGTAATGGCTTGTAAGGAAATGTGAAACAATTTAGCCTTGACACACTCTATTGTTTTTATGGATAAGACAAAACTACATGGAAAAACACTGAAGATTAGAAATATTTTGTGCAATTAATAAATTGCTTAGGTGTACTTCTTAGAACTAAAAGTAACACTAATTCATATTACGAATTTCAAATAAATCTATTAATATATTGTGCTAAATTATTTTGGTTTATTAAGCTTTTTTGTTGGGAGTTGTATTCAAAAACCAGGAGGAATTATATTTTTTCCTTACCGTATTCCTAGCAGCCTCTTTACGTGTAGTGTTCTCTATATGTTCAGTTAGAAAAGCCTTTGAAGAAGGAGACGAATGTCTTATTTTTTAGTTTAAACTGTACAAAATATTCAGAGTAATCTAGATAATACTTCAGTACATGTCAGAAACACATACCTGAAAATAACAGAGTTTCTTTGCCAAATACATTGCTCCATCAGTGTTAGAAATTGCTAAAGCAGAAGGAAGTTGTTCAGATGTTTTTGAAACCTGCATCATTTATTCTCAATTGAAAAATTAAGGAAAAAACACTTAAACATTTCATGTGTTGGTTAGCATCAAACAGCAGATTTTCGGGCCTCATGGGAAGTAAATGCAAGAACAGAGATGCAGCGGAAATGTGGTCTCTCATCCATCCTTCTGTGTAATCATTAAACTTACTTAGAGGAGAACATTTTTAACAATGTTTGCAGAACAATGTTGAATTCTCTCCCAGACTTAACTCTGGCAAACTGGGAGAAGTAAGGAGAGAAAATTTGAAGAACAAGAGAAGCTCAGTCTGGTTTTCATTTTCTCTACAGCTGTCATCTGGCTTTGAATTCTGTTGGAAAGCTACAGCTGGAGTCATTTTATTGCTTTACCCAGCATCCTTTTGCTTTTGCGCACAGAAATGTGTTTTAGTAGTCTTGGAAAAAAATTCAGAGTATCTCTTAGCAACCATAGGACAGTAATTATTATACCAGCAGCTGGGAGCAAACCAGATTTCCGTTGTGCATTAAAAACTGGCGTAGGTTACTTTACAGATGATACTGAATAACCTATGCTAGTACTGTACTTTGCAGGCTGTGGTTAAAGAATATTGAATGTGGGCGATGTAATTGCTTTGGACAGTAGAAAAGGCGAATGTGTGCATCTGTGTTAGTGTGTGATGTTCTGTATATGTTCTTGTGGAAAACTTGATGCATTTGCTTCTTACTTAAATGCATTTTCAACAATACCATTTTTTTCCTTGGGCTTCCTACTTTAGATTGTCAATGTTTCCATAATAAATGCGGGTTTTCAGGTGTTTGTGACCTTGTCTTAAAACATGACCTTGGAGCAGGAAGTGTGTGAGGAAAAGCCTTTTGGATACTGATAAACTGTAATAAACTGATTTGACTGTGTCTAAACTACAGTTTAATTAAAAACACAGAGTTCAGCATGTTTATCTGGAATTTCTGTCGTTCAGCATAGGGAACATTTATTGGCTAAAGAAGATCATAACTGACATGATTGCTTTTCACTTTAATACCAGAAATTAGTCTGTGTCCACTTACCTGTAGTGTCTAGGTTGGTAAGCTGAGCACTGTGCTTTCCGAAAGGCTATCTGTCAAGTTCTTGCCTTACAAAATGGCAGATGCCTTGCTTTGTCTGCTGCCATCCCAAAATTTGTCCTTGAAGTCAATTAGCTTGAATTGTAGTATCTGTGCTAGAATTTTCTAAAAGCATTCTTTGATACTTGCTGTGTATAGGGCACAAAGGTTTGCTTTAAGATTAAGGTTTGGGTTTCATACATCATCTGGCACCGCTAGTTAGTACAGTAAGAGGTGATCTGTGCCTGTGGCTTTCATTAGATGGAGCCCTCTTTGACTGCCAAGGCAAGTGCATGTGTCTGTCTGTGTGAGCATGTATGTGTGTCCTTTTTGCTCTATAGTGTAGGTAGTTCATTTCTAAAGAAAAAACGTGTGAATCACCTGTAGGGACAGGAAATAATGCAGGCTGCTGCAAATCTCCCCCAGGGATAAAGATCGGCTTATGGGTAGTATGTGTTTATTCCTAGGGAAGGAAGAAGTTTTTGCAGTTTGCTCCCTTCTCCCTAGACCACTCAAATTTATAATAGCCAGGGGAAGGGGGAAGGGGGTTTCTTATCACCATGGTTTCTGTAAAACAGCTTTTAGCTGTTAGCTTAAATGCTTGTAGTCATTTTTAATATTGCTTGGACTAAAAATGGTTGTAGGCATTTCTTCCTCATTTTGAACACAGCTCTTCTGTGGTTTGAACCACTGTGTTGAAAGCTTTTATGTTATTGGGCAATGTATCTGCAGGAGTACCTCCTGCTAGGAAGATGTTTGCTATTGCACTAATATTTGATGCATTTTGCTCTTAAAATAAGTATGCATAAATGAATTCCAATTGTTGACAGTTATTCCAACATTTCTTTTATACTGCTTTCCCAACAGTGTTTGACCAGAAAATTTAATTTTGATAACAGGGTCATTTAGTTTGTGGTGGTGTCGTGCTCAAGGATCTGCATAAAGTACTTTTTGGTATTTTGCCTGTCTTCAAAATTTTTCAGAGTAACTTTAACTTGAGTGAGTGAGCTATTGTCATTATCAGGGTGTATGCTCTCTAGTATTAATTACACTGATCATTAATTAATTACTAAATTTAATATTTTTCCACACAGTGCTTCTGAACAATATATAAATTCTTATTGCTGTGATGATTTTCTTTCTCCTACAAAATCAGCTACAGACCAGCTACTTTCATGTTATCTAGATGTCTTAGAACTTGATACATTAGGCTGTTACGTATGAGAGGTACTAACGTAATCCTGGAATAAGTTCCTTAAGTATTTTGATAAGTGAAAGCTAATGGTTCAGAGTTGTGGCTAGCACAGGTCCTTCCCGTGAGAACATTTTGCTATATTTCATAAACAAGATAAAGTTTGGATGTTTTGCAAACAACTTCTCCGGATTGGGTCAGTTCGGGCTTGGCCAGTTGGGCCTAGGGGGAGGTCTCGGGCTGACCAATCTGGGGCACCTCTGTAAACTCTATATATATGGAAATCAAAACAATAAAGCTCTCTTCTTCTCTCTTTCCTTGTCTGAAACCTTGGGTCATTCCTCAGCTAGCCGCTCAACAGCGACACAGAGTTAATACTTAACCTGCCAAAACTTCAGGTTTGCCTCTGCCTCAGTATTTTTCTGCAGTATTTTTATTTTTTCCTCTTAATGTTCTCTTGATACTTAAAATCCTTATAATAAAGCTGAAACATTCTCATTGCTGGAAGTTGGATGATGCCAGAATTTTCTCAGTGCTATCAGATGATGGCCACCAGTTAACTTTACAGTGTCTCTCAATGCAAACAAAACATCATATGGTATCTTTTTGACAGCCCAGTGGAATTAGCATCAAAATGCTCTGCTGTATTCTAAGTATATCCCAGTCAGTTAAGCTTAAAGAATGAGAACTGTTTGTTTTTCTATTCATTTCAGAAATTGGATCATCTTACAAGCTAGTATTCCACCCAAGCATACTTCCTCTTCCTTATTCTGAATGGCACAGGTCCTGCAGATCTCTCATTATATGTTGCTTCATGGTCTCACTTTTGTATCAAATTGCCTGCTATAACGTCAATTTCAAAAAGACAGTCACTAGTTGTTTAATACACACTTGCTGCAATGAGATATTTTGATTGGGCCAGTATAGGTTAAAAATTGCTTTCTCCTCCTTTCCAGCTGATTTTGATTTAAATTTATTGAAAGATCTGACTAGCTTTTGCCTTACTAGTCTCAGAAAATTTTTTTCTCCAGTTGTGTTTTTGTAAATACTGGCAGCCTCGTGGGCAGTCAGAGAAAACATTATCTCAGAGACAGGTTAATCTCTGCTTCCTTAAAGAAGGCTGATTTAGCAGCTGAGTTTCAAAGGGATGTATCTGTAGTGCCCAAGTTGTACTGTCTGCAGAGAAGAAATTCTGTATTTACCAAGGCTGACTCATAGCAAAGAAAATACTTGCCTACTTCTAAATGCTTTTAAAAATGTGCATTTAAGAATAGTTGTGTTTATAGATGCCTCTAACACATATAAAATATTAGCACGTTTATGTGTGAACTTGGTGGGTTTGGTGTGGTTTTTATATAAATGCAAAATCATTTCAAGGGAGTTCTTATGTGTTCCAGACTGCTCAAGAAAATACATCAGGTTCATTAATGAAAGATCACCTTTTTCAACATGAAACTGTAGTAACCAGTGAAACTTACAACAGTGCAAATTTAAGGCCTTCAACATTTGAGGATTTCAACACCAGGAGAGTCTGTTTTCCTAGCCAACCTAACCAGGTAAGAATATCAATAAGAGTCCTTGCTTTGCTTGGTGTATTAATGACACAATATGTAGCTTCTGACAAGAAATCACTGCATTCTAAGTTCCTGTATGTAGTGTTATACTCTCAGCTTCTTGAAGTGTTCAATATAAGCTTTGCAGCCAAAATATTATAGCATTGTTATGGCAGAGGCAAAGCTTTGTGAAGGTATTTACCTATATTTGTAGTGTACCAGACTACCTGAATAAGTCTTTAATTCATTTGAAGTCTGGTTTTGTATTACCAATTTCAGTAGTTGCAGCCTTGAAAAGCTATTTAGATTTTTTCAGAAAATGTTAATTGGCATTAGCTCAGTCTTGGTTACATGTATGCTCATACTGTTTTGATTAGAAATATTGAAAAGTATCCTTAAAATTGATGTCTTGGATGCATTGTACAATAGGGCACTTCTGCTAAATATTTTTACTGAAATATTGCTTAGTCTTTCTAAATGCCTATTTAACCTAAAGTACTCTTATTTTGGTACAGGAAGGAAAATACATATATCAGTACATCAATTACGTGTGAAAATTATTCAGCCATTTGTATGGCTTTTCCTTTAGTACTATACCTTTTTTCTTTTTTCTAGGGCTAAAAACTGGCAGTTTTTTAGACAGTAGAAGTAGTCTTAATAAGTTGGATGATAATTAATTTGATGGTCTTATGTCTAGAACCAAACACATGGGAAGCTTTTAGAATAATCTGAATAACAGAAGTCAAAGCAGAATGCAAGTTCAAGTGGTTCTGAAGACTTACCAGAAGATATTTCTGCTGTTTGAAATAAAGCTTTTAGTACCCTCAGGTTTTTTTGCAGAGAAAAATAGGGTTTTACTGAAGTATTTTATCAGCTCCTCTTAAGCTGCCTATTGGGCAAAAGAACCAAACAGTGTTATATGGAGAACTAAGGAGCTTGAAATTATTAATCTTTGATTTTTAATCACTGATGTCCTTCAATTATTTCTTTGTATAAGTCACCTCATATTTTTGTTTCTGTTCATCTGGAGGTACATATTTTTCACTCTTCCCATTTACTTGCTAAGAGAACTGGAAGTATTTTTTAGAGTAGAATGGATGGGTGATTAGGTTATTGCAGTTAATATTTAATAGCTGCAGCAACCAGTGATGTATGTGCTGATACTCTTCACTTAGTTGTAAAGAAAAGTGCAGTAACTTAAAATACCTGTATGTTTCAAGAGCGTGTATAAAATTGACTACTGAGAAAATTATAATTTAGGCTGTGTTAAATTGATTAGTCTGTGTCTGCCTTATAGAAATGAAATTGGAATTTCTTTCTAATAGTAATGCTAGAATTCAGTTCTTGAAAACTGAAGTTATGGAAGATTCCAGGAAAATTTAAGTGGATATTCTTTAAAATATTCTTCTCATATTGCACCACCTGCAAGCATATCAGACACTCCCTGATTTTTCCATGGTCTTGTGGTATGCACATTTAGAACATAGGCAGGTCACCCAAACCGCACATTCTGTATGTGCACACACTGCACTGGCTCCGCTTAGCTCTGTGCATGTGACCAGGTGGCACAGCAGATCTTGAGCTAATTACCAGGTTTGTTTCAATTTGGTGTAAATAAGTTTGAACACTCTTACTGTGCTCATAAGTTGAATAGCTCAAGTAGTACATGCTCAAACTAAAGTGAATAATGACAATTCAGATCCTTACCTGTAGTATTTTGACTGTTAGTAAAAAAATACTCAAGTCCTTCAGCTTTTCAGCTTCTGATACACGGATGTGTGTTAAACGTAGTACTTTGCAATGTCATAGGCAGCTGCTGTGTCTTCATATTAAGAAGTTGCACACTGAGCAAAATCAGATGTATTTCATTGAGGAGAAAGAGCAAAGGCTACAGTTCCAAGCAAGTGACTTGTTTAAAGGTGCACGCCTTCAAGTAAGGTGCCATACTTGTGGGTTCAGTCATGCCAACAAAAAATTTCTGCCTAATTTCCAGCTGAATAATCGTGTTCAGAATCAGATTCTCTGGAATTCCAGTTTGCTGTAACATTCTTCCTACCTTCCTGCTTCAGCTGTTACACAGAGATGATGTTTGTACTGAGTTTTCATTTTGAATGTTTAGAGGACTGCCTGCATTATTCTCATTAAATTTTGCTGGCATTTGTACCTATCTGAATTTGAATTGTGTATTGTTCTTAAGTTTTCATGTACTTCATGCATTCCCATAGGTCCCATTAAACAACCAATGAGTAAGCTCTTCATATACATAATTTTTTTCCAGCATTTCTCCAGCTTGCTTATTTTTCAGCATTCCCACTCAAAAAATATTTCTTAATATCAGTGACATAAACAATGTAGTGGTGCCTTATTTGTAACATGCCAGTTAAGCATTTTTAGATGTTGGGTTGGGGACTCACAAAGAGTTCTGTGTTTGTGATGTGTTCTGCTCAAACAAATAAAAAGCCTTCAAAGGCTAAGGAGAGGTTAGATTTTACAGTTGTTAGTATTTGTAGTGATCCTTAATGGTTATTTGCTGTCTGGGCAATGAGAGATTGAGGGTGGGGTTTTTGTATTTTGGTTTTAGGGGCTTTTTTTTCTTTTAAACAAGGGGGTTTATTTAATGTCTTAAATGAACACATAATATTCTGTGTGGATGGTGGGGTAGGGATCCTTTATGCCTATAACATATGGAATTCTAATTACTTCCTGTGGCTTTTTTTCTTAAATAAATTTATGCTGCAAAATGTTCAAAAAAGCCAATTAGCCATAGCAAATTATTGATGCTAAACAATAGATTTCTTCCTCTTGTTCGAAAACAGAATAGGGCTGAGAAGCAGTCTGCTTTTATAAGCAAAGGGGAAACCTAACTGCTTGCATAGGAGCCTGGGGAAGTGTGGAAGAGGAGCAATGTTAAATGAGCAGGATATAACGTTTCTTCTCCCTGTATCCTTGAAACCTTGTGGAAGTTCAACTATGTGGCTTGGAGCCAAGGCAAAAAAAAGTTGCTCTTGTTAGCATACTCCAGTTGAAAGTCCCAGGGCAAAGCATCTCTAATTACAGTTCTGTACTCATCACGCAAGGATTGTTGAGCAGGGAAGTGATGGTTAGAGCAGGCAACAGATACTCTTACATAATCAGAAGATAGCATATTTTAAGAAGCTCTTCCTTCCTCTTTTCCAGCTGCCTTCCCTCTTCCTTTCTCTGTCTCCTACCCTAAAACCAGGACATGCAGACTTCAGCGCAGTAGGAGCATAGACACGTGCGAAGTGGATAGAAATGTTTTAATCTAAAACATAATCTTCAGTAGTTTCACAAACTGCAACAGATTAGGAACATGCAGTTCAATTGTTGTCCTTGACTATGGAATGGTGACACAGTAATTCTCATTAATTTTAGTACTAATAAGGTAAATACTCTCAAAGCAACAGTACCAATGCCAAAGATTACTCCCAAGCAATTCGTGGTTCTGGAAGAATTTGTAAGACTAATAGATTGGGGAGTGGAGGGGTTTTTTGTCTTCTCTGTGAGATGGTTTCCAGGCTGTGCACCTGACAAAGGCAGAATTTGACTTGAAGCCCACTCATAATCTCGCTCTGGTTATAATAGCCCTACAGTGTAGGAAAATAATTGCCTGTCTGTAACGTAGAAATATTGGGGCATACTGAGACCCTTGCTTTTTGCTGCATTGTCTGCTATTTTCAGGAGCTACTTCCCTACACATGTGCTAAATTTTTTCCTGTCGGTATTTGCACCTTTTCTTGCCAGTCACTTGTAATGTGATTTCAGTAACATTTAGTGGCAGTCCACTACTGTATACTTAGATATCTAAGGCCTACAGTATTTCAGTGTGGATGATTCTATGAATTTAGTCACCTTTGACAACTTTTTCATGCCCCCACGCCCTTTCACTGTAAGGCAGAATAAACAAGAACTCTATGCTACTTCTCTGCTTTTTTTATCTGTTTAGCACATTCTTATTACTTATCTTTTGAGGTAAAAAGGTCTTAAATTATGGTCAGTTCATTACAAACTGAGAATTTAAGAAGTTCTTGGGTCTTTGACTGCTGATGTTCTAAACTAATCAGTTTAAGTGCTGTATAGTACCTAAGGGGAGCCATGTTCAGAAGTTGCTGATACTGATTGATCGTCATACTGAATGTTATTCTTCATATGGCAAAATCCTTACCTAGAATACACCTGTGGTAATAAGTAACCAGTATTCAGTACTCTTGTTACAAATAAAGAGTTCAAAAACTTAAGAGCAGGAATTAAGGAGAGCTTCTCCGAGATAACACAAAAGTGAACATATCAGGGAGTTAGGCCTAAAACAGCATACAGCACATAAGGCATAATTAATCTGAGGAATTAGTTTCCACTTTAAGACGTTAACACTCTAATTTTGAGCATAATTCACAGAGCAGCACCAAGTTTTATGTGGATACCAAAATACACAAAGCTCTTACAAGACACTAGAAAGTCAGGAAAGAATACTAAAGCTCACAGACCTAATACCGTGCAAAAGAGTCATTACTTGTGGGGAAGTCTGTGAATTTAGTAGTAATAAAATAAGCTGAATATTTTATCCTCAAGCAGCAGGGGGAAAAGGTCTTGTGTTTTTAATTTTCTAATCTAAATTTTACATTGTCGGTGGACATGAATTTGGGACTTCACCATAGTAAACTTCTCTTGCTTTGCCATTTCAGGTCCCACTGAAGTCAATCAGACACGTTAGTTTTCAGGATGAAGATGAAATTGTCAGAATAAACCCTCGTGACATTTTGATACGTCGTTATGCAGACTACAGGCATCCTGACATGTGGAAGAACGACCTGGAAAGGGATGACGCAGACTCAAATATACCATTTTCTAAATCAGACAGTAAAAAATCTGACTATTTATACCCATGTGGGGATGGAACTAAGTTGAATTCCCTAAAAGACTCAAAGAGTTCTGTGGTATTTAAAACTCAGCCTTCCTCATCAAAATTTAAAAACTCAAAAAGAAGAAAAGAGGATGGTGAGCGTTCCCGCTGTATATACTGCCAGGAGAGGTTTAATCATGAAGATAATGGCAGAGGAAAATGTCAAGATGCGCCAGATCCTATTAAAAGATGTATCTACCAAGTTAGTTGCATGCTTTGCGCAGAGAGCATGCTGTATCACTGCATGTCAGACTCTGAAGGAGATTTCTCTGATCCTTGCTCGTGTGACACTAGTGATGACAAGTTCTGCTTACGCTGGTTAGCACTGGTGGCACTCTCGTTCATTGCTCCATGTATGTGCTGCTACCTCCCCTTGAGAGCATGCCATCACTGTGGTGAGGTGTGTGGGTGCTGTGGAGGAAAGCATAAAGCTGCAGGATGAATCAGTCTGGTGCCAAACAGAGCTGAAAAATCTTTGTTTCCAGGAAGCATCTAACTTGGATTTGTGGAAGCTTTTTGGCAAGCTGAAGGGAATCTTCTTTCACGTAAGAGATGCTTGATGTGGAGGAAGCAACAAGACTTGTCAGACCTTGGCATTTTACAAGTGCTAGCCACGCCTAACTATTTCCTTTGAGTGCGTGGCATTTGTTGCGAGTTGTGAAGGAGATTTTTGCAAAGGAAAGCCTGTTCTTATTATTGGCTATAAAATGAGTATATAAACTATGATTATACTAAAAGGGATTAACTTTTGCCACTTTGTACATTCATGGTTTAGGTGAGGGGGCTCTTTTAAAAGGATTAAAACTTATCTGAGGGGAAATTTTAACTAAAAGTGCACTAGTGACAGTTGATTTAAGATTAAGAAAAGTTAATACTCAAAAAATGAGAAATGAAACTGATTTTAAGTGCAACTAAATCACTTATTAATAGTTTTTTGGAAGCGACTTTATGTATAAATAACAAATGTTTATATTTAACTAAATGTGTAAGGTACGAATTATTACATGTTAAACTTTCCTTCCCTCCAATATAGTAGGTATGGACCATATCTACTGTCACATTCCATGGTAGTATTTTAAATAGTTAATTTAGTTGCATTTTTATTCCAGATGGACAAATTGATATTTTCAGTCCTGGTTCCCTTCAGCTACAGTTTGTGTTGAGTTGTATCCCATGCATTCTGATAATCTAAAAACCTTTAAAATATTAATTATTCTAGTCTTGAGTGACCAATATTTTTTTGTTAAGCACAGATGTAATTGTCTAAAATGTTCTTGTTAGAACATAACATTTATTTTTATATATAAATGACTTTGATTTCAACATAATAGCAAAAAGGACGTTGATTCTGTTGTTCAACCAGCAAGTTGTTTTCTTTTGGGGTGTCCTCCAAAAATACTTTCTTGCATATTCAAATGTTCATTAAGCAAAGGTACATTAAGGCAGTTGTAACAAATTGTCATCGGTGTTCTTGTTTATCCTTCTGTTAAACTAGGATCCTGTTCAGCTGTTTATCAAGTACTATGATTAAAACAAAAGATCAATAACAAAAGTGAAATTGTTTTCATTATTTTGAACCACAACTTTTCCTAATTTGAATGGGCAAAACCAAAAGTACTGTGTGTTTTGTTCAGAAAGAACAACAAAAGACTTAGCTTGAGAAATAAATTACAGCCCAGGCAAAACTGAGTGAACTTCTTAATTGGGGAAATTTGAAGGCGGGGTTGGGGAGGGAGGCTGGAGAGTGAGAGAGTGTGTGTATGAATGTGTATGAGTGGTGGTATATTGTGTATGATACGTCTTACAGTTTTGTACTTAGTAAGTCTAACTTTCAGGTAAGAATTAATTGATTAACCCACTGAGAATTTTTAAAAACGTTACATGTTTTCCTCTGTTACGAAGTAAGAAACATTTACTTCTTGTTAAAAATATGTAAAACACTAAAAACAGTCATAATTCATTAGCAAAGGTGCCTATTTGACATCTTGGCTGGAGTGGGGCCGAGTGTCTTTAGTATACCCTTGTTATTAAACACAGAACCCCTAATCATTTTAATTTAAAAAATGCACGACTTAATTTTCTCGCTTATATACGTTTCTTCAGTACATTTTGTGTAATTTTTTTCTGCATGTATCAGGCCCCTTAATTTTCCTTTGTAACCCAGCAGTAAAATGAGCAAACGTATATAACTATCTGTCTGTAAAATACTTTTTAAAAGAAAACATTTATATTTATATTACAGCTTGAACTGACCGCCTTGTGTACATAGATCATCTCAAAGTATTATTTCACATTGAAAAAGACAGGAAATATCTTGATAACTGTAGAAGTTATGGAAGAGCTTCTAGTTTTGTATTAAGAGTTGATTGGATGGCTGAAGTCCAAGAATATGACATGGTAGCAGCAGTCTTGGGTTTTACTCTTTATGTATTTGAAAGCTGCTACTCTGGTTGGTTTTCATGCTTCACACATTTTCAGCTAAACTTGGTTGCCTAGAATAGACTGTTAACTTTAAAAACAACTTTCATTAAAAAACGATGATGTTTTTCTAGTGAATGAGAGGAATTTAATATTTGTAAGTGCTAGGTTCCTAATTCAAGGTGGAGAGGCATGAACAACCTAAGAAAAGAACTTGCTGGCTGTGTAAGAAAATGCTATATAATCATATTGTACATATACTTCAGAAAGAAATGAGTTTTAGCAGTTTCCTCTGAGCACTCTACAACATAGTGAAACTCCTCGTCTTGTACTGTATTTTATATGAAACATATGCTTTAAAATTTTTTTAAATGTGTGCATTAATATTTTCACCTTGCATTTAACGACTTCGCTGCTAAAATGTTTTCACCTTTTGCTTTTCTCTTTGAAGACTTGCATCATCTAAAAAAGATTACTGAATGGGCCCATGCTCGCTTGTTCCTGTTGTGCTGGACGTGTCAGCCAGCTTGCCTGGTTTGAGAGACCGAACGAATACAAAGAGTCAAGGTTGCATAAGGGTTGGTTTTAGTAGCATGCACGTGTACTTTTTCTCTGGTGCTAGGGATTTACCCACTGTTACATTAAGGAGATGAGCAGTGGAAGGTAGACGTACAGCAAACCCATTCCAGAACAGCTTCTTGCATCCAAACAGCCTCTGGTTTTTGCAGCATGTAACATTTATTCTGTCTCTTCTGAAATACTTTCTTGAGCATTTGGAAATAAAGAAATTTCTTTCCCAGTCCGTACTCCTTGCCCTTAACACCAGAGCTTTAGTTTGTCAGGCATGTAGTAGCAGAGCTTTGTGTTGCTTGGAGGGGGCCCGAGCCTTTGGAAACCGTCACTGAATATTAAGTCCCTCTCTCGTTGAAAGCCTCGGTTACCGTGAAAATCGTTTCTTCTTGAAAGTGGGGGAAGTGAAATGAGAGCAGAGCTCGGGCACCATCTACTGGGGAAAAGCCGGGCGGCCTTCAGGCACAGCTCTCGATGCGTCGCTGTTACCGGGCTAGCCGTGCACGGCTTCAGGTTAGCTTCAGCTGTGAATCTACACAACAGTCGTTTGGAATCTGACTGTGATGCTTTAGCTCATCGTGCTTCTTAAGTTTCTTTATTAGTAGTAAAATAAAAATCCTTTAACCGTATTATTTTCTTAGGTTTAAAATTTTTGTGACAGCCTGTTATAGGAGCATAAGACTCAGGAATAAAATGAAAATTCTTTTGATTGTGTCACTGGGCTTATAAGAAAGGGGGTTTATTTTATTTTTTTTTAATTGTGATGATTATTTTATTTCCCCTCTCAAAGTTCTTGCCATAGTGAAGTGATGGTGTTTTGATGGTCATGCAGAGGCAATCTGTCCTTTTGGTTTGTGACACAAATCAAGTTCTGAGTATGCACAGATGGGTGTGTGCTCTCACACATGAAATTCAGGAGTTGTGAAGGGTGTACCTACAGCTGTGCATGGCTAAAGCAATATTTAATAATCTACAATTATTATGGTAACAGCAGAAAATGATGACATAACACTCTTTAAGCGTTTATAGAAGAGATGTTTCAAGCAGTCTTAACCAATGCAGTTTCCTGTAGGGAAGCAAAGGTATTTTGAAGAATGCCATGATTGTGCATGTTAGAATATAACATTCCCATTTTGGATGAGTTCTCTTCAGAATGATCTGTTCGTGTGTACCTGGAGGATAGTGTCAAACACTTGTGTAAATAATGCCCAGGTTTAAATTAGACTTTAAATATTTTTCAAGCTTACAGCACAATGTGCAGCCAGTACAGCTATACATTCATATTAGTGAAATGAAGATCAGGATCACTGGCTGGCAACAAAAAAGAACTTTAAAAAGATGCCTTATGGTACCATTAGTCCAGCAGCTGGGTGGATAAAACTTGTTTCCTTTGTGCACTTAAAAATATAAAGAGGGGTTAAGGGGGCTGTTGGGTTTTCTTTTTGGTTTTGGTTTTTTTCCTCTGAAAGTTTCTCTCCCTTAATTGCAAAAGCTGTGTTTTTTTTAAAGAAATTGAAGCATTTGGTGAAGAAGCAGCATTCATGTTCAAAGCTGCAGTGTAAGCTGTACATGGTTTTCCTTCTTTTGCTTGGTGCCATTTGCTTTTTACCCTAATGACCTCAAAGTGCCTCATGTGTATATTGTTTCCATTAAACTTCAACTGCTATTTGTGTCTGCTAAATGATGTATAATTTAATTAACTCATCCCATAGGTGTTTGCTTAAAGAATATGAATATAGCTTGTTACTTTGAGTATATAATGTAAATATGTCTTTAAGTTTGTAACTGGTTTGTTACATCATATCCTAATAAGATGACATAATAGGTAACACCATAAAAACTGTTTCAATGTTTTTTCCTGTAATTACCTGATTAAAACTATCTTGAAATGAAAAAATTACATGTTTTTCCATTCTGTGTTGGGATTGCTCAGAACAGTGCATATGAAATGAAATGTTGCAGCTCAAGAAAAGAATAAAAAGAAGTAAAGACAGGTATTACTTTAAAACTCCAGCATCTTCCATTGTAAGAACCATTTTTTAAGAGTTGCTGTAATGTTTTAAAGAAAAATGTGCTTATACAAGCTTGCTTTGTATAAGCACAACAGTACTTGTCCTTGACATCATGCTGAGGAGGTCTGAGTCCCCACTTGACCCCACCACAAAAATGTGTATCTCTGAATATAATTCTAAGCTTACAGAATAAGATATATACAGAAAAGGGAGGAAAACTAAGCAGTCCATGAAGAAAAAATGAACAAGTAGAAATCTGTGAGACCATTATTTGAAAGTTCAGTGGTCAGGGTTTAGGATGGATTATTTTAAATTGAATTCTATTTGCCTGTAGGTTTTTGAAATTTTTTTTTTATTGGTTACAGCCAATAAAGTAATTCTCCCTGTTCATTTGATCAGTTTCTAACTTGAAGAATTTTTATTGCCAGGTGTAAATGTTACATGGACTATTAAGTGTAGACACTGAAGCTTTTAATTGATGATGTGAAAATGCACCTCTACCAGGGACATGAAAAAGGCAAATTAATTGAATGAATACTAAGGTGAGGGGTTAATAGAGAAAATTGTAGAACTA
Organism: Entomyzon cyanotis; assembly: GCA_024500445.1. Lineage (NCBI taxonomy): Eukaryota > Metazoa > Chordata > Aves > Passeriformes > Meliphagidae > Entomyzon > Entomyzon cyanotis. Next base: position 30,754,184 of record JAKEPQ010001030.1, read on the forward strand.
TGTGAAAACCACATATGAGAAAGTGGTTCAGCATTAAACATGGTTTCATACAATTTAGAAACCTAGTGTTACATCTTGGACAAATGTACCTTAATGTCATGGTTAATGCACAATCTTCTGGGTTTGAATAGGAAAAAGGATAGGTAAGGGGTTCTTTTCTCTTTCTTGTTGATTTCTTCTTCTTTTTTCTCATTCTTTTTTCTTCTTGGTTTGGTTTTTTTTCTTTTTTTCTGTTTCTGGGATTTTGTGGTGGTGGTTTTTGGGGTTTTTTTTCTTTTTTTTTCTTTTTTTTTCATTACAGCTGAGTAAAACTCAGTTGCCAGAGTTCACAGAGCTGGTGGCCAGTTCCTAAAGAGAATTCACAAAAATACCCAAGTCATTTAGCAATTAATACTCAGCATTTTGTATTACTGTTTCTTGAACCTTTTGGCTTACTGCCATGGATCTCTATGGGATCCTGTGCCAGAACAGAAAGACTTCAATCTGTAGGATTGTATAATTACTTCTGTAATTTGAGAACACTGAGCTGTAATTTAACAGTTTGGAAACAGATATCACAAGTAAATGAATGACAATAAAAAATAATCCCACATTTTATACCTTTAATTTGAGGTTGGACAGCATGTGTACACACACAATGGGATCTGACTTAATTATGCTTTGAGTAATGCATAATGTGAATCACTAACAGTATTTGATTTTAACTAGAAGGGGAAAAAAAAAAAGGTAAGTCAGTTCTTCAAGGAACTTGTATCTCTAGATAACTATGCTCTGACTTGAGAAGTTTGGGAATATTTGAGAAAATAATGACTTTGACAGAATAAGCTACTTAGATTAAATGTGATTTTAGCTAAGTGGTGGTTTGGCAAACTCCAGGCACATGTCAGTACCCACCAAATCATATCCAATGTTTTTAGCGATATGCAGTTACCTATGTCAGTTCGAGGTAATGCACAGGAACAATTATTTCATGTTTGGCATTTGCTGCTTTTTTATTTTTTAGACCACCAACAGAAACCTCTTCTGCATTCTGACTTTGAGTAATATGAATCAGGGTAAGTAAACTGACCAAATAATAACTGTTTGAAAGAGGAGGAGGCACCCTTTTAAACGTAGACCCAGTACTGATCAATCAAATCTGTTTCCCTGGTCAGTGCTACAGTTAGCTATAAGAAAGATGATTAAACTTACTATTGCATGCAAAACTGGCTTTGAGTTATGGGCTAGTCTTCCTTACCCCAAGACTGCAACCTGCCAAACCATTCCTGTATGAGCTCTCTCCTTCCAGTACCACATTTGTAGGATACAAATGTATTTACACCTATCTAACACCTCCTAGCCCACTGTGTAGGTAACTTGCCATTTTGCATCCCATATAAACAGGAAGTGGTGTAGTGAACTACTTCTTTTCAAACTGAGAATATTGTTTCTGAAGTAAAAAGGAGTTGTTCAAACATTACTGCTGTCAGCAGTTGTCACTGCCCTTTGCTGGAGCTTGCTGTCTCTGCACCTGCCAATGCTCTTAGGCACTTTTCTGTTGTTGCTTTATGTTGCCTGTGAGAGAAGTGTTACAGTGGCTTGATCTTTTCCTGTGTTTTCTCCATAACTTGTTCCCTTTTTCTTTCTGTGTGTTCTGAAGTCTTCTTCAGCTTTCTCTGCCAGCAGAGCTTTTGCAGGCCGTGTGTGCATCTGATGGTGATACCTGCTGACTGCTAAAGGCCCATTATAAGTAGTATTTAAAAATTGTGTTGCAAGGACCAAAAGAGTTTACATCAAAATATTGCATCACTCTTGAACATGGTAATGCCGAGAAGTTTTCTCTATTAGGTGGGCATTCAGCCACAGACTGACCTATTCAAAGGACAGTTTTCAAAGCCTCATATACCTAAGTTTTCTTTTGTTTCTTGCCTATTTGCATTTAACTGTGTATAAGAACGGTGATCCCTGAAAGTGAAGAGGTACACTGTGGGACAGAGGTTAAATTATCTCTGTGGAATCGTGGAGATGGAGAGGGAAAGCAGAAGAAGCAGAAGAGGAGCATCATCTGGGCCCTGCTAACAAAATTAATCTCTTCAGGATGTGTTGACAAGTGATGGCAGCATTCACAACAAATTTCAAACATTCTGAATGCATCTATGCAGCTTCTTCCCCAGGGCCTTTGAGCCTTTTTGTGTACCTGAATGAATAAGTAAAGTCTGATACAGTCAAGATTCTGGCTTTTCCACGATAGGCACTGTCTCAGAAATCTGCCAAGTCATAGTACAGAAAACTCCTCTTTGTAAAAGCTTTGTAAATGATGTGTGTCTGGGATTTGCATAGATGAATACCTAATTGATTGGTATTGAAGGTTTACTGCTGTCCAGACATTTCAACTAACAACACTCTTCTAAAATAGTGCTGCTATCCAGACTTCTAGTTTGTAGCAGACTTGCACAGACATCTCTGTGTTAGCTACATTTGTAAACTTACATCTCTAAAGTCATAGTTCTGAAAGCTTTAGTGCATTTGGAGCTTGTTGACCAGAGAGGTGATGAGTCTCCATCCTTGGAGACATTCAGAACACACCTAGGCAGGTCCCTGAGTAATCTGCTCAAGCTGACCCAAACTTGAGATTTGCCTAGGTGATCTCCAGATTTCACTTACTGCATCGGCAATTCTGTGGCTTGTTTTTCAAGAAAATTAAGATTTTTTCAGAAGCAAGAGAGTTTTAGAATAAGTGATATGATTTTGTGCCTGCTAAATCTGATCTTGAATTTTGAGGCAAATCCTACTGTTAATGCTTGAATATTTCAAGTTACCATTGATGGATTGTCATTTTAGTCATGTCATCATTATAACTCAATTTTTTTCACTGTCAGAATTATTAAAATATGAATGTATTTCATGAACAAAGGCTTTTCAATATAAGTAATAGGTATTAGCATGGTATTGAGGGGGAAAGCTAGATGTTAGTAAGCTTAAAAATATTCACAGGTGTTTGCATAAATGCTGGGCAGCTGCTTCACATGCTCTTTTGGCACAAAAACTGTTTTCACAGAGTTGCTAACTTCAGGATAGTTTAGTTTTAAAAATAAATAAATAAATTCAAGGCCTCCAAACCTTTTCCAGATTATCAATGTATCTTCAAAGCACCTCTAAAACCTGGCTGGAATCTGAGGCCTGAGCAAAGCTAGGTAAAAATGCCTGTGCAGAGTATAAGGAAGGCACAGGTATTTGCTCAGACTGAAGCATCAGTGGCAGGGTGAGACTGGACAGGGATGCCCTACTACAGGCAGAGCTGGCAGCTGGTCAGTGCCTCTGGGACCCTCTCCCTGCTGCAAAATTTAAACTCTTAATAGCCACAGCCAAAGGATGGGTGGGGACTTGAGAAGACTGAGTCATTCCCCTTCATGCCACTAGTAAAAATCGAAGTAATGTTACTGCACACAAACATTCATCCCATTTTTAGACAGACATTTGTCTCAAGTGGTTACAAAAACAGATTTTAACTATATAATTGCCAGTTTACATTCCTTAGTCCTGTTTCTCTCATGAAGTTTAGAAAAATGAAATATTCTAAAAACTTTGGCCCTTTTTGTGTTTCTGGAAAATTCAAAAGTGCCTGAACTGCATCATTTGCGTGTTGGGTGTCTTGCTGCCAACAGATTCCTGCTCGTTTACGTCCAGCCAGCAGTGAAGTGGTAAGTCTGGCTCATCAGCTTACTCAATAACATTCTGATCATGACTCAAGTCCTTCCTGCACTATCCTTGATGACTTCATGCTCTCTGTAGCTTTTCTCTCCATTTATCCTCCAGTGTGTCCAAAAAAGCTCAGTTACTGCCTGAAGTCTCTCTTCCCTTTAGACCAGTCACATCTTTGCTTTTCCCTCAGTCCTCATTTGTTCAGCCTGACACCTCTAGACTGACTCACATTCATGACTGTGGTGGCAGTTCTGACCGCTGATGGTATTGTCCTCTAATATTTATTAATCGTATATCTCATTTCTTGGTAAATGCTCCTGTGAGGTTTCACAGTAGTGTAAGGAAAGTAGAAGGATTTTGCCCCATGATCAACCAAAAAAATCCCCACAGACACTCCTCCCACAAGATGAGAAGTAAGCTAAAGGAGGGTGGGAGTGGTTATGTTGGTTGTACTTTTCCATGCTATGACTCCTCAATCCTGCAGTAATATACCTTTGGCACCAGAGATAGGATTGTAAGGCACTGGAGCTGTAAGACTCAGTTTGGCTTCACACCCTGAATGTGTGGCCCAGATGTATCTACTGAAACTCCTACACTGCAGCAGTTATCTCCATTCCCTCTGACTTTTTTTAACATAAACATTTACACTTAGAGGGAAAAGTAGGGTGAGAATGTTAGCCGATCTGTATGGTAACAGTTTGTTAGGAGAGTTGCTCTTACTTAGAATAATTTGGAAAATGCTCAACCGGTTGACCTTTTTATTTCTAGATGACACAGAACAGTTTCTTCCAAACTAAAATTTACAATGTGTTTTGCCCAGTGCAGGTATTTCCAATTGGCTACATATCTGCTGAAGAATGAGCTAGAAGTTACCTTTAACCATACCCCTGGGGATAGGCTTCAGTTACATCCTGAGTGCAAAGCTTCCTGCACTGGGCAACAGCTTATTTCAAGTCCTTGCTCCCTTGATTTGTATATTTTTTAACTCTTTTCCTAAGCACCTGCACTTGAAAATACATTCTAATCTTCCAGGGATGGTACAGAAGCCTTCCCCTTTGTGAAGCAGGCAATTGTAAGGTAATACAGTGGAGTCTTTTTGTAGACCTGGACAGAACACCACCTGGGCTTGCTCTTTGATTCATAAGTAGCATGTACTAAAACAGTGATGGGTTGTGTTACTAACATTTATCAACAGATGACCTTTTAAAAATGTAGGCTTCCTTATCAGGTTGTTGGCTAAAGAGCTGTCCTTTGCAAGACATCAAAGTGATACAGATTTGTAAATGGACAGACCAGGTCCTGCTATGTGTGTGGACCTCTTCTGGGATTGTTTGCCTTCTAAAAATTGTGTGTGTGAAAAATCTCACCTTGTGTAAACAATGATTATACTGTAGAAAAGATCTTCAAGCATGCCCAGTTTGAAACTCTGTGTGTGGTAACTGGACGTAAGAACATTTAAATGAAACTGTTCCCACGTGTTGCAAAGGTCATTTAGGAAAGGCTGACATCATTAATGATTCACGTCTGCAAAAACAGAGCAACAGCCATACTATCACAACATCACTTGAGATGAAAGTCTTGGCTGTCAGAGCATTTGGTGAACACACTGCCAGGACTTGGTGGAACTCTGACATCTGTGATGCAGCCCACGAGGAATTTCAGATTGCATATTTACATGAATGATTGGATGGCACCTCATCAGCTGCAGTCATCTTGCAATTATCTTCTTTTCCTTACTTCCACTACATGGTACAGTTAGTGCTTAACTATATCTCTGACTTTGAAGATCAACTCTACTTGCAGTAATCTCACCAGCTGCTGACATGTTTGGATAGTCACTTACCAGACTTTAAACAGCGTCTGAAATATGGCTGGTGGCAACATGGTAACAGAATTTTCAGTGAGTTCTTTGCTTCCTTTTTTGTACAGTAAGTAACTTGTCAATAACACATCTACAGTGATGTTTTTAAAGATCTCAAAAGATTGTCAGTTCATTCTTGATTTCTTACAAGAGTGGAGAAAGCTAGTCAAAAGTTAGGTATCAACAGGTGCTGCTTAGTGTCAGTGGATATAGTCTAGCTACGTTATTCATATATCTATATATCTACATGTAGATTATAGATAAATATAGCTATGTTATTCAGAGCTATCCAAAACCCTGCTATGTCATCATGTATATCAGCACAATACCTGAAAACTTAGTGTCTTACCTTTCTCTGTTTATGATACTGACCTAAATCACAGTGGACAGTAATTTGTGATGTCAAATCAGGACTGAGGCAAAGATCTTTCCCAAATGGGTTTTGTTTTTTTTTTCATAGCATCCTCCAAGTCAATTATGTATTTGAATATAGGAACTTACAGTGATCATAGGTCCAGGCATTCAGGATGTAAAATTGCTTAAAATGTTAACAGGGCTCACATACAATGTGGTGAATGCAAAGGATTGCTGAGTGCAGTCTTGCACAGTTTCTTCCAAAAACTTAGGTTTGCTGAAGACTTTTATGTCCAGTATGTATGTCAATGAGCAAGCAGCAGTTAATCAGTCAGACAGATAACATGTAAACAATGTCTTACAGTGGCTTATTGACAGTCCTCTTCAGGTGAAATAGCTCCAGTTATTAAGGACTGATGCTACACATCAGCTGTATAAGTTTGGTTCAATTTTTTCAAGCCATTAACTGACCAGAATGAGAAAGCTGAGCTGGGGTTTACCTTAGCAGCTTAGTATTCAGCCTTGCTCTACCCCTGCATTAGTTCTGCTCTTCTGTTTAACTCAAACACAGTAATTCCAGCTCTTCTACCAACACAAATATCTCATGCAGCACTCTGCAGAGGCATGGCATGAAAAGTTTCTTTTCAGCTAAGCAGAGCTTAGTGAACCACAGCATGTCCTGAGGAATGGCAAATACACCCACCCTGATGCTGAATCAAATTGTGGTATCTTAAGCAAAATCTCTATAGCCAGGTAAACAAATTGTGGTGTCTCAAGCAAAATCCCTACAGCCAGGAGATTCTGCTTCTCTCCTATCACCAAGTACATCCTAGAAAAGTGTTTTGAGTTGTTCTATGTTTTTTTCTCTCTTGTTCTCAGTCACTTGTTTGCTTACATACAGTGTTCCCTGAGAACCACATTTAGGCTTTTATGCTATTTGCTGCCTGTAGCTTTAGAAGAGCATCAGCTTTGGGAACATTTCTAGAAGTGCTTCATCTATATGCATGCTGCTCTAGAGTTTCTTTGACTGTGTCACGGACAGCTCTTCAGGAGATCTGTTATAAGCCTAACTCTTCAACAGCAAACATCACACAAATACATGATCAGTACCACTCGTAGTCTTACAGGTTCCTGTGCTGTGACTTGAAGCATCCTGATGGTTTTTGTTAATCTGGCAGTGACAGAGTTACATCTCATCAGGCACCTCAAGATGAAATTGCAAATTTCCGCTACGATGTACAAACCATGACAGTTTTCTTCTAATCATCCCCTAGGAACAAACAGAGAAAACCTGCAAAAAAGTATCTCCTAAACAATATTTCAGGAAAGAAAAAGTCTATGATGGAGTTTCCATCAATAATACCACAAAATTCTTTAGTTGTCATGTTAGAGGGCAATGTACCTTCAGCTTGAGGTTCCAGCAGAAGAAATTGATCCATTCCTTTTGAAATGCTGAGATCTGATTAGTTGGTCCTCCTGACCTTATGCTCTTCTTTTTATACCATCTTCTCTTCTTGTCTCAGAGCTTCCATTCGGACTCCAACCATCATTTAGAATTTTAATTATTACTTTAATAAGCACTACCTGCACAGTTTCAAATGCTGCAAGGCTAATCTAGCTTTCTACCACTCCCGTTACGCATCCAGACAGGCCAGGTGGGAATCCTGTACCTGCTTTCTATGCCACTTAACATCTCACATACCTAGTTTGATCTTTAGAAGTTGGATTACAGCCTGGAGAACAGCACTGTCAATGTGCAACCCTCCTGCACATTGCCTTCCTTGTTGTGCTCTACTTTCAGACTTCAGTGTTGTGCTCACTTTCAGACTGTGGTTGTCCAAGTTCCACTTTCCCTTTCTTTGGTCTGGTACATCTATTCCAGCTGGTAACAGGCCTCTGGGTTTGTCATTGCTCAATGAATGAACCACATTGATAATGTTTTTGTAAGTTGCATGGAGAAACCCAGTTGTGCTTTTCCTCCCTTACTCCCTCTGCTGTAAGAACCTTGCATAAATTTTGGTGTCACTTAGTCACACATGAATAAGACTCTTTCAGTGCCATGGAAAAAAAAGTCATTGAAAGGCCAGCTATGAAAAAACTTTAATTTCCCTTAAATTCAGTAGAAGCTGTATATATTCATTTTTTCTACAGATCAGCCCTTTAGCTAGTAGAACTTCTTATTTAGGTGTTGTTATTGTGCCTTACATTTTGAGTGAGTACTTTCTTCAAGCAAAACTGCATGGATTACAAGTTATGGATTGAAGAATGTCAACAGAGAAACACACTGAATATTTCAAAATTGTTTTAACCCATAAGTGGTTAACATTAACATTTGTTTGGTGCCAATGAAGTTAAATTTATATGGCACATAATTTAGGAAATTGAGTAGGCAGAGAGCTGGTGGATGCCTTCTTAGCTAAAAAAGAAAATGTTCATTTTCTGTTTAACGCTCACACATTTGTCATAGCAACCTTGAAGGTGGCCATAATGCTAAGCAAAATAAACAGTCCTAGCATAATGTTCACTGTAATAACATGTCTCATGAGCTAGTTCAGTACTCCTTTTTATTACCTTATTTTCATTGCTCATTCACTGTGTTGGAGTTCTGTTTTGTGGTTTAATCATTATTACATCATTTTCCTTTCTTAATTTGAAGGTGCTGCCCTTTTCCTGTCATTCCATGACACCTCTTTACTACATGCACGTATCCCTCTTAACTTGTTTCATTTCTTAACAGTGAGTTCTTTACTCTATTAGTTCTCTATAAGGACTAATAGTTGGGTAAATATTTTACAAATCTAATTAGACTCTGCTTTGTCGTTAGGTGACAAAATACAACATGAATGGCAACAGGAAAAGGGCAATAGTGTTAACAAAGTATGGCAATACAAAATGCATAGGAAGGTTAATCAAAGTCTATCAGTGACATCTGTGCAAAACAAAACACTCTAAAGTTTATATCTAATGCTCATTGAATTTCATGAATCATGGACAAAGAGCCCAATATTGTGCACAAATTCTGAGTGTAAAGTAGAAAAGCTGTTCTCTATTCCAGTAGTCTTCTTTAATCCTCTTCCTTTTGTAGATGAAGATATGTAGGTAAAATTGAGCAGAACAACACAACAGAGATTTCCATCTGATGGGCAACTGCTCTTCTATGTGTCGCTCCTTTCACTCCCAATATATGTGGGAAAAGCCCCACTGACTCTCCCTGGGGATGGCCAACTACCAGGTCAGGACTGAAGACTCAGGACAAGAAAAAGAGGGGAGAAAAAAAAAAGAAAAAAATAGAAAAACAAAGAAAATACTCTATTACACTTTTCCCTAGAAAGAATATGCTAGTTCATTATAAAGGTGGATATTTTAATCTGGTAATCCTCCTTATCTGAGACCTGAAATTTAGTTCACCTCAACTAGCTCAGGTAGGTAAAAAGAAATGTTTTTCAAAAATCCTTCTGAGATTCCCATTAGCTTAATTCTAAGTTAATTTGTGAAAAATAAGTAGTTTTTTAAAACTTGTATTTTCCATCCTCTGATATTCTGTCCAAGTCTGTGTATAAACGTATGAACAAATTACTTTTGTGACATCCAAAGTACATGTCATAATGTTTAGCCACAGTGCCATATTCATGGAAAGACTATCTACAAGTAATACAGAATCCTCCAGGATTAATGAACAGTAGAAGGAAACAACAGAATGACCAGAAATTAAATGTAATGATACATTATGTATACTTGCTTTATAAAACCCCAGAGAAAATAAATCCTTCCCCCAACCCAAAAATATAATCCAAAAAAATGTACTCATTCCCAGTGCTTTTCCCAGGTGCTGATGCTTCAGCAAGGTTCCTTTCACTTAACTGTCTGCACTGAAATTTGATATCATAATTATTGCAATGGTTGTGTGTTTCTCTCTTTTCTCACTAATCACCCTCTCTCTGTGCAATTCCCAGGTACCAGAATACTGGGGAGGAAATGCCAGTAAGCAAAACTTGTTTCCAAAGATCTAACTGTGTAAGACCTGCTTGCAGGAGTGTAGGTTGAAAGTCGGGGTCAACTTTGGCTAAAGCATGACAAATCATTTATGGAATTAGGTTTAGTTGAGTATATAAGCCCCAACCTTTTCATGCAATGGTATTCTGAAGAAAATTAGAGATTAGCCAAGTACGGATGGGCTAATGCTGTTTGTCTTTGTTTTACAATGCTAATTAGGTTTACATGATTGTCTGCCATTTACCTCAGACCACAGGATTAACTAAGTGCCTTCTTATTAACTCCCTCACCAGATAATTATCATTGCTTTTTCCATGCAGTATTATTACATACAATATTTACTTTAATTTCCCCCAAATATTGAATAAAAAGTGTATTCATTATATAATGTATTTACTCTTAGAGTCATGAAGTCATGAACTCGTTTTAAGGACTGAGGAAGAGAAGCAAATACAAAATTATTATGGGCAAGACATGCTGTCTGCCTCAGCAGTCAGTTTAATGTCTATGATGGAGAAATGTATTTTCAAGGCCAATTGTGGCATGAGTATTTTTAACTTGCCCTTGCTTACACTGGTTTAAATCTGGAATAACTCACTAAAGTTAGAGAGTAGAAGCCTGGAAGAATTCCACAAAGTGAGAAATTAATTTGGCTGCTATTATATAAAACTAAAGCTGTTAATCTTCCTTTTGATTCTCAAATTGCTCATTTCTTCAAAAATGTTTACTACAGTTGTAGAATATGGGAAGAAACTTACTTAACATTTTTGTTTGAAAATTTATTTTCTCCTACTGAAATCAATATTTCAAGAAAGTGTCTAATTCTATCAAGTCCATTAACCTGCCCCCCTTCCTGTACAGCTGTACTGCCTCTACACTTCTCAGTCTTACCAAGGGATTTCCTTTACAGTACTGCCAGGAGGTGTTCCCTTTTCATGGACAGCCAAGTGAGTCTCATAGGGATTGTGAGGTAAATTCAGAGCAAGGATTTTTTCTTTCCTCAAGTGTCTCTGTAGGCACTTACAGACATTCAATTGGCTTATCTACTCCACACTAAAACGCACCTAAAGTCACTAAGTGCCTAACATGTTGTGTGTGAATTTATATTATCTATGGGCCAGACACAGAGGTGCATCAAGTTGCAATCATATCAAACAGCAAGTTGCTGGGCAGCGCCAGGGCTCTGCCAGGATTCACGAAACAGAGCTTTGGTTTTTATCTATGATCTGTGATATCTATATCTATGATATCCATGATTGTCATAGTTTTTCATCGAGGATTCTTGATTTACTATGTAAAATCGTCCAGTAAGGAGGGCGTGTGAATTAGTCACAATAGTTCAGCCTGTCTGAGTAACCCCTTGGGCTATGAGTGCGAGGCTTGGGCCCCATCAGTGCTGGTGTCATTGCTCCTAAGTGATTGTTCCATCCACCAGGCACTATGACAAATTTCTTTAATGCAGTTTGCTTTCTTTAAAACACATATTTGCTGGGTCAAAAAGGCACATTTCCAAGGTATGCAGCTAGGGTAGGAGGGGACTTGGTTCTAGAAATTTCTCAGTGAAACCAATTTATTCATAACTGACAGTCTTCAAGAAGAAGGGCTGCCTGAGAAAGCCTCAGCCTGCAGCCTGTTGGGATGGGGACAGGGACGTGCTGGAGATGAGATGGGGGCACTGTGGCTGGGAACCTGAAGTGGGGACAGCAGGCAGGGGGAGGGTAAGAGGTGATGGGATGATTGGGGTTGGCAGACAGGTCTGGGGGTGTTGGAGGGGTGTGACCTGAGGGGTGTGCTCAAAGGCTGCACAGTAGAGGTTTGAGTTTGGATCTCTCACAACACAGACTGCAGAAATAGTGAGTTGAAGTACACAACCTCCCTCTTTTCTTAGTGATTAACAAATGCTTAGAACAACAACAACAGCTAGACTCTTGCCTGTCCCTTGGTATTTCCCAGTGGCTAACTAAGCTATCGCTTGCTCTGATCAATCAGTTTTATGAGCTTCACCCTTGCACACCTAAGTCTTTTCATGCTTTATCAAATGTAGGCTGGGCATTTACATCATGGCATTACAGCTGGTAGCATGCAAAACCTAGGGGAAGACTTGAGCCCCTCCATTAACTTCTTTTCAAGAAAACTGATAGAGCTGAAAACTGGCCTGGAGACTGTTCCACCATGTTATCCTAATTCCTCCCTTCTGTCCACCATATTTTTCCTCTTGAAACACAGCAGTGTCTCAGTGGAATCACCAACTAAAGCCAAATTTTTCATCTAAAAATACTTTCTCACTGCCTTAACTTTATGTTTAAATAGAGAGCAAGGAGCACCAGGCCCCTGTGAAAAAGGAGTGGTGAAAAGATCCCTACAAGGTGTACTCAAATTGTCTTAAAGGAGCTTTTCCATTGTCACAATAGTGGGCTATTGACAACTTACGTACTTCGTACATACTGTGATTTGTAACAAACAAAGAGCTTCCTGTCTTCTAAGATGCTGAATCCTTCATTTAGTAAAGGAAATAGGAAACAGCATACCTCGGAATTTGATTATGTGTCAACACTACTTCCATTTTTATTCATATTTATGACTGGAAATCTTCTAGGTATCTTGGTGTCTGAATGGGTGCCTAAACTGTAGCATCAAGGTCAGCATCAAGAGCTAACATAAAATGTATTAAAAGTAAGTTTATTGCTAAAATGGGGGTTTTAAAAGACTATTAAGGAATATCGTTCTCAGATAAGTACCTAAATGGATCTAAATGCAACATGTAGCTCTGTGTATGTGACTTACAATGAAATTCAGTTAAGTTGTGAAGCAAACTTATTTACTACTTTGTTTTTACTTGCTACCGGATATTTTGCTGCAGAAGCCAGAACTACTGAAGCAATACCCCTCTATGAACACACCTGAACTCAAAGATGAGTTAGAAAGAAAATACGGGGCAAAACGTACATTTTCAAGTAAATGTAACTAGAATTGTGAATAGCTTGAATTTAGTTTTTTATCCCCAGTAGTCCTTTCCATTGCACTAAGGGAAAGCTATATAAAAATCACTGTCTATAAAATCATTCTATGCACACACACTATGTGTGCAGATAGTATACAGAGTACCATCTACTGACATACAAAAAGCATGAAAGAATTTTCATTCCTAAATCATCTTTGTTGAAGCTCATAACTGTTTTGAGATCTTAGTTTTGCTACACCCCACAATCTGTATTTGATTTGTATGTCTTCCAACTCTAATTCACACCATAAAATGCAAAATTATTATGAGGCAAATAAAAATATTTTGGGAAGTAATCAGACTAAGGATTTTCTCTTCCTATGTCTCCAGTGAGCACATCCTGAATGTGACAACATCTGTGAGTAATCCCATCATGTATATAGTAATAAAAATGTGAATTAAAAAAAAATAAATCTTGCACTGGCAGACAATAAAACATACCTCTACAGAGGCCATAGTCTCTCATTCATCTTCTCAGTCTGCATAATTTACATCAAATCCCAGCTTGGATTAATTCATCTTTCATTACAGTAGTCTTAACTTTGCTTGCTCGCGGGAAGAAAACGTAGAAAGTAATATATTACATATATCACTTTATCTGCCTTTCCTGTTAAACTGAGTTTAAAGGTTTTAGTAGACTGAGGGCTGTTGATTAGGTACCTCTGTCCTCACTTTCTTCAATAAGAGGAGACAGTTTATTTTGCAGTTTTTATTCTTCTGGCTTCCTCCAGAAACAGTGAAGTTGAAATTTCAAGACTGCTTGTAACGATTTCACTGCTGTCACCCTCCAGACATGAGCCACGGTGCCTAAAGTGGCTCAGATAGCAATAGTTTGCTGATATGAGATACTGCAGCTTTGTGAGAGCAGTACAGAGCTCTGGAGTACAAGTGTTTCTTTCTGTCAGAGGGTTTTTTCCCCTCAGTTTTATAGAATTGAAACACAGATCCACAGAAAGAAGATATGAATGACAAAGGTGTCCTGGAAATAAAGAGGAAGTACAGTCTTCCTTATTTCTCTGTTCTGCAGTATATTTTTTTTTAATCAAGAAAAAAAATAATAAATGGAACAAGAAAACCAGATACTTTTCCCGACCTGTGTAGTTCAGCCACTACTTACTTGGTGTATGAATTACCAATGCAAATAGTGAGAGTATTTACAGAGTAGCTGGAGGATTTGTGGAAGTGGTCACGCACACATGATCACAGTGTCTTGGTTTCACCCACATTACTCCCTCTTCTCAGTTACAGAGCCCCCAGCTCTCTGAGGAGCAGCCATATGGTTAGGGAGGGGGAAGTGATGTTGCACGGACAGGATTTGGGGTTGGTTTTCCTTCTGTGCTCTCAGACAGAGAACTCATTGAGGACAAGCTGGGCTTAGGTAGTTGCATAATTCTGCCCTATTTCCTACGTGATTTTTTGCAAGATCCTTTTCAAAGGCTTGCACGATTCTACTTTCCATAGTATATGATCTTATCTTTTGGTTTCTGCCTGAATACTCATGTGAAGGTAAGCTTTATGCAAAAATTTGTCTTTTAACAGAGGCGGTCCTTCACAGCAAAGCCAATATTTTAAATTACTATACTAATTTTAAGAGGATACACACAAATCCTACCAGTTCCTTTCTGAAAGAATTGATAAATCTCTGAGCTTCCTGAGCATTCCTCAAAGATATTTAAAATTTTAAAAAATCATTCGTAGATGACCCTTCTGATTTCACCGACTCTATGTTGAGAGCATCTGAGACTTATGCAATGCAGGCATTTAGGAAAAGGAAGAGAATATTCTTGAAGAGCTTAAATGGTACTAACAATCACTGTCATTACATGCTACTAGTAAGCTTAGAAATAAGTTAGAAGCATCCTAATAGCATCAGCCATGATATTATCATGTGAAATTGGACCCCCAAAAGGAAAGCATAAGCAATAAACATACTGGAGGTCAGATGAAGAATTCAGCACTGTCAGAATGGAATGGGTCTAAAGATATTTTTCTGATGGGGAAAAATAGCCATTAGAAAAATGATTGTTGCTATTTATGAACATCAGGTTGCTAAGTGACATTATGTGATGTTCACTGCTTCATCAGCCATGCACAGTTCTCAAGGAATAGCAACAGACAGGGTGAAAGGGATGAAAGAAAACCAAAAGGCTGAGTTACTATTTTAAAAAAAAGGGCCTACAGTTCAAGGCAAAGCAAAATAAGCTACCTAAAAATACCTTATTTCTTTTACTAGGAGAAACCAATAGAATTATGCCAAGAACTTTCCACAAAAGCAGTACGTAGGTGAATCATTTGAAAAAGAGAGACTAAGAACCAAAGCCTCCCCCCAGCCTGAAATATAAGTTAGGGATCTGCTTTTTTATATATATATATATATATATATATACATATTTGTATGGACGTGGGCATGTATGTGAGTTTTTATTGAATTTTCAATGAGAGGAAGACTCCATACATTAAAGGCCACATCATACTTTGCTTCTAATGCTGTCAGATTTCAATAATTTGGGCTCAAATTCTTCATGCTCCTTTAATTTACTCTTTTTTTTTTTTTTTTTTTTTTTTACTATTTCAGCCATGTCATCTCAGCTGCTTCACGCAGATTAGATTATTTAAGCAAGCATTTCCCTGAACCTTTATGACTTCCTGTGCTTTGCAGACTCCCAAAGTTCATGAGAAGAACTGCGACAAGGACAAGATTGGAAAGGAGAAAAAGTTTGGATCAAACACCTCACAAAAGCATGGGTGAGAAACTGATGAGCATGGATAAAAAAGTAAAGAAGATGAAGAAGAAACAACAAACTGCAAAATTCATTTATTCCTGTTGTCTCATAAGAAAACTCTAATGCTATAGATTGGTGGTCAGCATCCAAATCCTCATCATTTCCTGTTTGGGATACTCCTATCACCCAGGACTTGAGAAGCATGTCACTTAACACAAACATGTTCAGCCTTTCATGCTAGTGTATCTTTTTAGCTGTTAATAGTCATCTATTTAATCACCCCCCACCTTTTATTTTTTAATCACTTCTCCCATTATGACTTCTTTTTGATGCCTTTTTGACTGCTTTATTTAGGACCACAAACATTCATTTCAATTTTACTGATGCTTTGCTTTAACCTTTAAAACTACTACATAAAATGATCAAAAAATACACATACACCCTCAATGTCTTGTTGTAGAGAGGGTAAAAGCAAAAACTTCATGCCAGGCAAACTTTGTTGACACTTTCATTTGTGCTGTTGAAAAAGAAAAACCCAGCAAAAAGACAAATATGCCCTCAGTTCCTTTTCCCATGCTAACAGAGCAGCTTTTTTTTGCTGTGGCAAACACACCTTCCAGACAGGGAGTTGCTTTCGGACTTTAGTGGTTCACTCCCTTCCTGTTTGAGACCAATTATGTCTCATTTGCAATACCATTAGTCAAGGAAGTGGCTATCCTGAGGTCACTTCTCAGCCCACCCTTCCTAAATTGCACTGGTATGCCTTTCTTCAAAGCCACGGGGACAGGAGGTTGGGCCCTCTCTGTGGTGTAGGCTCCTCCAAATGTACAAGCAACGTCAATCTTTCAGGACTGGCCACAACTAGTGCAAGCTGAAATGCTCCAAACTAAGTTGAAAGCTGTGGTTTGAAAAATTATGCTGGCTATTTATTAAAACAGCAAGCATGATCAGACCAAGCCAATTCACTGGTTTAACAGATGGAAGCTTGTTAAAAATCTTTATTCCGATATGTTAAGAATCCAGTTTTGCTATAAATTGTGAAGTACGACTTGTGAGTCAAGCCCCTGTGGAATGGATGTCTCATACTCTGAAAGTCTCAGCTTTACATTTAAGACCCAACATTTCCCACTTTATGTTTTTATTCAGGGATTTTTTTTTAGAAGTAAACTATTCCTATCATTTAATAATATTCCATGTTTCCTGTTTTTTATTTTAACTAGGACAGATATTCTGATACTTTACATTTTATCAGTCAAGGACAGTATGATGATTACTATAATTTTTATATATTTTAAGTTCTGGTCTACCATCTTTATTTCCCGGATAACACTGTTCTTTTACACCTGAAATACAGAGTTGTAAGTGATTTCCCAAGGTCACACTGTGGACGTGGCTAGCAGAGAAATAATTTTGTCTTATTATATGCAGAAGTTCTTCCTTTCTCTGACTTCTCAGCATGGAGTTAATAGAGGAAAAAAACCCACAGAAAATCCAGTGAATTGTGGGAAACCCATGGAAAAAAAGGAACAGGTAATGATAAAAGAGAGTTAAGAGCTGAAAGAGGGAGCTGCTACAAATCTATATACCCATTTTCCCCATGAATGCAGCACAGTGCTTGTGGTGCCCTTGTCCAGAGGCTTTCCTGGACAACTCTGCAGCCTTCCAGTGTTACTGACACAGCTTGCCAGGACTCAGTAGCAGTTTCTGACCTCAGGGCATCCCTCTCAGGTAACTCACACCCCTGATCACATACCTTCTTTGCCACTTAAATATTCAGCATTTTCTAACTAAATTTGTGTTTGCAAAGGAACTACCATAAGACTTTTCTCTGTTGTACTTTCTTAAAATGAAAACAGAATAAGTAGCAATCAGACACCTATGACTACATCATACATGAGTATAAAAGCTTAAAATAAAAAGCTTGCGTACATTTATGAGTAAATTAATTTTCAACCAGAAAACCTAAAAGCAGGACCACTTTGTGCTTGGGTTTCACTCCTGTAATGCCAGTTCTGAGATTAATGAAGTTACCTTTCAGTGAAACAAGTCAAAGAGAATGGCTGTAATACATGAAGCCAGCGAAGTCCCACCACTAAACTTCTAAGAAATAATGTCAGTGTAAATCATGAAGCGATGAATGCTTCACTGAAATGATTCATGCCATATGGTCTGAAGAGCAAAATGGGCACAGTTTATTTTTAAAAGAATGAGAAATATGGACTTGGAATATTCATTGCTTTGTCCTGCCAGGCTGAACATTTGCTGTAGCAGGGGCCAGACTTACTGCAGGTCTGCCTTTTTTTGCTCACTTAATATGTTGCACTGATTTGTGGCTTCAATCTCATTTTAAATGGAATAATATATACAAAATTATGATGAGCACTCTGCAGCCTCTTCTGCAAGCAAATGTTCATTGGACACCTCTGGACTAAATCATCTCACTTTCTCTTAAAAAAACAAACACCACCAGAAATTTCTGAAGTAATTAGTCCTCACAGTATAATTACTATCTTGGTGGTGAGAACACAAACTGAGTGCCCTGGTAGAAGTGAAAGGTGCTGGCAATTCCATGAGTCACTCAGCCTTCCCATTTGTAAAGCTGCTTATGTTCAATGTCTTTCTTTCTGTATTGCTGTGTATTAATATATTCCATGTGAGACTCGACTTAAGCAAAAAAAAAAAACTAGGTTCTTTCAATAGTCATAATGCTTTTTTTGTAATTCACCACTATAGAAAAAGAGAGGCAAATTATTTCTATTTCTTTAGTGATGCTGAAAGGTGCAAGCACTTCCCACTGAAATATTCAGGCCTCACATCTACTACTTCAAAGGTAAATGACAAACTCAGTTACTTCAACTATCTGAAATTAAGTCTATAACATTACAAAGATAGAGAGCCTTATTCATTTTATTCCAACTCAAGGACAGTGAAAAGCCACCATCTTCTTCGACAAGTAGTGGAAAAAGGGTTCTAGTAAGTATGTTGCAGTCATTGTGCAAGGTATTGATGGCTCCCCGGTTCTGACCTCTCCCACCCGTGCAGAGAGATGTGCCACAAGAAAGTAGTTTGAAAGCAGTCCATTTTCAAGAAACTGAACTTTGCATTCTGCAGAATCTATTACTGCAAATAGTTTCCTGAAAGAATTCATTCTGGACTGACAATTTTGATGTCTCTACGTCAGATGGCTTGAATTGGTCTGAAAGATGTTAGAAGGGTGGTTTCTAAATCAAATATTTATGATGGGATGCCAAATTCAATTTCAGCAGGATAGCCAGTAAATGGATGGGCAGGATCCTTGTAGCAAGTGAAAATTTGTTAGCTTCGGTGAAGTTATCTCACATCATTCACACTGCATATACTTCATTCGCAAGACTGATGTAATTAAAATATATAGATCAATGCCAACTTGCCGTCTGGTTCCACAATGATGTAATGAGGTTTATATTACCTGGGGTGAGTACTCCCAAATCATCCTTAAAGATAAGAACGAATTTACAGAAGGATTAAAAGCAATTCAACATTAGCTTTTAAACAAGCAAGCTACACTTGTTTAAATGACAGCAAGTCTGAAGAACAGAACCTATTTTTTTAATAGGTTAAAAGAATGATTAGCACCTTTTTACAGATGGAAGCTGAACAGACTTATTCTGTACTAAGTTAAACTGATGAAAAAATATCTGTGTAAAGAAACTATTTCACAGTAACAAGTAAAACTGTTATTGATGTATTTTATACTCAATATTGGCTTCTTATGAGAACCTAAGTACACAGTGCTGTCTTTTCTCAAACTGTGCACATACAGTACAACATTGCACATAGGCGAGCTTGGATTAGAGGAAAGCATTTATCATGTAGTGCATTCAACTCCTTCTCCACTCCTATGTTCCCCTCTAGTGGTCAATTAATTGTCTGCTAGATGATTCTTAGTACTAAAAATCATTTGTACCTCTCCTGCATTAAAAGTGTCTGTCTCCATTTTGTTTGAATTCAAGAGCCCTCATTTTTCATTCCTGTGCTGCATATGAGAAGGACAAAGCAATGAATCTTTTGAAGTGGGCAGCTGGTGCGTCTGTGGGCAGCTTTATAACATAACAATTTCTGACCTGTCTTATTCATACAAGTAAAAGGCTGTTTTACCTACCTTAATAGAAAATTAAGTCATGTATTTTGGTTTTTAGCAAGATTGCAGGCAACGTGTAATTGTAGAGATTTAATATGAATTGGCAGAAGATTTTTCCCCAAAATTCCCATCTTCACCTTGTTGTGCAGACAGACATAGCTGCCATTTTGTATCATTTCAAGCTGATTCAAGTCACTGCTGAGCCAGTGCTATATTCATTTTCTAATCTTGGCTGGGCACCTCTACTGCTTTCTCATGCTAGCACCAAGAGTTATCTGACTTCTGAGGGAAATGGCTAACTGGCAGACGAGTGAAAAAGAAATCCTGACAAAAACTGAAAAGCTCTAGGGCACTGATGACCTAGCTAAAGCTACATAGGCCTTCTGTTGGAAAGTAATGGCTGCGTGCTGAGACCTCTTCCTTTGGTGTTCTCACTTGTGTGTTTGGTCTTATGTTTGTGTTTGTATATTGCAAAGGGGATGGGGCAAAGTCCACACCCATGGGCATAGGTTGTTATAAAATATATTTTGGCCAGCTTTTTCATGATTTTTGTCCCCTCTCCCACAGATGGGAAACTCAGGAATGGACACAGCGAAAGCCTTGGACTGCATGAATGGTAATGGTAAGAGCAGAACATAAGTATATATTCCCAACCAAAATCATCTTTCAGTTGTGGGTGTCAAGAGACAATTTCTGAAATTCAATCTTGTTTTTTCTCATACACAGAACATCTCTACTATACAGGAAAGTTACAATTTTTCAAAAACACCGTGTGGAATTAAAATAGTGATTGATGCATATGCTTGGCTATCATATATACATATGTATATATTTATAGATATGCAGTGCTATCAAAAGACAGTGGGAGATATTACTAATTTAGGTATTGTCCTGTAACATAAATTAGCAAAATAATTTATGGCATATAGGAAAATTTGCAGAGACACAGGGAATAATGCTGCCACCTGCTTCTACCACACAGCATCTCTTAAACTACCAGATTTCTTTTTAGTTTTGATAGATTATGTCATGCTACTTTCACTTCCACTGGTTTTCCTTAGCCTGCATTGTTGACTGATATGGAAACTTCTTGGTTTTGCAGAACTGTACAATGATGAATCACTCTGGGTAACATAAAGAAACAGTTTTAAAAATAAAGGAAAAGAGAACAGGCTGTTTCTGTGCATTTCAGCATATCTTGTTTTCTCATTCTATTACTTGGATGCTAATGTTTAAAAAGCAGCAAGAGTATATGTTCAGAATCTCTGCTCCTTCCTGTAGAGAAATTATGTTAACCCATTTGAAACAAAGTCCCTTTAAAGTTCAGTCATATGGTACAAGACAGTTGAGAGCTGTGAAAGAGAGCTCTGATATACTGGCACTGAGGTACACATATGGTCAACATAAATGTATCAGCCTTTAGGATGCTCTTCTTTCTCCTGACTGCCATAAACAATGTTTTTAATTTCTAGATTTCTGTCTGTGGCTGTGGAAGGATGTCATGGCTGTCCTGATTCCTACTTAAAGCTTAGCACTCAAAAAAGCCCCATTTTCTGTTAAACAGAAATAATTCAAAATAGTTGCTTCAAAAATTGCAGAGATTTCACATATTTAGAACTTCTGTGTTGTAATTACATCCATCTGATTGTATGCCTTTATGGGTCTTCACCACTGATACAGCCACTGTATTTTCTGGAGGTCCATGTAAGAAACCCTGGTTAAAAAAAGGTCAAAAGGACTGTTGTGGTTTAACACCACCTGGCAACTAAGCAACACACAACCATTTACTCGCTCCCCCACCACTGGGACTGGGGAGAGAATCCAAAAAGTGAGAACACACATAGGTTGAGAAGAGCAAAAGCTAGAAAAGTTATCAGTTGAGATAAAAGTTTAATACATAAACCAGAAGTCGTGCATGCAACCAAAGCAAAACAATGAATTAATTCACTGCTTCCCATGGGCAGGCTGGGAGGTATTCAGCCAAACCCAGGACCACAAGTACTTGGGAAGACAAATGCCATCGCTGCAAACATCCCCCCTTACTCCTTCTTCCCCCAGCTTTATACACCGATTGTGACACCCCATGGCCTGGAACATCCCTTTGGCAGCTGGGGTCGGCTGTCCTGGCTGTGCCCCCAGTCCCTTCACAGCTGGGGCACTACGGAGTACGAGAAAAGGCCTTGGCTCTGTGCAAGTGCTGCAATAACACAAACATCTCTTTCAACACTGTTTTCACTACAAACCCAAAACACAGCCCCATACTAGCCACGGTGAAGAGTTAACTCTACCTCAGCCAAAGTCAGCACAGCAGGGCTGAGGCACCCCACAGTGGAAAATCAGGACTACAGGTGCCCTAGAAACACGGCATGCACCATCTCAGCCAGAAATTCACAATTGGAAAGATCCCAGAACTACCGCAGAGGTCCAGGCCTAAAAACCTGCCTTTTTGAACCTCATCCCAGAGGCGGCTTGGGGTAAGGGTGGCAGAGCTGGCTGCCCTGGCATGAGCCATGTCCAGAGCCCAAACGGGCGTCTGTGGTCTCTCCTGGCCCTGTATTTTTCCAGGAGGCTGGTACCGGATGGAGCGGGGTAGGCGACTGCGGCGGGCAGAGGCTCGGGGCCAACTCCGGAGCACAGCCGCAGGGCCAGGAGCCGAGCCCCGCGGGGACGGGTGAGGGAGCCTGGGCGCTCCCAGCACGGGCGGGACGGCAGAGCAGGGCCGTATAGCACGGCCGTATAGCAGGGTCACCCCCAGCCACATGCGGGGAGTGGCCCCGAGGGGCGGCCGCCGAAAGAGGGGCGGGGGCAGCCCGGGGCCTCCCCCGGCCGGGGCTGCCGTGCGGCGGCAGCGGAACGCGGCGGCGGCGGGCGCGGGTTGCGGAGGGCCGGTTTGAGGCGTGCACCGCGCAGCGCGGCGCCGGCATGAGGGAGCTACCGCCGGGCCCGGGGATGGAGAGCGACATCTTGGACGCGCTGGAGGCCTTGGGGTAACCGGGGAGCGGCGGCGGCTCCCCTGCGAGGGGCGGGGGGCCGAGGGCAGCCTGGGCGGGCGCGGAGCGGGGCGCCGCCGCCGCGGGCGAGAGGCTGGGCCGGAGGCAGGAGCGAAGGCGAGCGTGGGGCTCGGCAGAGGGACGGGGCTCGGCAGAGGGACGGGGAGCGGCAGAGGGACGGGCCCCGCGTTGCGGCGGGAGCCGGGGGCTCGGCGGGGCAGGGCCTGGGCCGGCAGCGGGGTCACGGCTGCGGTGCGGGAGGGCAGAGGGGCCCGGGCGCTCGGCGGGGTGCAGCGGCCCAGGTCAGCGCTGGCGCTGCAGGCTGGCGGGGCAGCTCCTCGCTCTTCGGTGCCCACCGCCCGCGATGTGCTGCGGATGGTACGGGGCAGAAACCGTGCGAAACTTGATTTTCAGTTGTCTTCTTCCACTGCACTTCCAGGGCAGTGAATTGTTAATGGTAGGAGGAAATGCGACTGGACACTTGAATTAATGCTTGGGTTCTTCTCTGCCAGGCGTGTTTTGAGAGATCAAAGTCTGTTTTCACATACACATGTGAAAATGCCTGCCTCATATTTTCTGACAAGCTCTTTTGTTTATAAGTGACCAATTGATTTTGGTGTGTTTAAAAAAAAGTCTGAATTAATCCTTGACAAAAGTAACATAGAAAGATTAATTCCTTTAAGTGTAGGTGCTAATCAGCTTAGAGTAAAATAATTTTAAAACATATCTTTTATGTTGCACTTACTTATTTTTACTAATGTTTATCTGTCTGTGAAGGTACACGGGTGCCCTGTTGGAGGAGGAAGCTCTGAATAAAGCAGCAGAAAATGGATTGTCTTCACCAGAATTTTTTGAGCTTTGCGTTTGGTTAGGTTCCCAAATAAAGTCACTCTGTAATATGGAAGAAAGCATCACTGCAACAGATGGTACATGAATGTTAATTTAGTATTTGTTCAGTGGATTTAGACCCATATTGTTGAGCTAATAGTGGAATTACAGTTTTAAAGTTTACAAGACAACGGAAAGGTAGCCAGACTCAGGTTGATATTTGTGTATTTATAGCTCTTAGATTAAGGCCTTGTGTTGTGAAGGCTGTTTCAAAAGGAAAAAAGAAGGTGATTTGGGGTGTTTATAGATCTACATAAATATAAAAAGTACATTCACACCTGTAATCATATTTTAATGGCGTAAATTGCAGTGCTGGGTGTTTTCAGGCTGTTGGTCCTGTCAGCACTGTGTGTGGATACGTGAGGTGCTCAATAGCACTGCCTGATTGTTTCTGTCAAGTGCTGGAATTTGGATGAGATTTTGTTTCACTTATGTTTACACCAAAAAAGTAGTAGAACTAAAAACAATCACTGAAGATAATAGGTTCATGACTCCTGTAACTTCTTCATCAGAAAATTAGTTACATCTACATGCTCTTTAGTGACATAAACTTCCTACTGATGTTCATTTGTGCTCATGTCTTCACAGACTGCGGTAGCATTACCTCATTCAAAGCACAAGTACAGTATACTATTAGAAGGCATGTCTGCTTATATGTAGGACTTTTTAAAGAAAAAGTGTTACTAGAGTGGTAGGTGGTTAATCTTTGGGCTGTTGAAATCTGCTTTTTAAGTGTATAAGTTGAAATTAGATTGCAGTTTGATGTTTCTGTAAAAAGCCATTAACTAGTTGTGCATTTATTTCCATAGGTGTGAAGGATGTAGAGAGCTTCCAGCTTGAGATTAGTGGCTTTCTGAGAGAAATGGCTTGTCCGTATTCGTCACTGGTATCTGGAGACATCAAAGACAGATTAAGAGAGAAAGAAGATTGTCTTAAACTCCTGTGTAAGTAATAATAATTTTTCCCTCTTATAATACAGTATTTTATGTGCATGCTTTGCCATTACTGTATAATTTATATTGCAGAGTTCTTAATGGGTTTTTGAATTGATGTGCATGGTCATTACATCCTAGCTCAGCATGCATCAGCTCACTTGTGCAAAGTGAAAAATAGAGCAACATTAGAAAGCTGTTTGAGCAGAAATTAAAATTTCTTTTTAAAGTATAGTGCAACCTACTGAGACCTCCTGATCCCTCTCTTTAACCAGTTTTTCCAGCTCACCTAAACTGAGACCTTGCTTCCTGTGTTTGTGAGAGGTTTCAGGGCAGCTTGAGCAGAAATGCTGCACAATCTGAAGGTGCTGAAAGCAGAATTGAAAGAAGCAGTGTCTAAATTGGGTTTGACAAAGGAGTGGCAGCAGGAACCAGTGTGATAATATGAAACTCCCTTTTATCATGGTTATCTTGCAAATGTATATATTATGGCTGTATATGATAATGTGGATGCAGAAGTACTTAAGTGTCTCTAAATCTGCTCTAAATTATGATGCTTTTCTCTCTAGTATTTCTAAGTACAGAACTTCAGGCTTTAAAGATTCTGCACAGCAAGAAAATTAAAGGCTCTCATTTGGAAAAGCACAATGAAATTATTCAGGAAGTGCAAGCTATTTGTGATGCACTGGGTCTGCCAAACTCCTCATCTTCTGGTGTTCCTCCCTTGTTAACCAGTGTGGAACAAAAGGTATGAACTTTTACGTGTTTTCTCTATTGCTAAACTGTAAGCTCTATCTCTGTAAGCATTTATCCTAGAGTTAAGGGCCCAGCAGTCTCACCTATAAAAGCCCTACTTGACAAGGGCAAAAGAATTTTAATTCTGAAAGCTAGCTTAGTGTTTTAAGTTATGAGGTAAAGTATTTCAATATTTCCCTGAGGTTGCAATGTACCTGATCAGACATACTTTACCATGCAAGTTTAAGGTGTAAGTTTCCTATTACCGATTCAAATGTGCTGCAGCAAACAGAAAGCTTTGGGTAATAACTGTTTGTGCGTATCTGTAGTCATTTCTGAGATGTGTTTAAATTTTAAATCCAAAATTTAAATTAATTATTTTTAGTTCATTGATTCCTTAATTGCAAGTATGGATTTGTTGGTGCCACTGCCATAGTTGCAGCAGAGGATGAAAATGTATGAATTACCAGTATGCAGTGAATGAGCCCACTTAAACCTTATTCAGCAAAACAGTTCTATCTGTTGTGTCCCTCCAGGTTCTAACTCATTTCACTGATGTGATCCTTAGTGTGATTTCCTTACTGCAGAATGTAAATAGGCTCTTGAGGTGGAATTTATCTTCTCTGTCAGACAGCTGAAAGTTTTGCTCTTCATCTCTCTCTGATGTTTGGGAAGAGAGTGAGTGACTGATCGCGCCTTAAGGGTAGAATAAAAACTCCCTCTGCTTTCGAGTCTTTGAGTGTAATAATTTTACATGATTGTGCTTCCTTTTTTCCATCTTCCTTATCAGTCAGTGGGCAGTTGAACATTCAGAGATTTTGGGGGGAGGGCCTGTTACTTGCATGGTTTTCTTACATCTGTCTTCAGTATGACAAGGCAAGACCTTTAATAGATTCACTTACAAAAGGCATCACCCAGGTGCAAATGGAAATGCCTATTCCTGCACTATTAACTGTGCTTGATCTATTTAGTTCTAAGGAAATCCTTACATCTAGCAAATATTTTTGAAGGGATGAAGAAACAATTCTAGCACTGTTCTGAGAATGAAAATGTCTGAGTTACAGCTAATAACTAATGGATTTAAATTGATTTTTTGGATCAGATTCTGCTGATCTCCCTGTGTGGGTGTTAGCTGTGTTTACATCCATGTGAGTTTGTAGGCTGCAGCCATGGCTGGTGGCCTTCCTTGCTCAATTCCTTGCTTCACTTCTCAGGTACAGATTAAGTTTCATCCCATTATAGGGGTAGGACTGCAGTTCTGCAGTTGTGGGACAGCCTGGAGCACCAGCTCCTTCATACACACATAGTGATAGTAGAACATTTTCTCTGAATTATTAGACATAAAAATGGTA
The DNA here is from genome assembly GCA_024500445.1 of Entomyzon cyanotis. NCBI lineage: Eukaryota > Metazoa > Chordata > Aves > Passeriformes > Meliphagidae > Entomyzon > Entomyzon cyanotis. The sequence goes on from JAKEPQ010001030.1 coordinate 30,780,814, forward strand.
TCTGCCACCTTTTGCAAAGTCCAAGATTTCTTATCAGATAGGCTTGAATTATGTGTATTGTTTCTGTCCCCGTTTGTATTAACTGTTACAGTACTAAAATGAGCAGAATCTTAAAAGTGTTTTAGCTTTGGTTTTGGTTGCTTTTTTTTTTTTTTACTAATGCTGCCTTGGCTATTTTCCAATAGTTTTCAGGTCTGTCAGTTCCCCTAGTGGATATACCACCTGTACTCACTTCAGAGTGTAGAAAGGTGGCAACACTAGTTCGTTCATCTTCTGTGACTTCAAATTAAACGTAATTTGTTCTCTGTGTGTTTCATCCCTTATAAACTAGGATTTTTTCCTACCTTGCAGGAGATTTTTTAGAATTTCTGCTATAGGGTTACTTGTCTTTCATCCATTACTTTAATATAGGACAAGTTTGGAGTTATTTTGATAGATTACAGAGTTAGAGACCTACATTTATAGGTATAGCTGCATTAGAAAGGTGGTGCCACCAATTAAAGTTCATTGGCTTTGTAAAGATTTGTATTCAGAGCACCATTTCATCTTTTTTTATATGCTCACAAAAATTCTCTTGAAATAATTAATTTATTTTTCCAAATATCTTACAGGTTTTGATTTAGTTAGATTCTGCATAAAATCGCACTGTTGATGTTTAGTATTATATCATTCATAACACAAACTTACATATTGACCTAGTACTTTTATTTAGTGTGTCTGCAAATGTATCTGCAGCATTTCAACATGTCTACTCTTTGTCTCTGTCTAGCATCTTTTCCAGCATTGTCAGTAGCTGTGGGAGTAGTTCTGAGAATAGTTTGGCTGTGCAGCAGCAACCTACCAAAGGGACAGATCACACACTGTATTTTGGTATGGAATATTAGAACATTTATTGTTTAAATAATTTTCCAGTTTATTTAAGAGACTAGTATAAAATCAGGATTGCTTTCTTCATTCAAACATTTTTCTAGTAGCTGAAACTTTGAATCACAACAAGTGTCTTTTGCATCTCCTGTAATTACTTAGGGTAGTGGTTATCAACATACATAAGAAAATGCCAAACAAAAATATATTTAAAGTAAAATAAGTACTGAATTTATCTGCAGGGATATGAAAGAGAGGCTTAAAAATACTTTTTGCTTAAGATTTTAGGTGATCTCTCTGCAACTGTGCAGTACACCTTATGATTAATTAAGGCAATGTTCTTTCTTTAAAGTGTTAACTTTAAAGTTAAACTTTAATTTTAACTCTGTGCAAAAGGTGTTAAACGCAAAAATTACTGCTCTGTTTTGACAGATAAAGATAATTAATAAATATATTGAACATGGTAATAAAATGTGAGCTCAGTTTTTTTAAGGGAGTGCAAAATTACAAAACACAAATGTCATATTCAATACATAAAGATACACTTTATTTGGTAACAGTAGAATAACTGTGTATTTTCATGCAGCAGATTTTGAAGTTGGTATTTTTGTCTGAAGCAGATCCAACAGCTTATTTGTTTTCATTTTATTTTTAGAAAGTGTGTGAAGTTCCAAAACAATCCCATAAATTTTTGGTGTTACCAAGGTCATTGATTACACAGTATTCCAGATAGTCAAATGTACTTGTCTACATCTGGCTTTAATTATTTGGTTTGCTTTTCACACCTGAATGTGTAGAAACTTTAGGATGATTTGGCTATTATAATTTGTTTTACATTTGTTTGAGTATGTTTTCACTGCTCTTTTAACTTGGCACTACTTTTGGTATTATTCCCAGTTACATGTTAGGCGCGGGTTTTTTTCAAACTCCTGCATGTCCTTCTCAATCTAGGGCAACTGTTACGTGTAGGAATATGTGTTATAACATAGATCCTCACATCCCTTGTATTCTTGTTCTCTGGCAGACAGGTGTGTGTCAGAGTTCCTGTGCTCATACCTGTGTCATCAGTCATGGCTGGACAGTGTGTTCTGCAGCTGTAAGGCAGCTCAGCTTGTTTTGCCATATAGTAGTGGGATTTCCCCATGAGCCCTGCTGATGAGTGAGGAGTACATGGAGTTCAGTAATCTGGATATGACTTCACGATCTGTCATACCCATAGACCAGTTCATGAGCACAGACCAGTTCATCAGTGAAGAGATTCCTTCTTAACTGTTACTTCATGAGTAAAGCTGTACTGGATAAAAATTGCCTAGGTATTCTCTTTAACTTGGAAAGAAAAAGTTGCAGAAACTTGGGTGCAGTCCCTCAGTCAGTAAAGGATTGTTTCATGTAGCTGCTCTTACTTCTAATTCTGATTTTCACTGATTGTCTTCCTTAGTTGTTCTCTTTAAACTTCCTTTCACTTTTCAGTTCATGGAAATCAGGAGTATGCAGCACTGATTGATTTGTGATGGCAGAATGTGTGGTTTTTATATGTGGAGCCCAGTGTTTGGTTTACCTCTTAGTTGTCCTTCCAGCTGCAACCTTATAGTAATTCTAACCTCTAGATAGTATTCAGCATCACTGGTTTTCAGATCTTCTTTCACACTCTAACTGTAAATTATGTTGAGGACTTTTCATTCTGTTGTCTTGGTTTTTGTTCCAGCAGCTGGTCTCATTTTGATATTCTCTTCCTTTCAACTCATTAAAACCTTTGAGGTAATATTTCTGACCTCAATGGTATGTGAATAGACACCTCTTGCCCAAAAGAATTTTTAATTCATCTGCAGTACATTCCTTCCATACTAATAACTGATTTGTTCATTTCTTGCTGTCATACTGATCTTATTCTAATGCTGATTATTAACTTTAGATTTGATTCTTCAGACATTTATTTAAATTCATAGTTTGTGCTTAGGTACATTTGCATTTTGGAGTGGAATATGACGGGCACCATGTACATGCTTCAGTAAGATTTAAAAAAAAAAGGCTACATTTAGAAGACAGACAGACAACCCTACAGTGTTTTTTGTAAAGAAAATAAAGATTGCAGAAAAGCAAGAATTATCAGAGCGAGAGGAGTGTTGGGATCAGTACAGGACGTGAAACTGAGCTTCACCACTTATGTAACCTCTTTTGATATGAATGGAACATAACAGCAGGGAATACTACAATAAGTAGATGGCCACCTTTCAGATACTACTAGGCTGTCTTTTCTGATGGAATAAAAACTATTTTCCCTTAGTTTGCTCACTGCACAATATATTTACCTCAGACTTTTTGTGGGATATTGTGTTTTTAACTTGACTGAGTGCTGCCCAGCAATCATGTAAAAAACCCAAAAATATATACATCTTGGTTTTCACACAAAATTTGAGATCAGATTTTTTCTTCATATATGCAAAAAAAAAGAAATTTAGATAGTTACAAAAATCCTGATACATGGGAGTTGATTTTTATCAACTAAAGTATTTTCTAAGTATTTCTTTAATCAATTAACTAGATGCTCTAGAATTTGATTTCTGACTGCTGGAATTTTTTTTCATAGTGATCACTAGAGATGGTATTTCTATAACAAGCGAAGCTCAAAACTGAGCTTTAAACCATCCTTTATGACAAATGTAATGTAAATGCCTGTGTGCCCATGTGAAGTCTTATAATCCTTGCAAATGTATCTAATGGCTGTCCCCAGCTGCAGGTTTTACTGTAGATCATGCACTACCTTAATCTCTGCTTTGACATGTAAAAGATAATTAACTCTAGTTTTACTCATTTTGTTTGATTTCCCGTAGTTATTTGCTAAGACAAATGAAGATGTAGTTCTCCCCATCAGACTGTGTACGAATCTTGCAGGAAAAATAATATGCAGGCAGTCTACTCCAGCTGCAAAATCAGTTGGCTGGAAAGTTATGTGCAAGTGTTGTGGGCATTCATGGTAATGGTTTTAGAAGAGCTTTGCTGAAGGAAGTTCACTCAAGAAGAGGAGGTAGAGGTTTCTTGTAATGAGAGAGAAGAATGCAGTGGTAGTTGGAAGGCAGAGCATATTTCATCCCTGATTATTGAGGACAAGAACTAGTAGAAGAAATATAAGCAAGTTTGATTTGGAGTGAATGAAAAAATTTTAAACAATGTTATTTTAAACATAATGCTGGAACTAACTATAGGATTAGAATAAAATTAATGAGAAAGAATGACTGCATACCTATCATATCTCCTGCCTTTTTTACTAGCACCCATCACCAGATTTTTTTGCAGCCCAGTATAGCATTTGGCAACGGAACTCCTAACTTCCAGTTGTTGTAGTTACACGACTTAGTAATACATAAAATTAGTAATATAACTAGTCCTGCTTTCTGTATGAACTTGATAAATTTGCCATATGGCTATTGTTCTGTTACTGGGAGGAGAAGTGATGTGCCATAAATATTTTTGTGGCTGGTCAGATATTTAAAGGCTGGTCATCATATAAAAGTATTCAGGAGATCTTTTTATAGGGGATCTTAAGCCAGAAGATGCATATCTGTTTTCATGAGTCTGCTAAAACAGATTTGATCTTACAAGTTTGATCTTACAAGTGTTTGATCTTACAAGTAGCAAAATGAAATTGAAAAAGTTGTGCTGAAATCTAAGTATCATTTGTGTTCTGAAATGTATGTGTTTTCTTTCAGATAAAGGACATTCTCTCAAAAGTTAAAAATAACCATGTGGGGAAGTCTCTGCTAACAAAACCTCTGAACTCTGACCAAGTGGTAAAGAAAGTTTCTCTATTTATTTTCAGTATTTAACAGGATACAAAATTAATGCATACAGCTTCATTTAACTTTGCCTTTTTTACACTTACTGTTCTGTTGCTGAATATTTATACTGAAATTCAATTGCTAAATACTAACAGTGATAATCAGATACTTCCAGAATTGACATTATAAAACAGACCTTTTGTTGATTCATCCATGATTAACTTTCAAAACATTTCATATATACATACTACTGTACCATTAGATAGGTGTTCTGTAGTTTATAGTGGTCACCTCAGGGTAGACATTTTAGTTGATGAATGGGGTTAACTTCGAATTGACTTCTATAACTTTATATATTTGAGTGTTTGAATTTCTTATTGTAACACTGTAGGAAAGATTGGAAAAAATCAATGATGCTCTTTGCAGTGAATATGAGTGTCGACGGCGGATGTTAATGAAGAGGCTCGATGTGACTGTACAGTCTTTTGGCTGGTCTGATAGAGCAAAGGTAAACTTGATGTATTTTATGCTCCTTGTAGGTGGGAGTCTGCTGTAGTTCCCCAAGTCTTCCTATGCAATGTGCATACCATGTAAATACACTTCCACTACTGTTACCTTTTTTCCAGCCTGTTTCTCATCCCAAGTTGCAATATCCAAATCCTAGGAATTGAGGATGGGGAGGGATTTAACCAGGTGGCACAGTCCATCCTTTGTGACTGTTTATAGCCTCACAATTAGAAATTCTAGCATCCTCTGGTAGGGTTTCTCACTTTAATTAAAGTTCTCATCTCCCTGTTTTCTTTTCTGTATCTAAGACCCTCCAATGAAGTAAACTAGGAGGGAACCTCAGCAGTTCTCATGCAGATGCAAAAGTAAGACAAACCCCAGGCCTTAACATAGATTGGGTGTAAAAAGTGACTCCTCATAAAGTCTGTGAGGTTACAGTGACTGCTGCCTATCGTAGGTTCAGTGCCACTGGATGAACAGCTGTTCAGTTGAGCACCTTGAGTGAGAGAGTCACACAATTGCTTGTAATCCTTTAGGTCACTAAGTATTCCAAAGCACTCTTCTGTATTTGCTCTGCTGGTATTGTTTTAATTGTGATAATTTAACCTGTGCTATTTCTTAGACTGCGTATATTAAAAACTAGTCACGATATTTCTGAGCTGGAAATATATCTTGTTGGTATCCAGAAGAGTAGGGAGATAAGATACACAAAGTTTGTAATTTGATGAAGACACATATGAGAAACTGGAGGCAGATGGTTTTGCTCATGAGCAGCAAGATCAGCTTTCCTTCCAAAGTTTTCTGTAGAAAGCTTAAGATGGGTAAATGTTAAATCTTGGAAAGATTACTGAAAGTATGGATTTTTACAAGTCTTTGTGGCATCACAATTTGTCACTGACACATGCAGAATCACCTTCATGAAATTCACTATCACTGGAAGACATGAGTCTAGATGTTACTGTGCTGTGTTGGAATGGCTCACTGTATAATTTCTGAAGGAGTTCTAAATGCTTTTATGTTGTGAGAAAGGAAAAGGGGGCATTTAGCTCAGAGAAGCCAGGAGATGTCCCTACTTGTATAACTTCCTTACAGCTGTATCAGTACAATCATATATCTTCAAATTTAAAGTATACTTCTAAAATGCAGTTGATGTGACTGATGACCAACATAAGCAGACTAAAACTTTGTCACTTGCTGTTGTTCCATTCAAACAATGTGAAAAACAATGAATGCCCTTTTGAAATAGAACAATAGTTTAGAGAGATTTTAGATGATAAAGTAGTCAGGTGATTCATTTTCCTGTCTTTTGAAGACCGTTGATGTGAAATATATGCAGTTACAGACATAACCAGGTTACATACTAATTCAAAATTACATACCATTTTCAATCTTTTTTTCCCATTATTTCTCTTGAAGGATGTTCATAACTTCTTTGAGAAAGTTTTGGGGATTGAAAATGTTGTGGCATTGATGTAATTTAGAATTTTGGTGGTTTTTTTAAGTCAAGAGACGATTGTTGTCTTTTTAAAATTTGTTAGCTTGCCTTTTTTTCCCCACCATTAAATAGGTATGGATACATCTGCTTTTGATGGTGTGGCATTTTTTGGGGTTTTTTAGGGTTTTTTGTAACTTGTTCTTACCCCAGGAGGGGTAAGTTTGCAGACTGAAATGGGCTCACAAATGATGGAGTAATTTCCTAGCAAAACAGTCTTGTAAAGGTTCAACACCTGTTGTCTGGTCTAGCCAATATCAAGTGTTGTATTTCACTCTGAAGATCATTCAAGATTTTCCCAAAAGGTGTATTTATTTTTCTTTTTTGCTGAAGAAACGAAACTATCAAAGCATGCTTGGAAAAAATCTCATATTCTCCCCTTCTCAGTGTCACTTTTGCATGGTTTGCGTAAGTGTTTTGCTTCATTGATACATTTTCACTATTTTTCCATGAATTTACTTTACTTTGAAGCTGCTCTGTTTTCATCACATTGAGAAGTGTTGAATTTAGTTATGTAAAGCTCTTGAGAGAGCAGTATGGACTCCTTAAGTTTTAATCTGGAGACATGTTGGAAGACATTAAAGAGTCCATTAGATGCCAGTGGGTAGAGGAGTTTCTTTTGGAATGGTGCTAAGTTTCAGCATCAATTATACACAATCAGCAGCACTTTCTGTATAATAGCTCCACCAACATGAAGAGAATTGGTGATAACTGACACAATGTTTTGTAAGATAGTCTGTATTTTCAGAAGCTACCCCTTGTGTTCAGAGTGAAACTTACTGAGACCAGTACATGGTATATAGTAAGTCTGTTTGTGTGTTTGATGCCTGGCAAGTAAGTTGTGTTTGATGTTATCCTTTAGGTAAAGACAGATGAAATAGCACGGATCTATCAGCCCAAGCGCTATGCGCTGTCTCCAAAGTCAACCATTACATTAGCTCACCTTCTTGCTGCTCGTGAGGATTTGTCCAAGATCATAAGAACAAGTAGTGGATCAACACGGGAGAAAACTGTCTGTGCTATCAACAAGGTATGCTTTTTGTTTCTGGCATGTGATAAAAGGACATGGAAATTTACCGACCTGTCAAAAAAAAAATTCTGGAATTAAATTGGTTTCGCTTTGTACTTTCATTTTTTCCATATGAGAAAGGAAGGTTTTCAGTATTCCAGCAAACATTGCAGAAACTTTTTTTTTTTTTAATCTTACTAGACAGTCATGCAACCGGATGAAACAGGGTAGTGTAGATGAGAGGGAACAGTGTGGGGAGGGGAGTGTATGTGTATGTGTGTGTGTAAATCACTTCTTGAGTTCAGTGGAACTGCACACCCCAAGGATACATAAAAGTGTTAGTGGTATCAGTTCCTGGGCTGCCTTGCCAGGATTGTGTTGTTTGGTTTGTAAACCAGCATCTCTAGTTCATCATTGTGATAAATCACAAACGTTCCTGTGGAAATGTCATTTTGCTGCAAAGTAAAATTGTCTGGTTTGACTACAGTAATGAATCAACTTGTTGTGCTGCTTTCTTGTGTGTGATAAAAGCTGAAGATTGTGAGTAGTGACACGAGTTTCACCATTCAAATGGTGACTAAACCTGCTTTTATTGATCCTGTATTTACAAATTTTCCTAATGTTTTTTGCCTCATTTAGGTACCCTTTAATATGTTTTGATCCCAAAGACTGTGGAATTTCTAAATTACTGTAGAATCTCAAAGAAAGTTGGGGTTTTTTTCTGGAGAGCACTTTGGTTGGAGTGCCTGGGACTGATGAGAGGATGTTAACATTGATCACACAGCATTTAGAAAATGTTTTTTGCCAGCTGATTAGGTTTGAACTTGAACTTTGAAATTTAAGTAGGAGAGCCACATCATAAGGAGACTTTTCTGTATGAATATATATTTGTATTTGTATATATTATATATGAAGTATGTATATTGCTTATTGTAGTATTAATACTTCAGGTGTGCAGTGTTCACAAAAATTTCACAAAAGTAATGTGAGCCAGATAGATGCAGTTATTTCTGTTTTAGAGGTAAAAAATGAGAACACATTAAGAGTTCTGCTGTGATGTTACAAGGACTGGAGACAGTGATTCTGCTGTCAGGCACTGTGCTGAAGGGCTGTATTTCCTGAAAACAGCAGGCAGGATTTCTCCACATCAGAAAAACCTGTGTCTCTTCAAGTTACTGGTTTTTAAGTCTGAAAATTATCTGTTTTTCCATATAGGTTCTGATGGGGACAGTCCCTGACCGTGGAGGCAGACCAACAGAGATTGAACCACCTCCTCCCGAAATGCCTCCATGGCAAAAAAGACAAGAAGGTGGTGGAAGAGGTGGCTGGGGAGGTGGTGGTGGTGGAAGGGGTAACTGGGGGGTGGAGGGGGTAGAGGAGGAGGAGGTGGAGGTTTCAGAGGTGGTGGAAGAGGTGGGGGTGGCTTCCAGGGTGGGGGTGGCTTCCAGGGTGGGGGTGGCTTCCAAGGTGGCAGGGGAGGTTATGGTGGCAGGGGGAGGCTATAATGATCCATATGGTGGAAGAGGAGGGGGAGGATACCGGAGATACTAAAGTACTGTAAATCTTGACAGAGTAACTGGTGGTGGTGACAGAGTAACAGAATATAGTGGTGGTGTTTACTGGTATTAGGAATTTAGATATGTTGACTTGGGTTTAGATTAGAATTTAGTATGACCATATGAATCATTTCATTAGACCAACTGATGTTCTCACTGAGTTCTTTTAGTTAACTGAACAGAACTTTTATACTAAAATCTGATGACTAAAGTCCTTGTTTTTCGTACTGCTTATATGGTGTTTTTTATTATGTAATTTTATTTAAAATAAGTCTCAGAAAACTGAATAAAACCCTTTCTAAACAAACAAATATGTTAATGGTCAGACCTCTCTAATTATTGCATGTTGCATGTCTACTCTCCTGCTCCAAAATGTTATGTAGAAAAAACAAAGTAGGCCTAAGAACTAGATGAAACCACTTTTAAAAGACTCAAGAACGCTGCTTTCAGGCTTTTTCTCTTCATCTCATAGTTCTTCATTTACAGTTTTCATGTGGGACATGTAAATGAATTTTAATTTCAAATGTTAAAATCCTTAAGGCTTTGGTCAAAATTGTTCAGTTAGATTCAGTTATTCTTGCAGGACTTGGCATTAAAGTAATGTTGTGAATTGATACTCTACACAAATTAAACCAGGTTGTTGTGTTCATAATCTAGCAGACACTATTTAAAGGTCAGAGCATGTACTGTAAACTGAGAATCATAGTGAGCTTCTGTAGTGTCTTATTTTGATTTTACCGGTTTTCCATTATTGGTGTTCCATAAAAATATTTTAAGATCAGATTGGGCAGGAAACCTGTAGCCATCATGTCCAGTAAGAATTCACATATATATCCTTGTGAATCAGCCTTGAGACATAAAGTTGGAATAAGCTGAGCTTTGTAAGAAAGAACATGACAGTTCTTTTCCCTTTTTCTTCTTCCCCCTTTTTAAAATTTTCCTCTTCTCCCGTGCCTGCTCTGTGTTTGGGAGTCACCAACTGCCTAGCTAAAAAGACACCTCATAGAGCAGGTTGCCTTTCCTCAGTGATTTCTCTTTCTTACTCTGCCAACCTCTAAAAGAAACCATCTTTACATGGTGTGGGTGCCTTTTCCCTCACATATACTGTTTCTCTCGGAGCTAGCTGTCATGCAATTATGGCTGTAAATATATGTAGAGAGGATTTAGAGTTGTCACTGAAAGAAGACAGTTTCTGCTGCCCAGTGTCTTTAGATCTCCCATGCTGTGAAGGGGCTTCTGAGAACAGAGGGATGATGTCTGACTGTGTAGTCATGACAGCATTTGTCAGGGTCAGGTTACTGCAGAGAGATTCAGGAAGGCATCTGATTAACCTGGTGTATCTGTTGACTAAATAGCACAGCAGCCTTGAGGCACTTGTAACTGTACGCTTAACTGCAGGTTGAACTTCAGGATTTCATTTTGAATGTATGTTCCTCAGTTACATAGTTACTCAGTACAAGTTCCTCAGTTACAAGTGCTTTCTGCACAAATTTCCTATTGATGTCCATTGGTATGCATTAATTTAAAGATTTTTTTTTTTTACCTTCATAAACACGTGTATCATCCTGTTTCATTGGCAACTTCATGCATGAATGTAAAGCTCTTTTCAAAATCAAATTACTATCTTGAAAAAGTTTTTCTCCTGTTATTTCCTCTCTCATCAGTTCGCTTGAGAATGCTGCTTCTGATGTGATAGATATGGCTTTACCCAGGCTTTAGGGTCCTACCAGGTGCCTGACACAAAAAGGCAGTTTTCCTGGCTTGAACATGTTAGCTGGGATGCGAACTTTTGCGATAATGGCTTCATGTCACCCAACTGCTAGCGCTGTAGTTCCTTTGCCAGATATTTTCTATGCTCCTTACTGGCCTAAGCCCTTGGCAGCCTCTGAAGTCTTTATGGAGAGAGACCCTCATGGGTCACATGGGAGCATAGAATAGCTCACAAATGGATGGTGTACCGAGTGAGACTGCTGGCTGTGAAGTGTTGCTTAGCACAGGCAGAGAGAGTAGTTTTTAACAACCAAAGCCTTAAGATGAAATTGTTTGCTCACCCCAATGTTACTTTTTGCTACAAGTAATCAGCAGTCGAGCATGTGGCTTTGTGAAGGAAATACACTCAGAAAACCAAACCACTTAGCTATGCTTAAAGGTTTCGTTAGTCTTAGGATGCAAGGTTGCACCAGTTTAGTTGGATTGTTGCAGCTGCAGATGTGGATGTGCTTTGGTGTTTTTACACTCATCAGTCCATCCTGTTTGTAGTAGGCAGGATAGTTCTGAATTAAGTGAATAATCAAGTGAAGGAGGTATGTGCCCACTTGAATTCTAACAGGTAAATTAATTCAGTATCATATTTCAATTGTATGTATGTAGGCCATGTAAAATATGGAAATGTTAATAGTTTGGTGATTTTCTTTTTTAATCTGGCCATTTCAGTTTTTCTTAAATAATTTCAAAATGTGAAGCCAGTAGTTGAAAACTAAAGTAAGCACCACCATATTTCATGGAGGTATCCTTTGCTGTCCTCTTGTCAGAATGTATGCTTTTAATTTCTCAGATAATGCAATAACACCATGAGAATGATTAATTTAAAGCTCAAGTTTTGTTTGTCTTGAAAAAAAACATATTTTCAAAAATTCTGTTGTAAAAGATTTTCATATATATGTTTGTGAACATTTTTGTGTTTATTCGCACTTAGTGAATACCTAAATGAATATTGTTTTGTTTGTTAAGAACTGAAAAAAAAAGGTTAGGGATTTTTTTCAGGAATTGAGAGAGACGCTTTTGTTGATAGCTGTAAACCCTGAGGAATAAAGTACTGTATTTGAAATTATTTGCATCATCTGTGTATTGTGATTTGGATCCACTATCGCATATTCCTCCTGTGTTTGTAAGAAAGAATTCCTGCTGGTGATTTACAGTTGTGATGAAACTTACTTTTTATGCTAATGAAAAATATCATATATCTTGACCAAAATGGAGAAGGCTGTAGATAACTATCTAGGAAAATTTTAACAGGCGCAAGGTATGTCACAGGTATATACTCCCCATTACATTGTCTGGGATTACTAAGGAATATCAGTTAAATTTTATTTTAATAAAAAGGAAAAAAAAAAAGCATAGGGATCTATATGATCACTACTTTTGTCTTTGTGTAAACTAAGGAAATATCCTCCAATTACCTCTCAAGTTTTTTTTTATTTTCTATAATTATGAAGAAAACCAGAACTTGTTTTGTGTGCGTGACTGTAGAGCAGATTTGCCATATAAATAGGACTTTTGCTTCTTGTTGTCTTCCCGTACATGATTGAAGGTAACTGAATGAATGTTCATTTCCCCATATAAAAACAAATTTAGGATATGGTATTTTTAGGTTTACTATAAAGTAAAGAATAGCAAATCTTTAGGGTTCTACAGGGCTGCCTGTGCCATAGGCAGCATTAGCAGATGCAATAAAAGCCTTGCTTAAACTTGGCTTTGAAATCTTTTCAAAATTAGCATTCTTAACAAAAGTGAGACTATGATAATAAAGACTGGTGCCTTGTAATACTTGGAATAGTGAGTAGGAGAACAGTGTCTGTACTGTGTCAACCACTCAAATACCAAAAAAATAATTTGTGAATACTCGCTAAGTTTTCCCAGGCACCATTCCAAAGCTCAGAGGAGGTGAAGGTGGTTTAGAGACTGCTACTAGGTTAATGCTGCAGAAGGGTCTCAGGTGACAGTCAAAGGAGATGAATATGGGTTGTATAGATTTCTCTGAGATACAAAATCAGGGGCATGAAAAGCAATTTTAATATTTTTTTCTATTATAAATATTAAACCAAAATCTTACAATTTATATAAAATCTTTACAATCTGTACACTTTTTCAGTCTTCTCAGACAGCATTAAAACCTTTTCAAGTTGCCATAGAGATCAGTTACAACAAAATAACAGATGCTAGAACAAAAAAATATTTCCAAAAACATACATAAGCTAATCAAAGAGTGTATTTAACCTGAATATGAACAGTAGCCCTGCCTTGTTAATTATGATATTACTCAATCTATTTACTTTTACCTTTAAACAATCAGAATTCACGCTTAAAAAATAAATGGGGGATGGCATTTGTTCTTTCTGTCTTGCATGTACAGCTGAACCAAGAGAAAAGGTGAGTGTTTTCATTTAACTTATCCATGACAAGATAAAATTCAATATCATTGTTTGATAAAATATCTTTTAAACAGGACGTTGGATTGTGTCTTTTTTCCTAACATAAAGCAGCTTGAAGATTAACACAGAGGCAAGTGATTCTTTTTGGGCAACATTGTCAGTTTTAACTGTAGTCAGGTTCTGCTACTAGTCTTCCATGCAGGAAAAAGACTGTCCAAAAGAAAAGAAAAAAAGGGACTAACAGCACTTAGAAAAAAAAAAAAGGGAAATAAATGTTAGTAGCTTTGGGCAAACAGAGAACCTGAAGGTACTTAAGGAGCTATGAAGTTATCCAGGTATCAACTGACTTCTTTGCAGCAGGAAGTTGTCAGCACACATGAAGCACTGCGCATTTGTTCTGTAAGACATTCCTGCAAACAGATCCTTTTTAAGTCTTTCAGATTGAACAAGCACACAACACAGAGAAACATTAAGGTTAGCACTTAAGACTGCACAAATCTGTGGTCCTAACTCAATTTTGAGTATTAACTACTTAAATCAGTTATATGACAGCCTTTGGGCCAGATGCTGATGTTAGGGAATTTTCCTTTTAACTACGAGGTTTTGTTCATTATCCCCACCCTCCATCATAAACACAATATATGTATACACACAAGTGCTATTAGAATCCAGAGTTTAGACCACTGCTAAATAAGCAGTTACCTCAGCTGTACAACAAAATTAATAAGTCTTAGGTGCTCCTTTGGGGTATTTTGAAATAAGTGAAAATATATTAAACTTTTATTTTGCTTAATAGTTGTAGAAACAGACTTTTATTTGCTAAGTGCCTAATAAAAATACACCTTGCTCTAGCTCCCCGAATAGAGGACAAAATCAAGAAATTTACAGAAAATGGGCAAACCAAGTTTGCAGACATGACCTGACAGCAATTCTGATTGCTTCACTAATCAAAGTGCCATTTCATGTTTCTTGTTAATAATTCAGGTTTAGTGTATGAATTAAAAAAAGCTGTGCAGTCTTCAGAGCTGGTGGTTTTTTCCTATGCATTTCAGGTATTTACAGTAATGTAACAGAAAATCTACTACTACTACTCTTTCCCTTCATTTATTTTTACTTAATACATGGAGTTGCAAGCACAATCCAGTTTCAAAACAAGAATTTAGAATCACTAAACTGGCAAGTAGTTTCAAATTAACTTAATAAATAAAGCATTCATATACTTGATAATGACTGTAAATTGTGGATGGAATATACATTTATACCACTTTGAACACAAAGCACAGATGCTATTGTAATTGACTAAATTTCAATCTACAATGGATCTGGTAACTTAAAAGTTTTGAGGAGTATGAAATGGACTTTTTTTCTGATGTCTGTATGTGTGATAACAAATCTCTGATAAATACAAGCAAGTTTTACACAACTCTACAGATTCTCTTGTAATGCAAATGTAATTTTAAAATTGGCTGTTCTGACAAGTAGATTTATCAGTAACTTGAAAGACTGTTTTGTTGTCTCAACAATATATACACTTTGTCTCTTTAAGTTAACTCCCTCACACCTTTTACTATACAAAATTTACAGACCAAAGAGCTCACTCATCTTGACTCTTTATGTAAAGTGCATGTGAAATCTAGGAGAGAGAAAATGGAGAAACGTTATCAGGAGCTCTGAAATATAGTAGCTATTGCACTGGGATTGCTGTACAGTTTTCCTCATTATATGGCTCTAAATGTTCTACTCAACAACAGCATCTACTTTGACATGAGAGAAGTATAATCAGCCTTGTCCCAGATGTACTGTATGAGGACTACAGGTTATCCCTTAAGCCAAATAAGTAGAATTAAATGTTCCAAGTCATGGCATGGAACACAAAAATGGAAGCAGTGTTCAATGTCAAGTTTCTATAGTCTCACTTCTCTTACGTTAATAAAGGTAAGTGTTTGAACAGCAGAACTTCTAAAGCTCTGAAACAGGTTTAAAAAAATTGTCAGTTTATCCTGAAGTGTAAGGATCAATCAAATATCATAAGCTTAACTACTTATTTTAATTTTCTTATTAATTTTTGGAATTCAAGATAACAGTTCACTTCATGGTTTCAGCTCCAAGGAGAAGGAACTGTTTTTCTTAATGTAGTATTTCTACAGTTTTACTTAGCTTTATCAAACATTTGTTTCTACAAAACTGAGTTTGGGACAAATTTGAGATGACACAGTCTTATGAATAGCTACTTTGTCAGAACACCCATACAGTATGATGTGCTGCTAGCAGTCAAGTCACTGGGGAATCAATATGGTCTTCAATGTGAACAGAGTGAACAGAGACTTAGTAACACTCTCACTCCTTTTAAAAGCAAACCCAGAAGATACTACTTTCATTGCACACATAATGTTAAATTACCTTAAAAGGTCAAAGGAATGATTTTATACATTTGGGAATGCATGTTTAATAGGGAAATGTGTTGAATAAAGAGAACATTTCTGCATAACATCCTTCAGATTCTCTCTCCAATTCACTTGATAAAGCAGCTTTATCACAGTCCCTCTTCCAGTCTTGTATTCTTCCATAGGAGATTTTCCTCTCATCTGCTAGGAGCAGTCTCTGTGTTGTAGACTCTCAACTACATGGTTTCTTTTCTGGATTGTAAGAGATTCAATTGTTTTATGTGCCTGTTCCAGCTGGATCTTTAAACCTTCATTGTCTGCCTTTAGAATATTCATTTCCTAAACAAACAAACAAAAAGAATTGTATTTTATTCTGCAATTGTTTGAGGACTGTCTGGTTGTATATTTAAGTTGACTGCCATAAACATAAATTAGCGTAGCTATTATCAGAACCAGTAACTTATTTGAACATTTCCACAGTCACTGCTCTGTCCTTTGTGTATACTCTCACAACTTCCCAGCAGCTGGTATCTGACAGTCATGTCCACAACCTGCATTTATCCACCTTCCACTGTACCTCATAACAACAGCAGTCTGGGGAAACAACAACATGGCTCACACTTTCCTATTGCAGAAACTGATGTACCAGAAGGCAAGCCATTAATTTATAACATCATCTGCTGTTTAGTAATTGAGGTCAGGATCTGATGAGGGAGCAAGGATGAGTGTAAATTATGGGACTACATGAATGGGACATTTTAAAGAATGAGTTTTTACAAATTACATCCATGCTTCACGTCCTTGTTGTATTGAATATACTGTTGATTGAAAGGGAAGTGGCTTGTACTGGAAGATTCTTATCTTAATCTCTGTTACAATAAACCATCGTTCATAAAAGATGAGTTTGCTTTATCATCAGCAAGGGGTATTTTGAAAGTTATAGTGATCATTCAAAGACCAGACCGTGGTCCTGTTGGACTGTTTCCACGTTGGTTCATCACAGAATAGTGATAAATACTGAGTAAAAGGTATGAAAGTAAGTCTGACTTTGTTCCTTGTAATTATGGCTGTATCCACCCAGCAGTTGCATTTCTGATATTGTAACAGTCTCTTTGTCTGGAAAGGTGTTTCTACAAACCTGAATTTGGGCCTTGTTTGAGGTGACACGGTCTTATGAATAGCTACTTTGTCAGAACACTTGTAGAGTAAGGTGAGACACAGCTGGGCTGATGCAGCTGAAATGTAGCAAGAAGCATCATGTCTGTTCACAGCAAAATTTCTTGGTGGTGCTTACACTTGTCAGTTGAGCAAAAGCAGAGCTCCCTACCCTCCCGGCCCTATATATTTTGTCACTTAGGGGAGCAGAGACCACCAAAATCAAGAGGAAATTCAGACCTATGTTCCTCATTTTATGGAGTAACATTCGGTCCTGAGTGATTGGATTATGCTCACATTCTAGAACTGACAGGGATCAGTGTGATCATAACAAGGGCCTCAAAGCCCTAAACTAGCGCTAGACTTTATAATTGAAATGAAGCATTGCTGGAAGTGGCTCAGGCTTTATGATGCCATTTATGGATTATTTAATTGCAATTAATTACACTAGAGTGAAGTTACACCTTCCCACCCAGCCACTCCCCCACACATCAACCACTTGACCATACTATTGTGTAAAACAGAATTTGTTCCATCACATATGTACCTGCTCAAGTTCCTGGTAAGAGGGTTTACAGCTGTGATGCTCCTCCTTCATTTTCTGGCTGGATTCCTTGTTTTCCCATTTAACAAATGCCTTTCTGCGGCCTAGAATTGGGCTTGGAAATGTGGATACTGGAGCTGCCTGGAGATAAGGATTTTCTGGCATCCTATGTTCTTTCTTCTCTCTCCGCTTACGACACACATCACCAGCCAGCAGTACAGGATCAGTCTGCGTACTTTTATGAATCACAGCTGGTTTCAGTCTCACTGAGATTTTCTGAGCTGAGGAACCCATGAGCATGATGGTTCGGTCCTTGCTGTCTTCACTGTGCTCCACTACTTCTCCATTAGGAAAGGTGAACGATCCTTCCTCTTGTCCTTTAAAATATATATGTAAATTGAGGCAAGACCAGCTCCCAGAAAAGGAGAAACAGCACCCATAGTAATTAAACATGATTTTAATAAATAAAATATCTAATCCTTACTGAATTTTACATTCACTGCTCTCCAAAATAGATATCATTAGAAGTTACTCAATGTTGTGTCTCTTGAGGGAACTCTTTTCCCTCAGTAACATAAATATGGATCAGTAAGAAGAAAACAGGTGTGGCATTGAGGTCAGCCAGAGAAAAACTTTGATACTGGTGGGAGGTGGTTATTATATACTGCTGCAGTCATTTCAGACACAATCATAGAGATGCACACAGTTAGTACCAAGAAAAATGGGCTTCATTGAGCTCCACTTAAGTGCTAATAGGAAGCCTAAGGTGGAATCCAGCAGTATGAGTCTTAAATACAACACAAAAAATTGCTAATCAATGTGGTGGGAAGCAGATTTGAAGAACATTAAATACAGGCAAAGAGCAGAAGAGAAATTCAAAGAAGGTAAGTATGGAGAGAGTTGGAACATCAAAAGAAAAACAGAAGTAGCCTGGTGTTTTTCAAGGACAACACTTCCTTCTTTGGAAGCCTACATGGTAATACACAGTAAGAAAATTTTACACAACTTGTTTGATATAAGGAGAAAAGAATGGAGAGGTGTAGATTTTTCATTTCCAATTGTGTGAAAGATGGATGGATGGAGTTATAGATTCAGCTACTGAAGTGGAAAAAATAAAGACAATTAGCTGCTGCTTTTCCAAGCACACAGATATGTAAGAAAACTGACGTTATAAACTCCACATTAAAATCTGAGTCAGAACTGTAACAGTGCAGTAGTCACCTAGTGCTACAGCTATGCTAAAAAGCAAGACTTGGTTGTCACAAGATGAGAGAGTTAAGGAAGCCTGTCAGGTTGTCATGTCATAGCATCTAGTTCTCATGAGAGTCTGGCAGAAGATCTACTCATTTTTTGTGGTATTTGTGCACCATACATTGTGTAGCATGACAAGAGATCTCCCAGAAAGGGAGTTCATCCTCACTCAGTGTAGAGCAGGAATGGTGTTACTTGACACAAGCTAACGTACTCCTGATTCTAGTTTCTGTGTTGATAAAACACTGCAGTTAACCTAAAATGATGCTGTACAACTCAGCTTTAAAATAAAAAGGAGCAAAAGAAAGATTATCAACACATTTTGATCTTTTTTATGGAATCTCACCATGGAATTGTTCTTTGACTCCTACTGGGCAGAGGCTTGAAGCAAGAGCAGACGTTGGGCTGCTGTCTGCAACTGAAGTTTTGGGTCTTCTCTTGCACTCTATCACAACGAGGTCTTTGCATTGCTTGTGACAGTTCATTCCACAGTCTGTAAACAAAATGACATTTACGTGACTCAGTGGCTCTGGTGTGGCATCTAAAGTAGCTCTCACACTGTTGCCTCCCTGGGAAGCAAGAAGCCTTTGTTGGTGCTCTCCACATTAAAATTACCTATAAAAACATATCTCTGTGAAACACCAACAATATCCCTTTGCTATATATGTTTAAAACTCCTTTTGGTTACAAAAATACAAAATGACAACATTCAGTCATAACACTGTTCTGACTGTAGGAGCTGCAGAGAAAGCAGATGAGGAAGCAGTATGAGGAAGAAAACTGCAAAATAGATGTTGGGAATGTGCTGCACAATATTCATAGGGTGGTGATGTTTGTGTCCAAGGGTCTGCTCCCAAACCCTCTGAATTCAGTCATGTCTTGCAAAGCACCGGAGCTGTCAGTTACAAGTTCCTTGATGTCTGTATTTCTTCTGGACCATCCATCAGTCATACTATTCAGTCTTTCACTCCCTGGGAGGTCAGATTAAATGAGGTCCTTAGATATAGCAGTGGATGTCAGGATGATAACAGGATTTTGCCATTCACTATCAATTATGGATTAAAATTAGCAAAGTGTAAAGTACCTTACCTTTGCATCTGTACCCTTGTTTAATGACTCCCCATAGCTGAAATTCAAACAAACAGAAAGCCTATGCGTTAATATATTTCTCTGCATATTTAATACCTCCATATAAAAAATAGTCTAAAAGCTCCACTCTTTTCTAAGATCTGAGCACTTGCAGAATAGCTTGTTTTCCTACAGTTCTAATCATAAGGTCAAAATAGAACTATTTAATGCCTTAGCATAAGGTAAATAGAATATTTTCTGTGTATTCCTCGATGACATACAAAATATCTTGAGCTAGTCTACTGAATACATCAGCAGATCTGATAGGTCCTTGAGAGGCTGTGGAGCTGGAGTAGATGAAGAATTCTTCTGTCTCAGCATCCTTGTTTGATCTCAGCTGAACAGCAGATTGGTAGGGCAGTCAGTTTTATTAAATCTTCTGTGCCACAGGCAGGGGGCATTTCATGTCTGTATCAGGACATGAGTTCCATCAGCCCCGTGGAACGGAAGGATTTGAAACTCTTATCTGAGACTGTGTTTGGTGAAACATCCACACCCACAAGGTATGAACCATGTTTAAACATATTGGCACTGCCAAGAGGGGTGTAAAGGGTACCGTAAACAGCTACAGAGGGCAGAAGTCTGGTGTTCTATATAACTTCACTGATGTTTTATATAGATCCATTTTTGTATATGACACAAGGCAATCATGAGATTAAAAAGGCATAATTCCAAAAAAAAGTTAACATAATTTACTAAAAAGTAAGCTTACAAATCCAGCACAGTTGTCGCAGAAAGTGGGCCTTAAGTAAGTGGTCTCTTGGAAGTTGTGAGCAAAGCCAAGTCCTAATTTGGAATAGATGGAGCTAGCTCTCATAAAGTAAGCTGTTATTTCATCCCTGCTAATCAGGCCTTCCCTGGAAATAAACAAGAAAAGTTGTTTGTGAGACATACATTTTGGTAAATGCATAAGGAGAATGAAACATATTTTTCTTCACATTTTATAATAGCAATAGTTTAATGGGCAAAAATCTGAAGTGATCTCAGTAATCTTGCCTATTCCTTCCAAAATATACAGAACCTTATCTGCACATTTAAACTGCAGACTGTCAGGATTAATGGAATACCTGCATATGTGATGCAGCCTTAAAACTACTTCATAGTAAACCTCTGACTGATCACTCTTGTATTTTTCCATACTTTAATATGTTAAGAAAAATGTTCCAAATTTTATCAAAATATACATTTGCCAATTTTCTATTTTTAAGGGACAGCTTTATCATAGGAAAATCCTTTAGTAGTATATACTGAATATCATTTGAAAAATATTTCTGTTTCCATTCTTCCTTCCTTCATGTCTGTTCCTCCTTCTAAATCAGCTTGGTTACCACTGCTGTAAGCCCATAAAGATGTCATTCCCAACACATTTCAAAGATGCTTTTCCCACTTATGTTTTCACTTGTTTGTGCCCGAAGAGGATGCTTTTACTACCCTAATGATAAAATACAATTTAAACACAAAACCTCCTAAATCCCTCTCAAAATAGATGCTACAAAGTTGGTAAGCAGGTACTCACCAGTCCTTAGCCATTACACAAAATGAGAATGGAAAACTGGCAGCAATCTTTTCAAATTCTTCCTGGGAAATGTATCCATCCTGATCATGGTCATAATTTTTGAAGACAGACTGTGCAAGGTAATGGCAGAATAGTTTATAATGAGGATGGTCTGAATGACCACTTTAGAAAGCCTCCACATTTGTTATGGATTTCCTCTCCCATCTTCTCCCAGTGTTTATTAAACAGTGCAACAGTCTTAATTCCCTTTTTTGCTTGAGACTGAAGAGTATTATAATTTCTTGATTTGCAGCAAAACATAGATAAGCCAACACAGGCTGGACCAAATGCTTCACAACACAATGACAGCTGTTTTTTACATCTGCTTTAAGACCATTCTGCCCACATATACAACTTGTACTAATGCTCTCAATTAGTGCTCTCAATGGTGGTTTCTGCAGCCAAATCAGTGTAGCTGCCTAGTTTATTTTATCAGGTCAGTGTTATGAGAAAATCAGTTCTATGGCAGAATTGTCAAGCAGGCACATGCTTCCACTTGTGGAATGCATTACTGTTTGTCTCTGGACACAAGGCAAGGAGCACACCTAGATCAAATTTAGAAATATATTCCAAAACAGCCTTTATCAAAGGATGCCTCGCTATATTAGAAGTTCTTAGAAAGAAAACAGATGAAGCAGCCAAGCAAAGACAAATTCCTTACCTCTCTATCCCCAACAGTTTTGGAATCAATCACCTGAACTGGTAGCTTTCAATGAAGTGGGGCAGCCAAAAGAAAGAGAAAAAGCAATGGCTGCTTGTAACAAAGCCACTGAGAAGCTTACTGTCACACTGCATCAAGAATATGATATTGGAGTCCCCGGTAGAAATGGACTCCCTGGCTCCTTGAAAGAGTGACTCTGGAAGAACACAAACCAGCATTCACGCTTCCTGCTGCCTCTTTAGCCATTGAAGGAATTTCCATCTGTGCCTCACGGGCCACTGCTCCTATTTACAGGTAGGCAAAAATACCTGCTTGTGAGGACAGAGATCCCATCCCTGCATTTTCTCATACCTGGAGATTAAGACAACAACAGATTTACAATAATGTGAAGGACACTGGCCAACCTTACTTACATCTACCATCCTCTGAACGTGTTTGCTGACAGTTTTTGGATCAGGTTTTGGGGCCACTCCTGAGGCCCAGTCTGCAACTACTGGTGGTTTGGAAGGTGTCAAAGGCTGAAATAAATTAAATGGAACTTCGTTAGTGCCACATGGAAAGATTTTCAGTATTACTCATCTTCCATTTGTGACAGTGGACTATGTGACACAGGACTGCAGCAATGACCTGTTGGACCTGACATCATTCGTTTGATAATTATATGATGCTTCAGACTAAGCTCTTCCTGGAACTGCTCAAAACAGTAGTCATTCCTTAAATGGTCATAGTTTGCTGACAGCCCTGTAAAATCACGATCTTTTCCATATTTATAAAGCAAGAACAAAACTACTACATCACATTCATGGGTTTCCTCATTGGAATAATATAAGAATTCTCCATTTGAAAAAAAATAGTATCAACTGCCAAGATTGAGATTCGTCATGTTTCTACACAGCAACTTCATTTGTGTTCATATTATAAAATCTGATATGGTGTCAACTCTGCCATTTTTCTAGCTTAGGCATCATCATCAACCAAACAATTTAGGTTAACAAATTTCACTCAGTTCATAAAGCTAAAATGTTCTCAATTTAGCATAAAATAAAATAATAAATTGAGATAATTTTTTTTTAAATCCTTTTTTAAAAAAAATTAAAATCACTCATAAAACCCCTCCTTTTGTTAAGAATCTGTAAAGGCTCTTACAGCAGCTCGGTGACTTCGCGGCTCTCGTGCATATGAAAGTTCATAAATTTCATCTTCTGTGTAGTAAAGATCAAGAGACAGCTGAAAACAAACACATTAGTTTAATCCCAGAACAGTCTCTACTACTTTATAAACTTGTTACTAGAGTGCATTCATATTTTTGGGTGCATTTTTTAAAATTTAGATTACATCAAGAAAAACATGAACTTAAGCTGCACAGGTGTTCACAGTGATTTGAAACGTGTCCAATTCTACATTCCAGACTGTTATCTGGAAATCTGTAACACAGAGTATCAGGAGTTCAGAAGCTCCTGAATTGAAATGAAGTATTTCATCTCATTTATGGCCTGTCGTATATAGCTGCATGAAATTATGGCCAAAGTTCTACCTATTTGTAAAAGCCATTTTTATAAAACATTATTTAAAATAAAAACATACTTGGAATAGTTTAAAACAAAACATTTAAAACAAGTAGCAGGAAGAAGTAAGAAATTCACCACTTCACATAGCTTTATTTCAGGCCTTGGGCATGGTGTGCCAAATTTCACACAAGAGTGCTCCCTGAGACAGCAAATAACCTCAGACACATAAGCATTTTTACCTATTATCATTTTTCCTGAAACAGGGCTTATAACCAGAAAGTGGAAGCAGACTATCTAATTTTAACAAGATGAAAGGCCAAGCAAAACTGAGAAACAAGAAAGGAAGATTTACTATTTTACAGAAGGTAGTATTTTAACTTACTAGAAGAAGCTGAAACAATTGTTTTAAAAATGTCCTAGGTAGTATCAATTTTTCAGCAGCAGGGCACTGACTAGGTATGACTGGAAGAGTAATACAACAACTTTATTTGACTGATGTTAATCTCAGACAGTATTTTAAGATACCTGGCTTGAAGGACTGAACTTTTGTGTGATTTTGTTTTCAATACAAGGAATCTTCCCTATTGAAAGCCCAGAGAGGGCATACTACTATAGTGAGACAAAAACATTTCCTTCCCTTACAGAAATAATTGGGAACATACTGCTGCTCTGGCACCTCTACCCTTGCTGCCAGATAAATTACTATCACCAATTTTATCTTTTTTATTCCTGTACATTTACCCTTAGGGGGAAAAAAAATCTTACAATCTTATGTATTCATAATTAATTGCTTAATGGAATGCTCTATTTAGTTGTTTGATAGGTATATGAAATTTTTTATTGGATGTACTTATCTTATCTAACAGACTTACTGTAAGCAAGTGAACAAGGTCCATATTAGCCTCCAGGGGAAGTGGCATTTCCTGGAGTTGTATCAGCTCATCTATATGGTTATACAGAGAATATAGTTTGTATACATTAATTTTTCTGTCCTCCAAGTAGTCTGGCATGCCCTCATACAGGGATATCAAGTCTTTCAGGTGGACCCCAAGGATTGGGATCTTAAAGTTACTGCACTCGTTATAGGCTCGTCGATAACTGTCATAATTTCTGTAAGACGAAAGCAATTCTGTCATTTCATTAAACACCTAAAAATAAAAAGAAAACAAAAAAATCAACGGTGGTTACTGTTTCTGTTTTTGTCATACATGTTATTGTTATTGTTAAGGAGTTTACTCACAATGACTCTTGAAAAAGATTAAAAAACTTCAAATGAAATCTAGGCTTTCTAGATTTCCGATACCTATAAATCAAGTAGTAATATGTAATTATAGACAGTTAATCTGTAGCCTAATCTATAATGCTGATCTCCTTACATTCCCGATTTAGTCAAATGAAAAGAAATAAGGTTCTCTAAAATCAGGGGGATCTGTGTGTAGTCAATGCGTAAGCACAGCACAAGCTCTCTAACATTTATAAAATGTTCACCTTAAAATGTGGAATGTATTCTCTGACTTTCAGGTCATCAGCTGGAATTGCTGGAAAGGTCCTGGCAGAGAAACCCTAAACTGTGCCATCATCCCACTGCAGTGTGATCAGAAATCATACTGTGGTTCAAGGTGGCAAATCCATCTTTTTAAGAAAACTTTTTCCTTGGAAATTAATTAGAAACAATATCTTGGGTTTCTTGTAAAGACCAAATTAATCTTCAGTCTAGCAGTGTAAGTATTTTCCTTGTTTAAAAGTATGCAGGCACAAAGTTGACTCATAACATTATAAAATCAATGCACCAACTTTTTCTTTGGGAAGTTCCTGTCAAAGTTCTTGGCAACCTCTACTAACTCTTTGATATAGTTAAACCTCAAAGTGTGTTCTTGAGTCACTAATTACCAGCCTTTTTTACCTGCTTTCTATCAGAACTGGTATACAATTTCTTAAAATTACAAAATTTGAAAAACAACATCTTTCTAAAATAAGCTTTCTAACTGATTTATAGATTCTGAGAGCTGTAACCATTTCCAGTGGGAGGTCACACTTCAGGTCTTTACTCCAGGTGTGCACTGTTCATTTAAGTTGATCATACTGTGATCAAAACAGGCTCATTAGATACCTTTACAAAATCTTTCAGGCCTCAAAAAAAAAAAAAAAGAATCTTATTCTCTTAAAAGGAAGTCTCTTAAGAATCTATTTGAAGGCTTCTTAAGAAACATTGCTGAAAATATGCTTTCCTTCCCATTTTAATAGCTTTCATTTGTATTTAACAAGAATTTAACTGGAAATTAAAATCGATTCCTAACATTCCACTTCACTATGTGTGTGTTAGGGCTAGGTTTGTTCAAGTCTGAACAACCTGTCATAGGGAAAAATCAGATGAACAAAACCAGTTCTTCTGCTCAAAGAGCAGAGTTCTGTGCTAGCATTTCAGACTCAGGGTGGTCAATGTTGCTATGGATGACAACAGTTTTGTTTTCAAATGTTCTAGAATCCAATTCTCTGTTTTCATGTTTGAGTATTATTCTGTACTACTCCATGTAAATGAAGATGCAGCTCATCACATCTGAGACTAAAGGAGAAACCTCAGAGAATCTATACAAGTCTTGAAGAAAGGTGGGGTTGCAATAAGTGTAGGAGTAACTGGTGAGGCAGAGATGAAATAAAATAAAAAACAAATAGAAACTCTCCAAAACCAAAGAAATTCTTGTTCTGTCTTTCCATCTTATCCAATGAAGTAAGGCTGCTTCTAGTGTGTGCAGTGACAAAAAAAGTTAAGGGTTATCTTATTTGTAAAATTACAGAAACAATACTAACCTTAATTACATCATGAGGAACACATGAGCTTGTTTCCTTGAGCCTGGAAATGGAACTGTGACAGAGACCTCCTATCACCGCCATTAATGTGTTGAAATTCTGCAGCTGGTGGAGCTTCTGTGTTGACATAAAAAAAAAAAAAAATCAATATTTATAACTTAAAGGTTCAGGTTGCTCAGTGTGCACACCCAAATTTTATTTTCCTCTATTGTCTTCCTCTGAAGTCTTACAAGCTTTGTGCCATTTGACTTCATGTATTTTGGTAATGAGTTGTGATTTCACTGGGTGTAACATGGACTTATTCTACTGTTATTAAATCAAATATTAAGTTTTCAGATACAGTAAGTCTTCAGAGTACCTCCTGAGTACTTCCCCCTCTTCCCATAGTCTACCACAACTAAGAAACACTGCCTATTATCCTGGTTATGACTGCAGTTGAATTAGTATGCAAAGAATACAAATAGAACCATAGCCCTGCTTTTATCAAGAAAGGTGTTCCTGGTGGAATGCTTCTAATTAGAGCCAAAGGAATGACAGTGGCTCATGCTTTGGAAAGCTTCACAGCCACAGCTGGGAATCTTACACGCTGACCCAAAAGCAAGTCTAGTTTTTCAGTGAGAATAATTTCTTGAGAATGAACATATGAAAGTCCTGGTGCCATGACACTGCAATACCTGAACACTTGGTAAGACAGCACACGCACACAAATACCCACAAGGTGTGTGTGAACCAGGAGAGCAGTGCCAACACTGCCAGCTCACCCTGCAGTAGCAGCATGGGAAGAGCAAAATAAAGAGCTGTATCAGAGAAAGACAAAATAAACACCAAACATGTCAGATTTTAACTGACCTGTGCAACATGGATAAACTTGATGAACACTTCAGCCCGAAGCTGCGGGGTTGGTCTGCTGAGAACCATTAGCTGCACCCACTGAGAGATACCATTGCAAAGAGAAATTGATCTTTCCATTGTTGGATTCTCTTTCACACAACTATTCACAATGTAGTTCTGATAATCTGAGAACTTAAACAAAAGAAGTATAAATGAATATTGATATACATTTTCATATACCTCATGACCTCTGTGCAGAGGTCTGCTTTTCAAATGAAATATAAAATCTTTGTTTTGTAAAAGCTTTGTTAAGTTCAAAGCAGGGATTTTGACTAATTGAATTAACTGAAAGCATCTTTTTGCTGAAACTTGGGAGCCTTGGCTCTTATAAACCCTAGGATGAGTAGAACTGGGGCTTTCCTCCCAGCCTCAATGGCTTCATGGATTCATTGAGTCTACACTTCTATACAGAAGGTTAAACTGAATTTAAATTGTAATCTAATAACTCAATAATAGTTTAAGAGAGTTCAGGGTTCAGTTTAAGTAGCTGGGGCACACTTCAGAATTAAGCTACGCTAATACAAAAAACAGGTTCAATGAGATTAATATGAAACTGAGGTAAAACCATTAAGAATGAGGGCTACAGATTCCTTAATATTTTTAATACAGCTTGTGAGAGTCTCTTATTTAATTAAGGTAATGCAAAATTGTTCAGTAAATACCTGTGATACATGGATTTTTTTAAAGCCATTCTTCCATTAAGATTAAAGAGAAGTAGTAATTTGCTTTTGTTGATGCAATTTTTACCCATTCTGTTGATTTATCCATTAACAAAAATACAGAAGAATTTTAATAATCAGAAAATGTTGCACGGGATTTTTATATCCATTCTGTACTATGACCACTAATACTAACATCTTAGCAAAAACACTCATAGGTGTATGAGACATATATTCCTTTCCATTCCAGGAATATGTGGAATGGCATTGATCTTTAAGCAAAGGACATAAATTGTCAGGCTGTTGTTTGTTTCTTACTCTCCCTCTCTCACCTTCTCGCAACTTCATAAATGTTTTCCATCTGTTTAATAAGAACTATTATAATTTCAAAAACAGATTTGGCAGCAGACACCTCTAGATTTGTCCTCTTATTAAATTAAAAATGGAAGAAATATTAGTAATGAGTAGAGGTGTCTCTGAGATTACATAGTACTTACGTTACAATTATCCTTTGAATTTTGAACTCCAGCCAGGTTTGGCTGCATCTTGAAATTTAGGCAACTACTCTATACAGATAGATAATTTTTCAATATCTGACTACATAGTTATGGAC
This sequence comes from Entomyzon cyanotis, assembly GCA_024500445.1. Taxonomy (NCBI): domain Eukaryota; kingdom Metazoa; phylum Chordata; class Aves; order Passeriformes; family Meliphagidae; genus Entomyzon; species Entomyzon cyanotis. The sequence goes on from JAKEPQ010001030.1 coordinate 30,809,326, forward strand.
TTCATAGGAGTTTCAGTGCAATTATAAATCAGTTTATATTTTATTCTCAGCAGCCATCTCCTTCAGAAAAGATTTTATTTTTAAATACTGAAAAAATTAATCTCTAACATGCTACTTAAAAGTTTCAAAACAATTTTGGTGCACAAATTTATTAATGAGGCCAGCTGTAACAAGATTGTTAGTGGCAGACTCGGTAAAGAAGTCTGGTACTCAAATAATGCAAGAGTCTGTTATTGTAATGACTAACTTAAGAGCCTCCACAGGAAGGCAGAATCCAGATTCTCACAAAAGACTGCAGCCTCCCTGTACTTTATGACTACAAATTAAAATATTTTCCAAGCACCAGCATACCTTCAGTCATTACTCTGTGAACACCTCTCCCTACATTTTAATTTGCTGCAAGATGGATAGTATTTCATGGAAGATTTTGCTATGTGCTGTGTATGTTCAGGGGATGAAGTATTCCCTTCTGATTTTCAAATGACCAAATCTTTAAATAGTTATTTCAGTGACAAATACCACAGTAGGTCATTTTCAGTCTTCCTCCCAGTATATGATGCCACATTAGAATAACGAAAGGATTCTGTGGCTTAGCGTATCACGAACATATTCTGTAAAGGTGTAATTAATATAGCTAACTATTAATTACACATTATTTTCTGATCTGAAGTCTTGGTAAACTCAATTTATACAAAAACATATGCAGGTACCCTGCATGTGAAATGTACACATGTATGTAATTGTTGGAACTCCATGACACATCTGACACTCTGACTAAAACCATACTTGTTAAACTCATTAATTATCTTATATGTGCACAGAGGTTTTGAAAATGGTAAGTTATATAAGCTTTGCATATTATTACTGCCTACAGGCAGCAATCTGTGCATGACTTTGGCTCTACAGCTTTTTAACTCAAAACACAGAGTCACGTACTGTCAGCTCAAAATAACGTACACTAAAACATGACTGTGAAATTTTCCACCACCTAGTGAGAGCTCCTTTTCTTGCATGGGTTCAGCTTCAAATTGTAGTAGTATGAAAAACCCACCAAAACCAACTAAATAACAGCAACAGGAAAAAAAAAAAGAGAAAAACACTTTGCTTTCACTCTTATTATCCCATGGACTTTGCAACCCTCCTAGATTTTGGTCTCTAACATCCACTTTTCCATGTGTGAAGGGTATCAGGTTTAAATAGAGGTAATGTTATAGCATACAACAATGCAAGTGACGCCAAAGTGCATAGGCAAGTTTGCATCTTATCAGCTACAAACATTAATGAGAAAAAAAAATCAAATTAAAGAAAAAATAAATTCAATAAATCCTTAAGAATTGTTTGTGTACATGAAAGCTTGTGTAATAAAATATGATCATTGCCCTTTACATTAAAAGTGGCATTTTCTAAAGTGCTTTCTAATCTCTAGTCTTTATTTTGCTATGCACAATCAAAGAAGGCAAGGAGAGCCCAGTGGACACCTTCAATACAATCCATTTATCACTCCATGGCATTGCTGCACTGTTCACTACAGCCACAGAAGATTAGCATTCTAGGAGAATATTCCAAGTTTCTTTCATCCCATTTCAGCATGATTACTGATTTGAGTCAAAGTACACTGCTTGCTCCTGTGCCCAATGACATCCCTTGTTCTAACAAAAAGAGATTCTCTGGAAGAAGATCTTGGATTTGCAAGAAGGTTTACTCCACTTCCTTCCAACTGATCTTGCCTCGACCATTCCACAGTTGAAGTTCATTCTCCCTCTCTCATATGGCTGCAGCAGAAGGGTTTTTACCCAGAATACATTCCACTGGCCACCTTCAAAACCAGTAAAATAAAACAGAGTCTGGAAACAGACTCAGCATACCCAACATCTTATATGGCAGAGTTTATCTTGTAACACTACCTCTCTGCAATACCTTCTATGTCCTTCCCATCTTTGCTTAATATAAATAAATAAATAAAAGTAACTTACTGATATTCTTCTGAAAGACTTGAACTCAAGATAGGTGAGGTGGTCTGACAGCTCCTCTGGCTCGAGGTGATCAAAAAGAAGCGAGACTTTCCGTTTCTTACTGGTGTTGGCCTTTACACGCTGAGTCAGCTTTCTAGACCAATCCCTAGAATTTCTTTTAAAACACAATTATTTTCGAGTTATTTACCGAAGAGCAAAATTTTCCTCTTTCCCTAAGTCAGAGGTAACATTGGTTTTAAGCCTTACAGCAAAAAAAAGGGAATTATTTGAATTTCTAAACAGCAAACTCCTTTCATGTCTTAAAGATTGTATGACAAAGTACTATTGTTAGTCTTTCCTGTATTGATGTATCACATTAAGTACAACTGTCTTACAAGACAGCATGAAATTCTATATAATTTCTGCAATCAGTTCTGCATTTCCAGGATAGATGTTTGTAACATTGTCTTCATTGAACACATCCAGTGCTGCTCCATTTCATAATTCTTAGATTTCCCTGACCAGCCTCTGAGGATGAAGTGGCCCCCTCTGCTATTGACCCACAGAGTAACACAATTTATTTCAACTTGAAAAACTAAATATCCTCTTTCATAACCAGATACAAAATGTATGCCAAATTCTGCTCTGCTCTAGCCTGTACATTTCCAAAGTACAAACTGCCACTTGAATGTCAGTTTTACTTTTCCAAGGTTTTATTCTTGGGAGGACAAGTATTTTATAACCAAAATAATCTAAACAATATCAAGAGTAAATGTAACAAATTATGTCCTCATTTACCTTTGTTGCTAAAATAGAAACAAACTATTTTTACGTCATCTGTTACCCAATCAAATTGTATTCTCCTTTCTCACTGATTTCAAGTGATCTTGTAAAATCATTAGGCATCTACAAATTTTCTAAGTTCCCTGGATAGAGTAAAACTTAGCTGTCACAGAGAATCAGCACAAAGTCTACACTGCTGATAAATTCAATCTAATCCATTCTTGAAAGGCATTCTGTTCCACTACATAAAGTATATTTCAACTGTAATGAAGTATAAATTCTTCTAAAGATAGATAACATACAATTTATGAGAGACATTATATTTGAATAAAGGAAATTCAAAGCAAAATTTGTTTTCTGAGTATATTGAGACTTTGACACTCACATTTGAGATGTGTCAATTAGACGACAATGTAACTCCTCACCATTAGCTCTAACCAGTTCTTGAAATTCCTTCATAGTTGTGGATAGTTTAGAGTCCATTTTGAACATAATCCAGAATTCTGTAATCCAATACCTATTGAGTAATTAAAACACACACACCAGAAAAAAAAAAAAAAAAGGTACACACACCAGAAAAAAAAAAAAAAGGGTACACACACCAGAAAAAAAAAAAAAAAAAAGGTTTTGCTCTAACACCAGTTAGGCTGAAGTTTAAATATCAGCAAGTAGGTACCCACTCAGCTGCTCACTCCCTCCTCTCCCCCTGCAGCGAAATAGAGTAGAGAATAGAAAGGGCAACAGTGAGAAAAATGTGTGGGCCAATATAAAGACAGTTTAATAACTAAAGGGGACAAAAAAGCGAAAACTTTTAAAAAAGCAAATGATGCAAAGGCAAACACCATCTCACACAAGATGCCCAGCAACTTTGGAATTACTAACCCCCCCAGTTTTTATTGCTGAGTATGACCCTGTGTGGCTTGGAATGTTCCTTTGGTCAGTTCAGGTCAGCTGTCCCAGCTGTGTCCCCTGCCAGCCCCAAGCTCAGCCCAGCCCACACTCTGGCAGAGGCAGAGTGAGAAACAGAAGGCCTTGATGCTGTGCAGTCACTGTTCAGCAATAGCTAAAATGCTGGTCAGACCCATACCCAGTACTATACACGTAAAAATCTGTGCCTGTTGGAAAAATGAAAATGCACTTTCTTACGGATGCATGTTTGTATGAATTTGCCTAGAAGCAAAAATGTTACCAGATCTCACACAATACCAAAGCATTCTGGCATAACCAATAATAATATGCTCTGAGATAACAAAATCATCACAATTTGAAACAAATTCTACTCTCCTGTTACTAGCAATTTCCCCTTTTGGGTAAAAAGGAAGTACCATCAATCTATTAGAGCTGAATATTTTTCCTCTCTTCTGTTTTCTCCAAACTCAATAGGAAAAAAAAAAGAAAAAGTGTTCCAGGATCATTGCAAATGATGAAGTAGAATTACCAAGGAAAAATACCTACCAAATGCAAAAGAGCTTTCTTAGTATAAAGATATCTGCAAAATCCCACTTCATTTTTAATAGACCTATACAATATTAGACACACTTCTATCAATTTCTGACCACTGTCAATTTTCACAGATATTTAAGACACAAATTCATACAGACCCAGTTCAAAACTGTGACCCAACAACTCATGCACTGACTTAAACAGATCTGCTCAAAGCCAGTTGGACCTTTTTGTTTAAAGCTGCTCAAGTGAACCTTGAAAAGCTGAAGTAGAATACCTGTTTCTCTTTTTAATGTCAATTTAAGATATGCAAAAATGTATTTAAGTATGTCACATGGATAACTGCAGACTAGTGACTAACAGCTACCAACCAAGAACATACTTACCTCACAAAATAGCATATCTTTACACACAGCATGGAAGAGTTATTTTCTAAAGCATTAAGATAGGTAGAAAACTGTTAAGGAAAACCACATTCATTAATATACGCTGTAAAATGTAACATGCTAGATACTTCCCAACCTGTAAGCAATAAGAATCATCCTGCTGATGGAAAATATTATATCAGATTAGGGTTTTACACAAATATATACAAAGTACATCCCAAGGTTGTTACCAAAGTTTATTGCAACTATGACTACTATGAGCAATATTGATGCAGTTGCCAGAGTACTGAGTAGTGTTAAGTAGTGGAGCGACTCTGTTTTCTACATGTTTCCTTGCAACATGCCTCACAATTTCTAATAAAACTTGTGCACTGGCACACCTCATTATAATTTGAAACAGTAACACCAAATTTATCAATCACTGCATTTGTCAGGCAATCTTTTTCAGCTAATTACAATTCATTGGAGCTTTAAAAAAATATGCTATTTTCTTTTAAACGTAACCAGTTGTATACAATGGTAGAGCAAAATGTAACATGCCCCTCCATAGTAACCTCACCTTTCTAGCTACACAACAGTTTTCAACTTGCTCTGACAACTGAAAGTAACACCCGTATTTTTAGTCTATTAGCTCTTTAAAACATGTTTTGATATTGCAGCCAGTGTCTGTTGAAGACATGGAAAATCCATTTTGAAAACGTATTATGCTTGTCTTGATTCTTCTGATGGAGAGGACACACAAATTTTCTGGTCTGAAAAACATAATTTAATGAAAATACCTTGTGGATGCACTCACAATCTGACTGGAATTAACTGCAGCCTAAATCTACCACAGCTGAGGAGACATGCCATCCACCCTTTAAGCACGCTTACATTAGACTCGCTATAATTGGTGAAGTCTGAGAAGGTTCCCAAATATTTTTAAATGCCCCTCTCTGAATGTCTAAAATTAGATGACTTACAAAGAACATGTAACCACCTAAAATCATGTAATTTAAGGGACGGAAAATAGTGGAACTGGAACACGTGCAAGGTTTTGCAAAATAAAAAAGCCCAGACGACTTGATCCATTCAAAACTGTCTTTAACTTTCAATGTCTTTACAGTGAGCTACACGCAGAGTTAAAAACCAAGCTTGCAGGTTTTTAGGAAATGAGGAAAGAAAGGATTATCTAAATCGAATTGTGCCAAAATTGGATGGAGATTCTTAGCATGATAGGTCTCCTTCCTGTACTGTGCTCACCTAATTAGGAGGAAACATTCTGTAAAGCTAAGAAAACATATTCCACAATTAAAAATTTCAAAGAAAGCCTAGTATTGTGAATATGATCTAGTAGCTATGTTGTGAAAAATCTAATGAGGCAGAAACACACATGTATGAGTCTAGGCAGTTGCCTCAAAATGGGAACAAATAGAAAGGAAAAGCTTATGATTTATTTCAGCAATTTTTAGTTGTGTGTGAGACAAATAATTTTTGTTGAAACTTTTCATATCCAGATGATACAGTTTTGACTTGATGGCGGACAGAGAGACAAACATCTGAAACTTGGGCCCAGGTTCACAGTACCTAACAGAGTTGCCTACATTAATCTAACACCTGCTATCTATTCCCTTCACAGCCAGCACAGGGTGGATTTATCCTACCTAAACCTGGAGTTTCGTCTTTTGCTCTGTGTATAACGAACTAAACCAGACAAACAAAAAACTCCCACCCTAAATCAAAGAAAAGAACACCATACAATCAAAAACTGTAAAGAACAAATATACAATTTAATTAGTGCGATACTAATAGACCCATAGATTAAATATTCTCTACTTACTCATCTCAAACTTGTCAGGCTATCAAGTTACCTCAGAAGTAGGTGAAGATTACAAAGGATATAGATCAACAAGTTTCTGAAGCATGTCTGCAGAGGAGATGAAAAACTGATGCATGGCCAGAATTATTTTTAGCAGCTGGTTGTTTTGACATGCATTTCCTTCTAAATCTGAAAAACAAATAGGATTATTCATATTGAAATCTTGCTACACCTTCATAAACAATTTGCAGCAGGCTTTTTCAGAATCCTAATTCTAACCGGGTCTGTTCATGTATGCTATTTCAAAGGCAGCAGTAACTTACTAATTTAGGAAGTGCATCATTTTTCTGGTGAGAGCCATATAACAACTACTATATTTCACTACCATGTTTGGAGGACCTTTAAAAATTTGAAGAATAAAATAAGAAAAATGCAAGCAAAAAGCAACTGTGTCTCAAAAGCACTCAGAATATCCAGATAATTATACAAAATTATCTAAGCCCTGCAATGCACTTATATGCTTAGCTTTAGGCATATGAATATAAACTTGGAAACAAATCATTGAACTGAAGAGCAGAAGAATTCAGTTACTGATCCATATCAGTCAGTCACTGGAATGACTAAGCCTATCAAACAGAACAGCAATATTCTCAAGTGTTTGTGAGGCTTTTTGTACAGATGACACACATCTGTTCAAAAGTACACACACAGGATAGGATCCATACATAGATGCACATGGAATGAGATACAACATACACAGGAAACCCAGAGGTTTCTCCTGCTCCCTGTGGTGGACCTAAATGTCCTACACATCAACTTGAACTATGCACTACAAGGATTTCAGCTGAAGGAGGTCTTTAGACTACATCTGTCTTCTGAGTCTTGCATGGGTTTTCCTCCACATTCTGAAAAGATCAAGGACATGAGATGTAGCAGAACACTTTAAAAAAGTTTCCATTTCTGCAGCAAACGGTAGTGAAAGTGTTTGTAAATATTAACTGATGAAGTTCTTCCACAATCTGTCATATGAGAACCTAAGTAGCCTGAATTGGAATTTGACACCCTTTCAAGCCCAAAATTTATCTTTTTGAATAATTTTAAATGCATTAACCTCTACAGGGATAAATGTAGTTATCACTTCAAAAAGCAGTACCAGGAACAAGAGGCAAAGCACAGTACAGCAAAATGAAGAGGGGTGTGAAACAGCAGATTTGCAGCACACGAAATGGCATCTATTGATAGGGAAGGCAGGCAGAAAGCACTTTAAATTGCACATCACCAAAAGGGAACATAAAACTTAGCCCACCTGCAAAACTAGATAATCCACATCAGTTACAGGGTGAGAGGTTCCATGCCCTTCCACAGGAAGATACCAAATGTATCAATGTTCAGTGATATGGGTAAGGGGAAAGTCTGCCTGTCCCACAGCCTCATAAATGAGAGCAGTAGAGACCCCAAGTAACAAGAAGTTCTTGACCTGCCTTTTGGCTTATACTACAAGCTCTCAGTTTTAGAGCATGAACCAAAGTTTATGTGTTCCTTGTTTGTGTTCACACATAATTTCATTCCTTACTGAAAGAATCCTTCTGAATACTCCCTAGGTATTACAGCATGAGCACTGAGGGCAAACCAACAAATTATTCTGCTAGAGACATTGGAAATTTGTAGACGAAGGCTGGGATATCAAGACTCAATACTTATTCAGGCCTTTAGAATTTGGCATTTTGTACTCCATGAGTGTCTTTGGGAAGAGTAAAATTATTTTAGGCCTTGCACACAGAGGACTGTATCAATTTACATCCTCTGACAAAACTTGGTGTTCTGCCAGAAGCTCCATCCAGTAGCTCCTGTTTAATCAGGAAAGCAGTTCAGTATATGCTTAACTTGGAAGCCAAATAGATACGTGCACACATACTATTAAGAATATACAGCTTCTCATCAGTGCTCAATATAGATCATTTCCAGACAACAAAGACAAAAAATAACACACTCTTTCTGTCATCACTTTAATTATGCATATTCCAAAATCCTCTGCTATGACATAATACAGGTACCACTTGGCCTCAGGTTCCCAACTGAATTTTTATCTTCTAGAAGGTCTTTCATCCATTTTAGCTTATTAATTTCGCAAAGGTGCAGAGAAAAACAGTATGTTCTGCCTTCCCTTAGTAATTAGGTCAACACATTTATGGTATTTTCTTGCATAATAAAAGTGTATTTATGCTTCACCACATCCAGACCTAATTATCTTTCAACAGAGATAGCCTTCATTACAATGACATGCAATTATTTTGCACACATAAAAGCAATACCAAGTTTTGGGCTATCTGTTCTCTCACCCAACTAAAAGGCTCACCTTCACAAAGAAAAACACTGTATTAAAGATTGTTTAAAAACAAAACAAACACTCTGCAAAAAGAAATCTAAAGGTTCTCAGCACAGCTGAGCACTGAGCAGCAAGCCTGCATGGAACTGTAGCAGCACACAAGTTTACAGTAAAGCATCTTTGTGCAGATGGTGGAGGCAGTAAGAGGTGCTGCAGTGGTGCCTCTGAGTGCCTCTGCAGCATCCTCTTGAACCCCCAGCAGTCTGTCTCAAAACTTTGTGACTCCTTTTCATTTCCGTTTGTATACCTGCTCCTAACCACACAGCCTACTGAGCAAAACCACTGAGTGAATGCTAAATAAAGTGGAATGGGTGTGTTGCATTAGTCAATCCACCTTCAAGAAAGCTGCAAATTACTGCATAAGCCTTAGCTTTGTCTCACTGCAGCAAAACACAAATAAACAACCGGTTTATTGCATGTTGCATGTTTTTCTACTGTAAAACAATCTTATTGCAATAAGATTTTTAATAAATATACTCTGAAACAAACAAGAAAGCAGGAGTTAAATATACTTCTCCAGCATTTAACTCCATGAGTGAAAGCACAACGACAGTTAATGATAACTATTTTATGATCTATGCAGTAACACAAAGTCACTAAGAACTATGATTACAAAAGTTCCATTTCTTATGTGAGACTCAGAACACACATTCTAATTGAGGCCCATCAGCCACTCCATTGCATGACCCAGTGAGTGACTCCTCGTGATCTGTGATTTAGAAATAGCTTTAGTATTGCTTGTTCCTTGAATATTTTAGAGAAAAAATTACCTAAAAGTCAGTAAGGCTTTAAGAGAAAACTACCTGCTTTCTCCAGGTGCTGATGACCACAAGTCTGTGGTAAATACACTTAACAGAAAGAATATGTTCAGTAGAGAAGATTGCTGTACTGAGACCTTCCCTCACACTCGCAAATGCAATGACAAGGCAATAGTAAGAATGCCAAGGATGTCTTAATCAAACTGAATTTTGCAGGAAAGGAAAGTTAGATTTTCTAGGTCTAAGAGGCCTTCATTTCATAAGCAGGTTCCAATTGTATCACCTAGAGTACAATTTGAAATGAATCAGAAGTGAATCACGGAGCACTGACATCACATGATCAGTGACTAAGCTACTAAGAACACGAATAACTTCTTGTAAACTCCCTTAAGTCTTCCAGCGGTTATCAAAAAGTAGCACCAAAAACAATGCAGTGCAAGAAAGCATCAAGCAATTGCCAGTAGTTAAGTGCAAAGCTGAAAGTCGTGGGTTGCTATTCTGATGTGCTACATAGAATTCTTCAAGACTTCTGCAAATTTTTTTTGTGGTAGTTTAAAGAAGATGGGGATGGTGCTATAAATGTCTGCAAAGATTATTAAATCAACATGTGATCTGAAAACTGAGGGAACTTATGTTCTTAAGGTCTCAGGGTCTCAAAGACCTTGATGAAACACACAGACATGTATGAAATATGCAGATATATGCGGGGAGTACTTGGTAGGGCTTAGTGACTGCACAGAAACAGCCGTAAGTCAATGCCTCTGCCCCACATGCAAGGTGCACTGCTGCAAAACAGCCTCAAAATGGCTAGAAGCAACCAAAACAAAATAAAATATTTCACCAGTATTTTGTAGATACTCCTTGGAAATTCCCTTTGCAAACAGGAAACAGAGTTCCCCTTTAGCTTAAAACTTATGCAACACACAGTAGCCTCCTTACTTAGGGCCTGTAACTTCTGAGTTGGAATTTGATACCCTGTAACACAGCTAGTCATTTAACTCTTCATTAAATTGAAGACATTTGGTCAGAATCAGATTCGTAGGAAGCCACCATTCTGCTTTTCCTTGTCAGTTATGACACCATTATTGAGGGTCAGCAAGCAGATTCAACTGAAACTAATTTTTTAATGACAGCTGAAAGCTCAGCTGATGGCAGGTATGGGGGCTAGGAGCTAATATATTCTTTTCTGCTGCTCCAATGCAGAATCAGCTTTCTCAAAATCATGCTTCAGAACCAGTTTAATTTGTTTTTAGAATTCTACATTCATGAGGACTTCACAGCTTTTGTAGGTGACTTACTCCAACACTGCAGCTTCTCCGTAATTTGAGAATTCTCCTTACTCTCAAATCAAATATTTCAGGCAACTTGGGCTGCTTAAGCCCAGACTCCAGCAGACAGAAAAAAAATTTTCTTTCCCTTATCAATATATTTTTTCTGTTCAAGGGTTGCTTCCCTAATCTCTTTTCTGAGCTAAGAAACACAAAATTTGTCAGTTTTTTATTCCTCAAAGGCCAAGTTTTCCAGCTCTCTGGTCAACTTTGACACTGTTTTCTGAACCCTTTGTAGTTCGCACCATTATGAAGCAAACCTGAATAGAGTACTTCAGAGCAGATCTTAGCACCAGAGTTAGAACATAAATTTTAATATCCTTTACATAATACCTTTATATACACATACATTTTAATATAAGTAAATGCAAATGTATACTGTATAAATAGAAAATATGAGAGCTCACACATCCCTCTATGCACACACTTAGAGTTTCTGCAGAGATACAATATCATTAAACCATTTTCAGTTTTAAAGTCCCTCTTCACAGTGAGATGCTTTTCAGCAGAAGTGCTGTATATGAAGGATTTTACCATACTGTTTTTACAACTGAGTAAGTAGAACTTTATACTCATCCTTAGTGAATTTTTCTTTATTTCAGATCATTATCTTAAGTGATTGATATCTTTCATAAATAATATAATTTAATAAGAATGTCCTTAAAAAGATGACACAGTGATTAGGTAATAGAATGCTTTTTTTAAATTTTAGCTGCAGCAGAAAGCAGGTGGAGTCTTGAGCTCTCCAGCTTCCATTTAATTCTGTACAGGATGGTGGTGTTCCCCTCATGCAACAAGAGTGACATGATGTTTAGTAGACAGCACCAAAAAACGCAGGGAATTGCATTAAAGTTTTCGTTTGGTTTGTTTGTGTCTTTTTTAAGGGGCTTATCGTCCATTCATGCTTGCAACTATTGAGTTATACATAAATTTATTTACAGAAGTAGTTAATCTTAGGAAGAAAAACTCCAAAATGAAACTTAGAACAAATCAGTATTTTCCTGAGTGGAAAGAACTGCGTTACTTTGTGATCAGTCCTGCACTAACAGCACTCTAAACAGGCCAAGTAAATACAGATTTTAGAAGAAACCCCATAAGCTTGGTGTTTCTTCAAGTCTACTCCCTTTAAAATCCCTACAGAATAGAGGAGGGTGAGCCCACTCCTGTTCCTCCATATACTCATAAACAATGCAGATATATCCAAGGCAAAAGGGAGGATAATATGCATCCAAAAAGAGTAATATGACTGTTCTGTGTGAGGGTAGGAAACATTAGGGGAGAAAAATCTCAAGGGAAAACCATTACCCTCTCTCAGAAACAGCTTTTGGAAAGCTACATCTTGCAGAAAGAGCTCTAGGTGGGTAATTCTTTGAAATGAAAACAAGGAGATAAAAGCTCTTGTCAAAGGGAAATGGGATGATTTTCAGAAATTAAAATGTACTTTGAGAGAAACTAAATGCAATGTGGGTGGAAAGCATTCCATTAGCCTTGGAAATTCAGATGAGGTACATAGAAGAAGATAAAAAGTTTGCACACACGAATGCACACCACACATCGTTCTACAGCACATTTAAAATATTGATTTTAACAAATTTAGATGTAAAATTTTTAATCAAATAGTATTTTTCTCCAAAGCCTACAAAACATGATTTGAGCATTCAAGACCTTTTCCAAAGCTTTAAATCATGACACCATAGCCATGTGCATTTTTTGAGCTGCAGGCAACTCTTGAATAATTCAAGTGTAATGCTTGGCAGCACAGCTGTGCTAGCATAAAGCACTGATGGATAGGACAGAACAGACTCCCAGAACACAACCAGAAAATTCTGAGGCCAACGTCACCATCTGACCACGGAACCCAGATTGGTGCTTAACCCTCACACATCCCGTAACCACAGCATTTCACAGCAAGCTTCCCTCTGAGGGCATGGATGATCCTGGGGCAGCTAGTCACCACATCCAAAGAAGCAGGAAGTCTGTCCCATCCAAGGGTTCAAATTGTGACAGAGTAGTAGACACCGAGCTGCTTGCCTCTCAAGGACTTGAGGAAGTTGCAGATCACTTGGGTCCCAGCTCCTGACCTCGATTTTCATCACTGTTGCAAGCTCCAACTCTAGTCCTGCTCTAATATTCCTGACTTACCGTTTCACATACATACCTAAGCTTCCTATTCTTTGCTTTAACCTTTAGGTACATTTCTGGAGCTGGTGTTTGCAGCCTATGGCAAACTAGCTTCTAACCCAGCAGCTGGGGGTGCCTTCTCACACTGCCCCACCAGCAAGAAGGCAGGGGCAACGCAGCCAGGACAGCTGACCCCAAGTGACCATTGGGCTATTTCATGTTGTATCATGTAATGCTTAGCATTTAAAAACAGGCTGCGAGTTTGTCAGGGCTGCTGTTGCTTGGGGGCTCTCTGGGTATCAGCTGGTTGGTGATGACCAATTAGAATATTTTGCATTGCTAAATAAAATGTGTACTGATTTTTCCTGAAGTTATATTTAGCGGCATGAAGATAGAATTTTCAGTCATATTCCTGCGGTAAATGTAAGTAAATAGGAGACTGCTTTATAAAGAAAAAGTCTACGTTTTCTTCATTTTGTTTTATTATTTAGTCCTTAGCTTTGGAAATTATATTGAAAAAACTGAAATCAAATTCGCCAAATAGAACTTTATATAAAGGTATCTAAAGTTCATTTTCTTTGGGAAAATTTTTTCACAGACATCAGGTTAAAAAAGAAATCATTTTCATTTTGGTACAATCATAATTAACTTTAATAGTTAGCTAAACAGCACTTAGAATTCTCCAGAGCAGGAACTACTTTTCTGTTCCCACAATGTCATGCATTCTAGAGAGCAGTAATGACTCTTCTGTTCCCACAATGTCATTAATTGATCATTAACAGTTTCTGTTGCCAAGCAACACTAAGGTTTCTGCACTGTATTTGACCAAATAGAGCTCAGATTACTTAACACACAATGATCAACAGCATTTTCATACAGAATAGCACCATGAATAAAATTTAACAACTTTGAGGGGGATTGGAAACCTCAACATTCAGCCCAGGCGTCAAGAGCAAGGGGTAGAACCCTGCAAGTTTGAGCAGCATGAGACAAAATCAAATGACTGTTCAGGCAAACCTAACAGAAAAAAAGCAAATGGCTAGAGTTCAATTCTATGGGCGTGCATACACCTTGAAAGAATTTATTTCCTTTAAACCAGACTTCTGTATTAGAATTTGTTATATGGTAAATTTGATAAAAGGATAAACTCAGTAAGAGAACTGTGGTTAATTTAGTAGTTAATTGTATGTTTGAACTAGACTGGAAGAATGTATTTATGTTAAAGGTAGAGTGGGTTTTTCCAGATAATTTAAATGGGAAAAACTGGATAAAGTTCTCAATTTTTCTGTATTTTAGAGGAGAAAATACAGAAAAATACAGCTGGCTACAGCTCTAAAGAGTGAACTCTAACTTGCCTGTTCTGCTGTTTGTAAAATGGATGCAATATGTAGCTGTCTCTCAAAGAATTCCTAAGACTCAATATGTTTTTGCAGGATATCGACATGAGCAATATAAAAATACTATCAGTTCACATAACTAGACAAGTCAATCATGTCATTACTTTTTATTCTAGAAAATGTGAACTATGATTAACTTGCACTGTTTTAGGCAGCTTACATTTAAGAGGCAATCAGCAACTTCGTGAGATTTTTTATTTCTATCAAAACAATTCCGTGGCATCTTTCATCCAGATTAGTCGGAATGTAGTTTCCAGTGTTTCTAAGGTTTGTTTGGAAACAACTCACTTTATCTATCACACATCGAGGCAACAAGCTAGTTTAGCACAGATCAAACACAGATCAAACATTACATCACAACCTACTCTTAGACCAAGCTGTCTGTAACTATTATGACCACCAGAAGTTGCAAATTCCATTAGTTTCACATAAATTCTATTAAGAACATTGCTAATGTTTGAAGTTATAATTTTCAACTTCCCTTAAACCATTCATGGATTAAAACTGACATCATATGTACAAACAACTAGCTCCACTGCAGTTTATCCAGAATGAGATTTCACACTGAATTATGCTACACATTCTCAGAAATATTTTGGCCACCTTCCAAAAGCCCTTTACTTACACCCCTTTAGAAACTAAACACAAGAAGACTGTACTGTGACATGTATTTGAAGATGGTATTTCTTGATTTCTTTTTAACTGAAGTGTCTGAATTGTAGGATAAGCATAGGTAATCCATATGCTACAGTAAACATACTTCCAGCACTCAAATGTAAAAGGGAAAGAGTAAGATCTTGCACTCAAATGGTAAAGACAGAAATACTTTCATAACATTAACATTCTGAGCTCTTAGGGAATTCTCAGCTCTGAAATGATCTTCAGATTTTTTTTTAGGAAGACATAAGCAGTTGAATAAATGATGGCTTTCAAGTGCACTCTTGGCATTGTTTGTTAGGTAATTCTAAGTAGTATTTCAGACAGATTTACAGCAGAAAAAACAGGGAGATATGAAATTGCCACTATGTTGAGGACATGCATTGTCCTGATTGCAATGGAGTCTTTAAACACTTGCAAAAACAATTTAAACAAACATTTTACATGGGCAAGGAAAAGGCCCTCTGACCTCACACGGTTTATAAACTTGAATGCATGTTAAAATAGCTCATTGAATCTTTGAAAGGCATGTTTGCTTAAAAAAATAAGCACCTTTAAACCTTACCCCAGATTTAAAAAGATACATTTAGAAGATAAAAATAGACTTGGTCAAAGGAAAGAAACAGGGACCTCCTACCATGCACTAACACACTGTGCTGTTACAAAAAGAAAAATTCTGTATTAGAAACTGACAACACATAGTCAGAACTTCAAGTTCACAGCAGCATGAGGATACCCTAGGGTAATAAATGTCATGAACATTTAGCAGATATAAAGTTAACAAATTAAGGTAACCAGTGAACGCTGCTAATACATTTTTCCTCTCTGCTCTGTAACATTTTCTGAACTAAATGTATGTTAGGCATTTATGCAATCTCACAGAGAATACTGTAAGAACAAGACATAAAAGTTGGGCTGTGCTACTAAGCATATGCTTCCTATGTTCTACTGAACTTCCAGCAAACTAGACCCTGCTGTGCTGGTTTGAACAACAAAGCTGATAGAAGAAATGCCTTTACAACTAGCAGCGAAACAGGAGACAAAGCCATATTGACTTTCAGAGAACTGTATCCCTGTCAAAAGTACATTTTTTCCAGGTATTTTTTGTACTACATAATGCAGAAAAATGGGTGGAGGAGGTTAAAGTCACTGTTCTATGTAAAATTCCACTCAAGAATCACAGTCACTAATGAAGATTTCCTGCAGAATAAATTCTCTCCCTCCTGAAGCTGTCATATTCCAAGCCAAGATCTATTAACTACTTCTTTGCTTCCCTGAACTTACAATTTCAGCTATCTTGTTGCCAACAGAAAAACTACTTTTAATTATCTCTTTAAGACCTTTTTGTTCAGAATCAGTATCTCTGATGTAAAGGTTGAACCTAACCTTTCTGCAGCACTGTAAATGGGATGCATTTATTTGTGCTCTACAATTCTTCTTGTCAATCCAGATCATAGCAGTAACACCATCCTGCAGCTACTTATAATGTGACGTCTTCTGAGACACGTGGAACATGTTTTGAATCACTGTCCTGTATAACCAAATCTCTTCTCTTAAAACTGATGAAAGTGGTTTCAAGTCTCTACAGATCTTCTCCTAAGAAAGGACTAGAATTCCTTTCTAGGACACTTCCTACCTTCAATCTCTCATCGTGTTATTTTTTTCCCCAAACTCTTGCCTTTGCTTACATCCTCGCTTTTTTGTAGCCTTTACTTTTGGCAACTCATTTGCAGGATGATTCATCTTAGTCATCCTGATTCAAACTTCCATGGGACTTGAAGAAACCTCTACTTTTAGCATCTCCTCATCATGCTATTGAATAAACACTGGTCTAATGCCAGTCTCTCAGATGTAGTGCACATCTACATGACTTCAGAGTACCTCATATGAGCCTCACTGTTTCTTTTGCTAAGGCATGTGCCTGTCATTCATCAGTCCAAGATAAGAAGACCAAGCTTGAGAGGTGAAAGAGCACACACTAATCATCCCACAGTAGGAACTTAAGTTAACTGCACTGACTAAGCTTTTAGATTAACTTGGCTGTCTGGAGAGTCTTTCTACAAAACATCTTGGAATCCATTTACAATACTGCAGCAAAGTTTAGTCATCTCACTCTTAATTTCAGTTTAGCTGAAAATATCTCCTTTTACTTTCTTCTCCTAATCCATGTTGTAAAATAAATTACTTAAGCTCGTGATATTCACAGCTGTAAGCATGTGTTAATACCTTTTTGGTCAGATCTTCTTTTGATATTTGCTGCATATACAGCAAAAGGCTACCAACTTCTCCTTACACACCATTGTTGACAGCAGCCTCTCTTACACACTATTTGCTTTTTCCAAACTTGTGTAATTGAGTCCAGGAACATAAACTCAGCTGCACCCATTATAGAGAAACTGTATTTGTATACATAACATTAGCAAATGCAGTATAATGTTAACATCATGCAGTATATATTCTGAAATGTAATGCATCACCATCTCTATCTACTGCCTCTTGTTCGCCTTAAGACTAGACAGCAAATGAATCAAGGGCTTTTTCCAGAAAGTAAACTTCAGATGTACAATGTCTTGGGAGGTTCTGTACTTTAAACATTTACATAAAACTTGCACAAATCACAACAATGACTTTATAGAATAATTTACAAAACATTATAGATCAGCATATCCAAGACTGAAGACATAATCCCAGTCCAAACAGAATTATTAGCATACAGGGTAGAAGATTTACTTCAGTACTGTGCATAGGAAGAGATTTGCTCAATCACTCAGATTTCTTGTAAACATTCTGAAACTATGCTTTTTTTCCCACCATTCTTCTCCCTACCCCCGCCCTTCTTCAAAACCCCAGATTAAAGTTTTTCTCATATCTTCCTTTATTGGCACAGTAATGTGAATTAATTTTGCACTGCTTTTGTTGATAGCTACAAGTGCCTCCTTTAATAAATTTTATTATGCAGGTTACCTATACTTGTAGCAGTTTTATTTTTATTTAAATTTCTCAATGGAAATTGAGATATTTAAATATCTCAATGGAAATGTCTGTATAAATACAGACACTACTAAGAGTTGCCCCATGAAGAGTCTAAACCTCCACAGCACACAACATAATTTTAGCAGCCCTTAGTGAGTTATAGTGATGTTTGCAGATACACTACAGTTTACCTTGCTCAACCTATGTACAGCTTGTCAAGGTTCAAGCAAACCCTCTCTAGCAGACTGCAGTAAATTTTCTAGCTGAGGTATGAAACTCTTAAGAAAGATTCACACGCATTTGTAGCTGAACTGCACAGGTACACTTGCTTTTCTTTGTTACCTTGGTCCTTTTAATAAACCAAGGCACAGGAATCTGAGAACACCTAAGCATGTCTATATTGTTATATGGTGTATTAGCCAACAATAATCTCCCATTCAGGCTTTCACCTACACTACTTTAATGCAATCACCTTAATAATTTTGCTGGATTTTTATAATGTTACATTTATATTACTGTTTTTTCATTAAAATGTGGAGACATTTATTTTGGTAAAGTAGTCACAATATTAAAACTGCCTGAAGGTCTTATGTTTTATATGTCTATCCCACTCCTATTGAATTGAAACGTATAAAAATATCAATCAACATTTGTTGATTTGTTGAGGAATTAGGGCTTTATAGCAGTTCACAGTCTTCACAATAATGAACTGGAGGAGAAAAGAAGCAAAAAAGAAACAAGACATTACTGACAAATACATGTTTCACCAGCTTTTCTCAAATGAGCATTTCTCTGCCCATACTGATTAGAAGGCTTTAAAGTTAAAAAAAGGCATTTCAAACAAATGTGAAAGATTAGTCATTGTTTACACAGTATTTATGCACTGTACCTGTAGATCAGCACGATGTGTTACTATTTAACTATATAGATAATTATTTTAGAGCTGAGTGGGTGTTCAAGTACATTTATTTTCTAAGCACTACTCCTGAAACTAAGACTTTGCCAAACATACTTTTGAAGTAGCTCATGGCACTGAAAGACTCAGCACTAACAAACAGATGTGCTACTTATAAGCAAATTACTCTGAATCACTTTAAGTGATAAAGTGATTCAGAGTGAATCACTTTATCACTATCAGAGATAAAGTGATAAGTCTTCAGTAATAACATATTTTAATAATATGAAATATAAACACATTTACTAATGAAAAAGTTGAAAAAGGAAACCAGGGATACACGGCTTAGGCAATGGTTACGCTTATCCGTATTTCAATTCTTATTGTAAAAAGACAAATGGATAACTGATAGGGTCAAAAAAATACAATTGTGATTTGTTTGGATTCTCTCTCTTTTATAGAGAAGCAACTTTAAATCTATACTCATAGTGCAAAAAGAAATCCAGCGTTATCTCACCTAGTTTAAAAATAGCCCTTCTCATTTAAAAATGTTTAATATGTTTTACATGTTGCTTACATGCACTATGAGAATGTTAATGCAATATGCAAAATATAATGATTACCTGCTAAAGTTAACAAAATCGGTAGTTGAAAGAAAAACAAAACTACTCTTAGAAGTATAGATTTTTTAAATTTGTCTGGTTCCCCTCAAGCAAAAGCAGTAGTCACACTAATCTCTTGGCATACATTACACACATACACATAAACATATCCATCAACCAAAAATGGTCAGCTGTAGCACAGACAGTTCTCAGTTTACACCTTTCTACTCCACCAATAAATCAATGTAATTCACTACTAAGGGATTTAAACACAGCCAGGACAGAAACAAATTAATATGACTATAAAATCCTCCAGACACTCACCAAAAGACTGAATGCAGGTTTCAAGAAGGTCTTCCAAAGTGGCTCCTTTAGCTAGGTGCCCCAAGGGCACCATCATGACCTGAGTATGATTTGAGAGGCTGGGGCAGTGGCTGGTCTGCTGCAGCTCCAGGGCTGATTCAGGGGCAGTGCTGCATGCTTGAGCAGGTTGCCTAAAAGTAAGCACAACAGTGAAGTAAATACAAGAAGATAGAGTGGCAAATTTTCCAGTGCATGGGAAAGGAGGAGAGATTTAAAGGACGATTAACTCCTTCTAGTTAGGGTGCTGAAAGACATAACCCTCCCACGTAATATATACACACCAAAGGGACTGCCCAGTGAGTGACTTTTTTTTCTCCTGCTAAATGTCAGTTGCAAAGCACATGGCTATAGAGCACCTTGAATGATCTGTCAAGATCACCAGAAGTCTTGTCTCTTTGTTGGAGAATTATGTTTACCATTTCAGCACTAATATAAATACCCCTTAAACTATGTAACAGGAATACTGTCAAGCAATGACCATGTTTGTGTGCCCATCAAAAGTAAAGGAGAAAAAAACCCAACTATAATCAAATATTACACACATTAAAAGAAACACCAGACGAGCTTTATTAATTTAGTTTGGAAAATCACTATTAAGTAAACAAAGAATCATCAGAACCTCACAGTGGAGTATTTCACAATTAAAACAAATACATTAACTTCCATCTGTTCTATATTTTTATTTCCTATTATGTTGTTTTAAAATAGTATACATGACCAAATAAATGTGTGTAATAATAATTGTAAATGAGACCAAAATAAAGCACCTATCTAATTTTAGGCTTGTATTTTAGGTTTTGATCATATAATACCTTATATTTCAAGAATGTGTATGTTTATGGACAACATTAAAGGCTATCCATTGCTTGCATACATGTTCGTATTTCTGTATGAAGTAGTAAATAGAAACAATATTGTATTGAAAAGAGATGGAAGATATCTGCCTGCAAATAACAGGAACCACAGCAAAATCTCACTTAAGAGTATAACTCTACAGTTCACAGAAAAACAACCACTGCCGTTTCAATAAAACCTGTGTTTATTTCAGGGACTCCTGAAAAAAACTCAAAATCTTTGAAAAAAACTCAAATTCTTTGAGTTTATTTCAGACACTCCACAGTCTTCCTAAACAAGTGACTCCAGAATCTTTAAGCTACTCTCTTAAGCTTTCATACAACTTTTCTTGGAACACTATGCAAGACTATTAATGAGCTGACAGTCCCAGCATGAAAAGGCACAGAAATTCATCCAGTGTATGTATTACATACAGATAGTAGAAGTAAATTCACAAACATCCCCGAATAGGCACTCCTGCAAGAAGTTAAACATACACATGCCTAATGAAGACTGAATGGACCCTACCTCATCCCTGTGAATGTCCAGCTTTACCCTTACCTTTCCATCTCATTTGAATGCTGGGAAAGCCACGAAACTGATCACGGTGTCGTTTACAACCCAACACTGACCCCAGCCCTTCATAGTTTCCAATTCACGAAAATACACGCCTGACCCTTCGGAGGCAGTAACCATCACTGGGCTCCTCCGCAGTTAGGCTGACCGTAACTACGCAAATGTTCCCTTCCCCCTTTCTCTCAATTTCCCTCTTAGCTTTGTGACCTGACTTCCTGTTCTCATACGAAAAGAAGCCTAATGGGCTTTCAGCGTTTTCTTTTTACAAGACTGAGCCCCTCTCCTAGCTTTATTCCAGTGGCTCTTCAACACAGGGCAGCGGATCCTAGCTAGTAGTAACAACGTAGGAGTTAAGGCCGAAGATATTTCAGGCCTGGGCAACATGCTGCAGAAAACCTGAAGTTTCCACACCCCAAAAAAAGTTTACAGTAATACTGTAGCCGACTTGGCCACACTAGACGTGCGATGCTCCGTCGGCGGCACCTCTGGCCATTCCTTAGAACAGATCCCCTCGCAGCAGTCACCCGACACGGCAGAGACCAAAGCGGGGCTGAAGGGCAGCGGAGGGATGCCCGCCCTGCATTTCCTCCGTACGCTTGTGGCGGTGGGGAGGACACCACAAATAAGTGACCGTCTCCCGTGCACTGACACCGGAGCAGGTGCCGCTTCCCCGGCGAGGCGCACAGTTCCCGTTCCCTGGCGCGGTGCCCCGGCCGTGCCGCAGGTAACCGAGCCCGGGCGGGCGCCGCGCCGCCCCTCCCGCCCAGCCGGCACCGTAACGTGAGGCTCTTCCATTTCCATCCCGCCTGACCGCCTGCCCGGCACACCGGCAGCCCAAAGCGTGAAACAACATCCTCCCCCGCACACCCCCTCCTGCACCTCTTTCCTCTCCCTGTCTCACCGAGGACGGCCCCGGCCGGCCCCCGCAGTTCCACCGCCGCGCCCCACGGACCCCCGCCAGCCCCGCCGCGGGCAGAGCCCAGCCCCACGGAGCCCCAGCGGGCACCGCAACGCTCTCAGGAGCGGCGGCGACACCGACCCCGGTACCCGCCGCCACGGGAGAGAGGCGACGGGGCCATAAAACAGCATGGCAAACTCACTGGTTTTCTCTCCTTTTGCCTAAGGTCCCCATGTCGGTGCCAGCCGCGGCTCCGCCGCCCGGCCGGCGGTGCCAGCAGCGCGGGGAGCGGGGCTGCGCGGGGCGGAGGAGGCCGGGCGGAGCGGCGCGGCCCCGCGCATCGCCTCCTCCCTCCCTCCCGCCCGCCTCGCCGCTCTCCCGCGCCCGTCTCGCCTCGGGAGGAGTCTGAAACCGATTCAAGTAGGGCAGCGACGGCGGCCGCCACCCGTGACGAGCGCTGGTGAAGATCTTATCGGCAGGAGGAAGTACTGAGCTGGGGCTGCTCTTCTCCGAAGCCGCCGGCTTTACCAGGTACCCACACGCGCCCCCGGCTCTCACCGCCCGGCTCTGAAGCCGCCGCAACTTTTTCCACGGAACCACTTCGGCCCGGCAGGGCAGGGCAGGACAGGTCCTGCCCTCCTGTCCTCTCCCCTCCCCTCGGAGCCAGTTCCTTCCCTACGGCGCGCCGAGCGGCCGGGGCTCACGGGGCTCAGCCGCGCCCGCGGAGCTCGCCAGCCCGCCCTGGGCTGCAGCGTGGGGCGAGCGGGGAGCACAGCCCGCAGCCAGCCCCGGGTGTGAGGGCGGGGAGGTGCCCCGCTCATGCAGCTCTGCCCGTGCCACAGGCGGCTCTCGCCCCACAACAGCCTCTCTCTGTGCCATGCTGAGGTGGAGGCACAAAACCGAGATGCCCGCCTTGACGATTGCCATTTTAAAGGCTTATCCGGCACCTTAGGCTGGTCCTCCAGTTTAATTGCAGAGCAAGGAAAGGCACCCCAGTGCTTTTCATAGTTCTTGTATTATGATTAGGAGTTTCTGAGAGCTCTTCTGAGAGTCGACGTTGTCAACTTTTCCACTTCTGAGAAGAAACGGCCAGGCAAGAAATCTCAAAGGGCAAACTCACCGTTTATACTGTAACCTCTAGTTTGTCCAAAAGCTCTTTTTTTGAGAAATACACTCAACAGAGCAGCAAAAAAGTACAAGGCCCTGGAGATGCTGCATTATCTTAGAGCTCAGTTTATGTTTTTAAACATTACTTAGTCATATGCCAATGTGCCTCAGGCCAAGATTCAGACAGATTTCATAAACTGTTTCTTTAATTTTAAGACTAACTGACAAGGTTCAGGTATTCAAAGTAATTTCCTGACAACATCCAGGGCACATTTCTCTTTAGGTTTCCAAAATGATCAATTATGCTCACTGGCTTTTCTCATAGGCAGTGATAAATACCATTATCACAGCAGGCACTGGGGCAACTTGACCTTTGCTTTGCTGAAGAATTCCAGGTGAAAGGAAAAACCTTACAGATTCCTGGCAATCACATTCAGTAGGTGACATTCTTTTTAGTAAATTGTAAGCTCATTCCTAGCGTAGAGCTTGAAGGTCACTGCGATTTAAGAAACACAAATACAATAATACATATCCAAGATCACATGTTGTGCTCTGTGGCAGTTGTGTTGTTCAGCCAATCTCCTTAGTTGAATTGTACTTCAAAGAAGTACATCCCAGCCATCTTTGCCTTTTCTTTTACACATTTTCCTTGAGAAGTTCACATACATACACAAATAAATGGAGATTTTGACAGAAGGAGTACTTTCTAGCTTTTTGGCCTGAAGGTAATCCATAAGTAAATCTCACAGTACACAATCTCATACAAATATTCAGTTGTAACCTAATGCCCAGACACCAGTCTGACATACTGATCCTTGAATGTGACATTCTTCTGATGAAATGGTCTCTTAGTGTAAAGTAGATTCATGCTAGGTTTGTGTTCTCAGATGATCAGAGATTTGCTGTGTGGAAAGGCAATGTATTTCTTCTATTCTTAGAGATTCAATCAGTAGTTAATTGCTTTAAAGTATAACTTATGATCCAAAGGAGCCATGCTAACAGAGTTACAAGATGATAATGGCTAGGATGGACCATATTGCTCCCAAGGGGACATGACTAGCTAGATATTTTTGTACTCTTGTGCTCAGATTCCTGGAAGATTTTGCAACAGTAGGAATTTACAAATTGGATTTTACCATTAGAACCAAGTGAAAGAGCCAACTTACTGCCTCAGCTCAGGCTGGATCTTCAGAGTTCAGTTGTACTTCAAGATACACCTTTTTCCCTCCAAGTTACTGCAAGTCCACAAACATAGCTTGGCCTTGAATCATAGTAAGAATAATTTTCTTAAAGCTGTGCTTTCAAATCTATCTTAAGCTCATTCAATTTGCTATTTTTCCTGGGTCAATACCTGCTCATTAGAATGGGCCAGCTAGTGGAGCATGTACTACCACACAGTGGATTGAACACAAAAATTAATCCAGACAAAAAAAAATGAACTCAGATAACCTAAATAAAAATTTTACATGTTCTGCCAAACGGTACTAATTATTTAATTCATTTCACCACCCACTTATATTAGCTCAACTGCTGCCACAACCAAACATTGGCAAGAGAGCAAGACTACACATTTTTCCAGTAGCATTTACTTAGATCTTTTTAACATAGGTCATTGTAAAAGCACAGCCTCATTCTGAAAGCCTTCCAGTGTCATTGTGGTGTGGGATCATGAATGAGAAGGTTCCTTGGCAATGACAGAGCATCTGATGTATGGTAGGTTCAGTAGACAACATTAGAAAGGCAAACCAGATAATCTAGTGTAGGAAGCAATTCCAGACAAGGAGGAAAACTTGCTAACATAATTGGGAAGAAGAACAGCAAAAAGAAACCTATGAAGTGTCACTGTATGAAAAGTCAACTTCTTTGCAAAATGTCATGCAAACTAGGTAGTAATCACAGTATTTGGATTTAACATATTGTCTTGAGTGAGAGCCTGCTAGCAATTGCACGTGAAAAACTTCATCTGAGCTGAGATATGCCACAGATGTGGCTGTCCTATATTGTCAGCCCTATTTGAGGTATCATCTGAATGTACTTCTCTGTTATAATTAAAGTTTGTAGCTCTTAAAACTCATAAAACCATTTGTTGGTTTGAGTGTTGATTTCTGTTAAAGCTAGTAGAACACTTCTAATGTCTGTTTCAAGCCTGGGTCATCTCTTTTGGGTCACCAATTCATCAAACATTTCCATTTTTGGAAAGTTGCAGAGTTAGTGAAGGTTTGGGTCTGATAACCCCACTGAGTTTATCTAAGTGCGTAATTCTCTCACTACTCAATACTGATTTCTTCTGTAAAGGTTGCTTCAGTTAAACATTAACATTCAGCAGTCAGCCTTTGGTTGAACAAGGTGAAAGAGAGACACTACTAGAATTCATGAAAGCAGAAAAGGAAAATCTTAGAAAAACTACCAGAACCTAGAGTAGAGCATGGAATACTTGGACTTGCTGGGTTTTGATTTTGCCAGAGCATTTTTTGGGTTATTTGCCCGCCATGGATTCCCCACCATTCTCAGTGAACACTCAGGCTGATCATAACAGCTACGGTGAGTAAGTTTGTTCACTTCAAATGCCAAAGGTCTGTGGGATGGATTGAATGAGTCCAGTCTTAGTAATGACCCTTGTAGGTGTAAACATGCTGCCACTTGCTGGAATGTCTGTGGGTTTTAGTCTTGGAAATTATCGGCAAGACACAGCTTGTAGGTAAAGGCAATAACTTTCATCAGACCATCTGAACAATTAAAAAGATACAAGATTTTGAGTAGACAAGGGTTTCTGTAGACAATCTCAGAATCACACAGTGTCTGAGTTTGGAAGGGACCTCAGGTCCAGCCTTCTGCTCAAAGCATGGCCAGCTGTGGGACTAAGCCTGCTTGCTCAGGGCTTTATTTAGCTGGATCTTGAAAGCCTTCAGGTCTCAAGACTGCACAGCTTCTCTGACCAGCCTATTAGAATATTTGACAGTTCTCATGATTAAAAAAAACCCTGAAAATTAAAAAATAATTATATCTAATTACTGTCTTTGCTTGTTTTGGTTTATTTGTGGTGTCTCATACTCCTGCTATGGACTGCTGTGAAAAACCTGGCTCCCTCTCAATAGCCTTCTCAGAAGTATTATATTACCTGATCTAATGAAAGGCATTATCCATACCTAAAAGTCTTGCCTTGACTGTGTCTTTAAGCCACTACAGTTATGACAGTGTTACCATGTGGAAAGGCCCTTTGAAGACTTGCCAACTTCAAAATTCATGTCTCGTGTGTATGGGTGTTGATATTGCCTTTGACCATAAAACAAGATACAGTTTCTTTCATAGTACCTCTGCATTAATTTAAATCATAGTATGGATATGTAGCAGGGGCAAATGAAGAGACATACTGATGGGAGTTGTCTTTTTCAACTGATTTGGTTACAGAAGTTAGATGGCTTGTAGTCACTAGGGGATGAGGATTGGAGAAGTAAAATTATTGTCTGATGACTGAGAGAATTGAAAACTGCTTATGCATCTTCTATGGGCTCTAAAAAGTTCCTTGCCCTTCAAGCAATGATGCTGAAAAGAGCTTTCTACATATTTATTTGCTGTATTTCTCAGTTGCTGACTGGTCATTCTTTTACCTGCAGAAATTGCAGAAATCTGCATTCAGTAATGAAAATTAAATAACAACCTTGTTCTTCAATCATGCAAAGGACTAAGTAATGCTAATTAGTTTTTTTTTAAAAAGTCCTCATAGCCTCATTTTGAGTACTACAACTTATGTGGCACTTCCCTTGTGCCTCCATTCCCCCTTTTTAAATGGCAAAAAATGTCCTTTTAAATGTCCTTCACAACATTGAGAAATAAAGTCTTTTTTTATATATATATATATATATGTATATATATATATGTATATATATATACAGTTGTGTTGGTGAATATTTTTCCAATTGCTTAGTAATATACTCTGAAAAGAATTGCATTTATGCTTGTGAAAGTGCTCATATATACCAGGAATACACGAGTGCATGATTTTGCAACCCAAATTAGATGTTTTACATTCAGTCCAGGAAATTTGTGACTGATGGATAGAATATATGCATCAGGCAGTGCATATAGCACTCCAGTTTCATCAGTACCCTGACTGGGATTCTGAGCAGAGACAAATCACCCCAAAATGGCCAAATTCCTCTTCCCTTCTTTTCAGACAAATCTTGCAATATGAAGTGAGCCAGCACAGTAAAATTTAGATATTTCTAATTTTTAATAACTTATATTTTCCTTCTGTTTTCACTCTGGATTCCCTCAAAGATTTAAAAATCATCAGAGAGTCTAAAATTTACTTTAAGAGCTATGCCTAAGTTTATCATTGGTTGTATGTACAGATAATTTGCATGTTGCTGATTTGCAACAGTCTTGTACTGTCAGCTATGTATAACTAAAGCTTAGATTTTGTTGTTGCTTTTAATCAAGGAAACTTTTAACAAAAGTGGACTAAAATGAATTCTTCCAGTAAAATGTAGAAAAAGCAATGAATACATATCTTGATAATATATAAAAATATCAAGAAGCCTGGTGAGTTAGAAATTGTTACTAACTGGTGACATTCTTCTGAGTAGAATCACACTGATTTGTGTGGCTTTCAGGCTCAGTCCCCAGCCTTTCTACTGATTCAAGATTTTTATATTTTTCTCTTTAGGAGAACACTGAAATACAGTAAACATTGATCATCTGCGAAAACAGTCATCTGCCTACCTTGCATGAATTTCAATTGCACACAGTGGGGCAATATGCAGTGAAAGACAATCATATTGCAAACAGAAATCTGTATTCTGTATCAATAAACTCAAAATCACATTAAATTCTGGCATCAGGGAAAGACAAAAGTTTTATTTACTAGAACTGAGTCCCACAGTATTGTCGTCAGAACTTCTATTTCCCTCCAGTAGTCCATAGCAAAGTAGCTTTCTTTCCTTTATGGTCTTTCAGAATTAACACATTTGATCAGTGTTGATTTGTATGCTTATGTGTAAATAGAGTTTACCAATTGATTTTGATAAGAATTGTAAAAAACACCTTATTTCTTAAAACACATGTATAAATTATGGATAGATAAGGTGAAAAACAGCTGGTACTCTGGCAATAAGTGTCCAGAAACCTCAAGATACAGAAAGGAAAAGCATAACAATACTACTAAGAATGCTTCTTTTTGGTTCACCATCTGATTTAAAAGAACAAAATAGCTACTTAAACAGGAAGTAGATACCATCATCCCAAATTCCCTTTGTAAACATTTTCCAAGGAGACAGTGATTAGCTACTTCCTTTACAGGATATCTCTTGGTCAGCAGCAAGAGGCCAGACACCACTCTCTAGAATTATCCTAAGTGTATTGTTTAAACATTTTAAAATAGGTTTCACAGTTAAAGTGTTGTGGACATAACAGTCCCTCTGAAAGTATAACAGGATGAAAGTTGGGCTCACAGAAGTGTTGGGGTTTGGTCTCTTTAATTTAATATTTACTTAACTTTTTTCTAAAATTACACTGCTCCTTCAAGTTGGAAAGAAATGTAGACATGGTTTCCATGTGCTTTGTTTCTGTCAGAGCTCCTTCAAAGTTTCCAGACTGAGGGGATAAAAATTAATTTTGCTGCTGCAGTGTTCAAGGTCAGTATTAATAATTTTGCCCTTGTTATTTTCAGCGACAAAGTCAGTGGCAGGGATTGTGTGAACAAGTAGGAGTGACAACTCCTGCTGACTGGGAGGTGAGAAGAAATGGAGTCACTGGGGTTTCACAGGCTGTGGGTGTGGTAAGTGGTGTTTCTCTGCCCTTGCTGATCTCATCTGCACGGCAGGAACTTTTTCCAAGAGGATTTCACCCTGAAATGCAGGGTTGTGGTGATTTGAACCGAACACTGAATTAAATGCTGAAGATGTGAGTGGAGATGATACACTGCACGGACAAGACCCATTCTTCTCTACTCAGGGACACTCCTGTTCCATCACTTTAAGGGAAAGGTTCTTTGCTCTTCTCACCAGGTTTTGCTTGCTCCTCTCTCTGTTTCTCTGATATGTTCATTTTGTGAGAAGAAAGGGAGAGGATAGGGAAGCAGGAACATCTTCCCTCAAACCCATTCCAGCAACTCATCGAGCCCATGGCTCTGGAGGATCACAAGGAATAACCAGGCTAAGAAAGTGTGGCTACAGGTAATAGTGGCTGCCAAGGGCTGGCTCTCTTCTGTTGTTAGTGGTACAGGAACTAACAGTGAGTTGACTGTTATTTAAAGGGAAAAAAATAGTCTTCATGTGGGCTGCAAGTGGTAAATTTACCAGCCATGTGTGTGCATGAAGGGAAAGATTAAGCTCTCTAAGACTCCATTTTTCTCTCATGTGCTCTCTTGTTCTCAGTCTGTATACTTATGGCTAAACCTGGAGGCTCTTTGTTCCACCTGTACTGCTGAAGGAAAGGTGGTAGACTGAGTAATTTAATTGTTGCCCTTTCAGCTGAAGAGAACTGATACTTCATAATATATTTGGAGAATATATTTTTATTGTTAGAAAAAAATCCTGTTTTTTTATCAAAGCTGTGTACAAAATTTGTTGCACACCACAGTACTGTGTTGAACTTCTTTGTCCCTGAAGAATATAATCAGGATAGGGCGATACACTGGTCAGGCTCTATAGTTCTTACATCATCAGTTATGATGAACTAATGAAAAGGTGAAAATACCTTGAAGAGGTGGGGGAGCCAAACTGTTCTCAGACCATTTAGAGGAGAATATTTAACACTCCTCTGTTGATACCATCAGACTTATACTTACAGGAAGGGAATGTAAAACCTGTTCCTCAGTTTTCTAGATTTAATAGACACTTTGAAATAAATGCTGTTGATCAAGCACAACAGGATAACAGGATCAAGAAAATGAATGCAACAAAGAAAATTCTGAGTAAGCAAAGAGAAAATGGACATTGGTGGTCCATTGTGGCTAGATGTCAAATGAGTAGAGGGCAATGTCAATTACCAAGACCTAAAATGGTGTAAATTTTCCTGAACTCCTAAGATTCTTTCCTTTTCCCTGTTTTATATCTCCTTACCTTTTCAACTTTAAAGCAATGTGTATTGTTTCCTGTTTTAAAGAACTGCTCAGAATAGGAATATTGTCAAGTATTACTGTCACTTTTCTGGATTAGAAGCCCTACCTTCTTCACTTTTAATCAGGGAGAGTAGCTGTAGCAGCACTGAACAAACTGTAATGGTGAATATATATCAATTTCAATGTTCTGTAGCATATCAATAATCATTTGAGGGTATTTAGACACCAATTCACCGAACATATTTAAATGTACTCTTATTGTAAAATGCCAAACAGGAGGCTGAAAATTCATATGCTGAAAATTAATCTTGTTTAAAATACAGCCTTATTTGTTAGGAGCTCCTCTAGGGGCAATATTAAGGGGTCCTTGTAAAGCCCTAGCCCAAGTATAGTTAGGTTCAGGAACTTAGTTGCTAACTATGTGTGTCTCTGTGAATATCTAACTTAGAAAACAATGCACAATTGGTAAGATATGCCGAGAATTTTTAGTGCGAAGATTTCTGGTTGTCAGTCTACCAGTCTACAAGACAGCTAGGTAAAATATTCAAAGCTTTTTGTCGCCTCAAGTAGAAGGTCTTTCAAAATTGTTAGTTTGCAGCTTTTTATTTTGTCTCTTCAATCTGTGAAAAAGTCAACAGTACCTTTCTCTATCCCAGCTGAAACCAGGAAAAACACTTCTGAAAGCTTCTTAAATCCTGCAGTATAAACATGAAGTCTTACGACAACCTGAAAATAATACAGTAGTGAAAATCAGAGATTTTATTTCTGTCTGAAGGGTGATTTTTTGTGTGTGTTCTCCCTACCTATCTACCTGTCCTATTTTATCACTTCTTTGGAATTTTGAAAGGAAGGTCTGTTAATATTTGCTCAGGATGACTCACAGGTTAAAAAAAGTATGCTATTTCTTTGTCAAATAAAAGCACATTTTAAAATTTGCATTTAAACTTAGTATCTATCTTTAAAAGCTCAGAAAACAAAGAGGAGGGAAAAACACTGTCAGTAAACTGTGTGACTAATGAGTCAGAGTAACTGAACTAGTGTTAACAATGCAGATTGGTTTATGTCACTTTTAAGAGCATGCCACACAATATTCTCAGCATCAGTAACAGAATATTATTTAAGACTGTGGACAAAAGAAAAGTTTAATGCGTAGTTCCCTAGTAGAACAATGACAATAAAGAAATTGTGCTTAGATGGACATGTCGGATTCTATCAATACTCAAGTCACTGTTTTAAATGTTGCAAAGTATTTGTATTCAGATAGAAAAGTTGTTTAAGTGCTTTTGTCTCAGTCTGTGGTTGTGACAATGAAAATTAGTTCAAATTCTTAAACAAAATAGGTCTGTATACCCCTTGGCTTTTTTTGAAGGCTAAATGGCAAAAAATAGATAGTAGCACACCGTTGGAATAGTTGCCATTTGGGTTTCAGAGCCTTATACCTCTTTAACCTAGCTTTGATGATTTCTCAGGCATCCAGCATAAAAATGCACTGAGTATGGAGGATTCAGTTCCACCCACAAGTGGGAAGCATGCACATGCCATGCTGACTTTACAAAACTATTCATCATCATTAGAAGTTGGGCAAGTATGTAGATGTGCTAGACCATCTCATTTTCATGCAAATTTCCAAGATGGTGCTGTACTAATAGTTGTGGTGAACTAATAGTTCAGAGAAGTAGATATGATTTTAATGTTTGACATGCTTCCATAGAAAATTGTTCCTTTGGAGCTGTGCAGATTGCCAAACATATTTAGCTGTACCGTAGAGAACCAACGAGTTGTTTAATTGGTTTTTTTCCTTTTGTTTTCATGTTTTATTTTAATTGCCTGTATTTACTTATATACAGTATGAGTTTCTTTGCAGCCACCTTTTGTCGCTGTTGAGCCGCTAGCTGAGGAATGACCCAGGTTCTCAGACAAGGAAAGAGAGAAGAGCCCTTTATTGTTTTGATTTCTATATATATAGAGTTTACAGAGGTCACCCAGATTGGTCAGCCCGAGACCTCCCCCTAGGCCCAATTGGCCAAGCCCGAACTGACCCAATCCGGAGACGCTGTTTGCAAAACATCCAAACTTTATCTTTGTTTATGAAATATAGCAAAATGTTCTCACGGGAAGGACCTGTGCTAGCCACAACCTTTTCAGGCATTGCTTGTATCCCTCAACACTACTGTCTTCATTTACCTTATTTTCCTGATCCTTGAACTCTAATCTTAGTGGTTTTGGAAACATCAGGAATAAGAGGAAATTCAGGAAATTACTCCAGCTATTTAACAGGTTTATCTCAATCATGAACCTTTTCTTCCTCATTTTGGTGCCATTTATGTATAGATCAGAACATGTTGGGGTTTTTTAAAAATTTTATTTATCTGTTGTGCGAATATCTCCTTTTCCTGTTTTATTTCTTTGTATCTCATCTGTCCTTTGGCTCTCACAAGACACATTATTTAAAAAAGCCATTATTGAAAGCACTTTACAGTTGGTTTATGGAATATGTTTTGAAAAACAACAATACCTTCCCAGTATACAAAGTCCTTGTGCTACCTTTTGAGTAATTGAACACTATGCTTTTTGCAAGCCTAATTATTTTAATATTTTTTATACTTTGAAAAATTGCTTAAATGAATCTTGTGCTTGAAGCTGTTTAACTTTGCTAAACCTTTGTCAGTTTGTTTTATCTTCCGTGGGCATATGGTGGTAATTCCTGATATCCTGACAATTTTAATGTAGTTAATCCCACAGAGCCTGGGGCAATTAAAGAACTAGCAGCATGGTCATTTTACTATTGAGCAACTGTTCGGCGGAATTGTTTTTTGTCTCAGCGCACCGAGACAAGTATTTTGTCTTTCAAAAGAGTATTTTGTCTTTCAAAATCCTTAAATCCAAGTTAAAATTCTCAGTATCCTGACACAGCTGCTTCCTTAGTCTGGTGGCATCTAAGCTGTGTTTCTGGTCAGACTAGTAAACCCCCAACAATCAAAACCCATTGGCTATTTGTTCCCCTGGATATGTTGCTTAAATCTCCCCTTCCTGAGGAAGTGTTCTGGTAGTTGGCAGTGTTAATGCTTGTTTGTGTGCATTCCCTGTGCACACCAGGCTCTTTAATTATTGAATAGGAGAGAGTGAGAGCATCCTACCCTACAGCCTGGCATTTAAGACGTTAAGATAAGATTTGAACTTTTACAAACAGTGGAAGGAATTGAACTTAGGCATCTCATAGAATGATACCATGAGTGTCAGAGCATGGTCTATGTGCAAAAGCATCATTATTAAGGCTCCTAGTATCTGAGCCCTTGAATTTAAATACATCACAAAACCAGACTTAAATTCCTTGCCCTTTGAAGGGAATTTGTCTTCAGAATAAATCCCATAAACTCACATTAAAGCAAGTGCCTCTATTTAACAGAGACCCCTTCTGCACCTCAGATGATGTTTTAGGATAAGATCTGTCAGAAAGAATGACCATTAACTATGTTCATTTGCTCCTGGCTCAGAATGCAGTCTGTGGTCAATCTGAGTAACTTCAGGTTCTGGATTCTGGTCCATGGCCAAGCACCTAAAATGGCATGTTACTGCTTGTAACTGATAGTCAACATTGTGTTTCATGGTTAAAGGTCACAAAAGAAAGCTGTGGAAGAGCAAAATACTGATTTTAAAAGTAAAAAGATGATGCTAGTGTCTCAACTAAGCCAGACTTCCTCTCTAAAATATTTCATCATAATCCAATAAATATGTCTTAAGCATTCTGTTGACTTATGCTTCCATCTTTCCTTAATTACATCACTCTCACATTGCAGTTGTATTGCTGCTTCTGTATGAAAGTACCACCCTTTTAAAATGTGTAATCGCAGTAATTGCACAATTAGCTGTATTCATTACTATAGCAACAAGAATAAAAACGTTCCCTAGCCCATCCTATGTAAAAAGGTCTTAGCTTCTCTCATTGCATTTTATTCTTATGCTATGAATATGAGTGTGCATGACAGAATGGAAATTGTGTGCTTTGGTTTGGTTGAAGGCTGCTCACATTAGTGAGGCAGAGAGAACTGAATTATACTGGAATGCTTGTTTTAAAAGGTGAAATAAAATTTCAGACCTGCTCAGGAGTACTGAAATGAAACATATGTACCCTCTCTCCAGCTTCAATCATACACTCTTGGCAGGGTATCTCACCAGCAGGTCAGGGAGCAGTGCTTGTAAAGAAGCAAGTCAGTTCCAGCATGAGACACAGGCTCAAACTGAATGCATTCTAATGTTAGAACTTAAATAATTGCCTTCCTTGATTCCCAATGAGGCCTTGTCTATGCTGATATTTTTTATTAGACCTTGCCTCATTATGACATCTGAGATCACTAACATAAATATTCTCCATCATGAACATAGCTTCACCCCAGTTTTGATCTGTTTCCTCCTTCTTCCTTTAAGTACAGCAGTGAAGCTTTCTGCTGCCATCAGTTTTACTCTCTGAAGGATAATCTGGAAATCTGATGCCATCCATCCATGAGAAGTTATTCCAGTTCATTATTTTATTATGAATAACACTGTATTTGGCTTTCTTCCTTTAAGCCTCAGTTCCTAATGTTGCGTTGTTTTGTGAGGTTTCATTATGTTGTTGGGTTTTTAATTAATGGATTTCTTAATACTCAGGAAACTAAAACCTAACTGAAGAAAGTGCATGGTTCTGTTAACACCAAAACTAAAATAGTATGATTTCTATCACATGAATTTTCATGCTATCAGGCTACAGGCTGGCACCTACTACTGTCCCCCTGTTTTCACAACATTAGTATTACATTACCTTTGAGACCAAGACTTTTGAATTACTTTATCTGTGAGACCAATACTTTGTGTCCAATTTGCTAGTTTGCCAACAGGTTCGAAAGTTACTACCAGAACATGTGTGCAGCCACCCATACACACCCACCGTGATTGCACAACTTTCATTTCCTTAGCAAACCAGACTGAAAACAACAGACAAAACCAGAGAACTCAAAACTATTTCTCCTAATCCAATATAATATCCACATTCTAGCAAGTGAGAGAAATGGAGTATTTCGTTTCCCCTGTAAGTCCTACCTGTATAAAGCAGCTTCGTTCACTGCTTATCAGGCTCAAATGCAGGAAATCCTTTTTTTGCTGTAGTCAGTTGTGTAATTTTGGTCAAATTCTTGTCTCCCTCATCTCATTTCCCCTTTTACCTATTTAGAAACAGTATGGTCAAGGAGGAAGAAGCACTTTGTCCATGTCTTTACAGTGCTTAGCATGCTGATGCCCATGAAACACTCCAAAAATCAATTCATAGTGCAACATTTCTTCTGTGCATTATTGTATAAATAACCAAAACAGAAACATATGAGGACTCCAGTCACCAAAACACCAGAAAACAGAGCTGTTCACAGCAACATTTTTGAAATCTTCCTGCAGATTACAGGGGATTTGTTTTTTGACTGTGTGGCCAAATTTAAGCTAGTATAAACTTTTCTGGATCATTTAAAAGAAAAAAGAAATCAAATAAGCTTTTCCTTATAAAGAATTAATCTAAATTACTAGTTTCTTCTATTCTTAAGCACCCTTCCTAAGGATTCTTTTCCTAAGCAATCATTTATTTGACTTGAGAAAATACAGGGATCCTAAGAAGGAATTAGTCTTTTTTCCCCCTAAATTGAGATAAAAATTACATTGAGAAATTCTGTCTGGTTTTGATGTTGATGGTGGTATCAGCAGGTGCTGATAACTGAAGTAGAATTTTTTAAGTTCAAAAGAACTATGCAAGCCTCGCTCACTCAGTACCTTACTATAAACAGATCAAGGGATGGGTTCTGTGATAAAGTTGTAAGGGCACACCATACCCTACACCCAGTTATGTCAGAAAAAGGGACAAGTTTTCATCCACACTGCTTCTCTGAGGTGCTGTTCAACTGTGCTTTTCTTTCAGCACGGACTGAAACTACGGATTTGCGCCTTAGGTTTAACATCTATAAATAAGGATTCTGAACTGTTAAAAAGCTAATCTTGGTTTCACCATAACTAATGGAGTCTCATTTTGCATGAAAAATGTGTTCTGCACTTTGAACTAATACAGCAGTGATCCCACAAAGCCTGTGCAAATTATGAGGGACAGTCAGTGAAACTTAAGCTTAGTTTGGATTAGATGTCCATCATTCTCAGTTTATGTTAAACCAGCAACAAGTTTTACATTGACAGAGTCACCTACTTCCTCCAATTACTTTGAGGTCTATTTCTTCCATACAGTGTGTTTACAAAGGACTATTTCTCTTTCATGCACTATTTTAGGAATTTCCAATGTTCAAAAACTTCTGATAATTTTTCCTATCTGATAGATAACTAATCAAAGTTTTCTCCTGATTCATAATTGGAATTAAGGGAAAAAGCTTTGATGAGATGTGACTAGCACACACAACATCAATTAACAGCCAATTACTAAACAATTCTTCTAAGCTGGCATTACCTGATGCTGCCTGCAAATTAGTACAAAACATAGTCGCAATGAGTGCAGTTAAACTGAGGATTAAGGCCTGGAATAATGAGAAGCAAATATGTTGCCTGTGCTAGGAATGTGAGAACTGTCATTCTAGAATGCATCAATGCTCTTGCCTTTCAGCATCTCATCTTGCATTTTCAGCATATGTCCTTGTTGACTTTATTATAGGCTATTTTCTACTTAGACTGCTGCTTAGGAAAGAATCCCAAGAGGTGGAGTCCAACTTTGTGATAAATGCAACAGTACTATCATGGAACAAGACCTCTTCAGATCCCCTAAATGGAAAAAAAGTCACATTGGGGCTTAATTCTATTTCCACCTTTTTTTTTTCTGTTCAAGTGTCATGTGATCTTTGAAGCAGCACATTGTGCAAATTTTGTGCACCAGCTACAGAACAGTCTGTTCTTAAAAAACGGGTAATGCCTCTGTATACCAAAGAGCTGTAGTATCAGGAAACTGATGTCAGGAAAGCCTATAAAATACCCCACACAGATGTTTTCTGTCACCTAGATACCTGACACTTGCACCGACTAAGCTGTACATGAAGCAGAGAAGACTTTTTTTCAGGTCTTGGGCAGGATAACAGAAATATGAGTGTTTTTAGGACAAATCCTTACACCTGAAATAAAAGTAGTTGATGTGTAAAAATGTTCAGATGACAAATATGGGAAATAAACTGAAAACACAGAAAATACTATTTAAAATCTTTGGGAAAAAAAAAGCACAAATATTTATCCTTTCTTATCAGCAAATTTCTGAACAAATGTAATTTACCAAGCTTTGCACATTTATAAAATATACCTCCTAGCTTCACAATTC
Source organism: Entomyzon cyanotis (assembly GCA_024500445.1). Classification (NCBI taxonomy): domain Eukaryota; kingdom Metazoa; phylum Chordata; class Aves; order Passeriformes; family Meliphagidae; genus Entomyzon; species Entomyzon cyanotis. The sequence continues at coordinate 30,846,964 of JAKEPQ010001030.1, forward strand.
TGCCATTTCTTAAACATTCATCATTAGACTTACTTCATATCTAAAAATGACTCATGCACTTATATGTAGAATTTCAATAACATCCTGGTTGCTAGGGTACATGTGATTACTCTGACATATAAAGTATCTGTTAGAAATGGATTTTCAAATAATATAATCATCAAATTTGTAGAATTTGTTTATTCAATAAGTATTTTTACCAGTAATTAATTATGCAAAACATCATGACATTTTATGCCTTTAAATATTTAGTTGTATTGCATACGATGGCTAACAGACACACATGACATTTTTTTTCCACTTCAGTAAACAACTTTTTATTTCTGCCATATGCATGTGAAACAGTAGTTTCCTGGGTGATTTTCCTTGGCTTGTTTTTTCCCCCACTGTCCAACTCTGTCAACATTGTGGCTTGTCTGTTTTTTGTCTTTTTTCAAGCTCCTCCTAGCTTTTTCTGAGGACCAGTAAAAAAAAAAAAATCACCTCAACTATGCATATGGGCTTTGATACATACTTCTATGTCTTAGAGCTATCAGCTTGTTTATGCACATAGCACTGAGTTTGTCCCTGCACTAACTGCTTCTTGGCAGAGCCTGGGGAGATTTCCTGGTGCAGTCACTCCTCTGTTAGTCCAACCTTCTCCAGAATTCATGCTTGTGACATCATCTGAGCTTTGAGGCCAGAGCTATCTCTGCCACACTACTATTTAATATTAATTTGTGTCCTGGAAAACCTGTGGTAAAAGAACACTAAACCTGCAAAGTTGTGGGGTTGGCATGTGAGAACACCAGAATTCATACTTTCTGTAAAACCAGAGCTTGGTTAAGTGAATTACCTTTTTTGGTTTTGTTGCAAAATTGAAACAATTATAAAGTACATTCATTTTATGTCAATCCAATATACTTTCTTCCTTTTAGCCAAAGTATATTTTTCTTAGTTGGATTCACAAAAAATACTTAATTATGATTTTATTCGTTTATTCCATGGAGCACTGTAAACATTTGGTCTTTTCCATTTTTTTACATTTATTTTGGTCTTGATTTTCAAAATAAAACTTAAAAAAATATTTCATCATTTATCATAAACATTTCATCATAAACAAAATCTTTTGCCCTAATAATAGCAAAAAAATATTTTCGTTCTTCTGCCTCTTAGCATTATCAGATTCAACTAGTGTTAGTACAGTAGAAAAAGATATTTTTTATTATTAAAAAATAAACCTTGATTTACAGAAATGCTTATTTTGGTCTGTAGGTAAGTAGGCATCAATAGACAGTATGTACCTAAATAAGCACATATTATTTCTGCAGGACTCCTGCCTGATGACTGTAGAGTCAGTGGACATGATACTCAACGCTCGCTAATTATTGAGAACACAATGTGGTGAGGGAGAAAAGTGGCATTGAAAGGGAAAGTGCTGTTACCTGGTGTTATTACTGGAGCTCTTAAAGTAGGTCAGTCTTCAAACAATACTTGTTTTGTCATTTCATTTAAAAGCTTAGTTGGGGGATACAGGAGTGTGATAATGTAGTTTGCTGACAGCAAAACCCATGTCTCTCACTAACACAGAAGGCTGCAATGTCCAGGAAGACCTGCATGACTGTAAGAACTGGAATCATATACAAAGGACAAATTCTTCGGGACTAATACTGAGAGTTTCTGTTAATTTGTGAGCTTACTGACTGGAAACAGCTGTGGAGGGGACACAGTGCTTGATCACAGAATGATTTATGAGTCACTGGTGTGATACACCTGTAGGAGAGGCGAATGTGCCTGGTGACACTGGCTGTGGCAGTGTTGGAAAGCACTTGTGTTATTTGATGGGCAGGAGCTATCTCATCTACCATAGCTCTAGGCACCCAAGCTCAAGAGAGATGATTTCAGAGTGAAACAAATGTTACAGAAGGAGGTGCTGCATTTCTCTGCTCTAGTCCAATCTGTCACAAAATTCTTGTTCATTTAGCTGAATATGTGAGATTTCATCTAAAAGAAGAACATGAGCACAAAAATACATAGAAACTTACCATGGTTCAGATTAAGCATTAGAAGTTTCTGGCAAAATGATCAGTAAAATCTAGACATGAATGGGTTATAGCTTTTTCTACGGTGGGCAAGCAATTCAATAATCCTTAAAATAAATTTGGAACATTTAGGAAAATAATTAGATTATGTGGTAGGCTGCAATTGCAGGTTAGGTTTAGCAACCCATAACATACATTAGGTCTGATAGTTCTATGGTCCTACAAGTAGTCTGCTATTTTCTGCAGGTTACTGTTTCACTGATTATTTACAGTTTATTGCAGTCTGCACTGAATACAGAAATTAGCTTCCATTTTACAATTTCTGATATTATTAGTTTAGTAAATGTTGAAAGAAAACCCATTTATATTGTGATAAGGAAAACCAAAGTGCTAAGAATAAAATGCAAGCAGTTAGATCAAATAATGTTGTATGTCCCATGTAAGATATCTATAATTTTCTTTCCCAAATATTTAGAAATTCATATTAAAATCATGCTTATCACTAACTTCTGCTGAGGTAGCTCAACTCTACTACAAGTCAGATCATAAGTACCTTATTTTTTTCTGTGTCTTTAATGATACCTAGATATCAGAACTGTATGGAAGAGGCAATTTAATCTTCCATTATGTTCTAAAACACTAGTTTAAGCTGTAGCAAAATACCATATTTCTTTTCACCTGCCTTGTCCCTATCAAGTGGAGATGTTTCTGCGAGCAATGTTTTGTCTCAAGATGACTCTTAAGGTTTGAAACTGAAATGATGCTGAGATGCAAGCTATGCAAAGGGCTTAAATAAATGAGAAGGCTGAATTAGTGTAATTTGTTCATTGCACTATCAGTCTGATTATTTGATCGCTGCTCTGATTATTGTCTGCCTGAGTCTTGCTTAGAGGATAAGCACCCACAGGCTCTATTTCCACTCTGCAGGGCTCCAGTGGTAGTGCCAGTCTGAGGCACTGTTGTCTTTGCCATGCCTGGATATCCATTTCTCCTGTGCTGTATTCCACATGCCCTGCCTCATATCTGACTGTGGGACTGCACTGCGAACGATGTCAGATGACTGATGGACCTTGTTTGTGCATGTTTTCTTTCTTTTTAACATAAATAATTCAAGCCCTCCGTTTCACAGAATGACTGATGCTTTGGCCTAACCTGGAAGGGGGACATGCACCACCACATGATCCACTCCAGGAATGATTGACCTGAATAATTCGTCATGGAGTATGTCTGTGTTGGACACCAGAGGTCTGACCATTGCCTGGGGAGACAAAAGACTGTAGTCTTTCTAGTTTGATAAAAGTGGCTGTAATTATTACAAAATTACCAGATGAAACAAGTTTTAATCAGAGCAAAAAAATCCACACCATCATCTTGGTGAATTTAACAAAATCTGAAAAGATTGCTTATAGGTTGATCCTATTATTTAATCTTTTTGGTCTGCACAAGTCTAGGATGTAATTTAATGCAGGCCATATGATTTATCTTCACTTGATTTTACTCTCAGAAATGGTTCTATCTTGGTAACTGAAATTTACAGGAATACCTAGCTAGTGGGAAACAGTAGCATGAAGAACTTCAGCCCAAATAGTTGCAGTTTACTAGTTAAACCCAAGAAAAAAGTAATTTCTTATTATGGAAAATCATAAGGATTATAACACAAAATGCTAACCCTGTAAGCATTGCACTTCTCATCCTATTAAAAGAAAAAGGAAGGAATATTGTTTTTAAGCTGTGGTTTTACTCAGCCGCTACATGCTCTGCTTTGGTTTTGACATTGCATGTATAAGCGCTTCTAAAAACTGTGATCCAGTAGGTGCTTTTAAAATGGGCTTCTGAGAAATCTTTGTGCCTGACAGGTAGTGATTTTGTAAAATCTGACAAAATGAGAGCATTAACCTCATCACCAGATACCAGCTTCTTCTTCAACTCTCTTTCTCAGTCATGTGCAAGAGGTTTCTGTTTAGTCAGAATTCCTGAACAGTCAGAACTGAACTTTTCTCACACTGTAAGGTGCTGCAGGTGGCACACGTGCATTTGAAAAAAAGTTTTCTGTCAGATATTGATTGAAATCTTGGATTTATGCCAAAATTCATGTTCATGCACTTCCTGCTACATTACTGTACCAAACTCACCTGCCATATGCTTTAACCAAAAGAGTAGTTTTTTGATACCATGCCTTTCTAAGAGAAGGTAAAAAATTGCCATTTTAGCAGATGAATTAATTATAGTAAAAAATTATCTTTATTTTTGCATATGCTTCTTATTGGTATCATGTAAGGCACATGAAAATTTACATTTCTGCAATAGATAGACTCTACCTTTGTGTTTGTATGGCATGTAACACCTGAAAAACTACACTAGATATCTTTAAAATAAATTCTACAACTGAGAATTATATTTAATTCATGGAACAAATTAGACGAGGGAGAGAAGGGAGTAAAGTTCTGTGTAGAGAAGACAAAACTACATTTTATTGAAAAAAATTGCCAGGACTTGCTCACCTAACACAAATTTTGTCCTATGAGAAATACTGCTTTGGTTTCACTTCTTTCTCTTCCCTGATCTCACTCTCCTCTCAGAGAATTTAAGAATTTAACTCCGTACCCTGTAATCTCCATGATTCACTGATTAAACTTAGCCACCAAAGCATATAAGTAACACCATTTAAAAATTCAATTAAAAAATCAGCCTGAAATTCTAGCCTACTGTCTAGAAAAATCAGCTGATTACCACACCACTATATACACAAGCATTCAGATGAAAGACCAGGGCTGTGGACCATAACCAATTAGACACATCTCTTTTTGCTGAGTGCATGAGATAATGCACAGGCCCAAATATTGTTTTCCTACAGCATGTCAAAAACTAAGATGAGAACAGACTAGATTATGTATCCTATTTGTATTTACTTTCACCCTCAAGAGCAAAATGTAATGTATATGTTTGTAACAGAAAAAAGCCCTTTCAGTGAGAGCCTAAGTTGCCTTGCATTCGATATTAAATTGCATATTCAAGAGACAATTTCCACTATAATTGGAAGAAGCAATTTTCAGAAATTACTACAGATGAAGTACATAAAATTTCACATGTTATCAGCGGTGTTTCTGAGCTTTGTAATTCTTGATTAAAGAAGAAGCTATGTCACCCAGCATTAACCCAAAGAAAAATATATATCCTTGGGCTCTGAGGAGATCTTAAATAGTTGTTCACTTTACAGCATGAGTCTGTGTTGGAACTAAAATGAAAAAGAAAGAAAAAGAACAAAAAGTTCTGTAAGGAAACATCAAAGGCCATTAGAGAAAGAGCTTTTAAAAAGAAGACAGTAGCGTATGGAAAAGTAATCAGGCACTGCTATAGAGAGAAGAATAATTTTGAAAGTAATAGAACATTCAAAAAGCATAAAACTCGTCTGTGAGGTGTCTTCTCTTTAGTTAAAAGCTATTTTTAAAAGGTTTACTAAAGGAAAATGTCTCTGAATTTATTATTTTCAATGGAAAATAACATTGTTCATATAATGCCCCTATAGGTAATATCTGGTTGTTGTAGGCTGAAAATATATATTTTTTTCTTTATATTTCTCTTTATATATATTTAAAGAGAAATATAAATATTCTTCTATATTTCTCTTTTTATATATATATATATAAAAAAAAAATATATATATATATTAAAAAAAAATATATATATATATAAAGAGTTCACTGGGTCAACCATTTAAATGCATTTGAATAAAACTACCAGAAACTCCATGTGGCTTTGAAAATAAGAGAACATTTTAATTAAATGGAAACATTGATTGACAAAAGAATGGCTCAATTTTGTTACTTTAATGAGTTATTTTTACATTTAATAACTTAGACCATTTACCACTGAGGTTGATGATTTTTTTCTTAAAGTTGTTGTTAAATAGTGTTCTTCTCCATTTAACCTTATTAAATCTTTAAATAGATATTCTTGCATTTCTCCTTGATGCTAAAAATGGCTTCCCTGAGAACATACCATGTAGTAAATTTTTAAGTATTGAAAATTTAAAGTGGCCTAAAATGCGCAGTGTCATTCTGCACCTAAATCCAAACTGTTACAAATAGTAATGCTGTCTGAAATCAGGGCTCATTTTGTGATGCACATCTTTCCTTTTAGAGATGCTTTCTCTGGTAAGTGAGCAGCAGCACAACTTTACCCAGTCACCCAGCATTGCAATACAGTAAGGATGAAGCAAAGCACAAACAGCAGGGGACATTTCAAATTAAAGGGCCCATTAGGCTCTTCATTCCTGTAGGCTCTTTAGAAAATTCAGTTACAAGGAATATCATATCCAGCACACAATGTTTTATATAGCATACCACAGTTTGTTTGGTTTTGATCTAGTTCTTATCCTCCTATACTATCAGCTTGATGTGTTACAAGTAGGCTAATGTATAGCTACAATTAATTGCATTTGTCATTGAAGAATAAATTAAAATACTAGACTTGGGAAGTGTGTAATCCAGAGCAAGTATGATTATAAAGCAGGACACTATTAACTCAAATGTTAATAGATATATTATCAATTAAATACTAGAAAAAAAGGTTTTTTTAACTGAGGCTGTTTTTGAAAGGTATTTCCAGACATTACCACATTTTAATTTTGTACCTTTTTTTCATTATCAACATTTGAGAATATTTGAATCTGTAAACAAGTATTAATAAACCATGTCAAAGAGTGCAGAAATACAAATATAAGTTCCTAGTTTATTTCTCTCAGTTCCGATTTTTGTTTTGAATTGCTGTTTTAAGGCTGCTCAGAATATTTGCCAGGGTCCAACAACTCATATTTTACTGAAAGAAACAAGTTATTTTCAAAAATAACTCAAATGCAGGTCATACTGGAGACCATATGCATCTCATTGAATTGATTAGAACTGATATTTTGCAAGTACCTGGACTACACAAAGGAAAGAATCTCTTTTGGTTTTTAAAAATTTGTATGGTTTTGGTCCAGGAGAGATGTGACTGGTGAGATGAAAGACTGCTGTTTTCTTCACAAGACTTGTCTGAGTTACTGAATAGAATGAATATCATGTCCTTTTGGTAGATAATATCTTCATCTCATCTTCACCTTGATGAGAAAGCATGGAATAGATTTGGATAAACAACGTGGGAACCAGAAGCTGCAACTGTGTTGGCCATGCCACATTCAGCAAACCCAGCAAAATCCTGTTTGACCTGGAAGAAAACACTAGAAATCAGAGAGAAAGGTATATCAATATCAATATCAGTTGCCACAACATCAGAAGGTTATCAGTTAGGAGTGAGTTGAACACCCAGGAGTCAGAGAGACTTGGTGCATTTTGTTGGTTGGTTCTTTTTCTCCGAAAACAGACACGGGTTGGGTTTTTTGGGGAAACCAACTGTCTTAATTATGACATTTTTTCATTTCTATTTAAAGAGAAGTATCTGTTTATATTGTCTTATGCCAAGTTTATGGTACATCTTCCTGGAACAATACACCAGTGCTATGTTTTCAGAACTTTGCTAATTGAAAACTTCCCAAGCTCTTGCACGGGAGGAGTGACACACACAGCAGAAGGATCCCTTGGCTGGAACAGGGATTGCACTGTGTTGACACAGATGGATTCGCTGCCAACTCAAAAAACAGGTAAGTTTTCATCTTGGTGAAGAGTTTGCAGAACAACTCTCATATTGTAAACTTCTCAGATATTGCCTGGAGTGAACATGTTTCTGAGCGGGCTCTTTGACAACACTGGGTGGCATTGTACAATATGGGACATTATAAAGTAATAGAACATTTGCACAGATTTTTACAAGTTTATCATCCTCTGCCCTTCCAGCCCTTAGGCTGTAAAAGTTCTGGGAGGAGCTCACAGCTAGCTTAGGTAGACATACTTGTGCAGCAGTTTTGAGCACACAGACGGACATGATGACTTTATGTTTCCTCTCAAAGGAAGTGTTCGTGCCTTTGTGTATAATTAGCTCCCCTGTGAAGAAGACCTTAGAAGAAAAAGACTTGGTTCTTTTATTAGACTTGTGGTTCGGAGGGGGGATGGGGTAGGTAATGAGGTAGAAGAGAAGATTTTACACTTAGTCACAAGCAGTGCTGGAAGCAACTAAAACCATTAGTTATAGACTGGCTCTGTGTGGGATTCCATTACCAGCAGAGAAGGAGATATTCACAAATGGAGAGTGGTTTCAGAGGAATGTCACAGGGTGGAAACTCCATTCCTTTCCAAGCTCTGAACCTAGGAGCTCATTTTGCTTTAGGGAGCAAGAAAGAAGAAAAATAAATTTCCATGCAGAGAAACACCCTCTGTGAACCAAATAACACAGATAAACAGAGATGTGAATCACATTCCTGATTATGAGTGAAATTTGTTTTCCTGATAATTATGTGATATTTTATAACTGTCAAGAACTTTGGCATTAAATTCTACTGTAGGGGCACATAGGCAAGTTCAGCATAAACACCTATTTTTGAGGAAATTAATTGTTTTTTAAGGAAATCAATTGAGTTAGTATCTAGATAAACTGAAAAACAAGTTAAAAATAAAATTAGGTATCTCACTTCACTGTCTTTTATTGTTATCTCTGTGGTTTTACCTCATGTAATTTTAATATTTTGTTTCTCCTCTTGTTGTTGTATAAAGTACAGCATAATCGGAAGGATCCACTAGACTAAAGTGTATCTGACAGGTCTTGATATATCTGATTTTTATGCAACTAGTACACAGGAAAACAGAGAAAGCCTTCATCTTACATTTTCAATGGTAGTTAGATAAAAATAGAGACAAGCAGCTATTCAAGTTGCAAGCTGTCTTTACTAGGATGCTATTTCTTAGGAAGGAGGGCTTAAAAACCTTTTTCAATTAAAGGAGGAGGAAGGACTACTAATAAACTGGAGCTCTTGCCCTGTAACAGTCATATGCATTAGTTGCTTTATTTGCATTATACAACTACATACAAAACTGGCAATTGTAATAATATATACAACACCTCCGCCTCAAAAATGTATAAAACTGCATCTTCATTCCCTCACAAATACACATGTAATGGTGCCAATACAAAGATGCTTGCACAAAAAGATATTGCTTATTATAATACCGTACAGGTTTAATTGATTTGATAAAGAGTAATTGGAGCCGTACTGAAAATTACTAACTTCCCCTAAAGTAATGGAAAATGTTGGCAATGCTCTGCCTTCTCATTGTAAGAACAGGGTGCCCAGAGAGTGGTGGGATCTCCCTCACTGGAGATATTCAAAACCCACCTGGATTCAGTCCTGAATAACATGCTCTAAGGGACCCTACTTGAGCAGAGGGGTTGGACTAGATGATCTCCAGTGGTGCCTCCCAACCTAAGCCATTCTGTGATTATATGATTCTGTGATAACTGTCAGTGAGATAATTTCCAGCACCTGAAGCCCTGTAACTCTTTTTCTTCTCTCCTGTGTGCACCTTGTCTTTGTGTCTGTCCCTCAGCTGGCCATGTAAAGCTGATAGAGCTACCCTGCCCTGTGCAGAAGTCATGTTCCTCCACCATGAGACTGTATTTCAGAGGTGCAGGAAATGCAGATGGATGGGAAGTCGGGAGCAGCAAGCCACGGAGATAATTCTGCTTGGCTTCCTGTGTTCAAGCCCCTCACACACAGACAGGTTTCAAGCACAGAGTGGGGAGGAGAGAGAGGCAACTTGGCTGAACCACACAACTGCCTTATGGCCCTGGCATGATGCAAAATTCCTGGGGACTGGATTTGGAGTCCTTTCATGTGGACAGTTAGAAGGTATGGTTTTAAGGACATTCTATCTTATGTCACACAGGCCTACAAGCACTGAACACAGTATTGCTTAAATACTTTTAGAAACTAACATAACAAAGTCATTTTCTGAGCATGTATTTTTAAGGTTTTAAAGTCTAGAATATTTTCATTAATTAATTCTAATGAAGGGAAAAATTGAGTTTAAATTGGACATTAATTACACTGAAAATTTAGCTTGGAAAAATGAGTAGAAAACTAGGAGTCACCATCAATGGAAAACGATTAAAAAATAAGTATCAGTTAATATGTTTTAGTTTAAAAAATCCCAAACCACACAAAACCAGTTTGTTAAGGACCACAAGTTACCTGTTGCTTTCTTCATGTTGTTCTTTTCATTGTCAGTCATGTAACAGACATTATACTGGCATCATGGATTTGAATCTCAGTAACTGACTTGAAGAGAGTGGGAAGGATTTTAATTTTTTTAAAAAAACAGCAGGTGGAAAGTGACTCGGTAAAGATGACAGCTGACTGAAAAAAAAAAAACCAACAGCTGCCTACTCTTTACCCAAATGCCTGCTCTTTGGAGGAGCTGAAACTGAACATCTAGACAGGAAGGGATGCAGCTTGTTTTACTTCGTGCTCTGTCATCTCACCCAGCAGTACTAACAGCATACATCAACCAGACTGTCTTCGACAAAGAACATGCTAAACTTTTACAAGTTGTTCTGCATCAGATACACTGTAATGCACTAACTGCTGAAAGTTGAGGACCTCTCCAAGTATACCTTTTGTTTTGCAATTAGTTAATGGTTTCTCAAGCAGGAAGTCAGCTTCAGGGGTAGTGGTTTTTCTGCAGCTAAGATAATCAACATAGGAATTGTCTGATCTTTGTAGGTTTTTAAAGAGATACTTATGTGCAGAGTCAATGGATAGAGTTAAGTATGTCTGACACTACAGGAAAATTTCTCATAAAGCTATAAATAAATGGATATACAAACTACTAAAACAATTATTTCTTTGCATTCTAATGTTGCTGAGATTTTTTCAATTCTGTATATTCTAGTTCTGTCTGGAGTATTTGTATATTTATGAATGATTGAAACCAAACAGAAGAAATGGTATGCTTGTGCAGTAATATGCTAGCAACTTAGCTTCCTCTTGTCCTGTTTTCAGCTGGGGTAGAGCTCATTTTCTTCTCAGTAGCTGATGTGTGCTGTGTTTTGGATTCAGTAGGAGAATAATGTTAATAAAACATTGATATTGAGGTTGTTGCTAAGTCGTACTTACCCTAGGTGAGGGACTCCCACTCTACTCTGCACTGGTGCGGCCTCACCTTGAGTCCTACGTGCAGATTTGGTCACTGCAACGTAAGAAAGACATTAAGCTGTTACAGAGCATCCAAGGGAGGTCAGCAAAGATGGTGAAGGGCCTTGAGGGACAGCCATATGGCTGGGGCCAGTTGGCTTGTACAACCTGGAGAGGAGCCCAGAGAGGGGACCTCATCACAGTCTACAACTTCCTCACGAGGGGAAGAGGAGCGACAGGCACTGATCTCTTCTCTGTCATAACCAGTGACAGGACCTGAGGGAATGGCATGAAGTTGAGTCAGGGGAGGTTTATGTTGGATATCAGGAAGAGGTTCTTCACCCAGAGGGTGGTTGGGCACTGGAACAGCTCCCCAGGGAAGTGGTCACAGCACCAGCCTGACAGAGCTCAAGAGGCTTTTAGACATTGCTCTCAGGTACATGGTGTGACCCTTGGGGATGGTGCTGTGCAGAACTGGACTTGATGATCCCTGCAGGTCACTTCCAATTCAGCATATTCTGTGATTCTGGACTTTTCAGTGTCTCATCCTCTGCCAGTGAGGAGACACACAAAAGCTGGGAGGGAGCACAGCTGGGACAGCTGACCAAACTGGCCAAAGAGATATTCCATACCATAAAAAGCTATGCCCAATATATAAACTGGGGGGAGTTACCGGGAAGGGGGCTAATTGTGATTCAGGAATGGGCTGGGCATTGGTCCATATGTGGTGAGAAATTGTATTGTCAGCACTTGTCTTTCTTGTGTTTTATCACCCCACTCCCTCTCATTTATTATTATTATTATTATTCCTTTGTTTCATATATCAAACTGTTCTTATGTCAACCCATGAATTCTATTTGCTTTTCTTTCCTGATTCTCCTCCCCATCCCTTCAGTGGGGGGAAGGGGAAGTGAGTGAGTGAGTGGCTGTGTGGTACTTTGTTGCTGACTGGGGCTAAACCACAAACACGAACAGGGGAAGTTTTGCTTGTTTGAGGATTACACAATGTAGGGTATTTAAATAAGTATCTGACTGGAAAAAAAAACTCCTACAGCAGTTCTACAGCTGTGACACTGGAGCTTGTGGACGCCAGTCTCCCATTCCTGGCAAAATATCTTCTGAGAGCATGTGCAATTCATAGCCTGTTTCTATTGGAAATGTCTCACTCTCATTTTCTCTATTTCTTTCTGCCAAAAACAAATACCACAGTCTGAAAAGTGCAGTATTTCATTATTTAGTTGTATTGCTTTTTTATTATTAATTATTTATTTTTGAAGGAAATATGGATTATAAACATTTACTTGATAGAATACAGAACACACAAGATACTGTGGCAACTTGAGAGTAAATTAAAATTGGATGTAGCGTGGGAAGCTAGGATGACATGTAGTGTTTTCACCTTGACAGCCTTTCACTGGAGGTGGCACAGCAAAAGATCTTGACACATCTTGACATCAGCATGAATGCCTTCAAGTAGAAGGCAGGTAATTGTTTCCAATGCAGTAAGAATCTAAACGGATCAGTAGTCATGAGAGAAAAAAAATATATTTTCTCTATTTCCTAGATGAGTGCTGATCTTTCATGTATTTTTAGAGGGAAAGTAAGTAGCTAAAAATAACATAATTTTAAAATAACATATATAAAAATAGCTATATATACCTAATTAGAACTAATTTTCCTAGTAGAGTAAAGATGTGGAAAAAGTCCAGCATGGTAATTTGAAAATCTGAGATATTTGGAAATGTCATGATAAAAACAGCGCAAAATTCCAGAAATCACAAAGAATAGAAGAAATTGAAGTATAGAGCAGTAGGTTCTATTTGCACGTTTCATTAACTGTCTCATGAAGCTTTTCTGTTCTTTTTCTCCTGAGTTGTTCCCTTCTTATTCTCAATGTATTTAGCCATTTTCAGTTTTCTGAAATAATTGAAAATAATAGATCTGCAGACAATTCTAATATTTTAAAAGAAAGAGTTTTCATACATGAAATTTCAAGTTTATTTTGAGGGGATTGCGAATTATGTAACACTGAAACATTTGGTTACCATTTATCTAAGGAGGAGAGATAACACAGTTAAGACATACATAACATAATACATAGGTAATAAAGCTAGCATAGTATATGATGAGATGTAATAAAGAAAAGATTAACTACTGAACAAGACTTAGCTGGGAAGTGCAGACAGTTTCCAAAGCCTGCAGGCTCCCACAGTGATGCCACACACGTGTGTCAGCAAGGCAGGCTGCAGAGCTCTGGGCCTGCAGTGCTGCCCCCGAGTGACAAAACCTATCCCCCGAGCCTGGGACACAAGTGACCACACCAGACGTGCCTGCACTGCAGAGATCCAGTTCACACAGTCATACCCAGAAGGCTGACCTGAGCTTCCCTGCATTGAAAACATGCCACCTCTGTAAAATATATAAGGATCGACCCACAAATAATAGAAAGGTATCTATATGTGTAAGCGTTTTCAGAATTGTGACTCTGTAAGTAACAAAACTGTTTCAGAACAACATTTACATACATCCCTTATGATAGAGAGATGTTGGTGCTTTGTGTAAAAATAACTGTAATGAAAATGGGAGTAATAAATGTGACCATGCCACTGCCACCACAATAGCGCATGGTTTTGTCTGGTTTTATCTAAAAGTTTGTCAGGAGACAAATTCAGATCCAAAAATGGGTGGTAAAGAAGTTATATTATGGTCTCTAAAAACAGTAGCCACTGTCTAAATTGATGTCTGGTTTTACTCCATATTTACTAACCAGTCCCTACCTGTGAAAATATACGTGGTGCATCGTCTGTGTGAGCTTACTTGAAGATACGCTATCTTTGCCAATTTGCTCTCCAAAATGAGCTGGACTCCATAGCCATTAGAGGTCTTTGTATTTATTATAAAGCTAACAGGATCAGGCCATATAGGACTAGTGTATGTCTGAGTCACACAGTATCACTTTTTCTTCTCAGAATTACCGACGCTTTAGGAAAAAAGAGGTTATGTAGGTCAGTGAGTGGTTAGTGGGACTGAATCCCAAGAGACCTGGATTCTATATTTAGCTTAGCAACTGACCTTCCTAGATAAGCCACATCATTGCTCTGTACCTCTTTTACCTGCCTACCTAACTTCCTACTCACTGTCTTGTTTGTTTGGATTCCAAGCTTTTCCCAGCAGATGCTATTTCGTATTGGATTTACTTAGCACCTATTACAGGGAAGCTGTAATGCTAGCTAAGTCCAGCAGGCACATTTGTAATATAAATGCGTAAAAAGAAAGGGAAGGGAAGGGAAAAAAAGAAGTAACAAAAATAACAGTGAAAATTCTTCTTCATATACAATTATCTTTTCCACTGGAGGAAAGAAACACAAGTGAACTTGTATAAAGAAATTAGATCAAAGTAACTCTAAAGATGAAGATAATGGAGAAAGAATTGGGGAAATATAAAAAATAAACCCAAGAAACAATCATCTACCATTCCTTTAAACATTCAGTAGACAGAGAGCCTGTTACAGATGAAGGTTTAAGAAGAGCCCAGGCCCACACAGCAGAAGACAGATGTAGGGGCCTGATTTCCCATCGCAAGCACTGGGGTATCATAACCACCCCTTACTGAACAATTGTGTAACTGATCAGTACAGGACGACAAGGGGGAAAACTAAGGAAGGAAACCCTGTGTATGCTCTTCAAAGTAAATTAGCTCAAAACCACACACCAGGTTGCTGTTCCTAGGCCAAGGAGTGCACTTAGATATGCACAGCAGAGCCCTCCAGTGACTTGTACCTCACTGTACATTCTATGAAACCATACAACAATTTTATCTACAGATTTTATTTCTTCAGATACTCTCCCTGTTGGTATATTTCAACAGCTTATGTCTGCCTCACATGAAAATCCCATTGCATAAGAGAAACAGAAAACGGAGTTAAAGAAAGGGAGTTTGTGGCTTCTGTTCTCTGCTGTTTTCCAGTAAAGTTCTCTTTTGAGTTGGCAGAAGAAATGTAGTTACTGCTTGGTTTTGCCCACCCCTACTCTAGCCCTAGATAGAGCAGCATGACTCTCAAGCCTGTACTGAGTTCCTAAAACTACACACATTCCATTGCAAAATGATCTAATGATCATTTTACCTAGCGATACATTACATTTGTAATTTGTTAAAATTATAAGGCTATTGTGACAGCACTTTGATACAACTGATCTGTAGTGATGAACAATACTTCTGTAACATTTAAATCCTTTAGCACCCTTCAAACATTCCAAAAACTAAAGGACACTAATTGTGTAGGCATTGCTTTAAGCTTAAAAACCTTTTTATGCAAGAAATTAAGTCTTCATCAAGAAAATAACTGCTGAAATCTTAATACCGCTCAATGACAGCCACATTTGAAGAGCAATTTTAAAGCATAATGATTCTTGTTGCATAATTTGGACAGACTTTTGTTCTCATTTTAATTTCCCATAGACTGCTTGCTTTACCATCTCTCCTTCCCACACTGATTAAAAAGGAGAGATCAAAAGTCAAAAGAGAAAACATCAAGTCTTGGGCCTGGAGTTAAACTTATAAAGGCTTCAGTACAGCGCCTACTTCAGACATGCTGTGGCATATCTGACTAAAGCATTGGGTGCTTCATAAAAGACTTGGGCAGCTGCCTTCCCTCTGAGATCCCATGTTGTGGTGGATAATACCACCTCAGGAACTGCTGGGGAGCCGAGTGGTTCCAGTACAGCAGGGCCTCACTGGTGGGAGACATCCTAGTCTCCCCCCTGGAGAACACGATGGTCCCTCCCCAAATTATGTAAATCCCCCCAGCTGTAACCTAACCCCTGATCCCATCCCTTCCTTCTCCCCATTGGTTGTGATGTTCCCCCCGCCTCCTCTTACCTGACCCTCCAGCTATCCCTATAAATATAGACAACGAGGGTCTCTCTTCCTCTTTCACCTTGGAACCCTTCAGAATAAACTTCTGGAATATCCAGCTGACTGAGCGCTCTGAGTTCTTTGTCTCTGGTGACGCACGAGCTATCCAACTCTGTGGGTGAGTGAGAATATGTGCCATACACCGGCACGGGTGTGAGAAAGGTCGTTCTGTACAGCACCAGGCAGTGCTGGCTGGAGTGATCTCTCAATAGCCTTAGAGACACTTTCGGTAAACACAGAGGCCTGGTTCCACCCCTCCTCCCCCCCCTCTGTGGCAATCCCACTGCAGACACAAGTCCAAAATAGCAACTTTAAAACCCCCACTCACCTTCCACCCAGGACTAGAATATCTAAACTCCATGTTTCTTGTTTTTTATATTCTTGAGGCATCTAAAATATGAACCTGCCCAAAAAATATGCCAGAAGAAGAGGCATTTTTTATTTCTATTTTACCTCACACAGGTCTGAAATCTAGAAATTAGTTCCTTATTATAAACCTTGCTCCAGTAATGATCTGACAGGTTTTCTCACAGTAAGTCCACAGGACTGGATAGACCATAAAATGGAGTTTCAGATTCTTGCTTTATTATCAGCTGGAGGAGAGGTTTAAACCCACCATTTATACAATTTCATAGCAGTTACAGACTTTGCCAAGGACTGCAATGTTCACCTTTTTGTGCTGAAGAGAATCAAATACACATAATTCTCCCATTAGAAAAAATGTCTAACAATCAGTAGTTAGTGCGTAAATTGCCGAACTGTGATACACAACAGGGTCACACTAGACAATAGAAGTTATTTCTCTAAACTCTGTAATAATCTGTGACAATGTATGTGTTGTCATAAATAAGTAAATTAAAAAATAAATTAGGAATTTTATCCTCTGGAAAATTTGTGACAAGTTTGTGACACAAGACATGATGCTTAGTGTCTCATCTAACTTTTGCCTTGGAGTCTGCCCAAGTCACTGCCTTTGTACTTGCAAGTGACTGAGGATTTCAGCAGGTGAGCTGAGCCCTATATATAATTTTTTAAGCACTTCTGATCTCAAGTATTCTATAAATGTGGAATAATACAAGAGGAATTTTATTTTCCTTTCAATGTGCAGAATTATACCAGTCTGAAGCTTCTATTTCCTCCCCAGGAAGTTTTATCAGCCCTTAAACTCTAAAACCACAGGTCTTCAGAATGAATGTGTTGTCTCAGTAATTCATTCTCAGCATGATTGCTTCAGTGGATCAAAAACATACCTCTTCAGAGAGGAAGCCTCTACTGGATTTTCATGGCAAGATTTTGGCAGCAGGGGGACTACAATGAAGGCTTCTGTGAGAAGCTGCCAGAAACAACCCCCACGTCTGACAGAACCAATGCCAGCCATCTCCAAGATGGAGCTGCCTCTGGCTGAGTCCATCAGCAACAGTTTAATGCCTCTGGGATAACATATTTGAGATGGGGAGAAAAGCTGCTGCAGAGCGGTAGCTGGAGACAGGATTGAGAATATGTAAAGGGAACAGCTCCACCGACACCAAGGTCAGTGAAGAAGTGGGGGAAGAGGTGCTGTAGGCACAGGAGCAGAGGTTGCCCAGTAGCCCATGTGCAGACCATGGTGAGGCAGGCTGTCCATCTGCTGCCGCTGTCTGTGGTGGAACAGATGTGCACCTGCAGCTCATGAAGGATTGCCATGCCTGAGCTGGTGGATGCCGGGTGGAGGTGGAAGTCCATGCTGGAGCAGGCTCCTGGCAGGATCTGTGGCCCTGTGGAGGGAGAAGCCCAAGCTGGAGCAGGTTTGCTAGCAGGACTTGTGACCCTGTGGGGCACCCACACTGGAGCAGTTCATGAAAAACTGCAGCTCATGGAAAGGATTCACATTGGAAAAATTTGTGGAGGGCTCCTCTCCACTGGGGAGAAAGGTGTGAGGAGTTCTCACTGAGGAGGAAGGAGCAGCAGAGACCATGTATGATGAACTGACTGCAATCCCCATTCCCTATCCCCTATACCACTTGGCTGGAGGAGATAAAGGAAATCAGGAGTCAAGCTGGGCCTGGAAAGAAGGGAGAGGTGAGGGGAAGGTGTTTTTAAGATTTGTTTTTATTTCTTATTACCCTATTCTGATTTGCTTAGTAATAAATTAATTTTCTTAGTTAAGCCTGTTTTTTCCCACAACTATTTTCTGACTGATCTCTCCCTGTCCTTATCACAACACATGAGCCCCTGTATTTTCTCACCCCTGTCCAGCTGAGGTGGAGGGTGATAGAGCACTGTTGGTGGGCACGGGCATATGTCCAGGGTCAACCTACCACAAAATCATACAGCCATTATTTCATTTCTCAAGCTAACTAGGTGATGCTCCCGTATCTTTCCAACTGAAGTGGGAGCTGGGAAGATACATCTCTTGAAATATGGTACACATATAACATACACATATAATGGACATAAGGCAAAAAGCAAAAAAATACACAACCCATTTAATGATAGTAGATGGAAAATAATTTCTCCACATAGGAAATACGGATAAAATTGTTCAGCAACTCATCCCCATTTTAAACCCCACGGAGCCTGGCATCTGCCTCCCTTACAGCTCAACTCGGTGTCACACAATTGCGCTTTGAAATAGTGGTTACCCGAATAAACGGAATTCTTGACACAGAGAAATTTTTAAAACCTGAATTTTGCCTCGGATAAAAAATTTCCAAACCTTCAACAAATTAACTTCAAAATTGAATAAAAATTAAATAAAATACCAGAAACATTCTATAATCCTCTAAAAAATGCAGTCTCTACTTACATAGAGTTGAGAAAAGGAAACTAAAATTCCTATTACATGAGTATCATCTTGAAGTGCTAGGATTCACAAGATGTGACAGACAATGGCAAGAAAATCAATTTTGCCTTTATCTACCAGGAAGTTTCTGAAAGGGATATGCTGAAAAAAGAGCTTGTATTAAGCAAAATTTAAAAAGGAAATGTAGGCTGAGAAGTGAGATAAAGAGATGTTATTTTTTCTTCTAAGTGCCATTACAGACCCTTGATTCAGACTTGGTTAGAGGAAACTATTATGATCTGAAGGCTTTTTGTCTGATAGCAGCATTAACTCTATGGTACTGCATTCTTCTTCCCTTTTTTTCTGTCTCTTTTTTTTCTTCCTCCTCTGAAACCAAAACCAGCAGTCCCTAAAAAAGCACTAAAAACTCTCCAGAAACAGTCTGTCCAGTACAGGAAACATTCCATTTGAAGAACCAAGGTTCCCTTTGGGAACCAGTTGTTGAGATGAATCCTATCCTCAGAGTACCCTGTTAGAGTGATTATTTAAAACAACACAATAACTATTATCTGTGCAGCACTACAGAACAGCAATGTGTCCTGTATTATAACCCATATTTAAGGTGTTTGGCCATTTGTAGAGCCACAGAGATGATCAGAGGGCTGGAGCACCTCTCCTGCAAACACAGGCTGAGAGGTTGTTCAGCCTGGAGAAGATTCTAGGAAACCTTTTTACAGCCTTTCAGTACTTAAAGGAAGCTCATAAAAAAGCAGGAGAGCAAATTTTACACAGGCAGATAGTGATAACAACTGCTTTAAAGTAAGAGATAAGGTTAGATATCAGGAAGAAATTCTCTACTCAGAGGGTGGAAAGGCACTGGAGTAGGTTGCCCAGAGAAGTTGTGGATGCCCTATCACTGGAAGTGTTCAAGGCCAGATTAAGTGTGGGGTCCTGAGCAATCTGATCCAGTGGGTGGCATTCCTAACCATGGTGAAGGGGTTGGAACTAGAGGATCTTTAAAGTCCCTTCCAACCCAAGTCTTTCTATGAATTATCATTTTGTTCTGGTCTGCTCAAATACACTTATGTCTGTGCGAGACATAAACACACAAAAGCATTTCTGTAGTCTAGTGACAGGGCAACTGCCATTATTGTACCTACAACCTTAGCCCTGGTTCATATATAATAGCTCTTGTAAGACCAGCTGCTATAGATAGGGGAAAAAAACATCACATAGGCCTTTAAGCACCTAGACTCTTTTCAAAACTGTAATAAAAATACCAAGTATAAAAGCTACGCCTCCTCAAAAAAAAAAAACCCTAATCAACACACACCAAAAAAACCCCAAACAAACAAAGCCCCAAAACAACAGCAAAAAAATCCCAACCAAACAAAAAACCCCAACCAAACAAAACCCACATACAAAACAGAAGTTAGAAATTATTTTAAACTGTCATTAAATAAATCTATCACTCCAGGGTTTAAAACAGGTTTTGCTTTGTGTTTCTAGGAAGCAAAAACCTAACCATAGAATTGTAATCCTGAATTGAAATTAAAGACTGGTGAGTATCTTCTGTGAGAAATGGAGCACTCCAGGAAAATTGAATGGGGGTAAAAGATTATCCAACCTGGGAAGAAAGGTATGCTATATACTGCTGTACTTTGAGAGCTGTTCCAAAATTTCATTGGAAAAACCTATTTGACTACAGCACTAGTGAATGTAAAACCAAATTTAGTTACTGCTTTTCACAAAATCAAAAAAGTTTTAGAATATTTCAGACATAATACTGATGATTTATAGCATGGAATATTCCAACCTGAATGACTTAGCTTTGATGATCTGTCCCCAAGAAATCTGTTTATGGATCAAGTTCAGATATAGAAATAACAATTTATACAATTCGTACTAAAGTTTTAAGATTGTTGTATCTAGTTTTCTGCTACAGTCTCTTAAACTTGAAACAACAGGAGGGTAAACTGAGACAAATTCATAACCCAAATAAAACATGGGTTAAATAGAAGTATTCTATCCTCAAGCCATGGTTCAGAGGAAATTCTCTCTAACCTTACTTTCTTACTTCAAATACACTTTAAATACTTTTCCTTACAATTCTCTTAATCTGGAAATAGTTCTCATCAAGTTAGTCACAGAAGTAAGGGATATAGTTAACCTTAAATGTTGATGATATTCAGGTATCCAGATTGTTTTACTTCTGACATAATTCAGAACAGTTGCAAGTAGGGGCATCATTGCATAAGACTGGTCACCTCTTAGCACTTTCAGTCTTGGGCAAAATTCTTTACTGAAAACAAGATAAAGCAGCAAGGCAAGTGGGAAATGGAAAATGAAGATAACTAATATGTTAGGCGGAACACCATGAAAAGATGACAGCTGGGAACTGGAGTAAATAATTCCTCATTAAGAGAGAAAGCCAGGGAGACAAGAGCAAATAAGGGTGTTCAGAATAAACTGTTCTAGTAGTCAGACTCTGAGGACACCAATGCATGAACATCCCTTGTGCAGCTACTTCTCAGAGCTTCTCCTGAGTGGTATGGCCTGCCTTTCTCCCCACATGGTCTTTATTTTTCATAATCTGCCTTTATGGTCTCCCTTCCCTCAGCTTTTCTGTTGAAGAAGCAAGACAAAACAAGACCTTGTACTGCCAGAACAAGGGATACTTACACTTCCTCCCACCAAGTTCTGACTTTGTTCAGGGAGGTGTACTTTGGAGTAAGGTCTGTTTTTTGTACTCCTCACGTTACCCTGCTCTTTGGAGTAGCTCGGTTTTGCTTCCTCTGGCTGATTTTCTGCTTGTTTTGACCACTAACTGCCCTGAGTGGTTATTGAAATGAGATTATTAGTATGCATTTGACTTCTCTTGCAAAGCTCTCATTTCTGTAGTAGCTTTCAAAATTCACAAAATACTACACTAAATGTAGGTGCTCATGTTTTGGTTTTTTTTCTTCAAAAATGTAAACATATACCTATATATGAATACTGAAAAAAGTGTCTGTAGTGTACACAAATATTTGTGTATTGCAAGCAAAATGCATGTAAGCCTGGCCCTCCTGATGACGAAAGGAATTATATAATTTACTTCACTCAGGACATGATCTCACCCAAAGCTGCATAAAATTAGAAATATTTAAAATTCCAGAAGCTTGGTATGTCAACTGTGAGACAATTTGGAGCAGGGAGAGCATGCGGTGAAGATGCCAAATCGCTGTTTATTTTCTCTAACTTGATTTCAAAAGAGTGCAATAGATTTGAGTTGGGGTGCTACAACTGTTTCCAAATCTATAGTTCTTATTTGCAAAGTAATTTTTCCTGCTCTAGTCTCTACCCGCAAATAAAACAGAAACATGCTAAAATAGTCACCTAAAGAATATGAAAATATTTGATAAATAGTTTTGACAAAATTTGGATAATATGGTCACTTTAAATATCTCCTGGAAAAGGTAAAAAAATTACCTACAACACTTTTTTTAGCAAAAAAATGCAGCACATACCATCACAATGTGTTTCTTCTTATGTGAATACTGAACAGTAAATACTTGACGAGAAAAGTTCTGATATATTTATCAGGTCACAGCTCCCTCTTGTGTAATTCATCATTACTACAAAAAACTAAGTGGGAATAGAGACTGTTTAAATTAAATTTTATGGTAGCTATTTACTTGATTCCTTTACTTTTATTTGTCTCATGTTTAGAAAAATAAAGTGATATTTTAGGGTTTGATTTTTTGTATTTTCAATGCCATTTCAATGCCAGGACAGATAATAATACTTACAGTAAGGTTACACTAAAACCACATTTAGATGAATATTACTTTTATTCAATGATGTGATTTTGACATCCATAATCAAAATCATGGGGGTTTAGTTAAGAAAATTCGTATCTAATCTGCTTCTGTAATTACTGCTGCTAAGTCTTTCTTCTATATAATTTGTTGGAGGTTTTTTTCCGTTTATGTTTTTATGACATTTGGAAAAATTCTAGCTATTCTCTTTTTATTCTCAAGTGTTTGTGTCTGTAAGTGTTCAAAGCACTGTAATGAGCTTATTATCATTCTGTGTCTAAGCTTTGTGGTAATCTGTCTTTCAGTGAAGTAAGACTCACTTTAGAACTCGTAAAAGAATACTTACAGAGGAAAAGCTGGGAAGCTTATTTTTGGTACAGTGCTCTTTTCTGACTCTACACAGAAAACCTGTATTTGGTTAATTGTAGTCTTTTTGGCACTTGCAGAGTTACTTAGGAATAGAAAATTAAAAATAAAAAGGAAGCAAAGAAAGAAGGAAGCAGTTGTTCCCATAATAACAGAGTGCAAACCCCAAATGACCCTGCTATGGGAGGTGTCTGAGTTCACTGTACCGAACGGGCAAGAGAACTCGAATTTAGAAAGTACAAGCAAACTTGGTGCTAGCGGTTCAAACGCCACTTTAACTGCGGAGCGTGGCTTTGTCAGCAGAGAATTGTGGCAACGCTGTGTCGCCTCGGGCAGAGCTGCGCGGGCCCAGCGCATGCAGGCGAGAGCACCGCCACTGCCCGAAGAGCCTCGAGCTCCTCTCCGTGCCGATACGCGACACCCCGGCCAGCAGCGACAGCCGAACAGACCCGTTCACCCACACAACTGCGGCCAGCAGCTGTATTTATTTGAAACTTATTATCGGACAAAGAGACGCTTGTTTCCACGTAACCAACCCACTGACCCACCCCCGAACTCGCCACCGCTGGGCCGACAGCGCAGGGAGCGAGGGGCACGTGTTGGGAATGAGGGGACACGGGACGGGATGATGTGGGACTGGGGGACGAGGGGATATAGGACAGGGAATGAGGGGATCGGAGGATGATGGGATGTGGGACGGCATGATGCGGGATGGGGGATAAGGGGATCGGAGGATGAGGGGATGGGAGGATGAGGGGATGAGGGGATCGGAGGATGAGGGGATGAGGGGATCGGAGGATGAGGGGATGAGGGGATGGGAGGATGAGGGAATGGGAGGATGAGGGGATGAGGGGATGAGGGGATGGGAGGATGAGGGGATGGGAGGATGAGGGGATCGGAGGATGAGGGGATGGGAGGATGAGGGGATGGGAGAATGAGGGGATGAGGGGATGAGGGGATGGGAGGATGAGGGGATGGGAGGATGAGGGGATGAAGGGATGAGGGGATCGGAGGATGAGGGGATCGCTCTGCTCCACCCCCTGGCCCTTAGGTAGGCAGCGCGAATGCCTGAGGGCGGCGCGCGGGGCCCTTGCGCTGAGCTGGGCTAAGAGGCGGCGCACGGAGGCAGGCGCGGCGGGGCAGCCCCGCGTGGCCGTTGGGCGGCCGGGGCCTGATTTCGAACGCGAACAGCCCAATCAGGGGTGCGGGCGGGGCCGCGCGCTGGGTTTGAGCCGGGCGGTGAGCGGCGCCGCCATGGAGCCGAGCAGCGAGTGAGGGGCGGCGGGGCCGGGCCGGGCTGGGCTGGGGGAGAGAGGGCGGGGGGAGCGGAATGGCGGAGCAGAGGCGGAGGCTGGTGCGGCTGGCGGTGCTGGAGGAGCTCCGAGCCTCGTACGGGATCAAGGTGAAGAGTGGGAGCTGTGTGGCGGCGGCCAAGGTGCCGGGAGCGGCGGCGGCGGAGGTGAGCGGGCGGGGGAGCTCGGAGAGGCTCGGCTTCCCGGGCCGGGCAGAGCGGAGCTCGCACGGGTCCGGGGGCTGCTGCTGTCGCCGGGGCAGTGCCGGCAGCAGTGCCGTTCCCGTGATGGAGCGGCTCCTTCCGGCCCCGAGCAAGGCATCGCCTCCAGTAACGGGGAAAGGAGCTGTTTTCCCATTTCGCTCCGCGTGCGGGTGTTGCAGGGGGCTGTCATGTAGCCGGGTTGTGATTCGGGAGTGTAGTGGCTCAGTGCGCTGGATGCCCCCGGCAGTTCGGGACTTGCATGGTGCTGGGCAGGCCAGATGGCGAAGGAAATGTGTTCCTCTTTTGTGTTCCTCTTTTGTCCGTGGGCTTGCTGGCCACGCAAACACGCCCGTTCGCCTCTGATCCGTGCGAGAGCTCTTTGCGCTTCAGTGTGATTAGTGTCACTCACTACCGAATTAAAGTCTTAGTAATTGTATTGTTTCTTGAAATGTATAGCTACTGTGTTGTTTCTAAAGGCTCTGTCTCTTTTACATGATTTCTTAGGTTTTTGTTTTGTTTGAAGGGCTTTATTTGCATAGTTTCTTAGGATAAGGCATGACTAAATAATTTGGCACAGACAGCTCTGGCCTTGATTTGCTAGTGGCCCAGGAATTAAATCTGTCCCATTACCTTAAATACTATTTTTTAAATTTGATTACGGAAAAAAGTGTTTTCTGTCTCAAGACTCTCATTTAAAACTGAAGTATTATAATGGATGCCAGCAATCTTCTGGTAGACTCTGATTTATGAAATGAGGACCACTGTCAAGTCCTGAACAAGATTTCCGTGCAACTGATATGGCACAGAACTAAACATCCTCAGGCTGAGCTTTTTGTAAGGCTGAGAAGGTATTACACAATGCTGCAGTAATCCTTGGTCAATATAAGCCAAAGAAATTGAGAAAACATGTGCTTAAGTTTGGTTTGTTTGGAAAGGGAGAAAGCAAGAGTAAAGTTAGAATTAGTTTTCTTCCCCTTGTCAATAGCAAACGTGTGGTTCTAGACTTTTTTTTTCCATTTGAAGGGAAGATAAGAACTGTGAACAATATAGGTATGTCTTTAAGAAAGATGTCTACATTGCTGTCTGTAGTGCTTAAATTGTATGCAAGGAAGAAAGCGTATGCTTAAACAACTACTGAGCAAGGAATAGAATAACATTTGTTTTGCCAAGGGATGTTTTATTTCAGTTGTGAGGGAACAGACATAATTTTATTAGCTTTCTTATTTATTAACTAAGAAATTAAATCACAACTCCTGATACTTCAAACAAAACCTAGTGAAGTGAGCATGTTAGTTAGGAATTTTAAATGTTGAATTACAAACGACTGAAATTCTCTAGTACATAATCTTGCTTATACAAAAAAAACATTGTCTCAGAGTTAATTTTCTTTTTGTAGTTTTCGTAGCGACCTGGAACACAATGACAGATGTGTTGCTTCTCTTTCCTTACTTCGTTATGTTTGTTTTCTGTAAAACAGATTAGATTGTGGTCTAATGGGTTAGTCACTGATTAACTATTTCCCCGGCATGGACAGCACTTTGAATTTCAGCTGCGAATGACTAACAGTTTGCATTTATTTCTAAGAACAAGTTGGGCATGGTCCCAGTCCTTTTCTGGTTGGGAGAGGGACTGTTCTGTAAATAGAGGTATGTTATGTAAATATAAATAAAAAAGAGATAGAAGTACAAGTTGTTACACTGAAATATGTGTTTTTACAACTGACACAACTGTGCAGCAACCTCAGATAAACATTTCAAAAATGCTGTAGTTGAACATCAGTAGTAATAACTGATGAGATTTGCTTGTTTTCTGATATGTAACATACTCTAATGTCTTTCTATAAAGCTGTAGAGATAACAGTTTTTAAGGTACAAATGCTAAATATGAGGTTCAGAACAGTTTTCTAGACTATTCTGTTGAGTTTAATCTTTCCCAAAATAGCAATCTTGAGTGTCTGGTGTCTGAGATGAAGAAAAATTCATTTTTAAAAAATAAATTTGTCTTCTATTGATTTATAAGAAAAATAGGATTTAGTCAATTTGAAAAGCTAAAGTGAGATTCCAAAACAATCTGGTTAATATCCTTACTGATTTGGGAGTCTCATAAGAAAACTAACTTCTTGTAAAATAGTAAGTGTAAAACATACTGCAGAAAACCTTTCTACTCTTTCACAATCATCTTGGGTGTTACCTGTAACTAGAATCAGCATAGCTTTGATATCTTAGAGATCACAGTGCTCTTCCAGACAATACCTCTTATCTGTCTTATCTGAAAGACATTGTTTTTTGTCTTAACTACCCTTATGTCTGTACTTGTGGAATGTGTCCTTTTTTGTTTTATGTAGTTGATAATTGTATGACCTTTTGAATGACATTATTTGAATTTTGTATTTTAGGGTAAAATCTTTGGAATATCTTTTCATGCATTGCCGCAATCACTTGTGCCAGAATATGGTTATATTCCAAGGCAAGTTAACAATGTATATTTAGATTTTATGCTTATTTTGCTCTCTTTATAGTATTGAAACTTTGTCAGAAGAAGGAATGTAATATTTGTTCCACACCTGTTGGCATTTCTGGGGGATATACAAATAGTTCCAGCTGGGAAAGGAGGGGTACAGAAGTTAGATGGGGAATTCAGAGCCACAGCTCTCATTCTGTTGTATTTCTTTATACTTCTTGTCATAGGGGGAAATTATTCTATATATTAGGTTTTATTAAAAAATGGTGAAATAGTTTTTCTGGAAAAAACCAAGCTTTATTCTGAGCATAAGACAAATGTTACTGTTCTTTTCTTAGCTTTCTTGTTGATACTTGTGAATATTTGGAAGAACACGTTCATACTGAGGGACTCTTCAGAAAATCTGGATCTCTTGTTCGCTTAAAAGCTTTGAAGGTATTCTCTAAAGATGCTCTTTGTTTTCTTAATAAACTGCATTTCACTTGATCATCTGTATATTTTAATTTTTGGGCTCTTCAGTCATATTCAAGTTTTAATACAGTAGGTAAATTGGTGGCAGTGCCCGCTTTAGAAATGATAGGGGATCTTGTCCAGAAACCAACAGGCTTATTTTCTTTTTAATATTTTGCCTTCCAGGTGATGAGAATAGTTTGGGACTGAACAAATTTGTTAGCAGTTGTGCACATTGAATACTAAGAGGAAATTTGTTTATCAGCATTCTCCCAGTGGAGGGAAGATGGGAAACCTGTAAATTAACACACATAGTCTGACAACATTGCCTGTTCTCATTGTAGATAATGTAGTGGGGTAAAACATGACAAGATTGAAACTAACAGTTGGGAACATGTAACTGTCTGTTGTGACATGGGCTAGAGCATCACTGCCTAAATTTAGAAATATGACAATACATTGAAGACTTTAAATCATGTTTCTTATGAAAAATTTCAGAGTAAACTGGATCAAGGTGAAAGCTGCCTCTCAACTGCACTGCCATGTGATGTTGCAGGGCTTCTCAAACAGTTCTTTAGAGAGTTGCCAGAACCCATCCTTCCACCTCATCTGCATGAAGGCTTTTTCAAAGCTCAGCAGCTTGGAAATGAGAAGAAAACTGCAACTGTGTTGCTGTCATGTTTGCTGTCTGACAGAACAATTGCAGCTTTGAGATACTTCCTCAACTTTCTGAGAGCTGTGTCCTTAAGGTCAGTGTAAAGGGCATGGTTGTAAAAAGCTCTGAATTCCTTTAACCACTCCTCTGTCCAGGCAAGTGCTGTAACTTTCTGAGTGGTTTGCGATTTTAAATTTGTGTATCTGCAGATATTCACTAAATTCAGTCACAGTCTTTTATTTCATAAATCCAAAGTTTTCTTTATGAAACCTTAATTAACTGGAAACTTGACTTTGTTCAAGATGCCTTTCCTCATTCTTCTCTGGAAAGCAGAATTACCATAATCTGATACCTTGCATTCCCCCAAATTGAGTGGGGTCTATAACCTCTTGATTTCAGTAACACAGTTGTGCTATTATCTGGCCTGGGATGCATAAATGTATACATTACTCTTGTTATGTAAACACTCAAGTGAATAAGTCCTTTTTTTTTTTTTTTTTTAAAACTGTGTTTGTCTTACTTGGTCTTTTCTTTCTCTACTGCCGATGTCCTGACAATTTGTATTAAAAAATCTGTTTCCTTGTTAAGATCCAATGAAAACAGAATGGATAGCAGTAATCTGGCAGTGATTTTTGCTCCCAACCTCTTGCACTCAAATGAAAATGAAAAGATGTCAGCCAGTACAGAAAAAAAAATTCGCTTGCAAGCTGCTGTCGTGGAGACACTTATTGACCATGCAGCAGAAATCGGTAAGATGATAAATGTTTATCAACATGTCTCACTGCACCAACCTGTGTACAGCTTTTCTTTTCAACTTTTGAAAATAATAAAAAAAAAATTCTCAACTCTTCCAGGACAAGTACCAGAATTTATCTTGGAAAAGATTCCTGCAATGTTAGGTGTTGATGTCTTTCAATCTACTCCCTCACTGTGGGGCCACGAAGACAGTGAAAATGAATCTCCCAGTGAATGTAAGAGGAGGAGGCACCGAAGTGTTGGGGGTAGGTATGTTTTGTGAAACTTCCAAAACAAAAAATAGAGTTGAGACTTCAGGTAGTCTGATCCCAAGCACTTGCTTCTTCCACAAGCACAATAGATGTCTGCAAAACATGTTGAGTTTGACTTGCAAAATCTATATAAGGCTTCAGTAATTACATTATTGTGTATTTACTCTGATTTTTTTTTGTCTGTTGTCTACTGAAGAAGCTATTTTGGTTTTTTTTGGATTGGTGAAGCTGAATTGATATTCTGGCTTTTTGTTGAGTCAACTTGAGATCCTGCTACAGAAGGCTAAGGGGTTTTTTCTAGGTTTTTATTTTCTTTTTGCTGATTTTGGAACAGTGCTTTAATATATACCGTGATAAGACAGGTCATGAGAAAGCAGGGATACAAATGTCAGGTGTGTTTTGAATTAGACACAAAGTAGCTAATTTGTGTTCTGAAGTGTAAATCTGAAGTGAATATTATTGGATACTGTGTGCTCTGATAACATGGATCCGGGGCTTTGGGGTGAGTTTTTTTTCAGTTGTCAACAGGGTTGAGCTGGGTTTTTTGCCAGATGTGGACAATCAAATGGTATATTCTCAGTTCTGCCCTCTTAGAGGAAATAGTGTGTAACAGGTATGCTTGACCTGATTCAAATCCACTGCAACAGTGATCTTTCATGTATTGCTATAAAAACATAGGTGTTTGTTTAGCTCATGTCCCTGGAGTATTAAACCTGACAGTAGTTGAAATTAAGGCTGTATGATTGTATGTGTAGCCTTGGCATGGTTTTTTTTGTGTGATATACTTTTCTGCTCTGAAGAAGGGAAACCATCCCAGAATTGTAAAGTGATTAACATGAGCGTTAAGGTCTTGACGAGAAACAGGTAGAAATTGGTAGTTCTGTGGAACAGGTTTTGATAGGAGGCAGATTCTACTCTTTCTCCTGATGTAGATTATATTTTATCTGTTTTCAAATGTTTTTAAAAACTGTGTGAATACCCACCAGATACCGTAAAAGAAGTACTACAGCCTTGTAGTTTGCTAAGCTTTGCTATGAACACATGAAAATACAACTGTAGGTTGCAACAGCACTTACTAAAAATATTTTCATTTTGTACTTTGAAAAGCAGGAAAACAAGTAAAGTTTCATGCATATATTTGACTGGGTTTACTTTTACCTTTAAAAAAACCAAACCAAGCCCCCAAAAAAGAACATCATTCACAAAGAGTTTTACATTATTTCTTTGAAAGACCAAAATTTCATTCTTCTGTTTGGACCTAACTTCAAAGCTCTAAAAGCTTTACAGCTATAAAGGGAGTCTCTGAGACTTTCTGTGAGAAAGACTTCATTGGATACCTTCTAGGTTTGCCTACAAGAGAATGAGAAGGTATATGAATTTATAATGACCAGTAGACTTTTCTACAAGAAATTTCTGTTGTCTGTGCAGAACGGTTTTTAGTTGTTATTGATTTTGGAGGGGGGGGGGTTGTGGGGGGCTCATTTGTTTTTTGGGTTCTTTGTTTGGTTTTGTTTTTTAGGTAATTTTTATTTTAAGGAAAATAGATTTTTCAGCTATTGTGAAAGCTATAAAAACTATGTTACTGGGAAGATGTGGGCTATGCTTTTCTGATAAAACAACCATTTAAGCTGATTTGCTTTGTTTCTCCCTGGAAAACAAATTCAAGTTATACCTGAGTTGAAAATAGAGCAAGACAAACTTCATGTTTAAATTTGATTGCTCAGTGTGTCTTGCATTTCAGATATTGTTAGTGGAGCATTGAATAAATTTAAATCTAACAGAACACCCTCCACTACACCTCAACAAGACAGAAGCGGTAGGTATTGGTGCATTTGTACTGAGTAAAGCCCATGCAGTATCTTCTGGATTTGTTAACTATATTCAAAAAAATTTTTTAACTGAAGAATTGGAACTTAGTCAAAGATAAGTGATTAAATTTAAATTGTTTAAAACTGAATATAGATACATATTTATTGAGGATACTGCATTTACTCTAATTCTTGGAGGAGCTACAATCACTGCAGTAGTGGGCTGATTGGTTTAGGTCTGGGATTATACAACCAAACTTACGCTTTTTAGCTAATGCACTAAGGCTTCAGTGCAGTAGTGCAGCATTTTAGCATCTTGGGAATGAATTTGCAAGAACTAAAATTCTTTCACACTTACTGTCTCTAAAAGTTGTGGAAGATGACTATACATTTACTTCCTCCTAATACCTATATTTTATTAATGTGTGGGTTTGGATTTTCCTTTCTGGTACTCTAAACTTGCAAAAACCCCAACAAAATAAAAACCCCAAACTCTAAGCTATACTGATTGCTTTGCCTGTTTGAAATGCATGCACTTTGGCTAAGCTTTTGCAACAAATTTCTTTCAGAGTTAAAAAAAAAAATCAAAACAACTGTTTACTTTAGTAAACTCTTGAGCTTTTAAGCTGTTACTACAAATTTAGTTTTCCTAATTTCAGTCCTCTCATCAGTGACTCCGGTGGTTCTTACTCCAAGTACCAAGCGTAAACTTCCAACGGATTGCTCTCAGGACTTGTCCAGCAAGAAGAGACGATCTTTTAAACATAATTTTGCCTTTGAATTTTTACCAAGTAGCATTTTTAATAGCAGCTCAACACCAGCATCAGGTACAGTGCTGTCACTTTTTCCTTGCTGCTTGAAGTGATTGTTGGTGGCTTTTAATTTAAGAGTTGAGCCTCTTGTTATTGTTAGACAGTCATCGATGCTCATTACTGAAGTGTTCCTTGCATACTTCCCCATCTTGGCAAATAATGTATGTTTATGTCAATTAGTGATACGTTACATGGTTTGAGCAAAAGCCAAATTCTCTTTCTTGTGTTCTGTTCTATTAATCTTTTATGCTTGCAATCCTCATGTGCTTTTATCTTTTTTACTTGCTATATACCACTCAGGTTATACTCCTGTTTCTATCTTGGCACACAAATCCATGAAGACTATCTATGCTTCCAGCCTTTTGAAAGGTGTTGCCTTCTGTCTCCTAAATGCTTAAGTAGCTGATCTTAGCTCTATCTGAAATGTGTAATTGTTGCTTTTATAAAGGTTCTTTCTTGTGTTGCATCTCCTCTGGTTTTTCCTCTAGATGCTAAATCTCAAAACTATAGAAAAATGTGCTTTTGTTTGACAATGCTTTAGTACCACTTTATTCTACTAGAGTGCTTCCAACCATCAGGCTGTTCTGCAAATCCTGTTTTATTTAGTTCTTTAATGTGCTGCCAACTGACATTAGAGTGAAAAAAAATTTCTAGATTGGCTGTTTTGCTTGGGTTTTTTTTCCCCTCAAATGAGTGTTATAAAACGTACTGCTTTTTTTATTAAATCATTTTGTGTTCTCCATGAAATTCTCATTTCTGTGGATAAGCAAACCGAAGCAATGACATTTTATATAGATAGCAGTGATGCATGTGTTACTTAAAATGTCCAGTAGTAAAAAAAAAGCAACTCTTCACTGTTGCTTAAGCTGTTCCAGCTAGGCATGTAAAAAAAGCAAATAATACTGAGACTGTGTCTTATTTTTCTTATTGAGCTCTTAAATTTGAGAAACTGGTCTGATGATAGCAGTGTGGAAACTTATTTGAGGTAGTGATCTCTATAGCATGTAATTAATTGTGTGCCAGCCACTTCTAAGGACACTACCAGAAACAGCTTTGTTTAATTATAAAGTGCAAGTCAAAGTAATTTCAAGCCAGCACTCCACAAAATAAGAAAAAAAATCTTGTTCTGTTTAAAAACCTGTTCTTTATTGTGTTAATTCTTAATTCTTTATCTGAGAAAATGTGACTATTTTAAGTTCATATAAATAATTTTGTCCCTGTAGTTCAATTTGAAGCAAGTCCTTGTGTGTGTCTTGAATCATCACAAACCTCACTATCTCCTTCAACCACGGGTGAAAATCATCTGTCTAGTGCAGGAAATAGAAGAAGTAAAAGACTTGCAGGCAAAAAATTATACAGGTAATTAACTCTCAGAACCTAAAGATAAATTGAAATGATGTGTCTAGGCCCCTTGACTAATGATCTCTATCTGTCTCTAAAATTATTGGGTTTGGTAGTAATTTTTATAGTAATTTTAAAATCACCAGATCTTCTGATGTTGCAAAATGAAGCTCAAAATAAAATAAGATCTGGTGTAGTAGCTTCCTGTGCCTATTAAAAAATGTTGACAAGAAGGATGTGTCAGGATGTTTTCAGTGCCCTCCTAAAGAGTTTATGTTCTTTCTTCCCTTCTGTCCTTCCAGGGCTGAATCAGGGAAGACAGGTTGTTTTTCTCCAAAGATAAGCCGAAAAGAAATGGTTCGTAGGTCTTTACGCTTGAAATTTGGTTTGGGGAAAAGCAATAGAGAAACGGTAAGTTCCCAGTCCTCTTGCTAGAGTGCAGATTTCAATGCAAAGTCTTGGGCACTGCTTTTCAGTAGCAGGAATGACATACTTTGTAATGGAGGGATTCCAATGTTAACTGAACCTGCTTGCTGTCAAGTACTAGAAGCCTGAGGTTTATTTTCGTAGCAGTAATTGATCAGCTTGTAATGCATTTGGCTGGTATGGGGGAAGAGGCTGAGGGAGGGGGGAGCTGACCTGAATTGACCAAGGAGCAATTCCATGCCATGTAATGTTAAACCCATCAGTAAAACTGGGATGGGGACAATTTAGGAAAAGTAGCCACTGCTCAGTGGCTTGTTGAGGATTGGTCTGCTTGTACTAAGTGATGACCTTTACACCATGTCTGGGTTAGGGCTTTTTAATCTTTGGTGTGTGTCCCTTTTCCTTTTTACTTTGCCAATTCTCTCTTTCATCCTGTTGGGGAATGGGGAAAGTGAGCATGTGGCTGAATGGGAGTTTGCCTGCCTGTTGGGATTGACCCACCATGCTTGTGATCAGTGGGTCTCTCAGCTCCTGAGCTTCTGACCTTGCAGAGCCTGTGCAGAGTCACTCTGTTCAGAGTGGGATTAAGTCTACCTTACTGCAGGGAGTCTGTATCCTACATAGGTTGACAGAGAATCAAGGCAAGATGGAGTATCAAGGCCCAGATCAAGGCCAAGAAAAGGCTGCAGATTTGCATAGCCTTTTCCTGAAGGTTGCTCTTTAAATGAGATCCCAAGTTACTAGTTTATATAAAAGCAACTAACACTTTTTGTTTGTTCAAGAATATTGTATCAGGATGTGCAGTTGGCAATAGATCAGAAAATATTGGAAGGCGTCTTGCAAGTCAGCAAGGTTTGGAAAACAGAACTGAATGTGCGAAAAGAGATGTACTCTTCAGCCCATATGTCAATGAAAAATTCCCTAAGAAAGGTAATTACCTAACCAAATATATTAAATGGGGAAAACTTCTGCTTTTTTTTAACTTTGCAAAAGCCAACTTTATGAATAAAAGTATAAAAGCAATTGGATTAAAAGTATGCTTCTAGATAAGTCAAAAGTCTCTTGTATGTTAGTGGCTTCTGGGGAAAAAGAATTGGTTTAGAACAAGCTTGTTGTGTTTCTAGTGTATTTTAGTAGTTCTCTTTTGTTAGTTAAGTGAGAGGAAATGCATGATTTCACTTAATATTATAACCTTTTCCACATTTCTGAAATTTAAGAGTATAATGACATCTTTAAATTCAGTGCTTCTTTGATAATTATTTTTTAGTAATAATTTTGTCTATAATAATTAAAATCACAATGAATTATTCTTAAACACTGTGGTTTTTATTTTAAGGTTCAAGAAATGTTAGCAAGTCAGAAGAAAACTTGCTAACTCCAAAATGTCACAATAAAGTGGTTCACCGAATGTCATGGAATAGTCCGGCTGTTGCGGAGTCTCAGGTGATCAGCAAGAATGAACAAATTCTGCCAGGATGCTCTGAAATGGGAGTGAGCTCTTCAGAATCTGTTTTGATATTTGGAAAGCCACCAGTTGTTCCAGATGAATTCAAATCTGCAACTGTAAGCAAACAAGACAACAACTTGAAGCTTTGTGAAGACGAAAGTAACTCAACTGCAGAAACATTAATGAAAGTTAAGCAAGCCTTCTCTGCATCTGGGAGTATTCTTCACAATTTGATAGGTGATAGAAAAACATCTCTCTCAGTTGTAGCAAGTGAAATATTAAATGAAACTCCATGTCCCACAGGGCTCAGTCCAGTGAAAGAATTGTTAGTGGAAAAAGTTTCTGAAAATCTAGCAAATGTACAATCCCGAGAGCTGTTGCACCAATTCAGCCAATCCTCTCCTGCAGATAAACAGCAATCAGAAAAAGAGGAGAGTGAAGTTTTGGAGAAAAGAAACTTCAAAACTTCTGTTGAGATTGAACTTCAGGTCCCAAAACCAGATATAAAAAAGGGAAAAGAACTTCCTTTGCCTCAAGTGCTGGCCAAGGAAGACAAGCTGACTGTTCAGAACAGTTCAACAAAAGATGACTTACACAAATTAGATTTCTCTGAAAGAAAAGAGGAAGCAGAATTAATACAGTCACAAACAGCTGAAACCTGTATGGTAAAGTGCTGTAATTTGGAAGAAAGTACTGCTAAACTTTCTTTGGCAGGACAGCTTCCTACTTCGCAGTTGCCTAAATCACAAAATGAAATAGGCAACCAAAACTTGAAAGCTGAAAATTCAAATAAAATTTCAACTAAAACAGTGGCTGTTTCTGACCGTGGAAAGGTTTCTGACCATATACAGTGGTTCAACCGGCTTTCATTAAATGATCCAAATTCTGCAAGCAAAACTAAACAACCTCTGAAGTTTCAACGTACTCCAGTTAGACAGTCTGTAAGAAGAATTAATTCCCTTTTGGAGGCTAACAGACAATCTGTAAGCTCTCAGGTGGTTAAATCAAGTGGTGTTGGTTCACCTCTTGTCAAATCTTTGAGCTATGATTCTGCACTATCCTCCTGCACAGAAAAGCCCTCAAAGAATTCCATGCTTTTGCCACGCAGGAGTGAAAGTACACGTGACCGAGTTTCTGTAGCTCATAAGCAGCTAGACCTCACATCCAAATCATGTTGCAGGCCATTAAATCCATCAGACAAGCCTGATGTTTCTGTCAGAACTGCTGGAATCCATGAACAAAAAGCAACTATTCATCCATCAAAGTCTGTTCTAGAAGATCTAACCAATCATGAAATGGTTAAATCCAGTTTGAAAGTTAATGCAAATATAAATATGCCAGGTGGTGCCCCAGAAAAATCTGTAGTTGCAAGAAGTGCTTCAGGAAAAGAAAGAGTTCGTTATAGAGGCTCTCCAAAGAATCCAATATCTGAAGTAAAACTGCTACCAACTGCAAAGCCAGTAGACTTATAAGATCAAATGTGATGGCTAAATGGGTTCTTTGTAACTTGGTTAATGTTTGGAAAAATCTAAATTTGTATGGGGATTTTTTAGCTCTTATTATTTGTAATTTTTCACTTACTTTAAATGAATGGGTTGCGAAGATGTACAAATATCGAATTGTTTTATGTTGAGGTTTTCTTCATTTACTGAAACTTCTGTAAATGCTAGTCAGTTCAGCTAAATTAATTTGACTTCTGAAACAAAAATAATCTGTTTTGTGTTAGATCTCAAGTTTGATTATCTCAGCTTCTAGAAACATGGTGCATCTCCCAAAACAGTTCTTGCAGTATTTAGATAAAGTATCAAGTTTAAACAACTTCTGAAATATTTAAAACAAAACTAACAGACATATGAAAATGTTTTTATGCTGAGTATTAGTAGTTAAATTTATTTACTTTTTAGTTTTAAGTGTATTGTAGCAGTCCTTGATACTACTAAGTTGGACCTCATGAGCTCTATTTCTTTTGAGACAATGTTTTTTATTTCTGTTGGAGTAATTTGGAAGCATATTTTCCTTGTTGAGCAGGTAAATATCAAAATACAATTCATGTGTGCACACACACTGGAGAATTATTAGAACACATGGAAAACAAACATGCAGTTTATTCAAGAAGTGAAAAGTCTTAAAACTTCAGCCAGCAATGTGTTCTGCAATAGGTACCAAGTATTTTCAGTTGCAAGTAGTAAAATGTTTTATCTTAATATGAGAAGGGAGTTTTAACTTATTTCTAGAGCTGTAGAATTATGTTAACTAAGTGGTGCAGAAGCTGGTTTTAGATGCTGAAAGTGTTGCAAGAGATGAGTGTAAGAAGCCATAGTGTGTTAAAGGTTGATTTGCACAAGCAAATGTTTACATCTTTTGGAATGAAAACTGTCATCAGTTGTAAAATTATTTAAGAGTAAACACTTGAAGCTGTTCATTAGCTTTTTGTATGTGCTAATTGCTTATTGGCAAAATGTTAGAGCTGAAGCACTGGATACTTTTGGTTTTAATAAAACCATTGTTTTTTCTCTTTTCTGAGTTTGTTCTTGTATAATGACTTGGAAAGTTAGATTATGCTGTTGTATGCAGACTGCAGACACCAAAATTAGTAAGTTTGAAAACACTGAACTCAGAAGTAAATCTGTTCTGGCTCTTGTTTCTGTTCATCTTAGATATGTGTTGGTAATTCTCACAACAAGCAAAAGGCATGGTGCAACATAGTTTATCAGCAGTAGTCTTCTGAACTTCTTAAAAGGATATGTTAATCAAAAGAACAGTTCCTTTCTGTCCCCTGCCTCCTTCCCCCCTGTATTCACCAACTTGCAAGTTGAATTGGTTCAGCTTGTTGATCTGGTGGAAACCTCCTGCCTCCCTCTTGCTACATTACTGTAAAATGTAATACCAGGGAGCCAGCCATGATGAGACCTTAAAGACTAGCATTGCTTGCTGTTTGGTTAAGTATTTATTGGAAGCTTCAGTTTAATGAAGTAAAGGACTGAATATGGCAGTTTACTCTCCAAAGAGGAAGCTCCTGCTCTGGGCAGCATGCTCCTACCCTGTGCCCTCAGCTGGTCCTGGCAGACCCCTCAAGAGGCTAAATGCAGGCACCAGAGCACCATGTTTTGGATCATCTCACTGAGGTAAAAAAGGATCAGCAAAACAACTTCCAGCAAGGAGGTAGGAGCTAGAAATATGACGGATATAAAGGCAAGGGCAGGAAGAAAATGAGATGTGATTCCTGTAAGAGAGGTGTCATACTGATTTATTTTTAAAAGAGTAAAATTTGAGATTGTCAAAACTGCATTAGCATTCAAACTATTTGGTACATATTAATGATGTGTTCTATGTGGAACAGTAAGCCACTTCTGATCATCAATGCAAGCTAGTCTTGAAACATCTAAATTTAGATTCTAAGGGGGAATTTGGTAGCGCCCTGACAAAGAAACCTGTAACAGAAAAAAAATTGTCAAAGTTTAGACTGTGTTTTTAGAGTCTAAACTTAGTTTTTAGAGTCTAAAGGGACACACATCCCTTTATATAAAGTTGATTATGTTCCGCAGAAAAATGCTGGGTGCCAAGTGGGAGTCCCTGCTGCTTAATTCTGCAAGTTACAGGCTTGCCTAATGTATCAGAGACCAGCAAAAAGTGAGAGTAATCTACGTGTGGAAGCGTAGTTCCTGTGTCTGTTGTGGTTTATGAGGTATAATCTCAGGGTTTTTCTGTGGATGGCTATAGTAAACTGGGATGTGACACATTCCTGGCAGTAGCAGGGAAAGTGTGATACATAAAATAGCCTTTAGAAGCTACCGTTTTGCCAAGTGCTGTTTAGATGAGAGACTTCATTTAGCAAGATCCTTTTTTAGTTGTCTTCTTGGTAACCTCTGCTCTGGATGGTGTGTCTGGATTTGCTTAATCTGGAACCCTTCACCTGTAATTCCTTGGAGATGGTTGCCATGTTGTTACCCTGTAAACCTGCAGTTAGGTAACAGCCCGTAAGTAAACCATTGATCATCATATTATTCTGGAGAGAGAAATCACAGCAGGAAGAAGGATACGCTCGCAGGAGTATGTAATACGTTATTTCTGTAACCGTTAATGTATCAATCCCTCAGCGTTTTATTTTGACATGGTTCTGTTAAATTGGAAAGGGAGATTTTTACTATCCCCCGAGCTTAGTGTCTTTATGGGGCACAGCCCGCAGGATCTCCCGGCCGCGGGGCAGGCGGGCTCTCGGGAGGCCGTGGCTGCACGGAGGATGCGCGGCCGCGGAGCCGCCGCACCGCAGAGCCGCGCTGGGAGCGGGAGGTGAGCGGGGCGCTCGGCCGGGGGCTCCGTGCTGCTGCCCTGGCTGCCGGGAGAGGGGAAGGGATCACGGCCCAGCTGTGCAGGGCCGAGGGGCAGCGGGAATGTTGTGTAGGAAGCAGGTTTTTCCCTCGGAAAGGAGGCTGCAGGGACTGATGGAGCGGGAGGGCTGCGGGGGGAGCCGCGCAGGCGGAGCGGGGAATATTCCCAGCATTGAGGTTTTCAGCCATTTTTGCCTCAGAGGCGTTTCCAGGTGCCTTGCGCCGGAGGCTGGAACATCGGAGCATCTTTAAACGTCTGGCGTGGAGAAATCAGGCAGCTGTGCGTGTGTTGGGGAAGACAAGGGAACTCGAGGGGGTTTATTTGTTCAGGGGATTAGAAGTGATGCATTTTAATTAGTCTCTGATGCGAAGGGAAAAGGAGCTTTAAGGAAACAAGCGTTCTGGTTAAAATTCAGCCTCTCAAAGAGGACAGTAAGTGGTACTTGCTTGTTGTGGGGTTTTTTTTTGTTGTTGGCTATGGGTTTCGTTTTCTTTCTCCCAAGTAAACTACACTGTGCAGCCCTTTAGTGAAAGGGATTCAAGGAAGCAAATGAAATCTCTTTGCTCTAGAGAGATTTATGTGGGAAAGATGGTGCATATGAAGCCGGAAGCCTTTTGTCTTAAGCTGCAAACAAAATATATCCAGGTTGTTCAGCAGTTTCTCATTATTGATTTCTAGACGATTTAAGAGTAGAGCTTGGAAAACACAGTTCCTGGCTGAAGAATTCTTGACTTTTAGACCAGAGCTTTATAAAATAGCATAATAAACATGGAGGGGGTGGAGGGGTGGATAATGTAGTGGATGACGTATTCTCATCAAATGAAAAAGTAGATTCGTTTTGTTTGCAGTGACTGTTAATTAATGTATGGGGAAATGCAAATCAGCAAATTGACTTCTGCGCTTTGCTACATAATATTTCTTTTAGAGGAGAAGAACATATCTAGTTTATTGCCTCCAGCTCCCCCTGCCCAGATTCCAGCTGGCTAGAGTGTCAGCTGCCCCTAGAAGCTGTGGTAGTAAACTGTGAAGTCCAGTAGTAAGATCAGATGTTATTTCCACCATGTGTCTAGGACTTTTTTCCCCCCACTAAAATTTATAATCAAATTCCTTTCATTTTCACAGGATAGAAGTGGCTACCACTATGATAACTACCTTGCTTTGCAACATGATATTTCTGCTGGCATTTGGATTGGCTTCAGCCTTTAGCCACAGCCCTAGGACACCTGACAGGGTCACTGAAGCAGATATTCAGAGGCTCCTCCATGGGGTTATGGAACAACTGGGCATTGCCAGACCCCGGGTGGAATATCCAGCACACCAGGCTACGAATCTTGTTGGCCCACAGAGCATTGAAGGTAGCTAATTTCTACTTTGAGTTACGATGAATTTGTTAGTGTGCTTTGGTAATAATTAATGTTTTGTTTATAGATGCAGAAAGAATATCCTGAGCCTAAAATCATGGACTTTTCCACCATGTTGTTCCTTGATCTTTGTTTTACAATCACCATCCACATTCCACCTTCTTTAGTGTAATGTTTTTGGCAGAAGTAGTGGGGGTTTTTAATGTACAGGCTGTGCAGAAAAAGTTATGTTGTCTTGGCATTGTCTGATTTCTACTGCCTCAAAACAATGGGTTTACTGAATTATTGCTGAATACCGTGTATTAATATATTACATATATATTTAATCTGAAACAAATGTGATCCATAGAGCCCAAATCTCGTGGATTTTTAGAAACATTTGCAAACCAGAAGACATCAAGTGTTTGTGGTGCTATGTGAGATAAAACTTACACTGGGGGTCCTCCTCTCCCTGTGTCCACATGTAGCACCTCAAAACTGTGTTGCAGGGATGAATGCTCTGGGCTCAGCTTCATTTTTTTTGGCCAGTACTTCTGAGCTCATGCTGTGTAAGTTTTCCTTGGAATCAGCCTTTTACAGCTATGTAAATCATCTGAAATATCTGGCTCAAATGTTAGGATATTGGGATGATGTTTCAGTGTGTTGCTATTTTTACTGAATAAATCAGCTTTTATTTTGGCATGACACCAAGAGGTTGAAGGTGTGAAACTCCAAATATTGTTGTTTGTGTGTGAACATCAAAACAGGGCAGAAGGCCCCAACCTTTCTCTCAGAATTAAATCAATCTGACACAATGTAGTAAAACTCCACAGTCCATGAGTCTGTGTTCTTTATTTTATCCTCCTTCTTATCTACAGACTATCCTAGCCAAAAGGTACAATTGCTTTAATGGAGGAGAGCATTAAAGCTGAATGGGCATTTCTACCAGATAATTGTAGACTTAAGTTCACATATTTTCCAAAGAAACTTTGATGGACACATACTTTTCTGCAAACTTAAATAACAGAGACTAAGTTTAAAGAGCATGATTTGGTCTGTACCCTTTTCTCCTCCTTTTTGAATGTTCATACATTAGGACAGACTGGTAGAAGGGAGTAATTTTACTCTCCATTTTCCTCTTTTCCTTAGACATTTTTTTAAAAAGAGAAACCTTAGAAAATATAAAGAAGTCTGAATCCTTGGCAAATATTTAGTCTCAGCTGTTTGCCATTACTTTCTAATTACAGTGTTAGCAAAATCAGATCATGCATCTCTTATAAGTATTGAACATTTTGTAGTATTCAATAGAAATAATGAGACTGAAGGTGAGACTGAAGTAGTGCTAGTTTTCCAGTTGTCTGTAGAGTCTTCCACAAGCAGCAGGCTGGATGAACATTGTTTCTCTTTTTTTTTTTTTTTAAATCAAAAAATCCATCTGTGTGCATAACAGAGTAAAACAGAAAGATGATCAATCCAGTTGAATTACCATATTTAACATTCCCATCTTGTTTAGATAAGGGTGATTCTTCATTTTTTTTTTTAAGCCTACCATGGATATTTAACAGCCTGTTGAGAAATTTCTGCAAAAGGAAATGCTCTTATGAGGTGAATGCTATCAGTCAGTGTAGAATTAGACAAGCAAATCAGGCCTTTGTATCAATATTGCTTTTTACAGAGTATTCTGTGGTGAGTTTTTCAGATAGTAATCACTTGCTGTTTCTTTGGTTTCTTGTGGTGATGATGTCTATCTATAAATAGATATGTCTTAAAGTATCTAAATAGAAACTTCAACCCAAGAAAGTATTGTTTGCAATTTCAAGGTTAATGTGGTCTTACATCACTGAACACAATATTTTCTCATACTGCTTTTTTAAAAAAGTGCATATAATTCAGTAAATTTTCACCATGAGTTTATTTTTAAATATAGACCATGAATTATAGGATAGCCAGTCCATCAAAACTTGCATTTTATTCTGAAAAAATAAGTCCATATGCTTTTGAATAAC
The DNA here is from genome assembly GCA_024500445.1 of Entomyzon cyanotis. Classification (NCBI taxonomy): domain Eukaryota; kingdom Metazoa; phylum Chordata; class Aves; order Passeriformes; family Meliphagidae; genus Entomyzon; species Entomyzon cyanotis. The sequence goes on from JAKEPQ010001030.1 coordinate 30,889,464, forward strand.
ATCCATACAAGGTTTCACATTCTGAAGAATTTACCAGTGGGCTTTCCACAGCATAGTAACAGTGTTATCACTGGCTAATAATTCTGTGTGCAAGTCCTTAAAAAAATCTACATGATAATAGACAGTAAAACCAAGGGGGAAGAAAGAGGTTTAACTATTATTAGAACAGTGTTGCAGCAAAACAGGGTTTTCTGTAAATATTAACATGGCAAAGTGGTAATTCACTAACTACTCTTCTGTCTTCATTAGGAATTTCTGCCTGTAAGTAATGGAGAGTAAAACTGGGTATGAAATGCTTATTATTTATCAGAAATTCTGAGCTGCCAAAAGTGTTGACTTCCAGCCATTTTTCAGGCTGTGGGTTTCAGTGACCAATGTAAATATTTAAAACCAGCTCCATTCCATGCCAGCATCCTCATCATTAAGGCCCTGACTGTTCTGCGATGCATTTGTTTCTCACTTTGACTAGAAATTGCATCTCAACATAAAAACAACCTAATGCCAATAAGACCTTAATAAATTTAGTATGTTCCTTCAGAAAACTGCGTTACTTAACAAAACGTTTTGTCAGAATTAGCCCCAGCAGTGCAGACCTGCAGCAGTGTTGATAGCTGTCATTGCCATCAGCTTCAGCTGAGCCACAACTCCAGAGGTGCCACTGGTTTTCAAAAGGCCAAGATTTCACCCACTGTATGTGTACACTTGCAAACAACATACTGTCAGGAAAAATTAATTTCTGTGGCATTGGAATTTGGAAACAAATTTAGGCTGCCATGATATAGACAAGTTTACTCTAGCAGCCTGATTATAATGAATTTTTTGCAAATTAGAGTGATTATTTTAATCACATTTTCCATGTTATTATTATTTCCATGAATAAGATCCTAATAATTTAATACCCAACAAAAATATTATTGCTGTTAGTTCACCAGCAGATTTCCTGCTCATGCTCATTTTCCATCTCAGCTTTCTAAATTTTTTTCTGGTGTTAATCACTGTATTTTGACTTTAAATCCTAAAAACCAGAGAGTGGATGTGTTGCAAGGAACTATGCATGATCGTTCCCATCCGTAGCCTCCCACCCGCCCTATCCCGTCCTCTCCAAAAAAAAGTTCAGGGCTGACTTGGCTGTAGAAAGTGCAGTCACAAACATACTCCATACCAAAGAAAACTAAAAGATTGACACTTTAAAAAATTACATTTTGTAGCATATGTTCTCTTTTTGAAGTGACCAGATAGTTTTCTTATTGATGGATAGAAAAAAATGTACAGCTTGTTAACTGAAAGAAATTTTTGCCTTTTCTTGTGTTGAAATTTATGAAAACATGGCTTTTTTCTTTTTTTTTTCCTTTTTTTTTTTCTTCTCCTTCCCTTTGCTTTTGTCAATTTACCTATTACCTCAGGTCAGGCTGCTAAAATAGGCATAGTGCCTAGAAAATGCCTGATAAAAAGTTTAATCTACCAGGAAATTATTGTGAAGTTCGGGGAGGTGCAGAGGTAGTATGAGCACTCTTCCTTTGCTGGGGCTCTGCTAGTTCAGTGGAATAGGACAAACATGTCACAGAAATGGGAATTTGCTGGCTGATTCCCTATGCTCGTGTACTGCAGCCAGCAGATGGTGCAAGCCATGGCAGCATGGCAGGAGCCAAAGGGATTCTGCACGATCAGCATCAAGTGAAAATGTTTTTAGTACCTGAAAGTGGTGTCTTAGGAACAGCTGGTTTTTGCTGGCCACTTAAGAGATTTTTCTTTGTGTACATCCCCCTATTCCTAAAAGTAATAAGCTCATAATAACTGTTCTAATTTCTCTAATAATATTCACTCTTGTTAATTCATCTTAACAGAAAGCTATATTGGAGTCACTTATCAGCATCTATAAAAAGAGTGGAAAACATAGAAAAGCAAAATAGGAATTTTTAATGAGTAGCTGTGTTTCTGTACTTACTGTTTAGGTTTATCACTAAAATACTATGCAAGCCCTACTGGGCTATATTCAAGCTTTCTACAGATAAGAGGAGGGCAGTATCTATGTTTAAAGAGAACAAAAGAATAAATTAAAGAAATTCATTCGATATTTCAAAAACATAGACGTTAATTTTTCTGCCTGGCAGGGAGTTTATGAAGAAAGAGACCACACTTTTTTCTTTTTCTGCATGCTTAAAATTTTGTGCCAATATTTAAGGCAGATTTTTTGGTTTTTTTCCCTGTTGTTTTCTTTTTTCCTGAGGAGTGGAAGGCAATAAGTGTATAATGTAAATTTCAGGCCTATTATACCCTGCACAGAACAGTGAAAATCTCAGTTAAGCACACGGGGGCAGCAGTAGCTCATCTTGGGCAGTTTATAGCACTTAACTTCGAAATGGAAAATGTGAAGTCCTATTTTCCTTTTGCAAATATCATTGCCTACCATAAATTCAATCCAAAAGAAAGCCTCTTGTGTGGTTTGTTTGTTTGTTTGATTTGGTTGGTTTGTTTTCGTTTCTTAAAACCACCTCAAATTAAATGATTGTTCATAAAAGTGCTGGCATGACAGCCCAGAGTCTGAAGTTTTCAGTCTGCAGAAGAGGCATAGAGCTGTCAACCTCAGTGACAACATTAAATGACATATCATAAATTGTGACCATTTGTAGGTATAAAAAAATGTTAAAAATACAATGCCTCTTAGGGAGGCTTTTGAGTCTCCTGCAGACACTGCTCATAGCTACTGGGAACAGGCTGGGGTTTATTTGATTATTTTGAAAGGAAATAAGTACATGTTTATTGTTTTAGAAAAACGCAGTCGCTGTTTGTCAGACTGAGATGATAAAACTCGAGAGTCTGGAGCATCATGCAAATATATCTACTAACAACCAGTAATTAATGGCTTGTCAGCACAGACTGCAAAAGAACACTCTACATGAAACCTATTGTCATAAAATTATGTAGATTACTCATGCATGTTAATAGTATCTATTTTGTTTGCATTTTAATAATAACAAAACTAATTGCTGCATTACTTTGCTGTCTGTCCTCTACCACACCTGCAAGACAGGAACTTGTTTCCTACAAGAACAGTAAAATCTTTGCATTAGAGAGTTGCAAAAACTTTTGCTGATGAATTCATTCAGTGAAACCAGTGCAGAAATTACTTTTGCACTCATTCACTTTTGGGCTAATGTGTGCTATGCTTATACCCCAATATATGTGGACTTCCTTGGGTGACTAGAAGTAATAAGCATGGCTGGCTGCACACGGCTGAGCTGGGGCAGACCTCACACAGCCAGGGATGCTGTTTGTGCTTACAAGTTGGTGCAAAGAGACCACACAGTCATGTGGGACTTGGGTTTTTGTACCTGCTCTGTAGAGAAGGTTCTGCTGCACTGAAAGCATGAAGTTGCATTCACACTGGGACAGCTTTTGCTGAAGCACACGTGAATTTAATCAAACACTGTGTTATGGGCCTGACATTTAACAAACAAACTCAAACCTCAACATCATTCTACTAGGCTCTGCTTTCAGATTTTGTTTGCTGTGTGGTTTTGGGTTTATTTTTTCTTTTCAAATTAAATAAATATCCCAGAAAATATGATATCAAAAATTAAATGGACATCTCAAATTTTAAGATAAAATGGAAGTGGGAAACCTATAGTTTTTTATACACTAATATGGTAAATACCTGGATTTGTATAGAATTGACTAAAAATAGCTATTTTCTTTGGATTTTGTTACATAAATTGTAGAGTTAATTGAAACCAGAATTTGAGTATCAGGCAGTGGTGCATGTCATAAGACAGGTGCCTTAGAATGCTAATTTCTGCATGTAAAACTTAGTGACAAATAAGAGTGCAAAATGACAGCAGTGGATTACAGAGGATTTTCTTTATCTCAGTGATATTTCTATGAAGAAATTGCACATAAAATATTAATATCTGTAACTCCACAAACAGGAAAAAGATGAGGAGATATGACTTTATTTTCATTAAGGGAAAGTATTTGAAAATTTGTCCTGTAATATTCTCAATTCCATATGAATTTATAAGCCATGACCAGCAGTGAATAATAAGCCAAGTTGGTGTTTGTGCTGCTGTGTGGAGGTCATACCATGTTACCTGTGTGTTTCACAACTTTCCCTCTTGAGGAGCAAGGGCAGGATCCAGCAAAGGCGACTGGTGTAACCACTATGAGCTCTGCCACGACTGAATTTTGGGAACTGCCTTTCCTCGATGCCCCAGAGCTGCAGGAGGGGTGCACACACTGTGTTCTCAGTGTGGCTGGGAACATGCAGGGGAAATTCTCAAAGCCAGTGTGCTCATCAGAGAAATCAGTCAGTGGAGAGCACAAGAAGAAAAGAGTATTACTCCCTGTTTCTGTCTAGATCTCTGTTTTTTGCATGTGGATCTGACTCTATTTAGATTTGAGGCTTTGAAACCTCCTCTTGAAACGTCCTTCTCTTATGACAGCAGGAGGGTGTGCAAGCATCACATACCCCTGCTGGGGAACCAAGAAAATAATGTGACTCCAACTCCTAAAACCTCCTACTAACCACTGCTCTGTGGTACAGACTGTTGCTGCTATCCATAAAGTCATCTTTAAAAGATGCCACCAAAGGAGGAAGAGACCCATCTCAAGCAGATTTGGGGAAAGAAGGATGGCAGATCTGTAGGGATTTAGAATTAAGTAGATTGTCATGTACCTGGAGATAATTAATCAATTAGAATGGGATTTGTAGCCACAATTATTTTTTTTGTATGTATTAGTAGAGGAAAAGATCCAGTAAGAGAGGTAAGAAACCTGAAGAGGAGAGGAAATACGATAACTTCTCTATTGTCTGATGCTTTATAGTAACTATGTTTTCTAATATTGGCAGACGGTATAGAGAAATTTCATATGAATCTGTAAAATTTTATCTACCATTGGAATATGGTCCCAAAGTATTTGCATTTATAGGATTGAAATAGTGTCCCATCCGTCATGGGATAAAGGAGGTCACCGTTTTCCTTTAGTTGCCCTATTTTCTGGAGCCCCACGCTGCACACATGGTCGTTAGCCAGGCTGTGATGTGACAGTGGCAGTGACAGGAACAGGAGGATGCTCTTTGCTGGCTGTGCTTTCCCTGCACTCTGCTGGTGTGTGGTGGCTGCGAGGCACAGTGGCAGAGAGGCCCATGGCTGTGCTCTGCACTGTGTTTGTAAAAAGGGTGAGTTATCCACATGGTGAAGTGCAAAAGCCACAGCTCAGACTGAAGGACAAGTTCATATAGTCCATTAGAGGACTGTGCAACCAAGGCAGGCATAAGAGATTGGGGGTTTTTTGCTTTGTCAGCAAGTGGGCTGCTGGACTTTTTTATTGTGTATACAATTTGAATAATAATGCTATATAAGCTACTGTTATAAATTTATTGTGAGAGGCATGGGCATTACTTTGGTCCTAACCATTTCACAATAAGAGCCTTTCATATCTTAAATATTTGTACTGTTTATAATTAAAATATGGGATAAAACTGAATTTGTTCGCTGAAAGCAAGTTCAGTAATTGTGTGATGTGTGTGCTTAAGGCTTTAGAATATTTTGTCCCTCTGCAGAAAAAACAAAATTAGCCTTTATAGTTTTAAGAAACTTTGTGTCATTAAGGAGAAGACAAGCTGACTCTGGAATCTGGGATGCCTGAGCATGTATAGCTGTAGTGTTTTTGAGTCTCCCGAGGCATGCTCTTGAATGGTTAAGGAAGTTGGCTAGGTTTGCATTTTTCCATTCTTTGTTCTCCTACGCCTTTTCTCCTTTCCTATTCTCTTGTTTAGCAGCTTCTGTGGAATAGACAAAGTGTGATAATTTATAATTTTTTCAGTGCCTCTCACTTCCTGGGCTTAATGAATCTCAGCCGCCAGGATAGGACTGTCTAGGCTGAAGCAGCTGAAGAGGCACAGTGCAAATGATATTGGGGCAGTAAAGCCTTTAGAAATGTTATAAAGGGTAAGGAAAACGTAAATGCATTTTTTGTGTTCAGGATTTTTTGAGAGTTTACATGGTGGGGAGTCCTGCAGATAATAAAGGAAAAGTAAGTTAGTGAATGGTGTCCCAGTTTAACATTTAAGAGTGCTGGGAAGCAGTCTTTCAAACCTGTCTTTGATTAGGGAGATGTTCATTTTGAATGTGACAATGACACAACGAAAGTAGATATGACAAATAACTGGGGATGAAAGTGCAGGATAGTATGGGAAGCTATCACTGGGAAAGGAAAATGATACATCTCTGATTCAGAGAGGACACACTGTAAACGATTTTGAAGATTTTTCCGAGTGATAAGAAGAAAATAGCCCAGATAAACAAAAGATTTTGCAAAGTAGGAAATATGGTATTGCATCTCTGATTATCTATTTTCTCCCTCAGGAACCTTGGGCAAATGGGATAAGGTATACCAGGCTTCCTTTGCAGCTCATGTTTGCTTGGAGTTTGTACAGTTCAAGATAAGAGATGTGATTTTTGCTTAGGGAGAAGATTCCCCTGTGAATCTGGGAGGGGAATCTTGGACACTATGACTAAGGCATCTAGGATGACTCTCTAAGTAAAGGGCTTTAACTTGGGATTTGGGGTTTATTTACTCACAACAGATACTCATGATCCTCTTTTGCAGCTCCTTGCTAAGACTGGCCAGATTACCTCTTATCTGAATTTGTAATTGGGGTAACTCCATCTTCACTGTGACATGGGAAATGGTTTCAATGAGACTGAAAAGCAAATTTGCCCTATTATTTTTCTCTCAATGTTCTGCAATAATTTTTCACTTTTGAAAATCCATTCTCATTGACTTTCTTAAACTGACTCTCTCTGGGGACAGCACTACCTGTTTGTATTTGATATGGAGGATTGCTCCCCACAGATTTGTTCCAGCTGTGCTTTACACTACCAATAGATGGGTAGCAGTAGCTAAAACTTCAGTGGACTAACAGCATTTCCACTGGATGTGTTTGATCAGGGAAATAATCAGTACTTGCAAGAAATTAGTTGCACTTTGTGTTTCTTTTCCTTTTTTTTCCCCCCTTCCAAGACTGGAGTGGTTATGTTGTCTACATGGATAAAAGATCACCACAGACAGTACTGCTCTTACAAAGAAATGAGCTGAAATGTATGCACTTCAAATTTTTAATCATTCCAAGGATCTCTAATTGAGATGATACCAGCAGTTGATGAGCTGATTAAATACTTTTCCAGAATTATAATAACGGTGAGAGACATTGTTCTTTTTTTGTTTTCCACCCTGCAACAGTTCAAGACTAGTGCCAGATGACTACATACGTGCATATATTTTAAATGAAATTCAGAACTTACTTAGGACAATACTGATCTTACCCCAAGAGATCTAAACATCTAGTTTATTGTGTAGAAATGTAAAGTACCTACATGCTCACAGAAATTACATGTGAAAGGGAACTGATTGATTGTTTTGGAGTGATTTTTTTGCTAGTATGTGACACAAAAAAGCCTGTTTGTAGAAGTAAGGAAATATGGGAAAACCAGATTTATCTAGCTCATCCTTTCTTAGTACAGGGGTGTTGTCTGTACTATTCTGGATTTTTGAGGTTTGAATAATTTAACAATGGTGTCTGTCATGGTTCCTTTAGCTAGGAAAAGATTCTAAATATTTAGTTGCCTTGTCTTTTTCTTTCAGACTCTGCCTCAAGGTTCAAGAAACCCATCTCATGCTATTTTTGTAGCTGACTTTATATGTTTATATCACAATATTTTGACTTGGTAGCTGCACTGTATTTAATCCTAATATGTTTCTTCGAATCAGTAATGTTATAATACTAAAACGAATGCAACTAATGAGAGTTACTGTACATAGTACCCCTACTTCAGATATTCATAGCATTTCATTTTTATTATTGTAGTTTTTACTGAGTGCACTATTTATCAGAGTTTATAAGGAATGAGCTTTGCTGATGCTATTAAATCACTCAAGTGTGCTAAATTATGGCACCAGAGCAGGTGCTATTGTCTGCAGCTCTTTTGGAAAGAACGGAAAAACACTCAAATGATCTTGGACATTTATACCTAAAGGAAACAATCCTTTATATTAATATAAAAAGATTGGTTTGTACTCAGTCAGGGGAATTCTTGGCAGTCGGTTTAAACTTACATGTATATATAGCACACTGGAGCCTGCTAAGTACCTCTGTTTTCTTTATGGATGGAGCTTTGGTGCCAAGAGGTCTGCACCACATGCAAGCATAGATAGGCTTCTATCTGATGGATTGTCCCACAGTGAACCACATTGTATACAGGATGTTCAAACACGTATTGATTATGTGGTTCTGTAGTTTACAGCAGAATCATAACCTGATGCTTTTAAGTACATATATGTAATCAATCTTCATGTGAAGGAACTCAAGACAAAAGCAGTATTTTATGCTCTACATTAGACATGTTATTAAATTACATTAGATTAAATGTATGTAACCCATTTTTTTAACGTCATCACCATAACATTATTGTGTTACAAGCATTATCTTTGTGTGGACTATGGACTGTAAATGTATGAAAGAGTTCAGAGTGGGTATAATGCTATCCTGGTTTTAGAACCAGATCTCATGGTCAGCTACAAGCAAAACGCCCACATACCAGAGATGCAGTTTTTTTATGGGGTAATTTTATGTTAGATACCTGTAAAACTTCTCTGCAACACTGCATTACAGAATAAGAGCCTTGTACTTGAGGGGGGAAATCAGCACGTTGATTAGATTTTAGTCCATTGTGCAAATAAAATGGAAATATATACGCTTATAAACTAACTTGCTCCTGGTACTAAATGCCAACATCCAGCTGATCATTTGCAAAATTAATTTGCAAAATTTGCCTCAGCTGCCACTTCTAAATGTAGAAATGAATACAAAATTTGTATTTGTATTTGAGTGCCTTCTGTTAGCAATTTTTGCGAGTGATTATGTTAGCTTACAACGTTTGGCTGTATGAAAGATGATTTAGGCTGGTAATGTTTATTTGTAATTTGGGACAGGACTACTTGAATGATTCTTTTGGAGCAGCTTTCATGTTCACAGGCTTTATTCACATCTTCTGGATCTATGAAAAATACATAAATTCAAAATAAGACTGTTTGGTGATAATATGGTGATTTTGCTATTTACCCAAGCAGTTGTGTCTGTGTTCACTCCTTCACTCACATTTTCCAATTGTTCAAATTCCTTTTCCTCTCAATTCATTGTTAGTGGAATTTATATGTCGACTGTATGTTGTTAACCCTCATTATATAGGGTTTAAAAAAATACTGCTTTGCTGTCACACAACCATCTCAGTTGCTGCAGTGTGTGTGGTGGCTGTCTTTGTCAGGGAAAAAGAACATGCTTGAAACTTTTTATTTGTCTGAAATTCAAAAGAATAGTGTACAATAGTATTTAAAAAACTCCACAAGCAGCTGGGGTTTAGCCTGTGGATGCATTTGGCCAGTAAGGCATGCAGAAAAGATCTGTGACAGATAATTATTTGTAGAGAGGCATAGAGAGAGAGAGTGGCCTGAGCTTGGTTCCCAAATCCTTAGTGGAAGACCCTACATGTCAAAGGCAAGGCGCCTAGCTGAGGTGTGGGGAAGAAGGCCACGGCACACTTTTTGGTTTTGGGTGCATTTGCCCAAGAGCCACAGGCCATCACTGTGTCCTCTGACACTGAGTTACAAGACCTGCTGCACACTGCTGCTGTAACCCTGCAGTGATGGGGCTCTGAGTCCCACAGGGAAAACAGAATCTTGTACCTAAAGGTGTGGAAGTCAGACTGGGATGTTTTGCACTACGCTGACTAATGTGGATGTATACGTGAACAAGAATTCCCATCAGCAACAGGGACTCTCCACCACTTTTCATCATTAAAACAGGAAATGTAAATTTACTTTTAAGTATTGGTTTGATTTAAAAATAATTTTTCTAGGTGTACACAACCAACTTGGCTAGAATACCCCGGGTCCCCAATGACCTTAGTACCTTAAGTCCCCTTGGGACTTAATTTATTGATGTATTTCTAGGCTGTGTAGGTAGTATTTTCTACAGTGTCATTAAGTTTGTCTTCCTGCTGTGATGCTGTCTTGCCACATCTTCTACTGTTAGTTACTACAATTAACAGTAGCAGTATCAGTGACTGAAGGTGATCGTTCGGTAAATGTATCAAGTTTCTTTATTGTCTCATTATTCTTTTTCTTTGTGTTTTCTTGCCGAAGACTTTCATAGTTAAGGAAAAAACCCTAAGATTAATAATACATGGCTGATTTTGTTTCTTAGTTTTATTTTTTATTATCTAAGTTACTGGACTTAGGTCACATGGTTATGTTTCTAAAAGAGATGCTTGAAATCTAAACTTGGATTTGTCTCTAAAGTAATTATGTATATATGGAGAGAGATTATATTTTAAATTGAAGTCTAGATTACTTGCACCAGCTAAAGTAACTACACTTTTAATCTTGTAAAAAGACTGTGCATATATTGCCTTTGCTAGGTGGTGCGCATGAGGGTCTCCAGCACTTGGGTCCTTACGGCAATATCCCAAACATCGTGGCTGAGCTGACAGGAGATAATGTGCCAAAGGATTTCAGTGAAGATCAAGGGTATCCTGACCCTCCAAATCCCTGCCCTCTTGGAAAAACAGGTAATTCAGATGTACCTCTGTCTTCACTGTACATCTTCCAGTCTTTCAACTCTGTACAACCCTTAATCAGCAGTGAGGGTTTTCTTCATTCTCTACCCCAGGAGAACTGTTGAGAAATTGGGTGTCTTAGTATTTCAGGTGAGGTTTGTTTGTTTGTTATGGGGTTTTTTAGTTAATATGTGCACCTTCTGTATTGCTATATGACTGCTGGAGAAGATCACGTGGTCAAATCATCTTGACCTCAGAGTAGAAGATGGAGAGATTTATGAGAGCATCTTCTTCCCGAGGGAGTTAATTTTTAAGCTGGCCTCTGAAAAAAGTTACTCTGTACAGATGAAATTTACCCTTAGAGACTTTCATTGTGCCAAGAGGAATGAAACTGTCTGCCCTGATCTCCAACCCAGACCATGAGTCAATATTTAAGATACCTTGGCTCCAGTCCATGTGTCTTTATAGCTCACTGAGGGTGCATGTGTGCCAAGAAATGGAGAACTACGTGGATGTACCCTGAGGCACTGCATGCAGGCTGACTCTGGCAGAGGGCAGTGCAGCTCAGAGAGCCAGAGCAGTGCCCAGGACATGCAGGGTGTCCCTCAGCTTCCAGCTATGCAGGTACTGAGCCCTGCAGGGGCTGCTGCTGAGGGGTCACTAAAGCAGCACTGCATGTGCATGATATAGACATACCCTGAGAGAACGGGTCTTTTTCCTGTTATGTGAGCCAAGGAATGACTTCCAGTACTGAAAGCAGTAGTAAAACAACCATTGGCTGCCTTGGGAACTGGAATTGGGAATGAGCACTCTATTTTTCTCTCATTTTTTATTTGTGAGCTAAGAGATCCTTTCAAAATGTTTTCTGTTTAGTCTTCATTTTATTTGGATAATGCGGAACAGTTGTCTGTATTCTTATTTTAAAATGTTCTAACTAGCTTAGAATTCATCAAAAAATAGTATTTGTTATGAAAAGTTTTGTGAAGTGTTTTTGCATTTCATTCAAAAATTTGACAAAATTTCAAATAGTCCTCCGTTACTGTTTTCTATCAGAGCCTGTTTGGTGATGATGCCTACATCTCTTCTGAAATAATACCTCATCTTCCAGTTTGTTCTAACATCTATAGCTGTTGCCTGACAAGTTGCAAATGATGGGTTTAGATTTTCTCACATGCAAGCACACACACAGTCTTTCTATCTTCTGTGCTTGCCCATTAGACTTCTGTTACTGATTAGATAAATAAATTAAAAACACGGCATCCAGGGAAACGTCTTTGAAAATCCCTTCAATTTTTCTTTCTTAGGTGAAATAAAAGTTGTTAGCTAAACTAATACAGTCAGATCTGAACACAGGGGGAATTCTTAGGGAATTGCTGGCTGCTCAGATAAATGGCTCTGTCATAGGTATGCTGTGAGTGAAGATAGTATCTACTAGGATTAGAGTAAAATGTTTTTCAGAGCCTTAAATGGAAATTCAAGTGGTGACTGTATTATGCATACAAATTACCAGAGGCCTTCCTCAATCAGGTCTGTGGATTCGCTTAATGGAAAACAATTTTTCCAGTCACTGTCTACATACGCACATTCCACAGCAGGAATACATAAGCCTGGAGCACTTGAGTTGAAGACTTTTGGATTAGCAGTCATAGAGGACACCCATATGACCAGCTGCCCTTTTTGTTTTCTACCAAAGACACAAATGCTTTAAAAGGGCTACCACACTTCTGTTGTCACCTGTCTCTCTCTTGATACAACCTTGTCCCTGCTGAGACTGAAATAATTTCTAAGTGTTTTAATAGTTTCTATGTTACTTAGCCAGTATTAAGAGTGTTCCCCTGTTTTCTGTTGGAAATTTTATTGTTTTTCTCCATCCCAAGCAAAAAAGAGAGAAAGCTGGATCTGCTGGACTCAGAATAACCTCCTCAGGTGATTGAATCAACTCAGTTTTGAGTCAAGCCTTTACTGTTTCCCACATCTAAGGGAAAAAGATAATCCATCTGCAAATCTTTGTACATGATGACACACAAGGACAGAAGGGAAAGTGCACAGGTGTGTGCTCTGGAGTGCCTCTGTTCTGGCAGATGTAGTTGTTTGAATGCCCAGCATCATGCCCTGGCTGGTAGGATGTCCTTGGGTATGTCTGAGAGGAATTTGGCCTGCAAGCTCCCTGTGCTGGCAAAGCAGTGGGAGCTCCAGGAACAGACTCTATCCAAAAAGCTACTCTGGCCTCAAGTTGCTGAAACTTTGTTTAAGCTAAAGATGACTTATTTTGGTAAAAAGACCATACGCTGATTTTTAAAATGATATTATCTTTATGTGGCACTGTCTACAAACCCATCCATTGTGGTTAAAGGAGATTTCTGGACCAATCAAATTAATTACCAAGCTACAGAAATGTCTTCATCATAAAACTTATGCTGCATAGCATTTTTATGAGATCTTATGATGCAGAAATGATTTTCAGCCAATTTGAACATAGTAGCAAACCAGAAATGGAGCTGCAGGAAGAGCCACTCAGTGAAAGAAATTCTCTTTGCTCACAGCACTGTTTAACTATGACATTCAAAAGTATTGCCTTATAAATTTCTAAAACTACCTGTGAGCATTTAAAAAAGAAAAGAATATTCCTTCTGAATCAGAACAGGATGCAGATCTAGGTAAAATTAAGTGCAGTAATTAAAAGAAAAACATAAAGGAGGGGAAGAGCTGGGAAAATAAATTTCTTCAGCTTTTAAATTTCATTGAGTTGTGAGGATTTTTGGGGTTTGGTTTTTTTTTTAATAAATACATCCTGACAAACTCTCTTCAAAAGAAAAAAAAGGTATTTTCTAGTCATCCAGTTCTTTATTTTTTTTTTCAATTGCATGATTGCATTTAAGAAGTTTGCTGACTAATGTAGCACATGCTGTATGTTTCAAAGCTACTTGGAACTCAGTGCTTTCTAACATACTTTTGCAGTTGATGATGGGTGTCTAGAGAACACCCCAGACACGGCAGAGTTCAGCAGGGAATACCAACTGCACCAACACCTTTTTGATCCAGAGCATGACTATCCCAACATGGACAAGTGGGTGAGTACATGCTTCTTGCTTGTTTTTGTTGCATGTGAAACTGGGTATTGTCTGCTGTGTGGGATAATGTGAAACCACGAGGACAATATTATCCTTATTGCTGGAAAAATTATCACCCTAAGGGAAACTTTTCAGAATGGTGACCTTGCCCTGAAAAATAGAAACAGTGCTTGTGATTGATAACCAGCCCAGAAAAATACACATCCTTATTCTATTACCTGTCCCAAAGCATGACAGCTGTGCAGGTGCTTGGTAAATGCAAAAAAAGCACATTTGCAACCACAGTGAACATGTAGCCAAAATTAGTGTAGATCTTAGGACAAGATTTCAAAACATAAAGTGGCCCTAATCTGAAAGAATATCCAGGTTCAGTGACTATTCACTGTTCTGCTACTTAGATAAAAAATAGAAAGAAAATACCGATAGATGGAGTGCAGCAGCTTAAAACACATTTGAAAATCTAGGATTGGACATCTTGCTCTAAGGAATCCTCTCTTCCTTAAGGATTTTGGAGGACATGATGCTGCTTCTTTCTCTGCTGAGGTTATGCACTGTATTATATTGAAAACCTATTTGACACATCACATATACTAAACACACTGAGCTACACTAAGGGCAAAAGTCTTGCTCTGAGCATACAAGGACTTTAATAACTGCAGCTACACTGTTTCTGCAGGCTAGAGGCTCCAAAGAAAGCTCTGCCACTTAATCTTGGATTACATCAGTTAAAATGTCCAATCCCAAATCCATTTTCAGGCGCCAGGAAAACAATAACAATGATCATAATTTATGCTTGTAGAGCAAATAATGAAATCTCATTTTACATTGTTATAACACTTCACTTAGGATTGCACTAAACCAGTGCTCTGTAAGCATATATCGACAAATGGACATGTTTGGCAGTCTCTTCTGCTGTAATTGTGAGACAATGATTCATCATTCATAATCAAACCAGTGTAAGATTTATAGTATTAATTACTTACGCGAGTGCTAAATTTCTGGAGAGAGTCATGCCAAAAATCCAAATTTTGGAAACTTGTTGGATTCTAAGTAATTACCATCAAAGGTTTTCATTTAAAAAACAACAGATGGTGAACTTTCTTATTTATGCCAGATAAGGCTGTTAGTTTTCTTATTATTCATAAGTACTTTACTTTCATAATACCATTCTGAAGACTACAAAAGCACTTCTGTAAATCTTTGGCCTAGAGCAATATTTCAGAATCAATCATACATACAATGTTGTCATCAGCAACATATATACTTAATAAATGATAATAAATCATTAGTGAATCCTGGAAATTTTTGCATCTCCATCCATCACTACTAATTTAGGGGAAAAAGCTGCTCATGTATGGATTAAAACACTCTTAGGTACTAACCAGTAATCATATCTAGCTGCAGCTTAGCCAACTCCAGATCTTTTTAATTAGAGACAAAACAGCTGGTCATGTGCATGAGCAAATGTTCTGCTGAGATCCAGGAGAATAGCCCCGATCATCTTCGCATTGTACATTACTACACAGTAAAAATATAAATACAGTGCTATCTTTTTATGGCTGGCTTTGTTATTTTTAATTCTCTGGAAAGATCAGGTAAGCACTCTAAAGATTACCTGTTTGAGACCTTATAAAGGACAACTAAAACAGATCAGATCTTTTCGGGCACTGACTGTTGTCTGCATTAAGTTGTAAATGACCAACACAGCTGGCTGTGGGCTGCCCAGCGGGTAACTGTGTGCATCCTCATCCTCCCACTGCCCCCAGCACCTCAAATTCCCTCTGCCCACAAGTTTGTTCCTGCTTCTCCTGCCGAAGAGCCTAGGACCAGATGGCCAGGGGCTGTGATGGCTGTGTACTCACAGACTGTGTTTCCACCAGCTCCTGCTCGCTGTGTAGGCACTAGGCTGTCACCACTACCTTCAGCCCTTGGAGCCAGCATCTCCTAGGCCCATGGAGGATGGCATGTGCTCCCAGCTCTTGGGGGAGCTTTTCCCCAGCCTTTTACCACTACTGACTGGTTGAGAAAGTGTTACAGTCCCCAGTGACTTGTCCTTCCAGAAGCCAACATGAATTCCTCAGTGTAACCACAGAAAAACCCAAATTACATTAGCAGGTCAGCAAAAAAGGACCTGCTTGTCCAAATGGGACAGGAACAGGTTGGTTGGCTTGTTTTGGGGATAGACCATCATGCTTGCAAAGCTGTGGGACCTCTGCAGTATCCTGTGAGCAACAGACACATCTTATAAGGGTCAAGCAAGTCTAGAAGCTGTCTCATTCAGCAAAGTGTATGATTATGTAGATGCTAAATATTGTGTGCAAATACTGCTAGTACATATGCAGATACAAATATACAAATCATAATAAATACATACTGGGTTAGGAGTGGGAAGAAAGGGGAAGTATTTCTCTGCCTTTGGGACAGCTCCCCATATATCAATATGCTGATGTATTGGTTTGAAAACAAACCAGTGGGAGATCACAAGTCAAGATTGAAATTAAAAATAAGTGAAATAATACAAGGAAAAAGCACTGAAAAAGTCAGATACAACCTAACACCCTGTTAGGGTGGTAGTAGCAGTCCAACTGAAGTAGTCCAGTTGAAGCGGTGATCCTGTGAAGGTCTAGTCTCCAGCTGAAGATCCAGTGGTAGCTCTTGTCCTCTGGGAACCCAGTAGACCGGGCTAGCTCAGGCAGTTCCAAGGCCAGGTTATATCCAGGTGGGAACACCTGGCTCCTCCCTCCTGGGCAAAGCATCCCACAATGGGATGAGATAAGTCCATGAGTCACACGGTGGGTCCCTGATGGCCCATTGCCTGTCATCCGGGGTGGGTCATTAGCAGCTGATAGCAGCTAACGGATGGTCCATTGCCTGTCCTCCGGAGTGGGTCATTAGCAGGTGAGAGCAGCTAACGGCTCACAGCTGGTGGTAATAGAGTACTTAAATACATCTGTATTGCAACCCAGGACAGCTGACCTGTGACAAGTCTCAGGAACAGACTCGTTTATATAGACCCATGGTTTATACTCTCCTCCCCTGTCTTCATACGTAGCAAATATAGAGGGGACAGTGGAAATAGTGGGAGAGTGACTTTTGGAGTTTTCTATCTTAAGGTAACACTATAGTTTCTAAGATTTCAGGGTTTTTTCCCCAGTTCAGACTTCTCCTTACAGGACACAGATACTAAGTGTGCATTTCTTGCATCTTGCAAACTGGGTCTTTAGATGGTTTGAAGAAATGTTGGCATCCAGAAGGACTTGCACAAATCATCATTTACAATATGCAATTTACAATACAAACCTAAAAACCACTTATATATTTTGTTTGTTCTGAGCATTTTAACATCTGATTTTTTTCCACCCAAATCCCAACCTGTAGTACTCTAATCCAAGTAGCCAAGAGGATGCAAAGGAAGCTCCAAGAGTGAGGGAAAAGCAGCAAATCACATGCAGCATGTCACTATATGAGGTATATCTGTAGCTGAAGAAACTCTGTGCCTTCATTCCTAACAACCTCTCGGTGAAGGATGAACACTTCACGGGCAAATTTTGGTGGCTGATGAGGTCAGGCCATTACACAGTGGAACGTATTTTCAGGGTTGCTATTATCATACAAATATGTTCGTAGCTCATGCTCCATAACCATATTTGTTTTGTACTCCACATAATGCTACAGTAGTACTTAGGGTCTTAAAATATTCCCAAACAGACTAAACAAAATATGATTTCCTTGAGCAGGAACACTTCAATTATAAGGAATTTTTTGGAATTACAGAAATGCTAGCTCCACTAGTCCATGAAATTCTGTTTATTTCAGAAACACCCTTTTTCCTCTCATGAAGGTATAAGGTCAAATAGTTTACAAAGAGAGGTTTTGGTGGTGCTTTGTTTCCTAAGGAGAATAATTCATGCATCCTTGAGTTTCTTTAAAATGTTAAGTTTTCCTGAAGTGAGCTCGCATAAATGACTAGCCAAGAATGTCCCCCTTGGCCAACATCATCTCTGTTCTCTTTTGGCACAGCTCAGAAAATAACTGAGGCTGGACAAGAGATAGGCCTTGTGAATTTGAGGTTTCATGAACACAAGAAGTACAAAACAGACAATTTTGGCAGATTTCATTGTAACACTTGAAAATGTTTGTTTTTTCTCATATCAAGGCTGCAGAGAGAGTTAGAAGTGTTTGGTGAATTTGTCTCGTGCTAGAATTACACTTTCTATTTATATAATCAATGTTAGGTCAGTTGTTTATAGCAGAATTAATGGCCTTGTTTATATAGTCTTCTGCTTTTATACATGTAATTCTTCTCTCCATTTTCAGGTTAGGGTTTGGTTTTGGTTTTCTTCATAACACAGAACTGAAACAAAATGTGTTGAGCATGTGTGTGTTATTCCAGACTTTATTAGAATTCACTACTTATAAGAAATACAACAATATGTGGATGCACTTATGTAAACTATGGTCAGAGGGGGTTTTTTGTGTTGTGTTTTTTTTTTCTCTTTTTTCTCATCATCATAACTTTCTCTTCTGCCAAGATGTTTCTGGCAGTTTTTAAAAGGTTTGCCATTAAAAATGTTATAGACCAAATGGTTTTTAGAAACTTTATTGAGGGCACTACTTAAACAAAGGAAGAGTTGGCGCTGAACTCCTTTCAGCAGAACTTTGCACTGGGAAGTGTTGATATCTGGAAGGGAATAAGCAAAGACAACAAAACAGTAGGAATGACGCCTATTCTGCTTTTAAAAGGAATTAGAAAATCCATTGTAAAACAAGTATTTTTTTGCTTCTGTTCTTGTGTCACCTCAAATGTATAGAAAGATATACCAGAGGCAGGACTCCTGCTTCTTCTCCCTCCCATTCTTATTTTCCCTCGTTTTCCTTGTGCCTTTTCTTAAAAAAAATTAAAAACCAAAAAAGTATTTATACCATGTATCACACGATGGGGAACATCCAGACAATACCAGCACATACTTGAAGCACTCATTGCCAGAACACGGGGGATAACGTAGTGGAAAATTACTGGTTTTGAAACTGTTGATAAGGCTAGAACTGCTCCTGAAGAACTGTGAATGTTAGCAGGAATATACAAATATTTATTTGTGGTTTATTTCTCCCATAAAACTACACACTTCTCTAGACTTGCTAATATTTAACAGTGGAAGTAGTATTTTAAAAGAAGAGTGTAATGAATTTGGTGGGTGTGTTGTTTTTTTTTCCCTTCCAGAGCAAGAGTTTCTTTGAGAAAATCAATGGTGGTCCAAAAAGAAGAAAGAGGGTAAGTATCAGAATATTTTATAGCCCCCATATAATCTAGAGAACTAATAAGAATTAAAATCATATTGTTTAAATGAAGAGTTAGTCTATTGCATTTGTATTATACCTTAGATTATGTGTAAAGTCTCTGTGATAAACTATAGCCAGCTTCAGGACTGAACAGTGGGTACACGATTTATTGCTCTAAATAACCTTTTACTTTCAGAAGATGCACTTACATGTAAAAGATTATAAAACTTAATATTATCTGTGTTTTAAAATGTATCTTATTTGCTTAAAACCATTTAAAGTTATTTAATTGTCTTTAAAACAGAATTTGAAATTCCCTACTAAAAATATTAGTAAATTTAATTACCACTATCTATGCTTCTTTATCTGATTTACCCTGGATGAAACTCCTATCTCTGTGTGCCACTTGCTAGAAAGACAAAGATGAATGGGTTCTCATTGTTTTGCTCCTGAAACAAGGAAGGCAATCCACGTATCACGGACATTCTGCACAGTCTGCCCCACTATTGTCTTTTTTGGTAGTGTCAGCCTTTCTTTTATTAAAAAAAAAATCATTTTCAGGCAGAGTAAAAGCCTTTAGCTTTGCTCCTAGTGTATTATTTTTAGAAAAAGGGAAAGTCTAGCTCTCTGCCAGAAAGTAGCTTTTCAAAATATGACAGCACAGTTTGTATTGCATATGAAGTAAATATCATTTAAAATAACAAGCATAAGTGAAGACGATTTATTTATTTATTTAACTCTCAGACTGTAAGTCTTTGCTAGAAAATAAGTAGATAAGTTGATTTCTTCCTGATTTAGACATCATTGGTGGTTGACACTTCAACCATAAGTTAATGATCTGACCTGAGCTTAGTATCTGCCTTGTGCTTACGTTTGATTTTTGAGTTTGTTGGTTGAAAAAGAGAAAAGGGTAGGC
Organism: Entomyzon cyanotis; assembly: GCA_024500445.1. Taxonomy (NCBI): domain Eukaryota; kingdom Metazoa; phylum Chordata; class Aves; order Passeriformes; family Meliphagidae; genus Entomyzon; species Entomyzon cyanotis. The sequence goes on from JAKEPQ010001030.1 coordinate 30,909,344, forward strand.
ACCTGACTTTAATTTTTAAATAAGTAGAATTTACTCTGGAAATAGTTCTGTGGAATATTTATTAACAGGTAGAACAGCAGTTTAAAGTGGAATTCATGCAATATATACATGAGGAAAAAGAAAAGAAAAATATAAGAACATTTTCGGTTTGTGAGCTGACTGACATAATTAGATACAAAAGAAGTACTAGCTGTAGACACATGACAGTTACATGGCCAGGGGTAAATCAGAATTTGGAAGGCAAATTTCATTACAGCAGACTTATTTTCCTAGCACCAACATGTTACTTAATGCTAAATTACTACTGCTTTAATGAACAATTTTGAATTTTCACTTTATCAGCAGAAGGGTAACCCAGAACTGTCAGCAGTGGGGTGTATTTTTCTAGAAATAAAAAAGTCCACCGGATTCTCCTCCTGCCTTTTGTGCTCCCTGCTACTCCTCCACACCTTTCTGCACAGACATAGTTTCAGGATGTGGCAACAGATTGATCATTTGCATTCGAGTATCTCCACCTGAGCTTAAAAAAAAGTCCCGTGTAACAGTGTATGTAGTAACCCTCCTGTGTGTATACAGTTATAGTAAAGCAGTCACAGAGGCACTACTGGAGTCTAGAAAACCGCGTACTCTAAGCATGTGTGTATATTCTCATATTTATATGTACCTGTACGAACAGCCGTGCAAGCATACATACACATAACCAGTATATAAAGCAAAGGTATGTTTACCATTGGCTGCTGTGTTAGTTTCTTTGCAGCAATCGCAGTGCAAGACAAGCCTACAGTGACGTATAATTTTAATTAGCAATTCTCCCCTTTTTAAAATTTCTGTGCCTGCAGACAGCCCTGTCCAGAAGTGCCAGGAGCACCTCTGTGACCACTAAGTCACATTGCCACGAGCTCAGAGCTGTGCATGAAGGTGCTTGGGAACTTGCATTACTTTGAATTCTGCACAGCTGCAAAGGATTAAACATTTTTTAGTTAAATTGGCCAAAGTATTTTGCATCATATTTTGTGTTTTCTTTTGTTGGTTAAGAAGGATTCAAAATTTTATGTAGTCTCATTCTCTTCTATTTTATTATAAAAAGTAGCAAGCAAGTACCATTCCAAAAAAAAGACCAATTAATCTTCCTAGGAATCTTCAAATAATTCCTAGAAGTTTATGCAACAGTTGAATTTCACTAAATTAACATTAAACAGAACTTCTTTAAACAAACACAAACAAATCATTTACATATGTCTTATTTCTAACAATTTAAAGCATTGGAGTTAGTTTATTTTCAAAGATTTTTCCACATTCATTTCTGGTTCTTAATATTTTTGTTTTCACTTGCAGCAGGCAAAACACTCCAAAACCAATAGAAGCAGCAAAAGGGCAGCTCTGTGCTATGACTAAGTATTAATGATAGCATCCACAAATCTGGGAAAACCCAAGGGCTTAAACTTGAAGACAGACAAACCCCAAGTCTTTTCCAGAGATTCAACAAATAGTTGGGATATTTGAAAATAAATATTTTGTGCTCATTTTGAATGCCTTTTTTTTTCTTTTAATTCTTAAGTTTCAGTGAAAGAAGCACAGAAATATCTCAAGAAAAGTAATTTCTGTGACACAGTCAGCCTGACAAGAATCAGGAGATACTGGAAAATTCACAATCCTTTGAAGTTTGTCTTTAGGCAAACAAATTTTATTAGCATCAATAATGTGCACACTAGAATTTCAGTCTATATCTGTGTGAAGGAGATAATATATACTTGAATTTTGCTTACACTGACACTGTAACCGGCCAGAAAGTTGTTGTAAATGTTACTTAATTGAAGGTCCACTAAACTGCTTGCCACTTGCAAATATAGTAAATATGTTTTATTCCACTGATATAGATAAAATTCAAGCATAGGCTTTCTATGTTACTCCATCTATGATCTCCAAACAGTTGTGAGACAGGATCTGTTCATCTTCAGCCTCACGTTGTGCTGCTTGTATGGTGCAAAGTGAGGTTAAACCCTCTCCAGGAATCTTCTTTCCAGCATTCCCTTGTTCTGGCAGTGGTATGAGAGCCATTTTCCATGCCAAAACCTTGCTTGGCTCTGCTTCTGTGCCAGCAGTTTTTTATCGCAGCATCAAGAGAGGAAGCAAGGAGGGGTTTCCTGGAGAGCAGACAGGCTGAAGAAGAGGCTTTGGTCAAAATGTTACTGTGGTCTCTAATTTGTCTCCCAGCACCATGTCCATCAGGGGCTAGTGATTTAAGCTAAAGCTTACCTGTACTTCTCTAACAAAGTTCTGTCCTGTCTCAAGAATTAGGGAGTTAGAACTGCTGCTGCTTCTCTGCTGAGCTGAGGCAAGGAGGAGTGGAGCAAAAAGGCAGTGTTTAATTCAGATTGTTCTACATTGCTGGTAGTCCTCCTTCACTTAGTATTCCTTTCAGTGGATTGAATTAAATTCTTGCACCAAAAAAAAAAAAAAATTAGAACAAAACACTGATTGACTTTTAGATTTAATCTCTGGAAGCAATTTTCTTTCAAGTCTGCAAGTATCTGACAGATAAGAAATACATAAATATGTTCACTAATGCTAGTTACCTTTTATATGTTTCCCTGTTTCTGATAAATTTAAATAATTTTAAACTTTTTCAGAGTGTGAACCCGTATTTGCAAGGACAGCGACTGGATAATGTTGTAGCAAAGAAGTCTGTTCCACAATTTTCAGATGAAGACAAAGATCCTAAATAAGTACAATAAAAATGAAAGATAAAAACTCATGCCATCCTCGTCTAGATCATGATATTGCTTATATATAATCATCTATTAAAATCCTTGTGAATGGCAGCATGCTTATTATTTATGTAATTGTAGATGAAAAACAGCTGTATTTCTAACAGTATGTTCTCCTGGATGATAAAAATATGGTTCTGCTTTTTGTTAACATACGGTAAAAGGACATTTCTGTTGTTTTTATTTTAGTCATGGAGCAAACTTAAAGAATGTTAGTCATTTTAATAGCTAATGTGAGGTAAATGGTCTTAATGAGAAGCTTGTAAATAGGAAGATGAAAAAAAATGCCAAGTCTGACTCCAACATTTAATCTTAAATGTTACTGTGTTTGACACATGAAAATTATAGTTTTATGTTTTGTTCACAAATATTGTTACTTAGCAAAGACGAAGTATTTATTTTACGCAGAGAATTTTGGCTTTTGGTTCATTTTAGTAAACATTTAAGCAATCTACAAGGTTTGCTAAGTGACATTTTCCAAAATATTTCAGAGGCTCATTTATCTCTGTTACTGCTGTGCAAATTTAAAAATTAAAGAACTGCTTTTTGACACTATTCACTGGAATATTTTTCTGTTAGTTTTAATCATTCTGTGCCCACAACTTTCCTGGACACTTGAACATCTTTCTTCCTTATCAATGGAACTGTGATACGGAAATTAATCTGCCCTGCTGCTCTTTGTCTTAGTAGCTGCAGCATTTGTGTATTTTAGTGTTGTTAAATTATTTGTCCCAGGCATATTATAAGTGAAGATGGAGACATTTGTCTGTGTTAGTAAGGTTGTGTCAACAACCTCTGAATCTAAATCCAGGATATGATATGAAGGTCATTACAGTTGATCTTCTGAGAAACTGTGCTACTCTAATAATACTGGTACCTGTCGTTGCTCTTGAAGTTGTTCCGGGAAGCTTAAATTGCCTTCTTGCCCCTAGGAGATTGAAGAACTTCATATTCCAGAGTTCTCCGTTTCTGAAAGATAAGAATACACCTGAATATTTCAAGCCATGTACATGGAGCATTGGAATTATGGAAAACAGCATTAGTTTACAGCTAATATGACAAATCTGTGGGGAAAAAAAAGTGGTTTCCTTTCCCCTCCTAAAGAAAGGCACAGCAAAATAATGATGACCTCTTAGAAAAAAGAAAAAACAAATAAGAAAGTAAGGTTCCTAGCTACATAAAGTTAACAGGATGGCACAAATATGACTGTCAATGGCATTTGCTTTTTTTGTCCCACTAAATAGTACCACTACCATTTATGGGTAGAGTGAAAAATTCTGTAGCATTTTGGAATGGACTAACAAGTCTTTCATCGTATTTCCTTTTTTGAAAAAATCTTGAAGAGAAAACTAAATGGTATGTCAGGAAGTGGGGTTTATACTTACACATGACACAAAAATTAGGAATTTCTATGAATCACAGAGCTTTCTTGGCTTCCAGTGGCTGAAACAGGATGGGAGCAATCTAGTTGTTCAAATGACAGAACTTGTATTCTCTGTGTTTTAAGCTTACTCTTTTTATCTGCACTCCTGCTTAGTCTTCACACAGGTATTGAAAGCTGCAAAGTTACAAAGGTTGCTCCAAAACCAACAAAAAGTTTATATATGTAAAATGGCATAAATCTGACATTAAAACCTACTGATGCCCAGAGGCCCAGAGTATGTGAAATGGTCATTCTTTCCACCTAACCCTGCTGCCAGCCACTGGTGTAGCCACAAGGCTTCCGTGTGGTTGGAGGTTAGATTGCCATTCTTTAGAAACTGGTGTTTCTTCAGATACTCGACTGTTTTTTTGATACCTCTGAAGTAATCTGAGCTACATTCTGTCCTTATAGCTCCAGTAAAATCCATTTTAAACACAAAAATGAAACAACCATGATGGCAATTTATTTCATTTTTTAAGCTCTTATTAAGGACCAGTGGATAATAAAAGGAGGTGTGTATAGTAAATAGGGGGCTTAAAAAGGGAGGGGTAAAGAAGCATTTCATGCTTAATAGTAACAGTAATCCCACATGGAATTCCGTGAAGCACTTGAGGTCACTACAACCCTGTGTGGGGATGTGAAATCCAGTACTGCAAAGGGAACAGAACAGGCCAGAACAGGGATACTCAGCAGGCTGCCAGATAAGCTGCCCTCCTGCATATGATAGATCTGCACAGTGAGGTCAAAGGGAAAATATCACAATTCAGACCTGGTTTTGTCTCCTTATATGCAAGCAAAGGAAAAAAAAAAAAAAATCTTTACACTGCACAAAACAAATCATGTGTCTTACAGGAACTGTCTGCTGGAACAAGTCAAGTGCGTGGTGGTGAGCAGCTGTCTGCTGAGTTCATCAGGCAGCTTGAGTGTTTCACCAGGAAGACTCGGCAGCACTATTGTGAAATTTTAATAAAATATAGCTATTACACCATGATAATGAGATTCATTATTCTAATTTCACTTTCACAGTAGAACTGTCTTTCTGTACTGGGATTAGCTAGTCCCATACTGCTTAAAAAAACCCAACCAACCAAAAAAACCCAAAAAAACCCCAAACCCCAAAAAACCAAAAAAAGAAGCCAAGCAAAAATCCTTGTCCCTCCTACTGCTCCACAACAGTCCAAAAATGTATATGTAGTTTTTTAAAAAGAATCATGACAGTGCTGGTCTTTCAGAATCAATGAAGGATACCAGGTATCCCCCTCAGAATACACCAAACCAATATTTACAAGAATGTAAACAGTTGCACAGCTCTTGCAGGTGTAATCACCCTTTTATGTTTATGATGCATGTGAATTAAGAAGCATGTGTATTGATACCGTTGTTTAGAATTTTCAGCAAATTAAAACCTTTTAGAGTATTTTAAAATTTGCAAGTGTGTTAATTACCTCTAATGCATTAGAGACACAATGTGCTTGGAAGAAGCTATACAAAATAAAGTGTATTACCCTGAAACATTGGTTTTGCCTGGTAAAGAAATATTTATGACTCTATTTTTAAAAAAGCACAGTATAACTGATTATACTATTTGATTTGTGACACAAAACTTACTGTGGGGGTGCACGTGCATATACACACACTAATACACTTTTTAAAAGATAGTACAGTCTGATAACCAACTCGTTAGTAAAGAATATAAAGACGTTAACCCAGAGAAGTAATATAAAAGTGCTTAGTGAATTGCTAAGGAGGGGAAATAGTGATATGTTTCTAATTACTGGCACATTTGCATTCACCAAATGCAATAAAACCCTGCTGCTATCTATTCAGCACCTCAGGAGCAATCAAAGCAACTGGGAACTAGTTCTCTGAGGTCAGAGTCCCAAGAGTCACATACTGGACAGCAAGTAAAGCTGACCCAAAGCTTATTTTATCAAAATGTGGTGAAGCCTATCTTCATCTGTTAAACTGAGGAAGGGCACCAGCAGAAAGATGACTACCAAGTCAATTAAGTTTTTGGCTTTGTTGTCGACAGAGTAACACTCAAGCATCTTTGTTTCTGAATGTCAGTAGTTGGGGAAGAAGACAAGTAGCTTTTTGATGATGAAAAGGAGATTTGCCTTCAAATCAGGCCTCTAAACAGTAGCTCTATGGAAGTGTTGAAAATGCTTTGTTCTCATTTCCATGGTGTACAAAAAGTAATTTTTGAACATTTAAATTTTTTGGAAAAAACCTGTAACAACAACAACCCAACACAAACTTGGAGTCTTCTGGCTTTTTTGTTGGCAAGCTCACTAAACCAGTTCTCACCTCATCTGTAATGCTCTAACACTTGTAATGTGATATAATTTTAATGCAATTATTTGTTTTTTGACATGCACAACGGCAATGTCTCGATCTGTAGGACAAAGAGATTAAAGACAACTTTTCAGGTTTTTTTTAAGTCACACACTCAAATTTATGACGGGAGAAGGGCAAGGGAGGGAGTCTCAGAAGATGCTGCCACAACCCTACAAAAATTTAAGATGTCCAAGGAAAATACAGTTCCACATGATCCACAAGGGAGATGAATATGTTCACTATTTTATTAGCCAAGTGCACTATCAGTAAGATTTAAGGTACCTGTTCATCCAAGCCAGAAGCTCTCAAGGCTGTGGGGCAGAGGACATTATCTCCAATTTTGAGACACCTGAATCCAACATTTCAGGCTAATGGAATTGACAGTTAGATTGAAATATATTTCTCCCATGCGTGATACAAACAGCATGGCAATCCGATATGCCCTAAAGAAAAGATAGCAACAACAAAAACCCAACAGAACACACTGACTCTGTGGCCATAGTGATACATATGCATACACTTAAAAATTCAGTTTTGTTTGAAGGCAATTACCTTCAATACTCTTTAAAAATAATCATATTCAGGAATTATCTCAAACAAGAAGTGTTCTTTTAAAATAAAGAATTACTGTGTCCTTAAAAGATCTGCCAGTTTGTTGTAGCTACAGTCAACAGCAGATTCCAGCCATGAGCAACGACAACAAATTCCCTTGAAGGGCTCAACCACTGACAGTGACCTGCTTACATGTGAACTAAATAAAAACTAAAAAGAAATGTAAGCAAAGGATGTGGAATTGCTATCATGAAGGGCCCTATCACTCATGAATGAGGCTGACTACTATGGAACTGGGAACTAAGCCAAGATTTTCATATAGAAGAGAATGGAAAGATCAAATGAACCATATTCCAAGTACATTCGTGGTCCAGGTCTACTACACTCAAGCCTTTTGCTGTTAGGTGAAGAATGGCATTGAACTCCAGTCCATTGTCCTAGTTTACCAGGAGAAGGAAATATGTAGTTTCAGTTGTCATGTTTGCTTTATTTATGATGCTGACTGCTTTGCTGTGATTACATGAATCCTGATGGTTGGAAGAGCTGCTAACCATGTGCTCAACACATGGGAGCATAACAAACATTAAATGAGTGTCATGGCAGTAGCATTATCAATTGGAACTAAAAGAGCTTTAAAAAAATCCTGTTTTACTAAGGAGGCCTATATTTGTAGGCGGAGGTGGAGATGGTAGGAATTGAGAATGGCTTCAGACTGTAAAGATTAGGTAGGCCTGAACCACCTCTTTTTAATTTTCTCCTGTAGTTCCTGTTACCGAAACACATGGAATGCAGCTCCTAATGCAATGCATGGTTGTCTTTTACATTTAATCACTATGTTTCTTCAACCTACTCTTGCTCGCCAAGAAAAACAGTGGTGGGAGTCAGTGGCTAAATTTCATGGTAAACTCAGTGAGGCAAAGGAGGAAGCAGAGAGAAAAATAATGTGCTATTTGTTACTAGTCTCATACTTTCCCTCATTCCCTAACCAGTGTAATTCAGTTAGAGACCATTAAATGTGTAAACATTGACTACTTTTACTCCAGATCTTTGTCTGAACCTAATCACCACACAACAATGTTACTTCCCTGGGAACCACCAAAGATCTCCATTACAAATGACAGGGATTTTTCAGGTCTGGGCATATTTGTTAAATCACAGAAGGTGCATATGGCTTTGATGCTGAATTCAGTTTTAACTTCTTTTAATTAATTCTTTATTCTGAGTAACAAACAAAAAAACCCCAAACCCCGCCCCCCAAAAAAGAAACCACCAAAAAAAACCCCCCAAAAAGCCAAAATAAACAAAAAAACCAAAAAATAAACCAAAAAAACCAACCAACCAAAAAAAAAAACAAAAAAACAACCCCAAACCCTAGTAGTTCTTTCAGTGCAGTATCTATATTTTAAGTCCTCTAAAAGTGGCTGAAATTCAACTGGGATAGCCTGTATGGGGAAATGTGATTCTGATTCCTCAACTCAATAGAGAACACCTTTCTATACTGGAGATATAAAATACCAGACTGTGACATTTTATATTTCTAAATGGACAAAACAGACCCATGAAAAAGCAAGTCAGGCCATCCAGAGAAGCATTCATAATTCACCACTGGTTACTTTTTTCCTTTAAACAATGCTGCAAACAGTGACTAAGAGAATTGCAAAACTTTGATTCCAATGGGTAGTGCAATGGCTGTAAGATTTATGGGCTTGCAAGCTGTGTTACTGCAATTGAAGAAACCTATTTTTAAATCTGCATAAACCATTGATCAAATTAAAAAATAGTCATAACTGATTTAAGTAAATTCTTTAAAAGTAATTTTTGTAACAGATAAGCATGGCTGTCATAGTTAATGCACAGACCCTGGCTATTGGTTAAATTCCCAAACCCTGTGACTGAACTGCCACAGGACTCTGTGCATACATGGGTAACATATGTGTGCACAGTTAGAAAAGCAGGAAAGTATGTCCTGCTTTTGATTCTTTATAGCTTCATCCTGCTAATCCCAGAGTGTCTCCAGCTTTGCTGCAGCCTTTCTGATGATTACTGGTCTGAGGTTATGGTGTCTTGTAAGACTGGTTTTCCAGGATTCTCTTGAGTGCAAAGTTATCCAGCAGGCAAACAATATGTGCCATAATGACACACATTTCTTTCAGTTAAAAATACATTAATTATTTTCTGCTTTAGTTGTTGAGGCTATTTTCTAATTTCTAACCATTTTGGCTATTTTCTGTTGTGTTTTTACATTCTCAGCAGCAACCTATAAGCCTTTAAAAGAACAAGAACAATCCACAAACTTGAAGATAAGGCATTCATAAACCTCTCCTAAAATATCAGCTGCTTGTTAAAAACACTTTGAGTCTATTTTACTGTGCATCTGGACGTTCTTGATCTGGAGGTTTACAGAACTGGGAACTATTTCCAATTGCAAGATGGGCAAACAGTTGCAAAGAAGTTAAGTGCTGGCTCCACTAAAGTACCCACCGCTGGACTTGTGTTCAATGCAAATACCAAAGCCCAGGTACATGCTCCTCTAACCTTGCCTCTCTTTCCTGATTTCTTAGGCAGCTAAAGGCTGTGCTTTCTTGTAATCATGCATCTCAGGAGCCTGAACTTCTACTTCTGCACGTGCCTAGGACTGTCTGAGGCTCGGTGAACCTGCATAGCTCTACATCTATCTCAGTCCTAAATCCAGCCTGAATCCACAAACCTGGCAATTCCTCCCCTATATTCCCTGAGGGAGCAAGCCTAGCAACAACTCACCTCACACACGTCTACAGGACCAGGCATTGCACAAAATACCACAGCAGACATAGACAGTTTAATTAAAAAAAAACAAACCCAGTGTCTGTAAGAGTTATGGCAAAAGAATCAAAGCTCTAATGACACCAGAGAAGGCAATCAAGAATGAACACAAATTTATCATCTAGTGGTTCACAGGACAGGCTGAATGCAAGGAAGGAAAGGGTAACACCTGGGCTCTAGCTGGTCCTCAAGGAGTGTTTGGGTAGCTAGGAAGACACCTGATAAAAATACAAGATTCTGAGAGCATGGCAAAACCAAGCCAACCACCCAACCCCCATCCTCCAGAGTAGATGGCTAATTTTGGCTCCTTGTCTTCATTTAATTGTTTCCTGAATTTTTGAACAGCCTCAGCAGGGGAGATGCAGGTCTCACCCAAACAGGCTGCAGCCTCATGGCTAAGAGGCTGCACCTCTGGAGGCGCTGGTTTAAACACCTCCAGTAAGTAGATAGTCACCATCACTTTTTCTTTTCTGATTCTTGAAACACCACCAGCCTCCTTTCACTCACTTTTTGTGTATTGTTTTTTTCAGGAAAGTTAGACATATTTAGCTTTTACCCAAATTATTGGAAGAATGTTACATTTAGCAAGACTTGGAAACTAGCAAGAGTTCATTTGCTTGACTGTGCATTCTTTATTCAAATAACTTTAAAAATATTTTTAGATCATTTTGCATCTGTTGAAAAGGAAGCATTTAAAATCTCCACTTCCTTACTATTAGCATTCCAGTGACAAATTTAATCTTGCAATCATTGTAATGTACAGGATTTGCTGACCAAGAGCTCCAGTGGGCCTACAGGACCCTGTCACTGTTGCTAATATGACATCTCCTTATAGCAAGATATGTCTTATTACAAACATTTTCAGCACTGAAGTTAAGACAGTCTTTTTAATCACACCAGCATGAATAATTCTCTTCAAGGCAGATTCATGTAGAATTTGCCCTATTAAAATATGTGGGTCTAAATACTGATGGGGTTTTCAAAGCTTTTACATAAGCTGGTGGCAGAATACTCAAAGCAAGTGGGATCTGGACTACAGATCAAACAAATAATTTGATTGGAAAGACTAAACCATAAAAGTACTTGGTTTTACAAAGTACCTCTCTAAATTAGAAACAAATGAATCATATTTGGTTGTGGTGGGGTTTTTTTACCTCGGAAGCAGGTTTTGTTACACCTGATTACAGCATCCTGTAATTTCCTGAAGTGACATCAGTGACTTCCCCTCCTAATGCACCGAGGCTTTCTAAACAAATTGTTCTATCTCCACTCAATAAAATATGCTTTCTGCTTCCAGATATCCTGTGCCCTCATTTGGATTTATCTCAACTGATTACATCAAGATACAAAACACTGTACTTTGTCTCTTGTATGTTTTTACATCATAGCTTTCTTAATGTAACAACTTCTGCTATTGTTTCATCAAGAATAGAAAGAAATGTATAAGAAAGGTATAACCAAAAGAGCTCATAAACTCTGAATCCCAGAATTTACTATATTAAAAAGGAGGGTTTCTTCTTTGCCTTGCAGCACAGGAGAATATCCTGTTCATTTCTGTTTTCTCTTTTGTCAGATCAGAAGAATAAGAAATGGCTGAGATTATTTTTTTTTAAGTGTGTCTGGTAACTTTTAGTGACATCAGCTCCCAAGGATTCTTTCCTCTATGTGTCCTCATATATTTAAAACAAACAAAAAAAAAAAGTAGGTTTTTTACCATGAATGCCTATGCTCATTTTGAAACCTTGACAGGAAATAACACCTTCTTCACAAGAAGTCTAGTTCCATCTGGTTGAGAACCAAAAAGCCCTGCCACAGTCCGATCTGAAGTCGAATTGATTTGATCACTTGCAATTTAACTTCTTCGCTTATGTCTTTAATGCATTAAGACTTCCTGGGGAGGGTAAAGAAAACTGTTTACATTTTCAGACTTTTTACAAGTGCATCCAAAAGCTCCAAGTGTTTGGTGCCTGATTAATTACAAACACCTAGAGGACTGCTCCCAGTTCTATTTACAGAATCTCTCCTAACATCAAGTGACTTAACACTTTTCCAGGCACTTTGAATCACATGTTATTTGCGAGGGCAAAAAAAAAAAATCATTCATTCAAACTGCCAATGAAAGCAGCTAGTGGAGAACTGCTGGGCAGTGTGGTTAGTCCCAGAACGTAACATGACAGCTCTTTCATGATTCTGAACAGCTCTACACAAATGGAAGAGAGATGTCTGTTGTAGCTATGTTTGGAGTATAAAGTAATAAGACTTGAAAAACTCCAATTAGAATTCAAGATAATGCAAAAAAGCAAAGATCAATGAATAAATATCCAACTGCCCTTAGCCAAACAAGCTAAGCAGGATACTTTTGACAAGGAAACCGAAGAAGCAAAACAGAGCAGTTGTTGGAAATATCAAGAAAAGAGATTTGGCTTTAGGCTCGCGTGTGTAGTTTCCCAGAAGTGTTTTTTTTCTCTTGGCAATTTTTGAAAGAGTAAATTTTTGGTAACCATAGAGATTAAAAAACAGACTATTTTTGTATTTTTTTTTTTTTTTAATTCTTAAGTTCATAAAGTTTAGCATTTTAATACGCACACTAACTAGAAAGTCCTGTACCTGGGGAAAGAAGTATACATAAATGATTTTTTGGTCTTTTAGCAAGGCTCACCTGACTCAAGTCTCTTGGATGGTTGTGTGTGCTTCACATAATACACTCTGAATAGTTCCACTGAAAACAAAGTCTAGCATCTGGCAAGCCCCTGTAGGATTCAGGTCTGAATCTAAGGTCAGCAAAAAAATGAAGTATGTGCACAGATCCACCTTCCTTACCAAAGCAATTAACTATCAGTTTGCATTTATGTATATAGTAAAAATATTATATAAGTCAATCAGCAGTTCTTTTAGGAAATGACAACTGGTTAAACAATTCTTTGTCTGCCTTTAAACTTTTTTTGGCCACAACAGTGAAAGCTTGGCTTATTGACTGGAAAGATCCTTTTCTTCTTCTTTTTTTTTTGTTATTGGGGAGAATTACCAAAGTTAAAAGGCCTTCTTCCCTATTAAAAGCATTTAGAAATTTCAAAATGGATGTATTCAAGCACATAGACACAAAATAGGTGAAAGTTTAGAAAACTATGTTTTATCTTTCTGGATTAAGTTGAACTCTCAACTCCTCTATAAATTGCTTATGTCACAAGAAGTTTGGTACCCAATTAGCTTTTTAAGGACTTAGGTCAAAAGTGTTCCTTTGAAAACTGTTCCCTACTGCAGTTTTATAGGTGGGGAAATGGAGCCAAGAGAAAATTGGTGTGAATTAAACATGGTAAAGTATGGAGGTGTGGGGGTGAACTTGTGCCTCCTGTATCTTTTCTTCTTCACAGAGAGACAATCTAAATAAAAAATGGCAGTGATGATGAGTTTTGTTTCTTCCCACCTCCATTAGTATTCTAAGAAGTGGAGCAACTGATGCAGCAGCAGTAGAACCATTTGAGAGAGTTCCTTCCTTCCAGTAACACAGCAGCTATTTTCTGTGACACTGGATTTCAAGTATAAAATGCAGAAATTCTAAGTAAGTTGTTGTCTCAGACAAAAAGAAAACTTCAGCTTTTTCATTCCTGCAAAACTACATTTTTAAAAATCTGGGATTCTGTTTTTATATGGTTACTGCCAGGAAAAGCAAAAAGAACAGATAAGATTTCAATTTTGAAAAGAGGGCAATAGGATAGTAAAAAAACCCCCAAAAACCTAACCAACCCACAAAACAAACCAAAATAAAAGCCTTGCAAATCTTCTTACATAATAAAATAGCTTTCCTGCTTCTCTTACTCGTTTTTTCACTCCAGACATAAGTGGCAGAGTCAGGAAAAGAGCCTAGATTTTTTGACTTCCCACTCTCTACCTTACCTGCCAGCCTGACACTGTGTGCTCCAAAGGTGTTGCACAGAATCCCCCACAGGTAACACCCTGCAACACAGGTGGTCACAAAAAGCTGCCTCTCACCAGTCAGAAGGGAGTAAAAGGGACTATTTTGCCAGAACTGTGCATGAGGTATCTACTCATGTCTTGAAAGTATATGCAATCTGTTTAAGATGCTGGGATGCAATAACATTTGTAAGGGAGTTTTCAGTTTTGCAGCCTAACTGGAAATTACATTTCATAGCTGTCATATAGTGAAATATGTGCGCAAGTAACACATTGAGCTCCTCAGATGCCTCTTTTCAGAATTCCAGGTTACAACTTCAGACTGTGAGGGCTTCTTATGTTCACACAAACTCAGTTTGCTTAGCTGAGTCACTTCTCAGATCATGTTGCTCCAGAGGTGTCCTGAAAGCAAAGCATGTCAGCAAACACCTCCTACAGCTTCAGGAGACAGAAGAAAAAGAAAAGCAAATGCATGAGGGCAGTTTTATGGCTTTCATTTTCTTGGCAAATTCTTTTATAGCCATCAAATACATAAGATGCATCAAAAAATTGTGAAAAGAGTTATAAAAAGTTTAGCTTGACAAATGATATTTCTTCATTTGGCATGAAAGTTTATATTTGTTCAGCAGTCAAACTTCACCCTAATAAAATAAGCTTTTCTAAATTGCTTTTGAAAAATAGTTACATATGGATTGGATTATGTATGTAGGTGTTTTGAAGCCAGAAAACATATTTTTTGTTCTATGTCTGCAGCACATAGCTGAGTGGAATGCTGGTGGGTGACCATGGCTCCTAGGTGTGGAGATCATTACAAGCCCACAACCTGAGTCCACATGCAGTATATGGTGATCAAGAAAGCTTTTCAAGCATTCCAGGACACTATGCTTTTCAGAGCAGAATCCCAGACTTTTAAATTATTTAGATGCTTAAAGCTTTTCTCTTGAACTCATTTGTTCTTTTGATTTCCAGTGTCCTATTTCTGAAGACTTTCAAATCATTCCTAGACCAAGCAATATTCTGAGAATTAAAAGAACTAAAATACTTCATTTTCAAAAAAAAAAAAAAAAAAAAAGTCCCAAAATAAGCACTTTCCCCTAATTCATTTTCTCTCATTCAGCTGATGGAAATCTATGCATTCAAATGTTGATGTTCTGTTAACATAAATCTAAAATACTCCTTTTTCAGTAAGTACAGTATTTTTCAACCTCCATCATACAGACACTAGTTCTAAAACTCAAATAAGAGAAAGATTAAAATTCTTTAATTAAACAGAATTTTGCTGAAGTGAAACACACTCTTAAGCTTGATTTTCTAGTACATTTTATGAGAAACTAAACTCAATTCAGAATAACATCAGCCTTTTCTGGTACTACTTCATAAGGCTTGCTATGAAGCACAGTGCTACTTAAATGAGAGGGTTTTTTCATATAATAATCTGCAATAGAACAAGCAGTACAGTACCTGAACAAGAATCACAGGACTTGTATGTTGTTAAAGTATCTTGAAACCGAAGTGTACATCTCTCCCTCATCTTATGCCAGCTATTACTGCTTGCCTACTTAGGTTTGAAAAAACAAGCTAAAACCCCTTTTCCTTGCTGGTTTCTGATAAATTCTTGCCATTACTTTCAGATATATCTAAAATCCACAGGAAACTAAATTCTTTGAGTATCAATTCTTTTCTATGAGCAAAGAAGCTCACACACCTCAACAAGAATGCAATGATGGACATTTCCATGCATGGCCCACATAACACACACTGCACAATATAGTGCTTATGCCCCAAGTCATGAATCACTTCTGAAACACTGCTGATCTTACCCACCAAGTCAGGCAGATAGCAGTGTACACCACCAGAAACTCAACAGTATCACACAACGTAAAGACATTTCTCACCTCTAAGGGAGAGAATTCCTCACAAAATTAATTTCTGAAACCAGATACGTCTGCAATGCACACATCTTTTATCTCATCAAAAACTAACTGTGCCAAGCTTCACAGCCTCACATCTCCAGTGGATGGCTTCAAATGCCCCTAGGATTGCAGGTGGCAAGCAGCAGACTGCTGTGGAAGTCAGTGCTTGGTTCTAGACTTGTCACAGCTCAATTAGAAAAATTGGTGTTATGTTGGTAGGACAAACCAAGCTCCTTTCTCTTCTTAACAGAACAGTTCAAAATACCAAGCACAGCAGCTCCTGTCTTTGTTGGATGGCTTGCCTTACTTCTCACCTGGAGGACCATGTCTAGGAGTGAGAGATACTGGCTTTCTAGGTAAATTAGGGCCAGGTTCTCAGCTGTCATACATCACTTGCATCTCCCTGAAGTTATTATAAATTATTCCCATTTACTCAAGAAGAGTCTCTGGCCCCTGTGAGTCTTTGGCTTCTCTGCAAAGGCTTTTAATAAGATGCCAACTGTCCTGGCAGTGAGGATACTTTGAGTAGCACTCAAAGTTAGCAGTAGCAGACAGGCGCTCAGACCAGTAATATTTTTCTCTGCAAGAATTAAACACAGCACTCCTTCTAAGCTTACACAGTTCTTACTGTTCCACTAAAACAAAGAACAACTCACACAGTGAATACCAGCAAGAAATGGGAGAGGAAATTAAAAAAAAAAAAAAAAAAAGCCAAACAAACCAATAGCAAGCAGGTAGCTGAAATCAGTCAATGGTGAACTATACACCACTACCACCCAATGGCATTAAAGTTCTTTATCTCAAACCTATACCACAAAAACATGCAGATTTCCATAAACCTCTTTAGTACTAAATAATGAAACATTTCCCCATCAGTATTCCAGCTCCAATTAGCAATTCCAGCTCCAACCAATTCCCTGATGAGAATCAACAGAATTTCAAGTGTGGGGAAGGCAGGAGGAAGTACTTCCCTTTCAGCACGGGGGTGCTTTTTCAACCAGCCTTTGGTTGGGATCTGACCAGGACAGCTGAACCTTTGGAGCAAACCCAGGGAATGTTTTTTTGAAGATTCCAGCAGAAATAACTCTTCCAAGATGGAAATTATTCTGCATACCTGAAAGAATGATGAGGGGAAAAGGCATCTTTCCCCCACCTCCCTCTATCTCAAAGAAATAAAAAGAGATACAATTTTTTTTATGTCCTTTTAAAATTATTTCTTTTTATTTCTACCTTCATTCACTCCAGATGCAGCTGCAATTATTTATCTTGTTGGTACCAAATTTATTTTTGTAGTTTTGTGAATGAGCAAGCAAATACTTGCAGGAATAATTCCACTTTCCAACTGTCATAGAAATCTGAGCACTTGTCTTGCTTGACCCAAGATGCTACTGCATACTTGGAACACTGTGGATTAAGCTAAGAGAAAGAAACCAGATGAGAAGATACGGTATATGACATTCAACTGCAAGAAATGAAGATGGGTCTTGAGGAGGTAACACAACTTCTACACCAGAAGCTGCTTCCTAAAGTGTTTCTTAGCATGCTCTAAGTCTAGTGAGATCTACTCCAGACCACCAGCTCTGGCTAGATGCCTGAACGCAGTAAGGCATTAAGTGGACACACCTGCTCTGCAATTGTTGCCCAGAAGTATCATGTAGGAAAGACAACACCAGAGCGACATGTAAATGACATCTCAGAAAAATACAGCAGAGAGGCAGCCTCCCTGCAGCAGTGCCTGGAAGTGCGAGCAGTGGCAATGCCATCATCGGGCACCAAGAGGAGCTCAGAGAAACCACAGAAAGCACCTCCTCCAGCACCACTCAAGAGTCAGACTGCGGCCTTGGGGAGGGGGCAGCGCAGAGCAGATCCCCAGCCTGTCTCCGGGGCTGGTAATCAAAGTGAGAGAGATACAGAGAGCAGAAGAGACGTGAATAGACCCTTCCAGATCAATGTGACTGCTTAAGAAAATGGAAAGGAGCATAAAGTCTGTCAACATACTGAGAGGTGGGAATTCTGACTTTTTCTTTGGATTGAAAAAGGATGGACCCCAGTTAGTTAAAAACTTATTAAATAAAATAAAAATAGTAACACTTTTACGAGTAAAAAACAAAAAAATCCTAAAAATCCCCTAGGCCTCTCCTTCTACCCATCTCGATGTCATTTGATGTAATTCTTTGCCGGTAATCCTTCCCCCATTAACTGTATTTGAAATTCAGTGGCTCCTGCACACCATTTTCTCTCTCATGCTGCCACCTACCACTGCACTACGGCCACTTGCCTTGTGACTGAAGTGATTATTTTTTTAACAAGCTGTTGCTGTCTGCGAGTTATTGTAATGGGCCCAATTCACTACCTTGCTCAGCACTCAGGCACTAAGGGAAGCCACGCTTTAGTTTTAGCAAACAGCAAGCTACCGCTAAGTACTGTGAAAAGTCACTTGGCACCTTGCCTAGCCCTGGCATCCCTAATGTAGCAAATCCTTACATTTTAATTCGTTTTCCCCCATCTGCAAAACAAGGGACAATAAAACTATCTCTTTTGTCAGGTGAGATCCGGACCTGTCTGAGGTCCAAGGTGGGTGCTGACTGCTGGTGACCGAGGAGCAGGGCTGGTTTGATTCACGGGCAGTAACTTGTGTCCAACAGCAAGGACAGCACAGACCTATCGGTACCACCTACAGCGCTCATGTCCCTGGCAGAGCTCCCCTCAGCTTTGCTTTCTGCTGGGTGATGTCCGCAGCTGGAAACCGCAGCTGACAAACGTCTCCGTTTAATTAGCAAGCCCAAAAGTCAGCCTGTGGTTCAGCGGCTGCTCCTGCCCGTAATGACTCTGGGTAGCCCTGCGTGCCTCCCTGGTGAAAAGCCCGCAAGAGACGAGCACCGGCACTGGAGCGCTTGGAGGACGGGGCGGCCGGCTGGCACTAGCGGAAATGCAGGCTGCACTGCAGAGCTGTGGGGTCCCTCTGCCCGCCAGGGCTCTGCCCCTCGATTCCCGCAGCCCGACGCTGTCTAGGGATTCGGGCAGCCGCAGCGCGGAGAGCTGTTCCCGGCTACCGCTGGGAAAGGCTCGGTCCGCAAAATGCTTAGCCCCCTCGCCGGTTTTTTGCCTATTTTCGAGCGACCCCAGGGACGCCGTGGGGGCTGACTCGGTGCGCTCCTGCTCCGCGCTGCCCCGCGGCCGCCCCGACGGTCGGGTAGCTGCGGCCACCTCTGCTCTCAGCCTCGGCGGGACGCGCCGCTCCTTCGCCCTCCCTGCCCCTCGCGGGAGGCTTGAGGAGCCCGCTGCCCACCTAGAGACCTAGTGACAGCACACCCGAGGGGTCTCGCCTCTTGTGGGACAAAAAAACAACCCCCAAAAAAACCTCTCCCCAAAAAACAAACCCTCACTGATACACAGCTATGACCGCGGGGCTGCGGATCGGGAGCCACGCTTTAACACCCTCTGCACACAGACATAACCACAGAGGTTTTTGGTTTTTTCCAAAACTGCGTAAGTCCCGGCATATGGCAGGACCTCAGAAAGCCTATTTGAAAGAGGGAGCGCCGCAAAGGCAGGCCGGTCAAGGGCTCCCCGCAGCGGGCCCACTCGCCCGGCCGGCTCATGGGCAGGGAAGCGCCCAGCCTGCACGGAAGGGCAGCGGAGGAGGTGGGAGGGGGTAGGGTTTAATTCTTCTAAACTGTCATACTTTAATGGGGATGGAAAATGTGAATTTTCTGTGCATTCCAGGAACAATTCCTTGGGGTGATGACCTTTAGCACCGATTCTCTGAAGAGAGGAAAGTAGTCGAGTGTGTTATCTGGATGACTGAAAGCTTTCCCTGGTGGAAGTTTATGGAAGTGTTAAAAGGGGCGGATAACACGGGCTTTGGAGGCGCTTGTCCAATGATCTGGAGGGGCTTGGAGAGCAGATCTCAGCTGGCAGACATTTAAATGGGAGACAGCGCGGCGCTGCTGCAATTTGTGCGCAGGATCCGCGACTCTCTCTCTATGGACTCCCGGGCAGCTCCGAGCTCCCACGCCACCCGCTCCACCGAGTGACCCGCCGGGCAGAGCCCCGCAGAGCCCCAGGTCCCGCCGAAGAGCCGCCGCCACCGAGCCGAGCCCCGCCGAGGAGCCGCCGCCACGCAGGTGAGGCGGGACGCGCAGGGACGCGCCGCGCTGCGCGCACTCACAGCGGGGACGCAAACGGGTCCGGCAGCCGCGGAGTTCGGCCAGTCTCTGTGGGAGGCAAAATTTTAAGGTCTCTATCCTACCTTCAGGGAGGGGCAAGGGAAGGAGTTGTTCACCGGTGTCTAGCAAAACGCCGGGGCGTTTCGGTTTTGCAGGGGGTGACGCCCGTCCCTCCCGACAGCGGGAGTGAGTCGCGCCGACCTTTCCACCGCAGTGCTCGGGATTAGGGTGCCGCTACATCTCTTTCCCCTGACAAGCACGGGGACTGCAAAAACCCCGTTAGCTCTGCCTCTCATCTCCGCCTACAGCATCACTCCCGACAAATTGGATTCGGCGCCCACCCGAGACACGGAATAATCCCGGCCCGGCCTCTCCACGGAGCTGGGCGGGGGCAGATCCCCAGGTGCCAGCCCCATCCCGTCCCGACCCGCCAAGCTGCCCTCTGTGAGGCCGCTCAAACCCCGGCTCTGTCCTGGTCCGCCTTTGCAAACCTCTGCTCCTCGGAGGAGCGTGCTCCTGGTACCTTAGGAGCTGCGGGGCGGGGTGTGTGCCAGCGGGGTCGGAGCGCAGGCTCCGCACTCGGAGCGCGCCCGGGGGCAGTGCCGCGCGTCCCTCACCGCGAGGCCTCGGGCGGGACCGGACCGGGCCGGGCGGGGCGCGGCTCTAGCGCTGCGCTCGGCAACTCCGCCGCCTCTCCACCCAGCACTCTCACCTGACTCGGAGCAATGGGAGTTTTGTAGTCCTGACGGCTCCGTGCATCCGTGAGCCACCGCTCCTCTTAGGGCGCTGACAGGCCCCTCGGCCAGGCCGCGCTCCTCTCGGCCCCGGGACAGCGGCGCAGCTGGGCGCACGGCTTCTCGCTCGTGGAGTCCGCCTGCTTGCTTGCCCAGTCCGTTTCAATACGATCCCCCGGGGCCTTGGCAGTCACTTCAGAGAGTTCGTCCTCCGTTGGGTAAACCTAGACGGCGGCCGTGCCCCGTGGGAAGAGCCGGTCGGTGCCACCAGCCGCCGCGAGGAGAGTGCGTGCCCGCGGGGAGCCGGGCCGAGTCGCTCCCGGCCATGCCAAGCCAAACCAGGCCTGCGGCCTCTCTGCCCTGACGGCCGCCGGCGATCCCTGTGCTGCAGCCAGGCTGCGCTCAGCGACAGCGCCGTCTCACCTCGTCGGCTTGGGCGGCGCGGCGGCGCCCGTCGTGTCCGGTGTGGGGCCCGTCCTGCCCGGTGGCTGGGCTGTCATGCCCGGTGTGGGGCCCGTCCTGCCCGGTGGCTGGGCTGTCGTGCCCCGTGTCAGGCCGCGGTGACCGTGCGGAGCTGGGAAGGTGCGCGCCTCCGGCCCGCAGCGTCCCTCCCCGGCCGTCAGCTGCGGCCTCGGTCCCGGTGTCCCACTCGTGGCTCCTCTCGGTGAAAGAATGGCAAGCGAAGCACGTTACGGTCATCGGGGCTGAGATAAAACCCTGGGGAAACCTCCTTCTGTATAGACGGGGCTCTGAGGCACCGACGTGCGTTTGGCTCTCCGTGCTGCTGACAGGACGCGGGGTTTAGTCACGCGTTTTGTGAGCGGCGACTTTTGGGTGCAGCGCCAGCGACTCTCCCCAGCCTCAGCCGCCTCTGAGCCCAGCCCGGTGACCCGTGAGCTGGAGAAGCGCTTCCCTCCTGCCCCGCTCCTCGCAACGAGCCCGGGAAAAACCAACCAGCGTGCGCTGGGTCTGTGTGTAAGTGATGAAAGGCACAGAGACCCGTAGCTCTCAGCTCTTCTTTAGCATTCAGTGCCAAGCGGTGCTGAAGTAGTTATTTTTTCTCTCGGCAATGCTACCTAGAAGTGCGTAGCTTCTGCTGAAGACTCTCTCCTTTTCAGCACGCGTGCACAGGAGCAAAGCTATTCCCGCTATTTTAGGGCTCCATGAGCAAATGTGTCTGAAGTGAGTTTCGCGCTGGCAAGCTGGGAGCTGTCAGGCTGCGTGGGCGTCTGTCTTCAGGCAGGGCTAACGCGGGTTTGGTACCAGCCATGCCTACCATGATGTTCAGCGTCCCTGGAGTACGATAGGATGTCCTGCAGAAAAATACTTTCTTAAATGAGGAATTCCCAATGTTTCAAGGGTTTTTTTGTTTGTTTGTTTTAAAATTGCTGCCTATACTCATTATATGTCTCAAAAACCCCCACCTCTGTGACTCTCCAGAAGAAATTTTCTGAAATGTAAATGTACCCAAGTTTTAAGAAACACAGATGTTAGTTTTGCTGTCTTGATTAAAAAAAAAATACAGTTCTCTGGGAACTGATATACCATGCTTTTTTTTATATTTAGAAATACAGATACATGAACTATGAAAACATTACATAACACTGTTTCTGTAATTCATATGTAATATGCAAAGCATAAAATTATTCTGATCCTCTGAGACATAAACCACTTCTATTTTTGCA
Source organism: Entomyzon cyanotis (assembly GCA_024500445.1). Classification (NCBI taxonomy): domain Eukaryota; kingdom Metazoa; phylum Chordata; class Aves; order Passeriformes; family Meliphagidae; genus Entomyzon; species Entomyzon cyanotis. The sequence goes on from JAKEPQ010001030.1 coordinate 30,931,639, forward strand.
GTAGTCAAAGGGATTGTGTTTCGTGTCTTTCTCTGGCTTGTATTTGAAGTCCACCAAATACACAGGTTTTTTTAGTTCTTCAGATTATTTTTCATGTTTTCCATGAAGCACAGGAATTCATGGCTCATCATAATATTTTCCCAGTAAAAATGGTTCACAGATAAAATTATGGGCCTGTTAATGTGACAATTTTTCTGTATATTTCAACCAGGTTTCCATCCAGATCTTTTAAACAAGTTGCCTTCTGCTAAAAATTTCAGTAGTAACTTTCTGACTCTACCTGTGAACTCATAGGGAAATTCTGTCTAGGAACTGACGTGTGAAGATCCCTAATTTGCAGCATAAAATTACATTTAATAAAATTTGTAGTATAAACAAGAAAAATTACAGCTTAATTGTATGAAATAATAAACCTGAAAGCATGTACATTTCTTAATCAATGGTTGCTAGTATTAATCCACAGATTTCTTAATCTGTTTTAGATGATGAGATCTCAGCTCTAGATAAACCACATATGAAGTGATATGAATGTTAGGGCCCAATTCTGCTTCTGTTTGAAGTCAGCAATAAAACTTCTTTTGGCTTTAGGACTAAGAGCTTACAGATGATGAAAAGTGGAGCTAAGCAGTGAAATATGGAAAGAATAGAGTTTTGGAGTATTGTGTTACTTTTAAAAAATAAATATTCTATAGTATCTCTGGATCTGAAGGAAATAAGAGAGAGTTGATCATTTTGGTTATGGTCATCTGTTCAAAGGATTCTCAAAGGAATTCTCAAAAAGATTACTGGTTATGCCAGTGTAACAGCCAGTATAGTGTCAAGTAATGAAAATTTTGCAGAAATGTGGAATATAAGCTTTTACACCTGATTCTCACAGCTCCAGAGCTGTTACTTCTGCATAATTATGGCTATTATGAGGAGAAAAAGCATTTACTTCAGAAGAGATCTCTCTTCAGTAAAACTTTGGGTATGGTAACACTGATTTTAATTACTTCTTCTACTGTCCTCTTCCGTGTTCTATTTCTTTCAGTAATAAAAAACCCTGTTAAGGAACCATTCACAACTGCTAACTCATACGTAGATGAACCACTTCACTTCCTACTGTAAGCAAAGATATCATCTTCTCTCATCAGCAAATGCATTGCCCTGGGACCAGAGGTGGTCCAGGGCGGCCAGACTGCATTTTGGCTGCTTTCCTTCCTGAGGCATACCACCTCATTTTCCTTTGTATTCGGCATTAAAAAAAAATTTAATTTTTAAATAGATGTTTAGTAAGTTATTATTAAAAATGGATCCTGCTGTGGTCATCTTGAAGTTCACACAGCCCCTTCTGCATTTAACCTGTATTTATCTCTAAATGATTGGATTACTTTTACTTTTAGATGTGTGTTTTGGAAGTGACCGTAACAACTATTTCTGCTGAGTGGCTAATTTTCATTTGAATCACAATTTCTTTTATGAGCATGTAATGCCTCTTCCACCTTTAAGGCTGGCAACCAACCCAGTGAAAAATTACCTTCCTTCCAGTTTAGAATTACATTAAAACACATGCTTGCATTTCCTTAGGGATAAGCACGTGCTTAATAAAGTTGCACAAATCTGGGATGCAGACCTTACAATAGGAAATATTACCATGAAATTTGCCACAAATTCCCATCCCAAAGTATATCTCATTTTCATAGGACTAGACCTTGCTGTGTCATCAATTGCACATCTATGGGGGAAAAATAAGGAAAGAAAACAATGTGGAGGTAATCAGTTTTAAAAATAAAAGTAGTCCAGGAACATGCATGTTGGTGGAACCTCATCCAAGCTGTGGGACACTAAATAAAATAAACACCTGAAATTTTCTGGAACTGCTTACAAACTAGCAAATTATTTTCAACATCACGTAATTACTTCCTTTTTTTTTTCCTAAGACTCTAGCACCATGTTGAGTAAATAAAGTGCATATTAAAATACTGGTGACTAGACAGTCAACAGAGAAATAGGAATAGCTCTGGATGAAATCATTCTGATCTCTTGAGGGAATAAGCAATAGTTTATATTTCTTTTAAAAATTATCTTTAAGGCAGAATTAAAATGAAACGTGTTTAAATAACATTCAGGTTGTAATAGAGAAGAGGAAAAACCAGCAGATGTGAAGTTTGCGCTGACACTTGAAATGATGCTGCATGATTCTTTAATTGGAATTACCAACTTTTTTTCTATGTCAAAGCCTTAAGGTCATTAAAATTGTGTGTTCCATACCATATTATTTAGATACTAAAAGCGGCCCTTCCAAATTGTCTGTTGGAGTCAGGAGTAGTGTCATTCTTACACCCCTTGCTGGAAGCATGAAACTTCTGCAAAACATGCTGGTGCAAAAACATAGATTACTGAAACAAATGCATACTTTTATGATAAATCAGGAACTCTAGATGCTCTAACAATCTGTTGACAAACAGTAAAAGTATTAGATCCACACGCAACTCCTTGAATATAGTGGAACCCCCCATGCTACTTTTCTGCCTCAGGAATTCCTCTCCCAATTCATTTGATCAGAAAGGGTTTTTGAACAGCACAACACTTATTTTCTCCATGTGACTGGAAAGACCTAATAACTGAGAATTAGAAGTTATCTTTTATAGCAAACGGTACTTACCCTGAGCCTCTGCTGAGTCTCTAGGTGGCCCTCACAGCATTGGCATTTGGCTGCTTTCCTGCCTAGTTGTGTGGTCTCAGGCAGAGTGGATAAAGCCATCCAGGACAGTGCCCTCGGTTTCACATGTTTCTCGGGTAGTAACACAAGCAGGACTCTTCAATTCAAACACTAATGTTTTCCATACTGATAAAGCAAGTCAAATAAGGGATACAACTTCAGCACTCCAAGCAGGTAGAAAACATTGACTTACCAGTTTTTTTCACAGTTCTTCCCCTTTTTAATGCCTGTGCCTCTTGACAATTTTAGTGTTTTAGAAGGTTTTTTTGTGAGTAATTGCTCATTTCTGGTGCCTTCTTCCAGGCTCACATGGGGAGGGTCCCTCAGAGACTTATTCCCTCATCTGTCTGTCTTGCTACCACATAGCTCCTTGCAGAAAAACTCGGAGACCATGGTGGTTCTGGAATGGGGAAGTGTGATGCTGATGCGTTTCTTCCATGCTGGTTGGTGTCTTGAGCTGACTGAACAGCCTCAAGAACTCAGAGCTTTGGGAAGCAGCAGAAGTGGTGGAATAAGGAAGGAAAGAAAGGCTGTTCCTATGCAATAATTAGGTTTGGAGCAGCCATGTGGCTTTGAAGGACCTGATCATCTCCACTTAACTGCACTTCCTGAAGTGGTCTTTTTTTTGTATGCACAAACTCTGTGATATTTAATGTCATATACAAAATCCTGCTGTCTTCCAACATCATTCTGTGTAAAATGAATACAATTCAGGGAGCTGAGCAATTCTTAGCACTATGATTGCATCTGTGTTATTTCTGTCAGAAATTCAGAGTAATGTAATTACACAGAGTAATATGCAAGAAGATGCAGTTTGACATTATAGACGGATATTTTTTAACCTGTACCTAAATACTCTTTTATGTTAGTTGCCTGACTTGTTGCACATCTCTCAGCTTAAGCATCATTACACTAAGATGCACTGGACCCCTTTAGAGGTGCAGTGTGACAGAGTGTGGGATGCTGTGAAACAGGCAACAGGTATATCGCATATACATTGTATACTGGATGGATATCAAATAAGAAGCTGTACAAAGTTTCTGAATCTGATTAAGGAACACAAAACTAGACTAGGTCTGCTGAGACTAAGACTTTGGCCCTCTGGTATTGTAGATAGCTGTGTCATATAAATGAATCCTTGCCTAATGTAAAATTTGTTCTTCCACCGTTGTAAGTCAGGAGCAACCTTCCTGTATGTCAGTGAGCTATAAGAAGGGAATTAGAACTAGGGTAATACACATGGAGAAGAGAGCTGGAAAAAGATGGAGGATACAAACCCCAAAATTTTCTTTGGGTTTACTTTAGCCTCTGACTTTCAATCACTCTACCTGAAAGCTTTTATCACTTGGTAATTTGGAAACAGCTTTCTAGCTGGTACAGGCTTGAATGCTTATTTTTTATAAGTGTGTATGTGCACACATTTCTTTTATGGAACTAAAAATTTACTGCATACTTGGCTTCTGTTGATATCTGGTATCCACAACTGTGCTTTATTTCCTCAATTTCCTTCGTACAGGATGGTCCGCACACTGTATGCCATCGGTGCCTTGTTTCTTCTGATGGGATTTCTGCTACCAACAGCTGAAGGGAGAAAGAGGAATCGAGGATCTCAAGGTGCTATCCCTCCTCCTGTCAAGGATCAGCCCAATGATTCAGAGCAAATGCAGACACAGCAGCAGTCAGGCTCCAGGCATCGAGAGCGAGGAAAAGGCACCTCAATGCCTGCTGAAGAGGTGCTGGAGTCCAGTCAGGAGGCATTGCACATCACTGAGCGCAAGTACCTAAAGCGGGATTGGTGCAAAACTCAACCCCTCAAACAAACTATCCACGAAGAAGGCTGCAACAGTCGTACCATTATCAACAGGTTCTGCTATGGCCAGTGCAATTCCTTCTACATCCCCAGGCATGTCCGTAAAGAAGAAGGCTCCTTCCAGTCTTGTTCCTTCTGCAAGCCCAAGAAATTCACCACCATGACTGTTACACTCAATTGCCCTGAACTTCAGCCCCCAAGAAAGAAGAAAAGAATCACCCGAGTTAAGGAGTGCCGGTGTATATCTATTGACTTGGACTAAACTGAGAAAAAGTAGCAATTGCACTCTGACTGTACGCAATCACTGCCAGCATGAGAGTGAGTGGCATGAACTAGCATACCTTCAAGGCTGGGCAAAACTGAAAGGGACCTAGTGAATTACCTAAAACATGCAAAACCCCCCAAAAAGAACAAAAAAAATTAATGTAAGGAAAGGGCATGCATGTGTGTGTGTGTAAGGGAAAAAATGGATATGGACAAGCAAATGCATGAACGTTCACTACAACAACAACAAAAAAATTAACAGGGGTATGAAATATTAAAAAAACCTTACTTACCCACAGTAATGAATTAGGTTTCCTAGTGTATATTCACATTTTTGCTCCTTGCTGGGAAAATGGAACTGTGGCTTTTGCGAATGTTCACCTTTGTGCTATTTGCTTTTACTGTATTACATGAAACATCAAAGTGAGGGGACAATATATTTCAAAGCATGAGTCTATTCTTATATAAGAAATAGACAAAGGGCAATTTAAAGTGTAGCAAAGCCATCACTGAAAATAGAAGCTGTGTGAAGAGTTTGTAACATGCTTGTTCAAAAAAATAGCTGTAATCCAAAAGCCACGTCTGGAGAACAATGGGGGGGATGTGAGAGTGTTGAAAAGTCAATATAGGTGGATGTGAAACAGATCTACAACAACTTAGAAAGCAAAAGGTCAAAGCAAGTAGACAGGGAGAGTACAAAAGTGAGTAGAAAAAGGAAAGATACATAAATAGGAAGACACAGAGGAAGAGATACTGTCTTCTGTTTACATTTTGCTTTAATTTATATACCTAGTCATATATTACATAAATTAAAAAGAAACTATATACAAGGCTATAAATATACTTCTGAATTCTAATGGCTCTCTAAACCAAACAAAACCCATCCTTATGCCACTAGATCCATTTGATGTCTTGTATTTCTGATATCAGTTATTCTTCATATCTACATATATATGTATATGCAGTATCTTTTAGGCAGTGGTGTCTATACATACATGCAATGAGTATGTCTACTTCATTGTGTGTAGCCAAACTCCTTCTCTTTCTCACACATATCCATAACCACAGCACAAAAATCTTGCTAACCAAGATCAAGTACAGAATGGCAGTAATTTAGTACATAAAGAGCAGAGCAAAAATTAAAACAAGCGTCATGTGACTGCAAAAGCAGTAACCACACAAGAGACAAAAGACACGACATTCATGACTAGTAAACATTGCATTGTTATTGTTATTTTAGCTTTGCCACAGGCATGCAGTTTGTTGAAACAGAGATGCAGAACTTTGCCAGCAATGATCCTCTTTTTATATCTTTTACCACAGACTTGCATTTAAACTGGATTTGGAGTAAGTAAAGAGAATTTCCTGAAAACTTAGAGCTAACTGCCCCTCTCATTTAGGGGGAAAAAATCATAAAAGGGGACAGATTACTTCCAACTGCTCCATAACTCTTACCTGTAAGGTTCTCTTGTCTTTTCTTTCCTTCAGGATTAGGAGTTTAAACTTGATCAGGGCTGTAAAATTTGGCAAGAGCACAGAAGATCCTACAAATGAAGTTGGTCTAATGAGGTGTGTCCTGGGGACTGGACCAGAGAGGCAGCCCTTCAATGCATGTTGCACTTGCTGTCCCAAGCACTCGGTGGGAAGCCTGAGGGTGTCCTGGGTGCAGCCTTTGCAAGGGCACTTTCCAGCTGGGTGCTGAAGAGCTGACAGGGTGCTGCACACCTCCCTGCCTGTGCTGTGCCTGTGGGACGTTGAGAGCTGGTCCTGTCAAGTAAAGGCATGTTCTTGTGCAAGAGTCAGTACCAGACCCGAAACCAGCCTTGACAGCACTGATTATGAGTGAAATGGGAGTCAGGTCCACACTTACTATGTGAGGAGTCCTTGAGAGTCCAGGACTCAGTTTCCCCACTCAGCAGCAATATTCTCTAGCATCCATCAGTATAAGCGTTCGCTCTCGCACCAGATGCCTCTCTCAGCCACAAGGTGATTATTTTGACATTATTTCTTGCCACAGAATGTTGAGGAAGACAATTCTGCCCTTAGTAACATGCCCAAAGGGAAAGATACATGTTGAGTGGCATGTCACAGATGCATCCTGTGTGACCTCATTTTATCAGTTGTCCCACCTGTTATATAATCCATCACACATTTATTGGTGATAGCCTGCATCTCTACAACTAATCTATTTTTACTGTAAAACCCACTGCTCTGAGGTTTGTGTTTGTAAGATTAAGAGATTGCAAGTCATTTATTGGTATTATTAAAATGCATTTCATTTGGTGTACTCTCACTCTGCAGTTTGACACATTTCTTCATGGATTTTAAAATCCAGTTTTAAAGTCTGGAATTATAGGAGGTAGGTTTCCACTGTGTGGAATGTGAATAATTAAACAGAAAGATATGGATATTTAATGTTATTATTAATACAAATTCTCTTTCATTGATAATAGGCAGGGAATGTTCTTCCTTTAAATTACTTTTGTTTGATTTTTTTTCCAGGGGAAAGGGCCAACCTCAGTCATTGCTGGAAGTTTTGTACTAGTTTGGGTTTCTGTTCAAGAAATGGGAACACCTTAAGAATGATTTTTTCTTCATGTAAAGTTGACAGCAAAATTCCCCTTTTATTTGACAGTGACTGCTAAGTCCCTAAACCCTTAGCTGTTAAGCAAAGCTTCAAATATTACTGTCTCCTTTAAGTTTTGGCTGGAATTCTCAAAGAAAATTGATAAAAGTATTCCAAATCTTTATGTTCTAAAACTGCCTGTGCATAGATCACGGTGGAACTCCCCTCGAGGCAGATCCCCCCCGCACCCATGTAAATTTTATACAAAGAACTTTTATGAATCGCTAGTTATTGCCTGAGAGTAAGAAAGTTCTGCTAACTTACAATTACATGAGATATTTAATATCAGCCACAATATGTATTTAAATGTCTGCTTTATTCTAAAAACAATGGACTATATAACCTAAGGCTGCAGTATTTTCATGCTCGGTCTCACAAAGCAAAACTTGGTTTAAAATGAAGTTTTAATTACTTTGTAACTGAATAGAATTGGAGTTTTTTCTTCCCAGCATTTTGTACGTCATTTTAACTACTAGTAACAAATAAATAAAATATCTTCTCCAGCCTGTGTCTATTGTTGTTTGTTTTTTGGTTTTTTTGTGGGTTTTGGTTTGGTTTTGTTCCTTCCTTAAGTTTCCAGCTCTTTCTGGATCTGTTGTACTTTATCCTGACTTCTGTGGTTTCTTCTAATTATAAAAGGGTTTACATTATGACAATAAGACACAGAGACAAGCAATGGCACCATCATTCAACATGGCTACTTCAATAAGGTTTTAAAATGAGATCTGTCACTTCCCCCTCACCCTTCCACAATTTATAGAAGGGAAATCTCAATCTTTGCTCACACTTTTTCCCTTGTAAACTATATAGTGACAGTTCAAAATATAAATCAGTACTGAATTGTTGCAGAGTTAAAGTTGGAGTTGGCCTGCCTGCCTTACACCACATCTCAGTTTCATGGCTAGCTAGCAGTTGAGTACCACTTCTAGAAAAAAAGAGTAAGGAACACCTTTACAATATAGCATATAACAAGCTGCAAATAGGGACAGAGGAGATGAAAAACCATTATAGAAGAGAACAGGAAGATTTGTCCCTGCTGGCAGCACATGTGCCAGGCCAGGGTTGAGGAAGGACTGCAACCAGAGAGAACAGATTTCTTCAAACTTTCCATCCCACAGGTCAGAGATAGGCAGTAGTGATATAAAGTGAGAGAGAATTCACACACCTTAATCTGCTTTCAGGGATGCAGATAGAAGTGAGACTATCCCTTCCTGTGTCCCCAGTGAGACAGAGGTCTCTGTTGGGGGTTTCTGTGTGTGCTCTGTCATCCATGTGCCGCGCTGCTGATTCGCACCCGCCTTGTGAGACTGAGGCACCAGGAGAACACTGGATGTGCCGAGCATGTGCTCCCATCTGAGCAGCAGATGTGCACAGTAGGTACAGTTGTGGCAGCTGGACAGACAGCACCGTGGCTCTGCTCCAGCTGCCTGTCACCAGCGGTGCCTGGCTGGGAACAGGGATGTTGCCTTTGCAAAAATGATGTGGTAATTTCACCTTGTGATTTACCTTCTCCTGAGTGAAACAAACCAAACCAAAGAAAACCCAAACCAAACAAAAACCCCACCAAAACCAAAATAAAAAACCTGACCTAAACAAAAAAAAATCCAAAAAGGAGAATTAGAACTGCACCGCGGGGACTGATGTTCCTTTTCCACTACAGGAGTAAACCTACAGGTTTCCTGAAGGAGAACCACCAAGTGAAAAAGAACTTAGATCTTATTCACTTCAAATAACTCAAGCTTGCCTTAGGAATCACTTCAATAATTACTGAGATACAACATTCAATACTGGCAGAAGAGCGTCCAAAATTTTTTCTCACTTGTCCCACTTACCTGGATAGTTGCACTAACCAAAGGCTTCTAAAGGGGTGAGCTGCATCATTTAAATTTAAAGGGAGTGAAAAATTTAATGTGTATTTGGATTTAGGCAAAACAATGGAGATATCACTGGTATATATTTTAAATAGCCATCAGCTCTTTGCCTTAAGGTATCAAAAACCTTAATAAGATTCAGACACCTTATTTTTTTTTAATCATCTGAGACTGAAACCAGAAATCCCCAGCAATGCACAAGTATCACAAGAAATCCCAGTGCAGATTTTTGATGCTACCTTGTAATGCATCTACATAAAAACATCTGAAGCCTGTCTGCACTGCTTACCTGGGAATGTAGCTGATGACTTTAAGGTGCCCTTTGACAATGTGGGGCTTCTGGCTGCCTGAATTCTTCCTCTAGCTTTCATGGATCTGGGTGAAGGAGCACAGAAATTTTAACTGTCACTTTCACCCTATCCTATTATTTTCTAAAGGTTTTGAAAATAAAATTAATAATCCACTTTTTTTTTTTGAATAATCAGGGAGCAAGAGATGAGAATAAAATTCTATACTGATGTAAAGCAAGATTATTTGGGATTACATTAAAAACCACCAAACTTCTAGGTGTGACAAGCAATAACTCCTCCTTGCTGTGATACAGATGTAAATCACATAGCTTGGGGATGGATCAAATGGGAAAATTACACTGAATCACAATACAAGTTCTGCAAAGAAAATTTGAACTTGCTATGTTTGCATTTCTTTCTAAAAGAATGCCTGATGTAAAAAAGTAATATTCCAGTTCACAATACAAGAGCACACAAGAACATAGGTTAAAAAAGTCTCTATCTCTCTCTAGAATATTTGAGAGCTATACCTTACCTTTCTGCCTAATAATATCAATAAGGTTTCTGGCAATAATGCAATTGGAAAGAATTTATGTGTAATTTACAGCTCCTATGGGACAGAATACTCAAATTCATTAATCAAAATTTTATAGTTATTGTATGGCATCACTACTTACTGAACACTGTTGAGATTTTGATTCATATCATGATGACTGCTGACCTTAATATTGTTTTCCTTTTAATTCAACTTTTGTAATTAATTTTTTGAGGTGTGAAGACACATTGCATTCCGTATTTAAGAGAAGAGACATATTCTCAATCTTAGCTTTGGATTAGTGCATTATTTTACACAGAGAAATTAAAAAATCATACTATATAGATGTAACATAAATATATTTATCTCTGTAAATAAAGATGTAAAAGGGTGTGCATTAGATTTATTTAGAAGTCTGAAAAATGTATATTGGATAACAATCTACATCAAAGTATCAGCCACTGTGGCAACTTTCATAACAACACACTTTAGGAGTGATTAATATGGAATAAAGTCAACAATGACATTAGTTACAAGAGCAGTCATGAAGAATTTATTTTTTAAGGATGGGGACAGGGTTTTGTGTACTCAGTGAAGTTTATTTCTAGACAATTACACTTAATGGCAAAGATGAAGTCTTGCTGAACTTCTCTCTTCAGCATCTTAAGGACCTTGAATGTTCCTCCGGAAACAGATGCTCATGAGGAACATGCTTTCCAGTTTTGTTAATTTGTTTCAACTTCAAATGAATGAAGAGGCTAGAATTAGGGTGTTATGTTAGATTTAGCAAATAAAAAAAGGAGAAAGAAAACTATGTGTACAATGGAAAGAGCTTACTGAATGGATCTAAATCCTATGGTAGGTAACTTGATCTAATTTTTGCAGAAAGGCAAATGCCAGATGTTTGCTCCACTTTGATCTTAATAACACTTTAGGCTGCAGACAATAAGATTGGTTTAAAATTTATTGTCTCTTTGATTTCTCCATTCTAATGCTTTTTAAATTCTTTACACAAGACAGATCTATATATAGGCAACTGGGGTGGCATCAGAAGCATTGTGTACTTAAGACATTCTTGAAAACCTCAGTATGGAACAGTGTTTGCTTTTTTATGCATCAAAACAAAGCCAGATTTTATACAAGCAACATTCAATTTTCATTTTATTATAATGTCTCTTTCTATTTTGTGTATGAAGTTCTGACTGTCGCATCTGTGGCACAGCTCCTTATATGCTTTTATCTTTCAATAACCTTATTAAAAGTCAAGACAATATATTAAATCAACATTAAGTAGCAGGAGTTGAAAGTTAAGCTAATCCATTCCTTTGCATTGGGAGTGTAATCTATGTAGACCTCTATTTTCACCATTGACTTGCTTTTAGTGTTCTTTTTGTATAGAATATGTTTTCTAAAAGGACAAGAGCTGTTTTCACAACCAGTGAAAACTTCTCAGGAACCGTAACATCCAAGAGGTGCCCAACTTGCCTTCAGTCTGGATCTTCATGTTGAAGGAGAACATTGCTCTGTGAATGTGAGTTCAACTCATCTCACAGCTGCTTTCTAAGTGGTCTCAGGTTTCTTGAAGAATATCTTGTGTATTCACTACTGCTGAGAAATGGTAAAAGCAAGTGAGTCGCAGAACAAACAGCAGAGCAAGAACAATAGTTAAACAGAAATAAATAGAAAAAAAATACAGGCTAAATGTCTTATCATGATTCACTGGCATAGTTTGGACCCATCTGTCCCTTAGATCCATGCATGATGTCTCAACAATTGGTTTCACTCTGCTCAGCTCAGTAGTCTGAAAGTTCAAAAAGAGTCAGTTTTCCTCTAAAGGAAATTCTGAACTTTGTCTGGTGATGAAAATGCCATTGCTCAGCCAACTGAGAGAACAGCTACCCTGGCAGGTCTTCTTAAGCTGTCAGCCTTGATGGACTATCAGAAGTCAGCAGGCTCCTGACTCCTGTACTACCAAGTTTAGTTCTTGCAAAAAACTCCTTTGTAAGCCAAAAGAAAAATCCCCTTCTTCAGAACCAAATATTTTACTTCATTACCAGGGACAAAACATTATACGCAGATGCACAAAAATAAATGTTCTTCTCTTTCTATCACATAAGCATGATAATGAGAAGACTTGCAATTACCTCATCTCAAGAAAGAAGCTGGGTAAAGCAAGACTTCCAATGAGAATTATTTAAATGCATCTTCACATCTTTTCTTCCTTACCATTGCTATAACTGCAGAGAAAAAACATCTCTATTTATCACTATTACATTGAAATTCAGTTTGTATAATTCCAAGGCACATTTTGCCAATCCTCTCCTTGACATGATATACCACCTGTGCCATTTGAGAAGGGGCTGTTTGAAAAGACTGGACAACTAAGTCACAGTACAAAGGGAAGTTTAAATGATATTTGATTTCAGCACAGAAGCACTGATTTCTTAAAAAGACACCGGTTTTCTATAAAGGCATGATGTTTTGAGACTGAAAATCTTTTGCAACTCTAGCTCTTGGTGCGTCATAGCTGAAAAGTGTACAAATGCTTTGCAGTGAAATTTAATGGAAGCCACACAAGGAAAGATTTTAGCCTCGACATTTATCTTTACCAACACATGGAACCACCTTGATCTGTTTTACTGTTGGTGAAAAACGAAGGTAGTGTCTATTTCACAGGAGAGAATAGGAAGTAAGAGTCAGTGTGATGGATGGCGAAAAGAAACAGAGGGCAAGAGTGAAGAAATATGAGCGTCAGGTACTGATCTCAAAGATGAGGTCTAGTCTGCTGTCAGAATGTGTCTAAATAGCTTATTAATAACAGGAGAGATGTATTGGCATTAGTGTGAAAGGAGGCGTGTGCTCAGTTTGTACTATGTTGTCAGAACTAAGCCATCTGCATAGAGAACAGTTTATATTTGTTAGATATAAATAGACTACACAAGTAAAAATCAAGCACAGATCTATTGTGAAAATATTCACTTTCTTCAAGGCGTTTGTCCAGCAAATGACACAGCAGCAATCTCAACCATCTCTATCAAATCTGTCAGATTCACTCCCAGGAGGCATAGCTGTACTTCAGCGTGGCACAGAAATCCTAGAGAATGAACTTGTTAAAAGTACTAATTCAACTGCAAAAGTTTGAAATTTATTCTTTAATTAGTGTTAGTCAATGGGTGAAACAAACCCTGATTTCTCCCTTAGGGAAAATGAGGGTTACCAGAAGAATCTTTAAATCTTCTGTAATGATTATAAGTGCAGCAATTCAGGGATGGTGTCATATTGTCTCCCCAGTTCTCGTCCCATTTAACCTGTCACTCCCAAGAGCAGCTTGGTATCCATCTGGGGCTGACGTGCTGGGAAAAGGACGACCAAAATCACTTGGTGAGGTGACACTGAGGAGCTTATCCTGAGGAAAACCCCTGGAAAGTGGGGTACTTACATCTTGTTCTTGCTGCAATATCAGAAATACATCTGCAGGGCACCTTGACACAAGTTCAACAATTGCTGCTGAAATCTCTCCCCATCTATGCCAGTACAACCAACATCTGGGAAGTGACCTGATTTACTATTACATGCCAGATTTTTTAGTGATATTTAGGGAATGCTTCATTCAATGTTGCAGGTCTTGCTTGATTTAGGCACCTATGTTTCATCTCCAGTAGCTTGCAATAAGTAAGTTTTTCTTTGATTTTTTATTTCTTTTCCAAATAAAATTAGTATTTGGCAATGCTAATTAGTTTTGGTTCCGGAGTTTTCAGATTTCAGAGGCTTCATTAATTCAATTTGCTGATGAACAACATACTACCTTATAGCTGTGGAAATAGGTTCTCCAATAATCTATGGATTGTGCCTCTAAGAATAAACTAATCATAGGGTCTATTCAAGGGAAATGCTACAAAGGAGCTACAGACTGTAACCTTCCCTCAGAGCTCACTGTTTGTGCAGTATATATCTACAGTATTCATTCAGGTCAAAACAGCCTGGAAGTTGGGCTAAATTTTCCAGCTTCAGCCTTAAGTCCATTTGGCTTTGCATAAAACCTTAACCTTAGAGCACAACCTTGGACAGGACTGGTTTCACGCCGAGGACACAAGTTGCCAAAGCCTCTGTGTAGGGCTGTGTTTGACTTGCACAAGGTAAGGCCTGGAGTGCACATTACCCTCTGAGCTGAGATCGATGTTACACCCCGAGGCGCAGGTCAGCATGTCCGTCATGCACAGACGAGATCGTCTGCACCTCTCGGTTGGAGAGGGATGTTATTTTCTTAAGGAGCAGGATGTTATTCCTAGAGGTCTGCCCCTTGGTAGGGTCAAGAGTAATATTTTATGGTTAATGTTTATGATTAATTTTGACTGTGGCCTTTCCTTTCAGAATCTGTATGGTGTCAGTTCAAGTTGGTAAGGGGAAAGCTTGACAAGGTTAAGGCGTGAACCATATACTCACTTTTCCTTCCAAAGCAAATACTACAACAACAATGCACATGGGAACCAAGCTGCACATTCCTAAATCAAACCAGAAGATTCATACAGGGAACTAACACAGCAGGGTCCAAGAGAGTGGGTTTTGCCTTTTTGTTTTTTTAGTCAAAAGGATACATTTTCAGAAAGATGCCTTGGGAATTAGCTCAAAACAATCCCAGGAGCAGAAAGGGCAGTTTGGCATCAGATTTCTTGTGCTCACATTACTTAAAAATTAATATTGTCTAGGCCCCTGTTCTGTCAAAAACTGCTAAAGTAAGGTGACTGATTCTCAGCTGTTTAATGCTGTTTCAAGGAGAGGACACGCATCTCAATGCAATCCAAGTTTTCACTGATTCTTGCTTTTGGAAAATATCCCAGTTATCTTCCTGACTTTGAATAGGATCTTTAGATTCATATGCAGCTTGTTCTCCTTTTAAGAATCTAAACTCAGAAACTGTTTTCCCTTCACCTTTTTTATATATGTAATAGTTTTAGAATAGGCTTGCAGGTTGACTTGGTTTGATATTTAGAAGATGCTTAAGACCAGAAGAGATGGGAAACTTCTTCTAAAATCTCAAGGTATCTTTTTGTAGGGACATAGCACATAGTCCCATAGCTTGCTTTCTGTGGCTGTGTCAGCAAACAGAGAGCAATGAAGAGAAAGAAGTACTCTGGTGGTATTGTGAAAACCTCCAAGGAGATGCTATTGTATGTAAGCAATAAAGACAGCTCAGAAGTGTGTGCACGAAGCAGTCTCAGAAACCCATCTTGGATCTGCATCACTGTTTTGGAGTTTTGGAATGTATCATCTAAGAGGTGTGGTGGGGAAGATCATTATATGAGAGTTTCTGATTATGACTTTAAATATGGAAAAGAGGACAAAATTCACATGGTGAAACACCCTCTCCTTCTCCTGCTCTGGCCTTGTCTCTTATTTATTCTCTAGGAAATAACTTTTTTAATCAGAGAATACATCTCACATTGTGCTTTCCTTTATAATTTTAAGGAATTCAAAAATCTTTCAAATCTTTAATATCACTGAACTTCAGACCCTAAGGGTAGCAATGTGATCTATAATTAAAACCCTATCATGAATGCATAGCCTTTTCAGAACATTTGCATTGCACCACTCCACTTCTCAAAGACAACACTGCTATGGCTTCTCTGAATCACATATAAAATGAGCACTGTCAGCCTTCATCAACACTTCAATGGAAATCAAAGATTCTCAAAGTAAAAAACGAAGGGGCATAACACACTTGTCTGATTCGTAGTCAATCAACAGCCCAAAATACTGCTACAGATGCTGCAAGAGAGATTGGCACAGAAAGCTTTAAAACATCATGTTTCAATTTTTGAGGTTAATAAGAGAAGCAAAAGATAAAAAATATAGACCTCAAAATTTAAAAATGTTTCCTTTGACTCAGACACATGGTCCTTTGGAGCTCAGTTGCATATGGCCATTTATGGGTTAAGCTTTTCATAACCAGTTGATTTCAAATTTTACTTCTCAGCTACTTATACATTTGTAGAATTCTCAGTGGTTGATTTACACTATCTTGATTAGTTATGAATTGTATGGTGGAGTTTTGTGCCTGACTCTGTGACTAATTGAATCTGAAATAAAAATTTGTAAGTACTAACAGAAATACTTACAAGTATGACCAAAACTCTGGTTGAGAGATTTAGAGATCAATTATTGGAGCACTTTCAAATGGCTTAATCATTTCAGTCTTGGAATTTGCAGTTCAAATAAATCTTACTATTACTAATGAACAAATATTGGAGCTGGATAAATGCACATGAATCTAGCAATGGTTTCTTAAACAGGGAGGGAAAAAGAGGAAGAAAAATTTACAAAGAGGAAACAATGCAAAAGGGAAAAAAAAAAAAGAAAGAGGTCTTAGAAGTCTTATAACACACTGTGACTGAAAATATTATTCCTCACTCACCCCTCACATTCTTCTTAAGAAGCTGCAGAGGGTTTTCATGAAGGCCCAGCATGCCTAAACAAGTTTCACTCAGAAAGAATAAGTTGTAAAAGTTAAATCACCAGTCATTTCTTTTGAGCCTGTCTTCAGCTGTGAACTGCAGAGCTTTAGTTTCTCTTTTCAGGGGTAGATAAAACACTACTGTAAAACCGAACTTGAAAACCCCTAACTTTTCCCAAGGGTCTGGGAATTGCATCTATAAGAACAGCATTTCAAGCACCAGTCTATATAATAAATGATCTATATGCAACCCAGGAACTTCTGAAGCCCTTACACCTGTTCATCCACTGTTTTACAGGAAAGATTTGGCACACTCATGAGTGTGTCGAAGATTGTAAGAAGCAAAAAACCCTAAAGCAAATAGACAAATGAAATGTAACAATTATATAGAAAGCAAAACCAAGATTTGCAAACTGTTTTGAACACTTTTTTTGATCCTTCCCAAAAACCTAGCATGCCTTTAAAGCCAGGTCTCCCATTTGGCCGGCTTTGAGGCTTGCACTTTTTTTGCATCTGGAATCCCTTGGTTTGTTGACACACGGTAGTAGCTCTCTCACGAGCAAGGACTACTTTGTTTGACCAGTAAATTCATCAATATTTGCATTGCTAATTTCATTATTTTGTAAAGGACCTTGGGATTTGTCTCATGAAAGAGGTTACACATAAAAATCCCCAGTCTGCTTTGATTAAAGTTTTCTGACAAACACATCTCAAATACTCATTTGCTTTTAAATTATTTCAATAACTACAGTTATCCAGCTTTTACTGTTGATTTGGCACTAACTGCCCTTTCCTGAACAATGGATGTATGAAAATTTTATCATACATTGCTGAAGTACAGATATTAGATATATGACTGGATAAATTTCTTTTGCCATATCAACAGCATAGCTTGTATTAGAGATGTCCATGTATATATATTTTAAAAAATATACATATGCATATATATGTATCTGCATATTTATATAAAGTAAAATAAAAATTGCTTGCTTTTCTTTCAAGATTTAAGCCCTCTATATGGGCTAAATGGGTATTATACTTACAGATATGAGACAATGCATCTCTGAAATTATTTAATTGTATAGATCTAAACTGCCTATTAATTAGAAGCAGAAATTTGCTTTATAGTATTTTAAATCAGTGTATCACAAATTAATTCTATATTTATAAAGTAACAGTTTCAATAACCCCAGAGCTAAAATACATTAACAAATGATAAAGAATTCTGCAGCACAGAAAATGAGATTTATGTCTGATAGCTTTGTATGTTCAGAAGAGTAGCATTTATTTTAGACCTTCATGATTGGTCTTACAAATTTGGACTTCTGTTCAACATGTATGTTATTATTCTTGGAAATAATTAACTTTATCTGATGTATTTGGGTCCCTGCATGTAGTATTTTTCTCTCAGAATAACACAAGCACAGCTCTATGGCAAATACTGCTCTTTGGTTAGCTCTTATGTGTTTCTGAAAAAGTCCTGTATTCAAAGAAGCATAAAGAAAGTTCAAGAACTTCAGGCTCCAGCACTACTTTCAGACCCAAGGCCCAAATTCAGCTTCTTAATGAACTACATTAGTTATTAATGTGGATAAACAATCTGTCATCTCACATTCTGGTGTATCAGGATTCTGAACAAAAAAGCTTATGAAGTCCCTCTCTTTGGAAGCACACCTTTTTTTTTTTGGTCTTAGAGGATCATGAAAGTAGGCAGTAAATAATATGAGAAGGAACAGAGAGCAACTGTCTGTAAGCTGGACTGCTTTGCTCAGATACTTTAATCAGGATGATGTAACTAATTACATACTTGCTTAACTGCTCAGTGCCTATCTAGGTATTTCTAACATGCTCATCATTGTGGCATCTGGTATGGAATCACAGAATGGTTTGGTGTGGAAGGGAACTTAAAGATGATCTCATTCCAGCCCCCTGCCATGGGCAGGGACAGCTTCCACTAGACCAGGCTGGTTCCAGTTCCTGCATGTCCCCTTCTCTTCTACAGAAAATTGATTGCAAACAGTTCTTCACATTCAGGTAATGTCTGCACCTTGGTGATTATTTTCATTTGGCAATGTATCTCCAATTCATCTATGTAGCTGAAATCCTTGCTTAGATTCTTGTCTTCTCCAGTCTCTTCTGTGATGAGAAATGCAACTTTTCAATCCAAAATCCATTGGTTCGATCATGCTCCTGTAGATTTGTTGAGTTTCTCCACTCCCTCTTTTAACCTGAGTATTGTGATCTTCAAAGTCCTTCATGGAATGTATTTGCTCTTACTCTCTCTTGACATGATCATTCCAACCTCTGCTTGGCTAAGGATAATGATTTTCAAACAAACACATTAATAATGTTTCCAGAAACATCTAAAAGCAAATCAGTCTTTTGGTTTTAAATTTATGTGATGTGTGATGCTAAAATCCCCCTCAAAACTGCCTAAAATATATCCATCCTTGGAGAGTTGCTGAGCATGCGGGTAAAGATAATTCCAGCTCCGGTACTCCCCAGAATGTTCAGGTGCTGAATGAAATCACAGCATAATTTTCTACTTAAATTGTAAATATTTTCTATTCTGACTATAGGAAAACTGAAAAAAAAATACACTATTAATAATATTTCCTACACTATCAATATAGTTATAAAAGTAACAGTAAAATATAGATCAAATTGTAATTCAGTTTATAGATTTTTTTTCCCCTTAGAAAACAGAATACAAATATTAATGTCTGGAGACATGGATAATACAAACCTTTGAGATACTAAATTATTAAGATTTTGTGGGCAATATGGTCTGAGTTACTGAAACACTTTTCAATATTATGGATCTGGAAATGTGACAAGTTGCCAAGAGTGGGATGAGAGCTAAAGGAAATCTACATTTTCAGATGTGTGCAAATTGTTTCAGATGCACCCCCTCCCCACAAAATACCTTCAAGAAATTGACATCAGTAAGGTAGATATTCAAATTCCTTGCAGATCTGAGAAACACTATCTTTTTAAACAAACACACTGAACCTGGGATTTTAACTGTATCAGTAAAGCAGTGTAAATAAAAGCCGTTATTTGGACAGAATTTTTCAAGCAGAAAAACCTACCGTATCAAAGTAATATATTTTGCATACAAAAAAGACAATTGAAAAAATTATCAAAAATACTGAGGAGGAAAATATAGTCTTTTATTTACAGCCAATGTCTCCTTAAGAATTTAGTTTAAAAATAAATACTCCATTCCACTACAATAACTTTTACAAAGTCAATCATGTGCACATCTTGGTTTTTGAGAAAATTAAACTTTCAGATATACAGTAGAAACACAAACACACACACACACACACACACACACAATTACAATGTGGAGGGGGGGAAAAGCACCTAAATCTATTTAGTTTATTATTTTAAGACATTTATAACATATTTAATCAAGAACTACTCAAAGGAGTTTAATTCCTGAAAACAAAACCCCCTAAACTATATTAATATTCCATTATTTTTGCTTTACATATTGTAGGATGATAAATGCAAAGTTGATTTCAATTCAAAGGACAGCAAATATATAATTGCTGAGTGTGTTTGTGAACATTCAAGCAAAGCTATGATTTTATTAAAGCAAATCCCATATGGACATCAGAGACCTAAATGATGTTATGTCTGTGCAACTTGCAAGGTACACAGAAAACATTAATAGCATTGCAAGAGAATTTACCATTTTGCTACATCTTCAAAGAGAAGTTAAGCAGCCAAGGAGGCCTCTCTTTTGATGATTTTGGGTCATATGGAGAGAGGAGAGGGAAGAGTACCAACAATAATAATGTTCAACAGTGCAAATATTCAACTCAAAATGACTGGAAAGAAAAAAAAACCTATCCAAAATAGCTAAAAGAAGGTTGGAAATCATACTATAATCCCACTAAAACCACTTTTTATCAGTCAAGTCTTGATTTCTTGCATATTACTATTTCTCTATTGTTGCTTCCTGTAACTTCTGAATATGGCAAAGCTTTTAGTACAGAGAGCAATAGCTTAAGTACAATGGCAGGGGTAACTTTTGTTCTTGAGGCTGATATTCCCCCACCCCCAAACCAGTGTCATAATACATATATATTTCTTAAAATTATAATTCTGTTATTCCTGGGGAACACATAGTCATCATCATCTGGGCATTCACAGCTTTGCTGAAAGCACCTACAAGAACAGTGCTTTTATTAACTCTCTGTGCAAAGTCCTTATCCAGTCCCATCTGACATGGAGCATTAGTCTTCCTTTGCAACAGGCATTACTGGTATTTCAAAACCCATGCAATATTACAAACATATTTAATTTGACATAGCTTTTCTGAACTTGACACCTAAAATATCTGGTAAATTTCCCTCTCATGTCTCTCCCTTTTCCAAGCTGTACGGAGATGAAAGTGTGTTGTTCAGGCTACAAGCCTGATGAGCATGCACACAGATTATTTCACTTGACTGCAGTAGCATCAGGCCCCCTTAGAAGCTTGTCCCAGACAAGCTGCCTTGATTTACTGAATTAATATCATCTTTTAATTAAACAAAGCTCAAGTAAACCCAACCTAACACTTCAACAGGAAGTTATGAGGATGGATTTCTTCAATAGAAAATCCACAAGGAAGATACAGTGAGGTTTATATTGTTGTTTCAATGGTATTGCAACATTTTTATTCTAGGTATGTTTCTGGGTCTCTTTACTTGGCCCCTGCATAAGTAATGGAAAATATGTACAAAACGTAATGCCAAAACACTCAGATACATCTCCCATGTCACACATCTGGTCTTCCGTGAAGCAGAAGTCGATTATGTTACTAAACGCACAAGTTCTGTCTCTGACTTGGAGAGATGGGCTTACTGCATGTAAAATGCTAAATTACAGAAATGCATGAAAACACAGTATTGATTGTCTAAGTCTATGAAATGCCATTGTGTTCAACTTAGGTGAATTACAAAGGTTCAAACTGTGTGCAGTAAAGCCGTATTGGTCTTTGTTTTGGTTTGGAGGTTAACTGGCCTCTTCTCACTCAATATGTGATTTTTTTCTTGGATATTTAACATCCAGTTTGGTAACCATGTGACTTTACTTTTAAAAAAAGAGGAGGACTGAGGAATTACATGAACTGGTGAGGAAAAATGGTGATAGGAGAGGAGTTCCCCATGCCAGTTTGTTGAATTTGAACATTACAGGGAATCTTTAAGGAATGAGATTCATACTTGAACCTCCTAATGTCTTTACAGCCCTTCTAAAACACACTGGACTGTAACACAAAATAAATAAATTAATAGAATGAGAAAGAAGTATTGGTTTTATATGGAATGAAATCAGTTTTGTTTATTCATCTTCCTGACAGATATGAAAGAAGTCTAGAATAGAACTGTGAGCTTGTTTTGTTTTGATTAATTACAAAATGGTATCCTCTCATGTAAAATCTAGAAGATACCCACACCACAAAAAATCATCCTAATAGATAGAAAAAAAGAAGAACATGGCTTTTATCCAGTTTATAGTGATTAGCTGCTAATGGCAATATATCCCTAAAACTACTTTACAGCTAAGAAGTATCAGCTGCTATACAGTATCTATGTTAATTTGCTGACTGTTGATGGTCCAAGATGTAGGAAATAGTGCTAAAGTCTTAGATTGCTACCCAGCTTCTGCAGTTTCTATAACATATTGTTTGTGGATAGTTGCTCAGGATGAGCATTTGTTCAATGACAATGGAATGTATTTACAGCATGCCAAATGAGAAAGCAGAAGTACTGAACTACAAGCTTGGTCCCTCTGGGAAAAGTCAGAGAGAAAATGCACCATTTAAAGTACTAAAATGCATAATTCAGAGACTGAAAAGTCATCTTGTGGAAGATTCCAAAAAAAAGAAATATTATCCACCAGTGAACAGGTATTACAGGTTCTCTTTCTAAAGTCACTTGAACTTCTGTAAGGATGCCATGTGTCAGTACCAGTATAGTACATGAATCTCAATCTGTCAGTGCTCTTCATGTCTGTGAGCTTACCAAAGACATTACAGTTCAATGTCTTTCACAAAAACATCCTGACATTTTTAGTATTATTTTGTGCCCCAGTTAACTTATAATTGCCATGAAGACTATAGTTATCAGTGACAACAGAATCTGGCCC
Source organism: Entomyzon cyanotis (assembly GCA_024500445.1). NCBI lineage: Eukaryota > Metazoa > Chordata > Aves > Passeriformes > Meliphagidae > Entomyzon > Entomyzon cyanotis. The sequence continues at coordinate 30,954,328 of JAKEPQ010001030.1, forward strand.
CATCATTTGGCCCTGTGATGCAAGTACTAGTTTGTGATTAAGAGAGGCTGAGAAGGCAGATGTCATAGCAGCTAAACTCGTCTTACCTCCAGGAAAATATGACTGTTCCTGCCAGGAAAACACTGGGAAACCTGAAACACAGCTGTCTGTCAGGATGCTGATATTCTACTGGTCAGAGCAGAATAAAAGAGTAAGAATATGTAAGTGATTCTGTTCATATAAAATAATCATATGATCAATAATAGGCACAGAATAATGTTCATATACATGAATGCAGCATTTTTGATAGAAATACGTAGAACCTTGTGTGTATCTGTAGAACCTAATGAGCAGCTACATACAACTCTACAAAATTTTTGCTTTTTTGGAGGAGTCTGCTAGCTTTTCCCTTAATCTGGAAATACAGCTATGATCTCTTTCCTTTTTAACCTTATTTTCCAGTCTCCCTTCCAGGAGTCCCTGGGGCAATCTATGCTCAGGGAATTCTGCAGTTTAACTCCTGAGAAAAGAATTGTTAGAAATTGATGGCTAAAGCAAAGATGCCATGCCAACAGCCTTCTCCATCCTCCAAAAGCTCCCAAAACTCCAAAACCTTTGGAGGCAGATCCTACCACAGAAAAGAAATATATGCCCCTACTGGGATAGTTCAGTACAGTTTTTCTAACAGGTTGCTAAAAGATTTTATCCAGTCCCACAACCCTATACTGTTCTCCATGGATATATTTACTGTGTGGCCCAGAGGAATTCATATCTAAGTAAACTGCAACCATATATAAGTACTGTCAGCCTCTATAAAAAGGCTTCTTATTAACTCAGTATTAACTTGTTGAAGGTGAAACTGAGGTGAAAAATTATGAAACTAAATTAGCCAGAAATATTTAATTTAAAAAAAAAAAAGTGTAGATTTTAATTTAGTCTAAGATAACACCTGACAGAAGGAAATCACAGCAAGTGCAATGCTGTTCCACATTAGGCAAAAGCTTATTTCACTTGATAATGTTGTCCCAGGAAGGTGGAGCACTCTGTCTCTAAGCTATTTGTCAGTTCAGCATTCTTACTTCATTGCTTCTTAGAATATATATTCTCTTATACCCAGTGCTTAAATTTTACAAACAGGTCCTAATTTAAAAGCTTGAATTCTATAATATATCAAATCAAAATTATTTAAAGCCAGTTGAAGCTTGCAAAATTTTGTAAGACAGTACAGTTTAGGTGTACCACAGTTTCAACAGGTGGAAAAAAAATAATTCAGTAATGTTGTTAAGAATATTTTTAAATTGAGAAAATTTTTAAAAAATCACACAAGAAAAGGTCTTGCAGGCATATTGAAAAAAACTTACAAACCCAAGTATTTTTGAACAGTTCTACCAGTTTTGCTTGTATAGCTTCTGTACTTCAGATCTCTAAAACAGTTGCATAAAATTCTTATTTTTCAAACCCTACTCAGCAGTGGAGATGTTTGATTGTGATACTGGCAGATCTACCTAATAATTCACTGAAAGGAGAGACAGTTATTTAAAACTGGCACCACGCTAAGTGTACCCAAGGTGAAGTCTCTTGCATGTGCTCAAACTTTTGGACAACTACTAAGAAACTAGGGTTTCTATGATTCTGGGATTTCTCACTGTCCGATCCAAAATGCTAATTTTCTCAGACCTATCTTGGGAATCTTCAAAACAGTGTTGAATTTCAGAGATAAATCTGCTACCTTGTTAATGCCGTAAGATGCATTCAACAAATATTAATTAATTATTTGAAATATATTTATAATTTGACAGTGGTTTCCTGCATTATTTTGTTCTACACCACACTGTTTGTAGTATTTTAATTTCAAAATCACAATAAAGAGCTCTTTCATCTTAGCTAAGAATATTTCATTACAGATAAGAGAAATATTTTATTAAGTCTTTTACATACTAATTGTTATATTTTTCTGTCTAGAGGAACTATTGGAACAGGTGAATCAATGGACAGGGGATGCCACTTAGCTACATTTGAACTAAGCCCAATAAGCTGTATTTGATGACACAGACCTTTCAGAAAAATGTTCCATTCTGATTTGAAAACATCAGAAAATGGAGAAACCACAACTATCTTTGCTAACTTCTTTCAGGGGTTAACTGGTCTCATTACTACTAGTTCTGAATTTATTGCTATTTTTATCTGATTTTAATTTTTATACTGTTTTGTTTCTCCTTGCTTGCACAAGGAAACACATAGCTCCTGGTATTTTTCTCTCTTAGAAGCAATTTATTGACTATAATCAAGTTAACTTTCTTTTTAAATTTTCTTTGTATTTGTGTGCAAATACATAGGCTTACCTTCAAATGAAGAATGACAAAGAGAACTCTCCAGACTGGAAATCCTGAAATTCTCTTAAGTGGCATAAAAAAAATTCCAGAAGTGTTGAAGAAAAGAGAAGAAAAAAAAAGAAAGAGCAAGATCCATAACACTACTGAACAAGACTGAGAAAAGGCCAAGGATGAGCAAAAACCAGGTGGACATGATTTTCTGAAATAGCACGCTCAGATGGGTTCCTAAACACAGATTAAGGAGATGAATATTTCTAAGTTGTATGGATGTTTCTGAAATTCCACACCCACATAAGATTAAGGCATCCATTTTCAAGACATTGACTTGAAGCAATGAAGAAACAATACTACTAAGTAAGTATTCCACAGTCTTCCACTGCCCCATGTTCAGTTGGGAATGATGTTGCTAACAATTTACTGGAAAATAAGGGCAGTAAGAACCCTCTACACCACATGGAAAACAAAGTATCTTTTTCATGTTTCATGCAGAGAAAAAAATAGACTAGTCAGAGATACCCTGTCTGTTTAGATCTGGTTGGAGGAGATATCCTCAGCAATTCAGAAAGGCTGAAATCTTACAAAAAATGTACCATTCTTTCAAGCACTTAAGGTGCTCAATTATTTTTCTCTCTGCTTACTGAATATTCCCGCCATTCTACTTTAATTTTCTTTATGTACAGAATCTGAAGATCATAGTTTCTGTTTTGATGCAAAAATTAGGAAGTTAAATATAAGTCTAAATATAAGTCTATTCAATCTATACATATAAAACCCTATGATAAAACACAAGGTAAAACATCTGCATGGGTTAGTCATGGCAAAACACCAGGGTAGTTTTCATAGTTTAGTGAAAACATAATGAAAATATAACTTATATTGTCAGATCTCAAAGACAGTAAAGATCTTCCATTTTAAAATTAGCAAGTGGTAATGTTGTAAATAATGTAAAGAGCACTTCACAGATTATTACCTACTCATCTAGACTGAATTCTTCCTAATAATTCAATTTATAAATCAGCAGCGTATGTAATTTTGTGGGTAATAAGCACCTAATGAGTAACGTGGGTTTTAATAGTGTTTAGCTTTAGAGTCTTGAGAAGCTTGATAACAGAAGAAATGAAAACAAAACAAAACAGAATACTCCCCCTAAGCCACATCTACTTCACGGTCACTGAAGTGACTTCTGTGAAGTGTTGAGGTATTTTAAGTTACATAGACCAGAAAATTGTAACTGTCTAGCTATTTCTGCTTGGCTTAATTGAGTCCACTCTTTACTTTTACTTCTGTGACAGCAATGTGGACATATACCAGAGACTTCTGTTCCATTCCATCTTTGTATTGTGTTTCTTTTCTCCTCTTTCCTTTTATTCTCCTCAAACTAGGAAGATCAAGGTAAAGTGAGGAATCAAACTAAAGCTTAAAGCTTAAAACATAATGTTTGGTAACAGTTTGCGACCCCAAGATGAATGCTCGTTGATGCCTATTTGCTATACCTGATGTGTCCAAATATTTCATAAATAAACAGCTTACATAGATACATCTGTAAATATCTCCTCTCCAATACGATGTTTTAGTTAAAGCCAGCAGATTACCACTGTGACTTCAGTCACTGTCTGAAGACACTTGTGGGTATCACTAGGGGTGTAAATGTGATATTTAGCTGATTGATTCCATCCAAGAGTCTTAAAATGAATTAAATAATCTAGGTGAAGTCTTCTTTTAATTTAAAAATACTTTAATTAGTAGTGGAGGATTTAAGCCATCAGTGAAGCTGGAATCAGAAACTCTGACTTGAGAGGAAAATCAATACAATTGAAGATCAGGAAGAAACAAGGTCCCCATGCTATGTAAATTTTTGAACCTTCTTAAAAAATAGCCTTAATTCTCAAAACCTTGGCAAATTGATAATCTGAAAAAAGAATTATAAATCTGATCAAGAAATGCTTTAAATGAATAATTTTAATTTTAATCCCTTTTTATATACATTTTTCAACATTTCAAAATGAAGTCAGTTCGACCTGAAAAATGAAAATTCACATTTAGAAATTTTGAAACAGGGTATTTCAATAAGTTAAAATCTTTTTTCCACAATATACTTCTAATGGGAATTTTCAAGACCATCCTTTTTCACAAACAGTGCTGCTCTTTTTGAATAACACTTCAAGTAAACAATTCATTGGAAAACTCTAATCAAGTCAAATGGCAATGTATGCTATCTTCATGATAGATAGAAAACTATGTAAAAAATAAACACTTGTTTGCTTAAACACTCACCAGAATTTCCTTGCTTGCTATTGTTCTTTGGCTTTTATAAGCATTATTGCTCCTCTTGTTTACCACTAATAATATTGGAAAGAAATGTACTTCACCTATTTAGTGGAAGACAGAAAAATACTTGGGTTTTTTTTTCTCTGCAGTGGGACTAGTCAAACTACAAATCAGGTTATTTTTGCTGGCATATTATTGACTGCTTTCATAAGAATTATGGTTACACATCTTGAGTGTACCTGTAGCAGGTAGAAACTCCCAAACATACAAGATAATCTTGAGTCCTTTGTTTTTATTTATGCAGGAATGAGAGAGATTCTAATGTAAGACACCTGCACTGAAATTTTAAGTTAATTTATGAATGGGTCTCCACAACTGCTATTTTCCTTAATATAAATGTACTTCTAGGGATCCTACATCCACTTCTAGGGATGACTTTGCCTAGGTTTCATCACAGTCTCTCTACAGAATTTTCTCTATAACTGATGTCTGTCTCACGTATATTTTTTCCAGTTTCAAAGCAAAGGACTAACGCCTTTCACCTACTAGCTTTTTGCACCTTTTTGCTTCACCTAGTTTCTCTTTGTAACCAACTTCATACACCATTATCATAAAGTCTGTTTCACTCCTGTGGACAGCAAGCAGAATCACTTTCCTCTTTTAACTTAAATTAACTTCTGCTAATTTCTTCAAAACCTTTAAGATTTCTCCTCCTAAGAATCCAAATCCTTAAAATGCTGTAAAAATCTTCAAGTAACAGTGGATATTCAGTATGGTTATTTTCAGGCTCTGCTACTTTATGGCAATGGTTATGTTACAGGAGGACAGCAAGACCCTGTTCTTTCTTTCTCAAGTTTTACTTACTATATTATGTATATATATATATAAATATATATATAAAAATAAAAGGTATGCCGGACACCTTCTATGAAGGTATTTCTTCATAGAAATACGGGGGACAAGAGCAAGCTGTATAATATATGTTAGAGTGAGATATTTGCTGTTTAAAAGAAAGCTTTCAAGGGAATTAAAAGTCAAATATTTAATGGCAAATGTGTAACTTCATGGAGAGATATTACTGTATCTTAATGAATAATGACTAATAAACTCATCAATTTATGGAATTGAGATTTGCAATATATACTGAAATAAAAATATACATTTTACCATTTTTTCTTTCAAAGCTCAAGATTTAGGAAATGTTAGGTTAAAACCATAAAAACAATAAATCAGTTATGCCATCAATCAAAAAAAACCTAAAGAATTTGAAGCTATTCCTTTTTATGTGCAAAATATTGTTCCCATTTCAATGTATGGCATAAGCTGAAGCTTCTATAAAAATATTTATAGTAAAATACAGCATAAATCTATAATTACATTTAATCCATTTTAGAAAGATGCATCCAATACTTAGACACTGTAAAATTATTTAGCTTGAGTCAATTTTACCTCAGTTACTGCTGAAGTAACAGAAAGCAATGGTCTTTTGTGAACTGAATGGCATATTTTCTCTCATCTACATAAAGCCCTCTAAATAACTTACAGGTTGTTAGTCATTACTTAACTCAGCATCCAAAATGCTCATTTTAGCTCTTCCATATTAATGCATTATGCACAGAGTATCTTAATTAACCATTAACAACAAGATGCATTTCAAGCAATGAAAGGAAGAGTTACAGAAAATAATTATGACTTCCCATGTAAAAACCTTCTTAGAATTCCCTCCATTGAACATACAAACCCCTCTGAAGGAACTCATAAGTCTTTAATGGATTGTCTTGGAACAGATCAGCAAAGCAGAATTCAGTATCTAACATAAGGTGCTTCCTGGGCCATTGGTGTAGTAAAGTATCATGCAAGGTAGGAAATCACTCCATCCTTTTCATTCTTCTTTCAGTTGGCAGTCACACTGGCTTCCTTCTGACGCAGTCTTTCTTTCTGTTAAAGAAAAAAGAGTTCTATTATAATTCTTGTCTATAATTTTCCATCTCAAGTTGCCATGAACATCTGGACTAGAAGATGGAGAAATACTAAATAAGTCACAGTTCCAGTTTTCTCTAATTAAAAAAATTCAATGGAGCACTCAAAGAAGGCTCTAAACCAGTTCATTACTTACTGTGGAAAAGCTGAGTTTGCTTTAGCTACATACTTGTCAAATTCTATGTACCTTTGAAAACATACATCTGTGAAGAGCAGAGCAGCTACAGAAAACCAGATACATTTCAAATTCATGTGACTCTAATACCTTCTTGTGTCTGGAAATGTTTCTGCTGACATAAAGGCTCTAATTTAGCATTATGTAGATTATCTTGCTTAATGACCTCTTTCCAGGCAAGTGCAGTCATTCATATTTCTGCCTCTTGATCTGCAACCAATATGCTTTACTGGGAACGGAAATAACACTGATTCCCTTATGTACATTTCATTCCCTTAGTCTCTCACCTTCTCGACTTTGAGAAATGTTGGTCTAGCCCATGTGTCTTGCACACAGACAGAAAAGGTTTTACATACAATGCAAATTATTACACCTCTTGTTACGCTGTATTGAAAAGACTTCCTGCACAGCAATGGATAAAACAGGAATTTAATCCCTTTTACCACTGTTCAACAGAGAAAACAAGATTTTTAAGGTTTTATAAAAAACAGACACTCAGCCATTGGACAAATATATGCAGTGAGCTTCAAAGTACTTGGAAGCATGGAAGAACATACAAGAGACTACAGTGGAAGGGAATATGAAACCATGAAAGCAGCTCTTTTTGTTATCGAAAATAGCAGTGCCATGCTTAGACAAATCTCAGCTAAATTTCAGACATAAGTGTTGGACTACCATAGAGCATAAGCTTTAACATTTCTCTTTGGGAAGAAAATCAAACTAAGAATACTACTCTTCAACAGCAGCAGAAACCAGCCATCACTCTGAATCACAAGAATAGTGTCATAAAAGCCCTTTGGAATGTCATACTGAAAACCAGATCATACCAGGCTAGCTGTAGGATTGATCTTCTTAGTTTCAACTTTCTTCTCTGCAGTTAACTTACTCACTGATTGCTGAGCCACTTTAATTCTGAAACACAGAAAAGACGTCATTAGATTCAATGAAATGAAAGTGTTCTGGCTCTGCTTGGTATATACTTTGTAAGAAGCCTCACCAGTAACTTTTTAAAATCACATTAGCTCAACAAACTGCTATTTCTATTCAAAGGCACTTAATAAAGCACCAAAAGTAGATCAAAGTACATTTTCAAATGGAGAAAATCAAAAGCAAAAGGACAGCCTGTCTGTATTGCTCACTGAAAATGTCATCAGGAAAACGAGTTCTCTGTTCTTGCAGGATCTGGATTTTATGGAGTCTCTTTCCCACCAAAAAAGCTGTGGTATCAAGGCAAAAAGATCCTCCTCTGAAAAAAACCCCAAGAGCTAGCTGGCTCAATCTGTTGTACACATAGAATATGCTGTTTTAGCAAGCCATTTGGCAGACTACACATTCTATTTCCTCTGAAAGCCTTGAAATGAAAGCATCTGCCACTTTTTCATTAATGTTTTCCGTGTTGCTTTAGATGGAATTGACTGAGCAGCCTCACTGATGTGGCCATAGGAGGCACAAGAGGTTCTTGTCTCAGGGTAGTTAAAGCTGTCTTGTGTACAGCTACAGGCTAGTCTGCTAAAAGTACTGTAGAGATAAGGGGGAAGAAGAACACACATCTGATTCCTCTGCTGCTTGCTATTTGCTCTCAGGGTCTTGCATACAGAACCCTTCTTTCTGTGGGGATTAAACAAGAAGAACCCAATGAGGAATTTAATCAGGAGGAAAAGGAGAAACAGAGAATTAAAGAAAAGGGGACTTGACTCTCCTTGTACAGATTGAAAAACACAAGGGAAGTTATGTACTAAACAGTGATAAAAAGAAGGAAAATTCTTGGCACTCTCAATACAGGATCTGCCCAGCACTAAATGCCTTTATTATACTGATGCTACATACCCCTGCTTTATAATTCTATATGCAAAATGCAGAGGGAAAACATTGGGAGTGAATTTTCACAAGCAAGGAGAAACTCAGCAACCCAATTTTCAGTAATGGACACCAAAAGTCAGTCTTCTACTAGAAGCAACGTATTTCTTGGCACTCTTGAACTGAAAAATTCTACTTTCTTCTATTTAACTTTTTCCACTGGCAGAAATAATTGCTATGGCCAGTCAAAAAATATTTAAAATACCATGGCCAGTTCAAACCACTTTTGCCACACACAATTTTTGAGGAATTTTGGAAGAAAAGCAAATAGGAAAGTGGATTATAGCTGCAATCACTGATGTGTACTTCCTTCCTGTAACACTAGCAGCAAGCTAGATTATTTTTAAAATACAGAACACATTCATAAGTTCATTACAGTCTTTATCAACATTGGAAATGTTATCAGTGTTGGAAACAAATCTCTACGTATTCTCTACGTATTTTAGAAGCATCTACTGGATGATTCCTGGTGTTGTCTCACTTCCCAGTGCTTTAGAAGAGGAGGAAACAGGTACACTACTTTGAACTTAACTAATTTTCAACACTGTTTAGCTGCAGAGTTGATTCAAGCTGTAATTACACCCTCATATATAATATTATGTGTATTTTTTAAATACAGCTGGCAAATTTTTAGAACTTAGTGTTCTCTGTTTCTACATGTAAACAACTACGTGACACAACACACCAGTCCATCTTTTTATTTTTGTTAATCTGCATAGTTTACTTCTTAATGCTGGATGACAGCACCCACTGGACAGGATGCTATTCCTCACAGCTACAGTGTTTATGCAAAGATGATGATGTATTTCAAGGCAGTCTTCAGGTTCAGCAGAATCACACCGACTAATCAACTTCTAAACTCTTCCCTGTGGCTAGCACAGGTTCTTCCCGTGGGAACATTTTGCTATATTTCATAAACAAAGATAAAGTTTGGATGTTTTGCAAACAATTTCTCCGGATTGAGTCAGTTTGGGCTTGGCCAATTGGGCCTAGGGGGAGGTCTCGGGCTGACCAATCTGGGGCACCTCTGTAAACTCTATATATATGGAATTCAAAACAATAAAGCTCTCCTCTTCTCTCTTTCCTTGTCTGAGAACTTGGGTCATTCCTCAGCCAGCCGCTCAACAGCGACACTTCCCTATTTTGAGCACATTTTCTATTTGATCACATTCTCTTTGGTCCTAGAAATGTTTTCAAATAGGTTTTAAATGTTTGGAGTCCACATTTTCATCTAAAGGGAGAATTACAGGGATTACAAACTTTTAGACTTAAAAAGAAAATTTTGCCTGTCACTGATGTAGGCCTAGCTCTGTGTATTTTATGCCATATTTGCACCATTTCTAGAAAACCTGAATTTTAAAAAACAGAATGAATAGTCTGGAATACAAAATAAAAAGAAACCAGTTCACTAACATGATTTGAAGCATGTAATATTTGGCTCATAAAAATGACAGACTAATTACATATTACACTTTGACCTCCTAGGGAAATAAGGCATCACTTTACTAACATATGACTGATAAGATTACCAGGCACTATCAGAATTGTACTGCATAATTTAAGAGGAATGTAATTAAAAAGATCTGATATCAAACTGAGCAGTACTGCGCATTAGCACACAATATGGAAAAATATTGAATTAAATTATCAAAACAATGTATTTTTAAATACGAGAACCATGACTCCAATAATGCATATGTATCCTTACAATAATCAGTGGGAATGTAATCAGCTTTTTCCTGCCTCTGTGTGGCAGGTGTTGTTTTCCCCTGTAAACTGGATGCAAGCCAAGCCTCTTAAATTAAAAGTAATTAGTGAAAAATAAAGACATTATTTTTATTTGAAATTATTTTTATTTTGTACCTAGGTATGAAAAAACTAATCTAAACATATGGCTGTATTTATTAAAAAGTTTCCTTTGTAAGCTCAGGAAAATATGTTTTTTTCCTTACAGGAAAAGATATTACCAAGCCACGGACTAACCAGATAAACTGGTTAGTTTAATAAACTGGTTAGATAAACTGAATGATTATCACATTCACCCCTGTTTTCCACTCAAATCAGACAGAAGGCAACGTGAACTGGCACACTCCACACCCTGAATTTCCCCATTTAGGAAAACTAGAATCCCTTGTAAATGAACCAATTCCCATTCATTTACTCATGTTCCGGCTCTGCTATTGTGTGACAACAGAGATCAAATTATCTGGCTCTCTCTCAGCTTCTCAATATTTTGGAAGAATCCATTATTTTTGCTTCTAAAGTTTTTCATGCAGCTGGTGTGTTATGTAGATAGCTGTGGGTTATGAAACAGCTTGGAATGACAGTTCTGTGCCACCTGAGCTTCCCATGACTGGAAGTTCAAACTTCTCCCACAAAACTGTTTTGGCATAAGGCAATGTTGTGGAAACAAAATTTCAGATATGGGTGGAGATTAACAAGCAGGGGTAGCTCCAGTCAACATCAACTGTTCAATCTAGAGCCAAGCTGCATACCCACTCCAGATCCTTAACAGCTGAACAGTGACTTCCTTTAGGAGACTAAGAAATATCTCCAGAGCTCAAATTCCTTTCATGTGTTACATGCCTTTCTACTTTCAGTCCTATTTCTGTATGCAGCTCATAAACTAAACCTCAAGTAACAGCACCATTTCCTGAGAACAGTTAGCCTGTGAAATAGAACAGGTTAGATTTCAGTCTCAAAATTTTAGAAGACAGATGTCTATATTACATGGCCTGGCAGATGATCTTACAGAGTACTTGTGTAGCTTTAAAATTAGACTTATACTAGACTATGAAGTTTTGCCACATCTATTACTGTGTTGTAAAATACAATTGCTTGTCAAGCCTTCAGGCCTATATCTTCTGGAAAGAACTTGGTTATTACTGAACAAATCTTTAAATTTTATTTAGAGCGAAAAATCAGTACAAATACAGTTAAGTATACGTTGTAAGTGGATTCTGTCACCAAACCTCAAATTGCCAATATGTTTGAAGTGTTTCTATTCTTTTCTGGATATACTGACAGTGGGTAACCTATACAAAATGAGTGAGAAGTTTTATCTCTGTAGTGACGAGGGAACAAAAATTGATTTTTATGTTTTTACGAAAGCTGGTGTGTAAGAAAAAACAATAGGAAGAGAAGGGCTTGAGAACAAAAATATGCTTCAGTCCATCTGAGATGGCCACTGGCAGATACTTGGGAGTATATAAAGACAGCCAAAGCCTACAGTGATAATTCATTGAATGCTTTTGCCGCTGGAAACTCTCCTCATGTGTAAGTCCCTCATAGATTATTCCAATATAATTTTGTATTGTCACTGTTTCGAAGTAATGCAAGCTTTTGCCATCTGTGACATCTTGTGGCAAAGTGTTTCTGTTTTCAAGATGAAATATATAATTCTGTTCATGAAATAATGATTGTGTCTTCTCCAGCTACCGAGACAAATTTTGGTTCTGTTTTTGATTTCTGAATTCTGACCTAGTTGTAAGCATGTTCAATCTGAAAGAGATTACTTCATCCAGTACAGTAACTATTGTAGCAATCTTATCTTTGTAAGTGTCATCAGTGTGTTAAATTATGAGCAATTTCTTTCCTATTTAATTATTTCATATTTAAAGGGCAACAGCTATAAACACATTATAATAATCTTTGTCACATTTCTTTTGCAAAACATAATCACAACTTGTGATGAAACTTACACTGCTAACTGCTAGTATTTCTTCTGTATTTACACTTTTTCCCTATTTCAGACTTGTCTAGGACATCCTCTTAAAATATAATTTAACAGATCTTGAATGCTTTCATCTATTTATGGATGGGCATTCATACATATATTCACATATATATATGTATAATGGATTTAAGTTGTTATAAATACATATTTGTTTTGGTTCTGAATTTACAGACATGCCCACTGCAAATAAAAGTAGTACTTGAAGAAAAGAAAGTGACAGTGGAAATATCTACCATGCCGTAAGTGCTTTGTTGCCAAAAACTCCAACATTTCTTTTAGTCTTCAATTTAGTTATCATCTCAAAATTTCATCAACAGAAAAAAGCATGAAAGCACTTGAGGTACCTGAATGCACACACACTGCAAATTACAAAGCTGTCAACAACAAAACTGGACTTTGATGCACAAAAGCACAAAAAAAAAGTTTCTGACATTTGCTGCATTTACATTAAGCTGTTTGCCAGAGATGTGATTGTCAAAGCAAATCTTATTTCATGGTACTTAAATTCTGGCATTGAAGGCAAAGTAAACTGTCGTCATATTCCTATCAGGCATGTGGTTTGGAAAATTGTTTTCATTTTATCCCTACAGTCATTTATCATATCATATCATATCATATCATATCATTAGTTTGTCGTCTATCTGTAACTTTGTCTTGCATTCCCAAATGGTGTGTACAATTTGTCCAGGAAAGAGACAATGACTCAACTATATTTTGCAGGCAGCTAATTTATTTTCACGGTAGGTTAAATACAGGGAAGCTAGATTGAAGTGCTTCCTTTACTTTAAGAAAAAGTCTCATAGAAATCTCATTGGATTTCTGCAGTTGTGTTACATTTGGGAGCCAAGCAGCTTTTAGACAAAACAGGATCTTTGCAGCTGAGGCTGTCATTTAGTTAAAGGCAGCACTCTTTTTTTCCTGAAATTCACAGATTTTAAAGTTGTCTGTTATACAACACAATGCAGTTAGTTTGGAGTATAAAAATTTTAATTTTTGAATCATAGGTATTTTGACCTACACTTACCACTATTAAGTTTAACCTAAAACATTTTTAATTATTCCTTTGAATAATGATAATTCTGTATACTATAACTAAATTTTTATTTTATGTGTCATATTTCTTGAGAGAAAATTAGAATGCACTATTAACATTCCCATATAAATGCAAATAATTGAATCAATTTTTAGATATACATACATACATATATATGTGGGGGGGGGGGTGTGTGTGTATATGTGACTAGCTAATTCATACACGTTTTACACTGGGTTTCTGCAACTACTGAAACTTGATGGGTAATCCAATTGGAAACAGGTCCGCACAATGATATCAATGCCCCAGTTTCAGAACCTAAGTTTGAAATTACTGACTTCAATTACTGTCATTGACAATTCTTCCTCTTTAAAATTTCCTTCAGAACAAGAAAAGGGTTCATGACAAAAAGTTGGTGTGTTTTTTTTTTCTTTAATTAAGTTGCAATCTTTAAAAATGCACAACAAATAGTGCATCCAATTAATTAGCCAGTTAAGGAAGACAGCTGTCCATTCCTGTCATTCTAAGGTTTTTAGTTACCAATGTGCTCAATGACTCTTAGCTTGCTTTCAAACGTTTTTGGGCAGCAGTTCATCAACTGTTAGTTTCATACTTTGTAAAACAGAACCCTTAAATAGTCATGACTTTACAAGACATTTTCAGGTGATGAAAAAAGCCTTTCCATCATTCTAATCTATTGATTTCATGACGTTCTTCTTTTCAGTAGCAAATTACAAGACAATTTGGGATGATGAAAACAGCTCTTCTGTCATTCTAATTTACTAATTACACAAGCTCCTTTTTTTACCAGCTCATTGTCTGGATGAATCACCCAAATTTTGGATGTAAAGGACAATGAATTGTCCTTTTGAGACTAAAGAAACTTCGTAAAAATAATTAGAAGTGAGCTCTGAAAAACAGTCTATATGATCCAGGAAGTGTCAGCACTTTGAAGTATTACAGTAACTGGTGCTCTGCATTCTACTAGTATTGCTTTACATCGAACAGGAATAAAGGCATCCATCAGAAGAATTGATGAAATATTTGTTCTGTGTTTTTATTTGTACATTTTATTGACAGTACTATTAAACTACAAGAAATTCTCACCTGAGTATGAAAGCACAGAATACAGCAGTCTACTTACAAATATTTCTCGATTATTGTATTAAGAAAGTTAAGAAGGTATGTACCGTTAGAACACAAGGCATTTTAAATTGACTTATTTGAAGGGATCATTGTGTACCATTAGCAAAGTGCTAATTACATAAAAAGGAAAGGATGTATAGTCTGGATTTTTTTTCCCCTTAGGTATAGGTTATTTCTGTTCCTTACCTAACTGCTTTTAGAATAAAAATAAGTCATGATTCAGCAGAAGATATATCCCTGAGATGATCTTTATCATAACCATAGCAATGTGCTTGGGACTGTTTATTTTACACAGTTTTTAATGTGTAAACCAAATTTATGTATTGATTTAGACACAAGGAAATGAAAGATTCTTTGTAAATGTCTGCAGTTGTCAGCTTCCAAAATCAATCAATAAATGACACAAAAAGCTACAACTTTCAAGTGTTCTAAAACTGCAAGATCTATAAAACAATGTTGATAAGGTTGGTAATTGAGAATTTGTAACTTCTAAATCTAGTTCTTCAAAAAATCTACTTTATATGAACGTAAAAGCCCCACTGATTTGGAGCAAAACGGAAAATCTAAGTGTAGATGAGTGTATTATTTTTTCTGGTACTTTAAAAAATATTTTAATCTAAATCTTTGTCAATTTGGAATAAGCACCTGAATTTAAATTTCATGATGAAAGTAATTGCTCCATTCTTTTCCAAAGCATGACTACATTACCACTGTCTTTTCAAATGAATAGTGAGATGGTCAGCACGATGAGCTTGTAGTAGAATTACTTCTTTTGTGTGAAAGATTTTAAGCTTCTTTAAAAAAATCAAGAAAAGAGCATGGTGAGTTTGCAGCAGAATTGCTTTTTTGTGTAAAAGATTTTAAGCTTCTGTAAGAAAATCAAGAAAATAATTGAAGGTTTTAGGTTTTTGGGTTCTTTTACTCTAACTAATAAAATCAGGAGACTGTTGTGAGATCCAGCGGCAAGTAGTTTGATGTCCTCAGCAGGACACCAAAAGTCAGAAGTAGTGCTGTAAATTCAGTGTGGGGCTTCGACACTACGCTAAGTGTGGCCTGAATCTCTGGGGCTTCCCTTTGATGCAAGTGCAGTATATTAACTGGAAAAGCATTCACTTTTATTTGTCTGTACTGTCTGCGACAGCAATATCGCCTCATTTAGGCTAGTTCAACATGAAAATGCACAGAGAAGCAATCTGTTATAAATTAGCACAGCTCCCCTTTCATTTTACTAGCTAGTAATTGGAAGGGGTTACAAAAGTGTAATTTATCAGATTATATGTGTTTATCTCTTTGTGGGGACAGCATGCCTTTGGTGTATTTTCCTACGCACCCTGAGGGAATAATCTTTCCTTGATGTCCATTAGATCTGAAAGAAAACAATGACGCCTGTGAAATATAGGAGTATAATTTGTTGGGTTTGAGGAGCAGCAGTTTCCCAGACATCTAAAATGGTATTAATGACTTTATTAGAACCTTACCGTTCCTTGGAAATGCTTTTGCTCTCTCGTTTCCAAATGGTCTTGAAGTCACTGCAGAATTCGTACCACACCGTGAAAACGTAGTTTGGTGTGATCTCCTTCTCACCAGGCTTTGGCTTTATCCCAAAGTATCCCACTGTTTCTTCAAAGCTGCAAGGGAGGGGGAAGAAAAAAAAACTAGTCAACACATAAGCCCACTGGGGAAACAGTTTCTCTGATTCAGTAGTCAAGGCTGTTAATTTTACCATAACTTCCCCTTAACCTTGGAAATTATAGCAGCAATTCATACTCAGTATAACCAACCTTCCAACACCCATCTGCTTTCCAGGAGGGCATCTTAGAGATAAAAGAGCTACCACACAGATATGTGACACTGGCAAATCATGGGCATTCAATTATAACGGGAAAAACTAGCTTCTTGCTTTACAGGAAATGCTACATTATATTTATTTAATTTTATTCTGCCACACTCCATGAAGATCTTATTCTCCCATTTATCTTTACTGAAGGACTATGTAGGAGTCACACACCAAATCAGGAAAAAATCTCCAGGTTTGATTGAAAATAATCATCTAGTATTTAGGGAGAACTGGGAGTAGCACAAACATGGCCAATAGTCAGTTTGCAAAAGTTTTACTGAAAATAATCTCCTTCCACATGTGTCAATAAACAAAATGGAACAATCCACATGACTAGGTACTTATATAAATAAAAGTATGTTAACTTTTGTTAAAGTTGAATCACTTTTCTCTGCGGAGTAGATGTAACAATCCTCAAACATTTGGTGATATTTATTAAAAATGATGTTATCATTTATAAGCGAAGGTAACAATGTATTTAAAAATAAGTAGTTTTTCTTGAAATAATAATTTTATTTAATAAAATGAAAGTTACATTATTCTTTGGAGTTGCAAATAGGTTCTAAATCTAAACATGGAAAGTGTAAATCTTGAAAAAAAATTAAATAATTTTAAAGACTTGTAAGGAGTCTCTGACTATTCAGCAGATGTCATGTGAGCTATGGATGCAGCTTCAGCATCTCTCTTAATTTATATTCGCATAGTCCACATTGCATGTTTTCATATGGAATTACCAAGGTTAGGCTCAAGGTTTTTTGACTTAGTTTGAAATTAAAGCTCTTTAGCTAGGCTTGAAGAATATAAAGAACCCATCAAAAAGGACAGCAGTTATCCCTCCAAAATAAAGGAATATATATTCCAGCTGCTTCACCAAGAAGCTTAGATTTTAGCCACATAAACCAATATACTCTAGGTTTTTCTTTTTGATACTTTAAAGACAGAAGTAGATTGTAGACCATGCTGAAGAATATGCCATATTGTTCAAAGTGAGCTATTAATACAGCAATTTTTTTAATCCTCATATGTGATAACCTTAACCTTTTACATTTCTTACATAGATTTTGCATGAAACATTTAACTACATTTCAAGTTATTTGATGATCCATATTTAAAGAATCGCAATGAAACAAGTGTGCCTAAAGCAATACTATTCAGAGTTAAAGGGTCTTGTAGTGACACTATGAGGAGAAAAATAAATAAATGTAATACAGCTTTAATATCTGTGTAAAACATTTTGGTTTTCAAACCCTAAAAATACTAAAATACCTTAGTCATAATTACATGGTTAAAAGGATTTATGTCTTCTGGGCAATGCAAATTACACTACATTACTTGGGCCAGACACTCCTCTGCTGTTCACAGCAGTGACTGGGACAGCTGAGCCAAGAGCAGCAAGAACAGAAACTTCTCAGGTTTGCTTTGTGTAACAGCAGCCCCAGGAACACTGTGTTCTCTGCCTCCTAAGAGACCCCTTCACCATCCCAGCTGGAGCATACAGAGGTGGGGTTCTGAAATCCTGCACGGTCTCTCTCACTCTGCCTTCATCCTGACACTTCTCATCCTCTCCTCCTGTTTCTTTTTACGCCCATGCCCCAGTAGCACTCCCTTGCTTTCACCCACCTTAATCTGGCTTCCTGGGCTGCTTTCTGCCTTTCAACAGTACTAATTTAAAACACTGAACATTTAGTTAGTAATTGAAAAACCCAAACTCTGTGTTGGACAACTAATTCCCTAAGTCAAGCAAATTAGGCATAGCTCCATACCCCAGAGAGTCTGCTCTACTCTAGAAAGGCTACAAAGCAGGCAGAGCATGAAAGAGCCCTATGCCAAAAATGTATGGTTTGGAGATAAATAGAGCTAGTCAGACACTCTTGAAATGAGAAAGTAAAAGACCCAGCTGGGAGCAGCCAGTTTTCAGCCAATTTAGGCATCTTCTGCAAGCAAATGGGTACAGTTCACCTAAGGCTTGAACTGCATTTAGTGACCAGGAAGAAAAAATATTGATAAGAAGTTAAAAATTAATTTACCCCAGTTTATTTATAACAGGTCCGTACCTAAGAAGGATGCTTCACTCTCACAAAACTATAATTTGGTAAACACAATGCGTTAGTAATATTAACTTACTGAATATTTTACTATCCATCTATAAATTGATTAATCTCACTTTTCCCATACCTTGACTCCTTTGGCCTAAGAAAGGCACAGATGTTCACGCAATAAAAACATTAGGATTTCAATGGTTTCTTAGACAATTGAATGCTGTATATGAAGTGCTGAAAATGTTCAGTGATGAAATATGCTTTTACATCACAAAGTAGTTAATCAGTTATTTGTATATTCTGTAAAACTCCCATTCAGTTCAACGCTGATAGTGATTAAAACCTCAATCACAGTACACTGCTTGAATAAAACCTCAAATGAAGTTTTCCCTGGAATATTATGTAATAGTTTTTCAGAAAACCCATTACTTCTTTGAAATACAGATCCTTTTTGCTATTTAATATAATTCCTAAGTTCAACAACATCTTTGACCAAAATAAACTGTTAGAAAACACTAGCAA
The DNA here is from genome assembly GCA_024500445.1 of Entomyzon cyanotis. Lineage (NCBI taxonomy): Eukaryota > Metazoa > Chordata > Aves > Passeriformes > Meliphagidae > Entomyzon > Entomyzon cyanotis. The sequence goes on from JAKEPQ010001030.1 coordinate 30,973,233, forward strand.
AACCTTACCATTTTTGAGCATTTTCCAAACTGTTCTCTTCTTTTTTCCGTTCTTCTTTAGCTGCCAATGAAAAACATTTGAAAGCCATAAATTACTGTCTTACAGTGTTACGAGATCCCACAGATTAAACATCTCTTATTTACAAAACTGCAGTTTTTGTACTAAGTATAATAAAAGCAGTAAACACTTGCTAAATTCCAATTTTTATTTATTTCCTGTATATAATGAATGCTTCTACAGTACCAATGAAATGTACTGGATTTGAAAAGTAATTTAAAGTCCATATTATAATATACAGCGGTAGGCATTAATTGAATGAAATGCAAATAATTCAACTTCACTTTCAGATTGAAAATGGAAGAAAATTATTGAGCTGTGTTTGTTTCTTTATTGTTGCAGGCCAGAACTTACAAATTTAAACCTGTTTCTGCAGCATAAATAATTGGAAGTTCAAGTGGGATTCAACAGGTACCAAACATAGTTAACACCAACTGTTCAATACAGCTATCACATTTTGTTCTGGAAGATGGAAAGTGAAAACACGTACTAGGTTTTAAATGTATGGCATGTACATAATTTTTTTTGAAAAATCAGCAAAGAGTTTGAAATACAGTTAGTGAATCTGAGCCCCTCTGTTATAGAATGCTCACATGAACTACTTAAAAGGATTTGATTTTCAAAAGATAGGCAGTCTCTACTATTGAAAATGTTTCTTATCCTGGATGCTCAAAGCAAAAGCACTAGTTTTTGTTGATCAAGTCTTCTTAATACAAAGGAGCAAGTTCAGCTCCAGCAGAATATCACACATATAAAATAATACTATTGTGGAGAAGTTATTCCTACTCCACATTAGAATAATCCTGTAAGTGTCAATGTGAATATAAACAGAATTCAGACACTTTTTAATACAAAGATAAAGAACTTTATCTTTTGCCTCTCAGTCTACAGGAGTGCCTGGCTGAAATATACTTACAAACTTGAGTTCACAGACAAAGCCACTGTGAAATTGGTCCAGAATGACTCAATTTCATTATAAGGCTACTGACAAAGAGGTTGTACTATGGTAGTTAAAAAAAAAATTGATTCCTTCAGCACATTCGCTGTTAACAAAACTAGTTAATTTCAACTCATATGCTTTCCTACATTGGCTAAGTGTGTTGGAGATATTTATTCATATTATTTCAATATGGCAATAGCCAGAAACACAGTTGTGTACCCTTTGCAAGCAATGCAATTAATTCTATACTATTAGGTTCTCCACCTCAAATCTTGGTGGCAAGACAGCTGCAACAGAAATACCTAGGGCAGCTCTGATTTATTGCATTCATCTCAGGGCTCAAAAAAGTTACCTAAAGTTAATCCAATATACTTAATTCATTATTTTCATTTTGTATCATTAAAAGTGAATTCTGATGATTCACAATGATATAAAATTAACTACATAAGCTAAACTGTGTGTAAAATCGTACTACTCATTATTACATTAATAATTTATTTCTGGTTTCTAAGGAGATGAAATATTAAGTAATGCAAATTTCCCAATGTAGCTACATTTTCAGACACTTTTTTCTACATTCTACAACAGAAACTGAGTATCTTCAGGTCCCCGCACATGAAACACAGTAACTAACAAGGACAGTATGTTTATACAATATAGTTAGGTGGCAAGACCTGATTTACTGTTTTGCAAGAACAGGACAAGGAAAGATAGGAAGAAACATGCAACATTTACATTAATATGTGTCTGTATTTGTGTACCAATAGAAGTCAAAGGTGGAAGGAAAAAAATACTTGTATTATATGGCAAGAAGTATTTTCCATATTTTTAACTGTAAACATGTCCACCCAGGAATTTTCAAAAGAATTTATTTGAAATTCAGATGTTTAGACTTGTTAAGAAAATAAATGAACAACTCCATGCAACAAATTCTATAATGTGTAAGACAAGAAACCAGAGCAATTATCTTCCATAAAATTTCTAACTAATTTTCCACTCAAAATTTGTGATATCCTCCTCCTTTTCTCCTCCTCCACGACCTGCAATGACTAACACAATCAATGCTGTCAGTATAGGTTTCCATGAAACAATATATTTTCCTCATTAGAGTCTTCAAAGCCCCATAGTCAAGATATCAATCTTTGTCCTAATCTGTGGAATTACTGAAGGCAGTTCAAATGAATTACATAAATTAAATAACTTATTTCTTTTTATTTCTATAGCAACACCACATTTGCTTTCATAGGATTTGCTTTTTGCAGAAGTGGAATCATGTAACCCTTTCATCCTTAGACCATGTGTTTGATTTCAGTTTCAACAGGTTAACAGCCCTATCAGACTGGCACAGGGATTTATCCAGCCTAATATCCTGCCCGTGGTAGGCACTGAAGCAGGTGGTCAGTTAGAATTATGGACCAGAACAAACACATTTCCCCTGAGTATTCTCTCTGCCTCTGAGATTCTGTAGTTCATACAAAATGTTTCCTGCATTGAATGCCATTTTAACATAATTCCCTATGGATTCTCTCTCAAGAACTTGCTCCTTCTTTGCTCAAGCTTTTATAAGCTTTTTAACTTCCACAACCTGCTGTAGCAAGTGTTCTACAGCACAACTATATGCAGCACGTTTTGTTTTGAAATGGACATCTGGTATCACTCTCTTGTATCAAAGAAAAGCCTGACTGCACTGAACATTGAAATACGGTTCTATTGGCATAAGCATTTTGATTAGGATGCTTTTGAAGCAAATTTCCTCACTGTCCTAATTTATAGAGCACTGATTTGGTTTGCAGGTAAGTTTTGGTACTTGTAAAATTATTTCCATTAGGAAGAAACTAAACAGGGAGCTCCACAGCAAGTGCACTCCATTACTTAATAGGGACAAAAAGGCCAAAGCAACATTTGGGCCTTCAGACAGTTTTGAACACATGAGGTGGAGATGTTCACCTCAGATTAAATCTAACTCAAAGTTTAAATCTCTGCTGTAAACACACTGGCCTGACCTTCTGCTTCTTCAGTCTTCTGACCCAATTGCACTGCACCAACTTCTAATGTAACTGTAGATGTTCTACATGACATGTATGCAAGTTACATTCAGGTCCTTCAAAATTACTTCCCATAAGCTGCATTTTGTATGGAGATACCCTTCTGCCTGGCCTTGGAGTCAATAGACTTGATCAGCTTTGAAAATTACAGGGAATTGTCACATGTAAACTTAGCTATCTGATCTCACTTCTAAATGCATGTTTTGTAATATGCTCTATTGTTTGGATTAGTCCATACCCTAAATAAAGTATCAGATCCTGTGCTACAAGAAGCAGAAAATCTCAGGCAATATAGGATCTTTGAATACAGATATGAAATCCAGGAACAACTGAGAATTTCAGTGTCTTTCTACAGAGAAGAGCTTTGAAAGGAAAATTGGTATTTACAAAATACACCGTTCTAATTTGCTGTAAGTCATTTGTAATTCAGCTAAAGGCTCTGAAGAACAGCCACTAGTCTTTCTCACCTTGCTATCTGTATCCAGCTCAAAGAGAATAAGTGGATTATGATCCTATGAATTTGCCTTATGAATCAGATATTTTTTATGACTTTCTTTTTACTGAAATCCAGAAATCAGCACGAATATTCATGATCCTTCAACAGTTTAAAATGGGAAGTAGTACTAAAGTGAAATGGTAAAAAAATCCCCCAGGTTTTTTCCCACATATGCTACTTGTTGAGTATGGAAGAATATGTGAAACACTGTATTTAAAAAGAGAAATTACCGCATTATATTTATTTTTAAGAAGTCTAATGTATGCACAGCAGCTTCCATTTACAACAGAACCAATACCTCTTCCTTCGTCAGGCTACTATGAAAGAGATCTCTGAAGAACAAAGCAAAGAAAATACTGCATACCAGCACAGACTGAAAATTGGAGAAAGTCAGTAACAGAACCAAGCAGAGAATGATGATGCACTAAGAGGGGAACACAAAGGAAGAAAAATGGGTAGTCACAACTACATAAAAACCTCACAGTTACTTCTGCCCCTCTAGTGAAAATTTTAACGCTCATTGAGTCTGAGTGGATAAATTTTCTGGTATTTCTCTCTGACCTTGAATATATGAACCCATGTAAGAAGGCTAATTCACACAAGTGTACTGATTTAGTTGCACACATTACAGTTTGTTTTTTTTTCTTCAGTATCTTACTACTTTCAGAATTGAAAGATCTGATGAATTATGTTTTTACAAATTTTCCTGGAATTTGGAGCAACGACAATCTTCAAAATTACAAGAAAACTGTAACAACTAGCAGTTAGGAAGGAGACATCAGAACTCTTAATTTTATATTCCAGGGCTGAGTTCCTGTGATTCAAAAATACATGCTTCAAGAGCTTTTTGAAATGGCTTTGGAGATTATAGGGTTTTCTGCATAGGAAAAACACCACCCTAAAACAAGGCATTTGATTTTTTTTTTTTTTTTTTTTTGCCTTGAGGGAAGAAATGTGTCTTTTCTGTCTCATGTCTTCCAATCAATCAGAGTTAAGATTAAGACAGAATCTAGGACAAGACATAGACAAAAAAACCCCAACCAAAATTCAACCTTAAAAGCAAACAACAAAAACAAAACAACCAAAACAAAACCCCTACTGACATTCCTCCTGGAACTTTATAAAGCCTGGACAGAGACTGTTAAAACAGTGACAAAAGCTTATTATGACATTCCTAGTCTCACAGGAACCCACCTTCCTCATTAGTCAAAACTAAAACCTCTTAGGTAGGCATGTTGAAATGTAGTCAAAACATGAACCCCATCCTAGAAACATACTAACATGATTTAATGGCTGAGGAAGTAAAGTATATCCCCAGAGAGGTTCAGCTGGGTTATCTTTCCCCAAAGTGAGAAAAGTCATATTCTGTGACATTATCAAGTTAGGAGAACAAGCAACAATTGACCTTATTTTCTCGGTCTTTGTAAAGCACAAAGATATACCACCGTTTGAAAACACAGATCCAAGTCTCTTAGATATTATCATTGCTGATATCTTTGGGTATCAGAAGTTAAACATAGAAGACTTCCAGGCTAGAACTGCATTAGACCCATTTCCACATTCAAATACAATTGCCATGTGAGAGAAATTTTTTAATAACCCTGTTTAATCAGGGACTTTGGAGAGTAGGAAAAAAGCTCAAAGGTGTCCTAGATGGGCAAAATGACTACAGAGGATCATTAAAACCTCTACTGTTACACAGTTTTTCTCTGTTTCTGTACAAAATTCTTGACATGCTCAAACTACTAGCATACTACACTCTATAGTACAAAGACCGGCAGGATTAGAGTGGGATAAAATAAGCCGTTTTGATTTCATTAGATCTCTTAACAGTGAAGATTTTTAAACAGATTTAATTTTTAAGAAATCCTTGACTCAAGACATGCTGCCTTACAAGTAGTAGCATGGACAACAAAATTTTCATAGGGCTGCACTTGCTAACACATTTCTTTGAGCTGCACAGAACTACCAAAAGCAATCTAAACCCTTGGGTTTAGCAATCTAAACCCTTTCCCAAGGGTTGCTATTTTAGAATTATGGTGGGTTGACTGTGGCCAGTAGCTATACACCACACAACTACTCACTCACTTTTCCCCCTTCCCCTGAATCAGACAGAGGAGAGAATAGGAAAAGCAAACTGAGAAAAACATATGGGTTAAGATAAACACAGTTCAATACATGAAGAAAAGGGGAAGAACAAAACAAAGTGATGCAAGGGCAATCACTTTACAGGTAGAGCAATGCCCAGCCATTTTTGAAGCAATACTACCTCTCTTGAAATTCTTTCCCTTTCCTTTTCAATATCTGAGCATGTCATTACATGCATAGAAAACCCCTTTGCTGAGTTTGAGGCAGCTATCCAGGTTGTGATCCCTTCCAATCCTTGTCCACCCTGGCCTGTTGCTGAGGGGACAGAGTGAGACAAAGAGAAAGCCTTGATGATGTACAAGTGCCGCTCAACAATAGCTAAAACACTCCTGTGCTATCAACACTATTTTAGCCACAGATCCAAAACACATCCCTGTACCAGCTATTATGAAGAATATTAACTCCATCCCAGAGTCACCCAGTACAACAGCACACAACCATACAGGCTAATCATATAGCCACAGAGATTAATCCTAAGATTTATATAAATTGGATAATTTGGGCTGCTGATATACACAATAATCAAAACTATAGTTATTTTTTATTATAGTCAAAGTGTCCAACAACTTAATTCAACATGTTAAACAATCTGTAGTTTTCAATGCAGAATGAAGCTTTACTGTTTTAGCTGATGATAGCAAAGACAACAGCATGTAGCTAACAATTAATAAAAGTGTTCATAAGTATCATCAACACCCATTTAATCTTTTTATTCTTAGTTTTATCTCACTGTCTAGAAAAAGATCGGGCTCTGCATAAAAGGCCATGAATAGAATACATTGCAAATGTTATAAATTAATTTATATTATATAACATGTGAAATTGTATTTCAATATCTGACACTGCCAGCATTTGCTTTCTTGAAATGTGAATTTTAAAGGAATGGAAATAAAATTAAAAGCATCTTTTAAACAGATTTACAAATGTAAAATGCAAATAAACATGTATTCATACATGGATATGAAAATCCACATATGAATGGAAAAGAATGTAAAATCATAAATTGGATTGTCCTTATTTTCTTTTTTTTTCCATTATCAAACTGGAATATATTGTTTTTTAAAAACATGGTTTGACTAACAAGAGTGAGTCTGGTGCTCAGTATGAAAATTGGGGTCTTGGAATTGTTAAAGACAGAGAAACTCAATTTCTAATCTAGTGTCATATGCTACTAGGATGAAGTTTTTCATTTCATACAGACTGAATCCAATTTTAGAACTATTTTATTTTTTGAAAACATATTGTATAAAAAACAATATAGCAGCAGGGAGTATAAAAGTTTTCAGAAATTAGGTACTGACAGTAAAAATGAATTTTACGATTTCCTATATTTATAGTTTTCATTCTAATTATTGAGTAGGTTTTATCTATAATCTTAAATTTTTCACAAATTATGATGTTTCAAAAATACTGGAGGAGTTGTGTATCATGATCTAGGAAGAGATATTTTCAAGAAACATCTATCTGTCTAGAGTTATACATAAAGCCTGAATTTTCTGCTAATTCTACATTATTATATTGAGTTACTTCTAATATAACCCTGTATTTTGAGAAACAATATGACTTTTAATTTAGTTCTAAACAAAAGAATTCTTATTACTTAGTTGACTTCATATATAAACATAGCAAACATGAGAGAATACACAGAGTGTAAAACATTTGCTGGTTGAGTTTTTTTTTTTTGGACTGTATTAATTTTCAAATTTGTAAAAAATGTGACTGCAAATTATTTCACAAAGCTGTAGTATTCCATTCTCAGGCTGGAGCTTTTTTTGCCTTATAAAAATTCTGTATTTCAGAAATAATGAAAAAACTTACATGTTCTATACACGGCTTCCTAGCAAATAATTTTCTAATATGTATTACTTGATAAACTGTCTTTAGCTAGTTACTGACTTCTAATTGGTAGGCTTTATGAACTCAGGGAATTCAACAGACAGCCTGGAAAGTCTATGAAAATATTTGATTGTATGACTAATATAGTTTTCTATTACAGCCTATTAGAATGCAAAAAATCCCCAAATGAAAGAATCCCATGCTCATGAAGAGATCTTTTCTTCTATGCTGTCAGTTAAACAAGAAGGTCTTGGAGAATGGAATCAATGAAACTTGGTCTACTGAGGGTCTGTACTTTAGTTAGCTCCCAGATGGATTCATTAGTGTTCAATTAAGGGGTGAGTTCATGATACAGCCTTTCTCTCCCTGGAAGGCTAATAGGGTCACTCTTGTCTATTTAGCCACATATTTTTATTGAGATTTTAAAAGCTTAATACCTCAGGATCTCTAACCCTTGTCACATTTGGTCAAAATTGGACAATGCATTAAAAATTATTGGCAAGAGAATAATCAACAGGCAATGTGATCACATAGGCCTCATTTCTTTTATCTCTTCTTTAAATTAAAAAACACATTTTTACCATGGAATTTGGCTGTGCCATTTTTTTAGATGGTTCAAATACTGGTATAGACATCTTAAATCCTTTCAAAACAATCTTCAGAACACTTGCTGCCATGAGGTCTTAATCACCCTTCCCTGAAACAGTTCTCACAAGTTTATTTTCTTCTGCAGTAGTACAAAAATTGTTTTTAACTAAGAAATCCACAGCCAATGATGAAAATGTACAAATGTTTCTACAGTACAGAGTCTTTGTGCAATCTTGGAAAGCTGCTTAACAAACCAATATCCCCCAAGTTATTAGGAATATAAATTGATAACCTATATCTTAGGTATGGGTCAAGAAATAATTAACATTTACCATATAGAAATTGTTAAATATTAGATTCAGTATTTTTAACTTTACAGAAACAACAAATTACAGATGCTTGCACACACAGAGACACAATACCAGCAGAACATGCTCAAGCAACACATTCAAGAAAGTGTTTATTATCATAGGTAATAAAAAACCTAGGAAATTATGTTTTCTTTTAAAAGTGATAATGCTGTCTATAAATGTGCCAGAACAAAGTGTTGATGGTCATTTTACCAGAACATTAAAACTAACTATGAAGAAAAAAGTTACATTTATTTTCATAAACTCCTCTAAGAATGTTTCTTAGTATGATGGTTCTATTGTATTTTGTGAAAGAAGATTTTTAAACTAAAAGAAAATTAGCTTCTATAAAGAAGGGCAATTTCTTAATTAAAACTAGGACTAACACTAGTCTTATCTTCCCATATTCTAGATGCATTAATTACAAAACAAGAATTAGCATTACATTTTTCAATTTTTTTATTCAATTAAATGATTTGAAACTCCATTCTGTTAAAATGTAACCAAGACGTTAATCCCTCATTCTCCCACACTTCAGGTTCCAGACAATAAATATTTTTTAAAGCCTATTAGTACTTAAACACTAGAGAGATGCATATTCTAATTCTACTTTCTTTCTAATAAATTCTTACAATGTTGTGTTTTATTTAATTTCCAAGATTAATCTCTGACTAAATGTATCTAAACAGTTCATGGAACTGAAAAATTTGTTCTAATCCTTTCAAACAGAACAAGGTTAAATCCAATCTGTTCTGTGTTTGGGAAAACTAACTATCCAGATTATCTGTAATTACCATCTCCTTGGTAAGCAGAAGTAAAAATATTAAAGATTGGCCCATTCTTATACCAAGGACAATATTTTTTAATAGTTCAATGATTATTGAAAGCTAGTAAGAAGCAGGAGATCATCTCAAAAATAAAATATTATTAAAGAATAAATTAATTTGATAATGAACAAATTGCTAATCTGGTGGGCAAAGAATGAGTAACTACACAAATATAATTAAACTAATTTCAGCAAAGCTTTGTAAAATCTGTGGCCTGAAAAGTTTGAGGAGAGAAAACCCATAGCAATGCCTCCTCCTGTGGAATGATAACAGTGATTTATGAAGCTCAAGTTATTTCTGCTGATTGAGCTCAGTCAAGATTGGTTTCACATGATCAGCTAAAGTACAGCAATTCGTGATGTGTAGTGGCCCCACATGTTTGAACACACTAGGACATGCTCTTCTAGGTGATCCAAACGTTGGGGGTGGGGGGTTAAAAGCTGCTGCTTTGTTTTCCCTACATTTTCCCCTCATTAGGATACACTCCTCCTGCAAAGTAAGCCACTTCTGGTGGTCGGGAGCAAAGTCTCATTGTAAATGCACAGCAGGATAGTGGCAAAGCTGAGATTAATTCTCCATAGATTTATATAGACCTTTCTCACTGTTGATTGCTTGTACTGTTTCAAAGGTGCGTATGTTCCTTTTTTTATTGCTGGTTACTGACTTTATTCCAGCATATGGTGGTTGGCGCCATGACACAAAGCGAACATTTTATACTAGAATTAAAGTGGATATTTGACAGTTTCTGTCAGAAAGTTCAGAGCAAAGAATTTGTGAGACAAGATTTATTGCATATTTTATATGGGACACATCTGTTTCTTTGCTATGTTTCTCTTTAAACAGAAAAATAGCAATGAAGTTTCTTTAACAAAGAAAGACTGTCAATAAAAAGCATGAAGAGAAAAACTATATTATTGAGAATGAATTTAATCATTCTGACCTTCTAAAAATGTGTTTCTTGGAAATATGACAGTCACCTTCCCTTTTCGTTCAGCAATAAAGACAGTATGCATTTTCAAATACACAGCTACCCATATTTAGAGTAAATAAAATCAAAATGAAAATCAAATTAAATCTAAATATTGATATTGGATATTCACATTTAAAAGTAAGGTGAAATATTAAGGTACATTTTACCTATTTTTTTTTTTTTTGCATCTGTACCTGCATTTTAGTGATGTGAAATGTGTCAAATGAACACCCCTTTTTTTGAAAATGTCTTATAAAACTATACATCAGTTATAAGAAGGTATACAGCAAACTTCCCCATATTTATCCATTAATATCACTAAACCTGATATAATTTGGCCTCTGAAGTTCAATGTGGATTTCGTAACACCTGAATCAAAACTGAATTTGAAGAACACCTATCAGGATCTTGTTTAAGAAAAAAATTGTATGCATTAAACAAGAAAGTAAAAATCTTTCAATAAAATTCTAAATTTTTAACCAATAGAAGTACTGTTTATAAGGATTCATATTTAGTACGAAATCCTAAGATTCAGCTTGAGAAATATGAAATTTAAATAGGTAGAATTAAACAAGAAAGAAGTACAAAAAATAAAGAAAATATTTTACTCAAAACCAACATATGCTGTATGAAAAGCCATTCTGCTCTTATTTAACTTCTAATTGAAGAAAACAACAATAGAAAAATCCCTTCTGTTGGACTACATACATTCTAATAGTTATGACAAATAATAGAAAATATTTAAAAGTTCAATATTTTCTCAAAAAAAAAGCTGTAATTTCCTCTAAAAAGTCACAAATATTTGTCAAATTATTTCATACTTCCAATGAATTCTTGTTTTTAATCTGAAAACTTTCTAGAACTTTGATTTATGGAGGAAAATTTATCTAGCTACTAATCTGAAAGGCCTATAATTTTAAATAAAATGTAAAGAAGAGGCAAACCTGGACCTGGAATATTTCTCCTTCTTGCCACAAATAAAATACAGGATACTAATATTAAAAAGTATTTTGTTAGGATTCTTTTTAATACTGTTTCTATGCGAAACACCAAACTGCATTCAAATACAAGGCATTGATTTTTTTCTGAGCTTGCCTTCTTTGTGATAAACACATAGAAGAAGAGATTTGAAAAAAGCATCTCTCGATTTCTAAACAAAAACCTAAAAACCTACTATTCTCCTTATGGGGGAAGGATCTTGGGAAAAGCAAAGCATGTGTGATGCATTAGTCAGGTAACTTAATTCATTCCTTGAAAGTACTCAGATACAATCATGGCGAGAGAAATGACAGAGTATAAAAAAGAGGAAACAACTCATGTTACATTAATTTAAGACTGGGAAAATAACAAGAGTTATTACTGCATCTACCTGATCTATTTTGGTGTTTTACAGCTTGCTTGTTTTCTGAAAAAAACTCTATGCTGTTTACGTTTATTCAAACTCTATTCATGTTTATGTTTATCCTCATATAAAAGGACAGAAGAGGATATGAGTATTAGATAACAAGAGCAGGGAATGTGAGTGCACCAGCTCAGCACATCAGTGCAGACTTTCTGCTTGCTATCCCTCTAGGCCTTTACTGTTACCTTAGTGTTTATGAGATACCTCCCATCTCTTGGAAATGGATTTTACTCAACAATAACAGTAGATCTGTGCAAAAGACAATCCTAACTTTCCAATTAGTAGAAGATTTAAATGCAATTGCAGCCACAGTGAAAGTTTTATTTAACTACAATTTTGATTTGGTATTGTCTATTAAACCCCACAAAAACTATTTCTGAGAAAGATTACATAAATCATTTGCATCTAAATTAATTCTGCTGTAATAAAACAGTCATAATGAGCTTAATTCCTCTTAGTTTTTTTCTCAATTAGAACAAGAAAGTAATGAATCTTAACTTACAAAACTTACACTTAAAAAAAAAGGTTAAAATATTATATGCAGGTAAAAGTAATAATATACTTAAGTTAAGGACATACACTGTAAACATTTACTGATAAACTGTACTGATAACTCCACAGATAATCAAATCAAACACATTTTATAGAGTAGTTCCTTCCTTTTAGCATCATATTCATTAACATTTGAAGATTCCTGCTTGGCCACAGAAGATACACTGTTGTGTCTAGTCAGGTATCCTTACCTGTCATAGGGCACCAGGAACCTCTAAAATATGACATTCTGTTCCAGAACACAACAGCAACAGAATGGTAACACTTTGTGGATGGAACTTTCAGACTGTAAGACATTCCCAAGATGAAAAACTTCGTACACATGCTTTATACAAACAAGTTATAATGCAAATTATATCTTAAAATATGCTGTTCAGAAGCTGAATTAAGTAGTTTAAAAATACTTTTTGACACTTTCAAAATAGTTCACTTGAGAAAATTTTTAGATAGCTGAAAAATCTTGATGCTAAAAAGTCTGAATTGATGTACATGCTATGAAAAATGTACTGATCCAATAAACTTCACACACACATCTTGTAAGAGAAATAAACCCTCTGATTAGTCCATCTCAGTCAAGGTGTTCAAAAGCAGCATGGTTAAGGCTCCTCACAGGACAGAGGTAAATTTTTAAATATCTTGCCCTGGCATCTGAAGTATTTAGGCACAAAGAGAACTTGCAGGAAAGGTTGAATGATGACCTGAAATGCGACTTTTTTTTACATTTAGGAGAAGTCTGTCTTTAATCACAGCTGTAATCTCCCAACACTGTATTATCCATGTGGTTTTACTCTGTCATTCCTGTTTTGAGAGCTTAGTAGCAAACTGGTGCTTTGTTCTTTAATTTCTGGTAACTGCCCTATGAACATCATGATTGTTATTTTTGTTCTCAAAACAATGGTCCTATTACATCCTGTTCAATGAGACTGCAGGTTTTACCTGTTCTTATTGTTTAAAAAGGAAACCAGAGTTTACACCATAAGAGAATCTAATCCAGGGAGCTTCCATTTCTTGATGAAATTTTCAGCATCGAGTATTTTTATCAATCATGCTCAAAAGCATTAAAACAGGATATTCATGTGCTTGCATAGGTTCAAAAAATAATTAAGAAAAAGTATTAATACCAAAATTGCAGACGTCTACAGAGAAATTCCACGTAACTGCATACCAGATTAAGCATGTTATTGTCATAATCAGTTTGTATTACATGGTAGCAGCGAAGATATTTCCAAGCTTAATACAAAGACTGTGATGTGAAATTATAGAGCACAGGGGACAAACATAAGGTGAGAGTAACCAGTGAGAGGTTAGGTACAGGGTCTCTTGAGACCAAGTGCATTTGGGTCTTTCATTATTTAAGTGCATGAATCTCTTCTATCCAATCCTTTCCAATTCTTGACTCTGCTCTTTCCTTGCAGTAGTATCTTCCATATATGTGAACAACTGCTCACAGGTTATATAATCTAAAGTAATGAATCAGTGAGCATCCTTATTTCCTACAAGAAAGCTTTGATACAGATATAAATTCTGTTAGTTCACTGACTTTGAATATCAGCACATGAAGGCACAAGAAGAAAAAAAGATAAACAGGAAATCATGCAGGAAACTCGTAAGAATATAGTGAAAAAAAGCTGCTGGACTAAAAGAAAAGCCTAATAGGATCCCTGTGAAAAGCCAATATACATAACCTACAGTTCTATTTACCTCTAAGTCTATGATATAGAAGATGGAAAAAATCCAGTGGACTTGAACAGAAAGAAAGAGGTTACAATGAGAATTTAAATAAGATGTTGAATTCCAGATAGCTGATAGTGGTTACAGTAAACATACCAGTAGTTCTAGGAATAGATTTTGTAACTATCATACACATTATATTTTTGTATTAAATCAAGGATATTAACACTAACATTCCTTATGTCACTTAGTTGCTATCAAAAGGAAATCCCTCTCTATCATGACATGCCAGTGACTTTGTAAAAGCCATGGCAATTCAGTAAAACACAATTAAGTTGAAAGGAAGTTGGAAGGAACTGTTTTCTAGAAGAGATTCTCTCCTTGTCTTCTAAGAGAGGATGACATTGCATTTTCAATTACCAGTTCCTCTAAATTACATTAATATAATAATAGAGTGTAACCTTCCAATTTCTATAGTAAGTCATGATATAGTGAAACTGTTTGTAACAATTTGATGTATATCTGTTTAAAAATAATATATTGAAAGTTTCCTGAGAAGTCATAGATGTAATTAACACTGATTTTCAGGACTTCGATGCTGATAATTCTTCTGGTAGTGTAGGAGAAAATATTAATTTCACAGCAAATTCTTGTTCTTTGAATCAGCTCATTGTCAACATTGCATTACTTAGGAGGCATATGGATGCAATCACATTCCAGGACAACTTATTTGGTGTCTTATGGACTGAGGCTATAGTTTAACTGTACAATTTTAGAGTACCACAGCAAAAAGGTTCTGCATTTCACAGACTCATGCCAATTTATGTAAATCACTCTTTCATCTGTTTAAATATGACGATCTTCGAGTGATGAAAACAGTAATGTCTGTCACAAACAGTTTGAAAGATTAAAGTAATTCTGCTCCTGGCATATAAAACAGCGTTCCAGATCTAAACACAAACTTTGCCTGGTCTGTAATGTCATTGCTGGGAAGCAAAAAAAACTTTTAAGCAAACATTATCACTGCAAGGAAATATGACATATTTTTCATGTTTGACACTGGACATAAATATCCTCCCACACTGTTTAATGTGAGAACTGCATATGTGTGGCAGAGATAATAAAACATCTCAGAGAAAACAAATGAAATGAAAAAGGGTTATGATAAGTAGAACAGAAAATAAAGCTTTGAAGTTAAGAGTTTTCATATCTGTACATTTTATTCACAAGAGGAAGAATCAGTATTTGATATGCAGAGTGGATAGTCACACAATCTGGAAGAGAGCCTCGTGCTTCATAGGAATGATTATGTCTACAGAGATATATTTTTTAATTGACAGAAGCAGCTTCATAATTGCAGGTAAGAAAAATCTGGTCAATTGTAAGATACTTGTAAATACTATTGCTCTTCTGCTGTTGTTTATAAACAGTATTTTAACAGGCAGCTGTTACTGAAATTTAGTGCTCTTAAAAATTATCCTTGATTTTCTTACTTCACTTGCTCAGCATTAAAACGTTCAAGTGCTTTACAAATAAAATGGGACACAAGTACCATAATATGATATGTATATTAAAACAGAAGGGTACAACACTAGAGGGAAGACAAGTATGGGACTTAATTTCATATTCAGTTTCAGAATATTTATCTTCCTTTCTGTTAATATTCTTCTCAGAAAGAGAAACTGTAATTTTATTGCAGAGAAGCAAGCATTTTAAATAGTTTCCAGAGGTTTCTGATATTTTGGCATGTCATTACAGACATGCTCTACCGTACTGCTTTGAGTAACAATTTGAAATATAATCTCTGTATCTGTGTTAAAAACAATATAATATTGTCACACTATGAAAGGAACTAAGTGCCAATGTAATTTTCTTCCTTCTCTTCGACTGTATAAAGATGTATAACGCAATGTCCTGTTGGCAGTGAGAGAGAAAAAAGAAGTATTATTGTATTGTGAAAATGGTGTCTTGGAGTATTCTTGACTTCTCATTTACTACTACTAAATGACATTAACGTCTTGCTTTATACTTCACAGTCTCCTTTGACAGAACAACAGCAATTTTGGGTGGAAACACTCTTTTTCCTGTAATATAATGAACTATGCTATCATCCTCCTACACTCAAATTATGAATGGGGCTATAAACCAATAAAAGAAAGTTGCCTTTCCAAGGTTAATACAACAGATGCTACTAGATGAGAAGCATAAATCACCATGTGTGAGCATCTAAAGCAGAAGAACAACATCTAGGAGAGAATATTTATACATGGAGGAACAAGTAGGAAATTCCTAGAAAACCAGGAACTCAAAGCTGGCCAGCTGCTAGCTTTTATCATAGAATCATGGAATGGTTTGGGTTGAATGGGACCCCAATGGTCATCTAATTCCAACCCTGCTGCCGTGGGGGTGGTTGGAACAACAAGACCAGGTGGTTCAGAGTCCCCTCCAACCAGGCCTTGAACATGTCCGGGGATGGGGCAAACACAGCTTTTCTGGGCAAATTGTTCCCAAGCTTCACCAAACTTACTGTAAAGAATTTCTTCTTAATATCTAATCTAAACCTACCCTTTCTCAGTTTAAAGCCATTCCCCCTTGTCCTGTCACTATATATTCTAGTGAAAAGTCCCTCTCTGTGTCTTTTCTAGCCCCCTTTAGATACTGGAAGGCCACTGTAAGGTCTCCTCAGAGCTTTCTCTTCTCCTGACTGAACAGTCCCAACTCTCAGCTCCAGCCTGCTGATCATCTTCATGACCTTCCTAATAGAATTTCTTATTTTCTTTCCCAATGGACTATCTCAACAGGCCTCTGTGGTGCACTCCAACAGGCAAATGAGGAAATGTGGATCAAAACTCCTGCTCTGCACCAGAAATACATTCAGAAGTGCACTGGACTGGATGCATGCCCAGTTAGCTACTGCAGACTGGCTAAAATTATTAAGAAATCACTCTGCAGTTAAAAGCAGATTTGTGGATTTTTTTCCACGTGGTTGCTAAGCTTGTCTGAAAAATGCACTAGCTCCTGACAAGATGCTGTGGTGACTGGTTTGGTCTATGACTGTATTTTTCTATTGCATAGTCCCATAGCACAGTGTTGACCTTTTATGTAGCATACAACACACAGCAGTTGTAGCAAAGCAATTAATCTAACCAATGTTTCCCAAACGTTAGGTTAGAATTCCAAACATAAGAAAATTTCTTTTTCTTTGGATTTCATCTCAATAGATTAGTCTCTTTGAAAAATCCCTCCCTCTCCATCTTGCTTGTTACCTTGGACACTTCAGTGTATCATGCACCTTTCCCAAATAGCTTTGTTTTTCACTACAAATGAATTTCAAAAACTCTTCTGTCTTGACATCAGACTACTTCCTTCCCAGACTCTGTTCTAAATTAAATAAATTCCTGTAATAGCACAGTGTTCCTCACCAAGATGCTTTATTCTTAGAGAAATGCAGAGAAGCAGCTATGCTCTTCCTATGCTAAGTGCTATGAAGCATAAAGACTTTTTCATTTTCACATTCCAGTATATGAGGGAGGAAAATGAGTCCAGGTTAAAGTTTTTACATGCTTTCTGACCTGGATTCAACAAAGAAGAATTTAAAAACAGATTTCGCAAGATCCTGCCTGAATCTGTCCTATGCATTTCCACATTTATTAAAATGGACAAACAAAATGAAACAGTCAAGTGGCAAAATAAGAAAAAAATTTAATTAACGTTAGTCACCTACTCCTGTATGTCATTTACTTTCTGGTTTGTATTATTCTTGAGGAAATGTTCAAGGAGACTAAGAAACACTATGAAACACAACAATGGTTCGTGGCCAGAATCCCTTCTAGTTGCAGTAACCAAACTCTTTTTTATTCCTTTTCAAAAAGGAATAAAATGCTCCTTTTCAGAGCATTTTGCATCTTTCTCATAGTCATCCAACTATTCTATTTCTTTATGTGTGAGATAGCTTCATATCAAAAGAGGAGTTTTCTTCTAGGAAGTTCTGAGCAAGAATTTAATAAATTAAAGAGCATTCTAAGACATTCTAAGACATTAATTTCATTATTTCAAAGGTCTTCTGGCATATCTTGGCCATTTAAATGGAAAATAATTATGAATGCATTTTAGCCATCCCATACAGTAGTTTCAATGGAAATACAGTAAGCGTATATTAACTTATAGTAATTAGTAGGTCTCCATATTATAGTAAAACTAATATAATTTTTTTCACATAATATAATTAGATTTACTAAAGATTATTACAACTTTGAGAATAATCTAAGCCTTTTCCAAAAAGCATAGGCACATCAAATACAGCTAGCGAAGCATTAAGACAGTTTACACAGGATGTCTTTCATGTGGGATTCACAAAGTACTTGACTAAGATTATCTTTCACTACAAAAACCAGCAAGAATCATTATTTAACATTCTGTGTACAAGAAAAGTGGAGTACTCTCTGAAAAGGATATTAACCAACTCTGCTAGCATCACATGTAAAGTAGCTAAACTGGGAATAGAACCCAAAGCTTCTGGCACCTAATTCCCTGTTGAAGGCACTGGGCTACATTACATCCAGTTATACAGAACAGCACTGACATCAGCAAAAGTACAGTTTATCCCCCTAGCATTTTAGAATGTCAGTCTCCATAACACTCTCAGTGTTTTTTTCTTTTTTCTTACAACACAGCAAGTATTAGATTTAATTGGTATTAATTATAATTAGGAAATGTAAACATTTCAGTATAAGCAAATCAGGATTTTTTTTCTTATTTCCAACTTGGCATTGACTAGAAATTATGGGAACTGGCGTGTGCGAAAAGAACTTCAATATCTATGAGTTCCAGCCCTATTTTCAAGCCAGAAGTTTCAGAAAAGCATCTGAGTTTTGCAGACTTGCTGTGAGCTGGCAGAAAGATAACAGATAATTTTTTCTTACATTTTCTTAAACCAACCACAACTCTTTTTTTAAACAAACAAAACTGAAAACAGATGCTTATCAGATGCTCAGTATTATCAGCTAACTCCTAATTTCAGAGAAGCAGCTGAGTTTGCAGACACCTCTGAGCATGACATTTGTCCAACACCTATTCCAGTGCCATAAATCAAGATGGATTTCTGTGTTATTTTTACCTATCTTCAGTGTGGAATTTTATAGGATTTCCATTCTAATGCCACAGAAAGTATCATCCACCATTATAAAGATTGCAATCAATCAGGTGACTGACAGAAAAATTGAGTCAATAATTATACAATCTGACAATGTACTAAACACTCATCTCAGAATAAGGTAGAATAAGATGTTAAAAGATGAGAAGTTAAATTATACAAAATTAAGTGTGTTTGATTACAGACCATAAAGCATAACTTTATAAAGCAAAAGAAGAACAAGAGAACATAAGAAAAAGTGGACAAGTAAGTAATCCATGTGATTTTGCTCTTTCTAGTATGCAGAAGACCTCACTAAAAAGTGTCAAATAAATTTAATACATAGAACTTACTGTCCCAGGACAGCATGCAGGAATTTATCCTCTCTCTTTTAAAAAAAAATATACATTATTCACACACATAAAGATAAAATTTTCTGTCACACTGACAAAGATAAATATATCTCAATTTCCACATCAATAGGCATGAACAGGTAAAATATTTAGAAAGTATGTTTTTCTATTTGAAATGATAATGCATCATTAAATTACAATTTTATCTAAAGCAGAACTAGTCTTACAAGATCAACTGGGTATTTTTGTAATATTCCACTCATCAGAAAGTGAAGCATGATAAAAAGGGTAGCTTAGCATTGCAGGAGAAACCAGGTACAGTGTTGTCTTTATATTTTGAGACTGCGTTGATATGATTTGCTATTCCTTCTGCTAGTTTTAGCTGGGGTGGAGCTAACTTCCTTCACAGGAACTCCTACTGTGCTGTAGATTTTATTTGTGACCAAAATAGTGTTGGTAACACATCCATGTTTTAGCTAGTGCTGAAGAGTCGTGCACAGCATTCAGGCGTTCTCTATTTCTAATGCTGATGTCCAGAAAGTAGGTTGGGGATGAGCAAGAAGTTGGAAGGGGCCAAGCCGAATCAACCAAAGGGATAACTCATACCGCATGACATCATTCTCAGAAATAAATCTGGGAAAAGAAGGAGGAAGCAGGGGAGAAGTCCAGAGTTAGGATGCTTATCTTCCCAAGTAGCAGTTACATGTGATGGAGTCCTGCTTGCCTGGTAATGCAAAATTTAGCAATGTGTGTTCCTAAATGGAACTTAGAAATACTGTGGCCAACAGGACTAGGGAAGTGATAAAACACCCTGTACTTGGCACTGGTGAGGCCATAACTTGAATCCTGTGTTCAGTTTTAGGCCTCTCACACAAGAAAGACATTGAGGTGTTCGAGTGTGTCCTGAGAAGAGCAACAGAGCTGGTGAAGGGTCTGGAGCACAACTCTGACAAGCAGCAGCTGAGGGAGCTGGGGTTGTTTAGCCTGGGGAAAGGGGGGCTCAGGAGAGACCTTATCACTCTCCACAACTCCCTGAAAGGAGTGTATAGCAAGGGGGGGGGGTCAGTCTCTTCTCACAGGTAATAGGTGATAGGACATGTGTGTCAGGGGAGGTTCAGATAGGATGTTGCGAAAAACTTCACTGAAAGGGTTATCAAGTATTAAAACAGGCTACCCAGGGAAGTAGTGGAATACCCATAGCTGGAAGAGTGCAAAAAGAGTGTAGATGTTGTGCCTAGGGACAGAGTTTAGTGGTGAAACCGGCAATGTTAGGTTAATGGCTGGAATCGATTTTTAAGAAGTCTTTTCCAACCTTAATGATTCTATGAAATGGCTGAACACCTGCTCACTGATGAGAAAGAGTGGATTGAATTCCCTATTTCGCATTACTTGTTCACATAGCTTTTGCTTTCCCTATAAATTGTCTGTATTTCAACTCATTAGTTTTCTTTCATTCACCCTTCCACCCCTCTCTGCCTTCCCATGGAGGGTCAGCATGGTAATAGCTTTGTGGTGCTAAGCTGCCAACTGCACAAACCACAACAATCCTCATGAGATCCAGGATGTAGTATGAATTACAGAACCTGTGATACGATTGTGGAAGACACAATTTGATTAGGGTCCTGGCAAAATCTGGGCAAAATTGAACTATTTCAATACTTTGGCAAGCTAGATCAAGAGACATGCTGGAGATCATAATGGTTCTGTAGAAATATATATACATACATATATATGTATACACACACACATATATATAGTACTAATTCAATCTTGATATTATTGTTAAACTGTAAGTGAAAATCTCCAATTAAATACATTAGAAAGACTATAAAATTGTCCTGTCATGACATAAAGATTTCCATTACATTTTTTTTTTCTTTTAGAATTCTGTGGCAAGAAATTTGCTGTTAAAAAAAATTATATCAAATAAATATATCCACTGAGCTCCATGGCCTAGGAGAAGGGTAGAGGACAATATTAGTTTATTAACAGTACAATTTAACAGGTACTGCTACTTCTGAAATGGCCTGTTTTCATTTGTCAAAGTATTTACATAATATAGCCTCATGAAATAAAGTTATTAAAAAGATCTTAGGACAGTCTTTATAAAAAGATTAAGCTAGTTAATAAACTACTACAAAAATATGAATGATCACTATTACTAGGTAAATATTCTGTCTGGATGAGTAGATTCAGACAGTTCAACTGACTTCTCAAAAACTAAATTGCTAAACTGTTCACCATTTCCATGAGAAATACAATTAAATTCTTAACAATTCTAGTATCTTTGTCAGAAACACAGAATTTATTTTGTTTACCCAAAAAGACTGTTCTCCTACAAGGGGAGGGGAGAAAATCTCTTCCTGTATGTATTTTGCACAGCTCCAGATAAAGGTGATGGGGAACACATCATCTGGGAAACAGGAGGGAGCAGGACTGTTGTTTTCAACAGCAACCTGCATGAACAGTGTCTTGAATTGATGATCAAATTGTACCTTGGATTTCACCCACTGTTTCCAGACTCTAACCTGGTAAACCACTTTTTAAAATGCTTATTTCTGTCTTACACAAGACAAAATCTTTAAATATGAGTAAGTCTGTTCATAAGCTCACGCCAGTGATAAAAGATGACATGTACGTATGTGGACTTTATGAAAAAGAGTCTTTTACTCTAGTCTTTCATAAACTTGAAGCTTTTTATTCCCTCTGATAAATTTGGTCTGTGGTAAATGTATTTCTCATTTTGCCTACAAATAGTAATAAAGAACAAGGCACAAAATAACCAGTGGGATATGGGTGAGATCAAGGGAGCAATTATCTCTGATAAGTGATGTCTAAGATCCGTATAACATATATCAATATATTAACATATATTAGGCCCATTAGGAACATAATCCATAGGAATTTTCAGAAGAAAGAGATACTTAATGCAGCTTATGTTATGCATAATTTGTAAATCACTACGCTATTTGGAAGTAAGTCTTTTTTCAGATGTGGTTACCTTTTTGGAAGAATTCCTCTAATTTCTCCTTGAAGGGCTGGAGATGTTCTTCAGAAGACTCTCTGCAAACTAACTTCATCTGCTTTTCAGAGGCTACAAAAAGAGGAGACACATTTGTGGCAGGAGTAATGTACCAGAAGTAGATTTCACCACCATAGGATTCTACATCTAAATTAGTCACTGGAACTTACTGTAGAGGTAATAAACAAGCATTAAGGAATCCAAAAATTACATGAAAATAAAAAAATACCAATACTAGCTAGCATACTAAATAAAAAATTCTGTATGTGTTTAAAGAGTAGAATTTGTCATTAGTAAGGAATTTGTCCTAAAATGCCTGCAATGTGCTAAGACTTGCTACAAACACATCCTGCCTCACACACAAATTCTAGATAGTATGTTTAAAGCTTTAAACTTTGTTTCCATGGTGAGTGGAGGATGCCTTGTATCTGGATTGATTTTGATCAGTCAGGACCAGGCATCCTACACTCAACCATTTCTCATGAAACAGATGTAGGAATTCAGCATCACTTAAGTATTCCATCTCCAGACCATGATACGAAACAGTAGCAGTCTATAAGAAAGTTAACTGACACTTAAGTGCAAGTTGTTTATTTTTTGATCTATCTGCTAGTTTAAGAACAGATGCCATGCCAATTTCTAAAAAACTTCATTTTCTTTTGCCAATGAATTTTAATGTGCCTAGAACTTCCAGTAAACTTCACGCATCCCAGTGTTCCCCATTAAAGATGAAGGGAGACAGAAATCAAAATGAAATTAATTTACCATTTAGCAACTGAATTTATGAACCACTACAAGATTTTTCTTTCACAACTCTTCATTCCCAAGAGACTCAATTTAGAGGGAAACTTATTTTGAAGTTAAACCTAAGACTTCCAGTTTGGCTGCACGAACTGTATTCACACCATATTGCTACCACCATTAAACAAAACTTAATGCAAAACTGTGGAAACACAAGTTGAGTGCCTATGTAATTAAAATGTCACAATAATTTAAATTTGCAGTGTAGTGTAAAAAGTCAACAGAAGGATGAAAACAGATGCATACATTTTACTGTGTAAGCAGTGATGAGCTTGGACCATCAGGACTTACTGAAAACTACAGCTTTTCAATTAATTGAGAGTAGAAATACATTTGGACAAGTTTTACAGAAAAATATTGAAAAAATACCTGTTCCCACCCAAGAGTATACTTTAATTTAGCAATCCTCCACAACTCATGTTTTTTTTAATTGAGATGACTAACATTAACCTTAACCAGATGATAAAAACTACAGGAAAATCTGGACAAGAAGTACCAACACGTAGAGCACATAGAAAAAAGCTGATTTGGATCGTGTATTCTTGAGAAGAATCCTAACAACCGTAACAAGGAGATCAACATTTGGAAGAAGGGGAGAAGAACAATAAGAAGAAAGGCACAGAAATGAAGACAAATGGGACAGATGATAGAATAACTGAATCGGGATGCTGATTAAAACTCTAAAAGTTTGAGAGGAGATACCAGTTTCAAATGCTTAAGTCATCTTGAAACAAGGAAACTGAAAGAGACAGCAGTCAAGTAAACACTGGCAAATTCTAATAATTTACATTATTGTAAAAAAAAAAGAGAAAGAGATCTTTTAGGCTGAAGAACCTTAGAACATCATCAAATTTACTTGGGGATAGATACCGGAGGAAAGATGGAAGTGTGTTCAAAGGAACTACAAATCAGATACAAATAAAGACAAATTTTGAAGTGGAAAAAGCATTTCATGACACAATTAATGCTAAGTTTTTGATTAAAATGGCATTTGTAATGATACATATTTAAGTCAGGTGGTCTTTGCCAAGCTACTTTTGTAATAATGGTGGAAGGCTACCGTACAAGTCCATGACCTACCTCAGTTCTACACAACATAATAAAAAAGTTTCTGGTAACTCGTATTCATTGAATTTCCTGTTACATAAGGTTTTTTGTTTAGCTGGGTTTTTATTTACTTGAAACTTAATCTTAAAAAAAAAAAAAGTCATGCCAAACATTATATAAAAGAATTCAAAAACTAAAGAGTCTAGTTCCATTAATTGCTTTGATTTTCCTTGCTAAAAATATTATGAGGGAATATTACATCTAATCTTTATATTTTGTTCTCATATTCACTACAGTACAAACCTTTTCCTCTTTAAAAGAAAATTATGTCAGCAAAGTTTTGATTAGAATGATTCGGAGGTAAAGGATCCTATTATGCATTCCTTCTTTCAAATACACACTGAAAAGCTACTTTCTGAAAAAATGTCTTTCTGAAATTCTGAGGAATCTGATGGAGTTCTGAGGAATCTGACGGAATTCTGAGGAAGCTGACAGATATCACATCAAATATACATTTCTTCTCTCACCATCTCATTCCAAAATAATAATTTGGGAAAATAAAAAACCTGTTTCAGCATTACTGAGTTCAAACAGATGCAGATTCTCCACTAAGGAACTTTTCGTTCCTTTCCTTGGTATGAGCTGTACGTTAGTGAAATTTAATGTAATATGCTATTTTAAAAATCGTTTATTTCCAAATGAGCAATTGCAAAAAAACAAAACAACAAAACAAAAAACCCCCAAAACAAACAAACAAACAAAAAAAAGCTACCAAAACCCCCCGAAAATACAAGTGTGCAGAAATATTTGAAAGCTCTTATAAATTGCTGGATGTACATCATGCTTCACCCACTACAAATCTTGGCCACAGAAATGGAAAGCATTAGCAAAACATTAAAACAAAGCTGGAAACTGCTGATTATCAGCTTGCCACTGTCTTCAGATTTAATGCAGTACTTGGCTCAAAAAGTCCTTTAAAAATCTCCAATATAAGTGAAAATATTTACAAAATAGAATGTCTCTCACTTAATGTCTATTGGGCAATAGTCTTAAAACTCCACAGACACTTGTAAATCTGTCAAAAGAATCATGGCCCATAAACAAACTTTCATGTAAAGAGCATTTCAGTGCCAATCAGACACAATTTGGAATTTTTTTAAGCACCATTTTTAAAGCAAATGCAAAACTAGAAATAATTTAAAGTTGATAACAGTAAATTACTAACTATTTACTCACCAGAATGCACCAGTAGCTTTTACAGGAATCAGCCTGACAGCAAAACCAAGTATCAACACCATGAATTCTTATAAACCTGTCACTGACACTATCCCTGTGAGTTATGCCCCTGTGAAAGCTGCTACACCTCCCCTGCTCCTGTCTGTTCAGAGTCTGGCAGGTTATTCTGCCAAACTTGTTCTTTTATTTTGTAATAATGCAGGCGTATCTTTGACAGAAGGGTTACTATTTGATAATTCTTTTTTAGAACTCATACCTCTTCTGTTTCAAAGAACATTTGAAACCATACTGCAAATGAATTCAACGTAGCGCTAAATAACCCCAAATTCCTGTATGAGAGAATTCACATTTTTTACAGTGCAGAAACCAGTTACACTACTTGGATCTATACACCCAAATAAAAACCTAATAAACCTCAGATAAAATGCATAAATTTATATTATTCAGCAAGTGCTATATAATTTTCTCATTATTTAGTTCCTTTGGTTTTGCTTTATTAGATTTTCTTGCTTGAAAACAACTTTGCAAGCTAAACAAATAGTTACAGGAGATGCATGTTTACCTGGTGGACGCTGCTGCAGGAGCTGGTTATATTCTCTTGTTATTACATGCACTTAGGTACCTACTTACTGGAGCTGTTCACATGATATTGTTAGTTTAATACATTTTTGCACTATCTACGGCTTCTGCACTTATTTATAAACTTGCAGGTAAAGCTTTTCAGATAGAATTTTAAATAGTACACAGAAGGGATAAGATTCATCTTGATTCCTTGAGAGCATGATAAGAATTTTAAAAACTTTCAACTGCAAGAGGTTATGCTGCTAGTGACTCAGAAAAGTTTCAGAGATGGTATTTTATGTGCCCTTTTGGACACATATTCATAATCAGTACACGTGTCGATAATAGTAATGCACAAATGCTCAAGCACTAACACCAAAGGCAGAGCTGGAGGACTAACGCAGAAGCCTTTGAGCAAAGCGGAGATAGAAATACTGTGAAGCGGGGTGGAAGGTTTTCTGAGACAAAACTATCTGAGAAAAATGTAAAAGGGCATCAAGATTGTGGCAGCTATCTATTCTCAAGAATAGTTTTTTATTGTCTTAAAGAAAGGCCAATAATTTAATGCAAAAAAGTGTTAGCACACATAAAACTAAATACAGCCTTCTAACCTATTAATTGCTTGTATAGCTACTGTTCTGTGAAGATATTTTCAGCTAACTTAGAAGAAGCAATGTGCTTCTATATACAATTATTTTCTTCACATGTTAGTAACTCGTTTTTCTCAAGAAAATAATTTCAGAGGATAGAAGATAATAAGTAAAAAGTCCAATCTTTGTCTGAAACACATTTCCATGTGATACACAGACACGACCATCTGTTTAGGTGCTCTGTCATGTATAAATGAGACTGAAATAATGAGACTGTTCAGTGATACGTCCTAAGATGTGGGAAGTGAAATAACTGAATCGGTGTCATACAAAACACTGTAAAGTTTACCTGTTCTGAAGCCAGGACTCAGACATCTTGACAATTCTCACAAGTTTGATCAGATATTCTAGCTTTGACTTTTCAGGGGGCTTTGTTTGTTTATTTTAACAGCATTTTTAACTTTTAAGAGTTGGTGATAGCATACACAGAACTTTCAGGCCTGCATTAGTTTCAGCTAACCTAAAAGAAAAGCTTTTAGCTCCTTGTTTGGCAAAAGAGCATCAACATTTCATACAAATAATTTAAAAACCTTTCTGTTAAAATTGTTTCCCAAGAATATATTTAGTAAAATGAACAAAGATTGCAAGCAGAACTAAATATTTTTCACACCATAGCAACATATCTGAGCCTCTGGTTAACGTATTCCTTCTGAAATGGTAGTTTACATTCAGCGCACCCTTCAGCAGAGAAGCACAGTGCAAGGGACTGAACAGCACATACAAATGATTATAATGACTAAAGCCTCATAATTTTCCAGTCAAGTCTTTGTAAGATGCCTTTAAGTGATTCCAGCACACATGATTAGTAGAAAATTTTTGTTAAGTGTCAAGATGCAAACATACAGAACTGCACACATCATTATGATCTGTCAAGAGTAGAGAACTGCGAGCTAGCAGAATCTGCTGAGAAACTGGAACATTTCCTTTCTCTCTGAAAAGTACAAAAAAAAAGAGTTTTTTAAAACTGAAGAGTCTTGCCTGGGTAATTGAGAGGGAGACAACATTATAAAGAAGCAAGAATAGTATTTTTATCAGATGAGCTAATATTTTTACAGTCCTAAGAAAAAAAAATGACCTTTCAAACACTCCAATATTTTATCATGTAGCATAGTGAATAAGGGATCAGATAGAGAAGAACTGGGCAATGGCTGAAACAGTTTATGAACTGAAACTGTAGAAGCTGGAGAAGTGTTCTCCTATTTTCCTCTCTACTGCTGGATCTCTGATTTTATGTGCAAGACAGATTGTAAAGTTTGACCTAATTAATTCTTCTACCCAGTTGGTAGAAGTTTGGTTCAGCTGGAGCACTCATTTAAAATCATGTAAATTCATAAACTACCTGCAATATTAGAAAGAACACCTCTCAAAATGCTAATAAGCCCCACTATTGCTAATTTGTATCCCACTGTCTGAACTAATGCACTTTCAATCTTTGATACATGGCTGTCTTCATTCTAGCAGAAATCTGTCTTGTCTTTTACTGCATACTTCCACAAAGAGGAAAAGCTGATGAGGTCCATAAATAAAAAGTCACCATTCCTCCCAACACTAGTATTTAACACTCTCCAAACTACATAATTCATTATCCATCACACAGATTGATAGGGACACTGTTCCTCCTGTTCCCAGATGTACACTACCTGCTCCCAGATGTATCCTTCATAGTTATGTAACTAATGCTTAACATACACACACATATTTATTTATTTAAAAGGGCACACAGGAAAGTGCACAGAAAATCATTAACTGTGGTATTTCCAAGATTCATTTTAGAATCTTAACATTTGCAGACCGATTTTTAACAAGAAATTTCCGAGAATTCTTCAGCCAAAGAAAAAAAAAGTAAAAGAAAAAATTAACTGCATGCCATTGTTTAACCAACTGAAAGCTTTCTCCCTGTGCCTTGTGGACACATGCAGACATCTGCTTTCAGGGAACAAACGCTCCTAAAACATCATTGCTTTGCTCCTCTATTATATATCTGAATGTTACTTAAACCATTCCATACTATCCTTTTTATCACAAACTAGTAAGTCTAATAAAATTTTAACAAATGATCCACTTAGAAAGAAATTCTACTAAATGTATTCATATATGATCATTACTAGTGGAACATTGTCAAAAAGTTAGTTTTATTGTAAAACAGAATCGAATACACATACAGATAACGCATTTTTAATGCCTGTGTCAGATCTTTCTAAATCAAAACAAACAAATACATCTTATCCTGCTGAGGCAAGAGACTATTCAAAAAGTGGTCAGAAAACTCTGAGAAAGAAAAGGGGGTCAACTCTTGCAAACAGAATAACTTCCCCTGTATGAAGCCATCCTTTGCTCTTTCCCTTACACCATTTTGCATTGCCTCAAAATAGATAAATATTGGACTGTGCAAAAACAGTGAAATCACATAGAAATAACATGCTTCTTTTATGCTATTACCTAAAGAAGTAAAACATGAATCTATTTGGCTCTTTATGTTCCACCAGCCAGTTCAAATTTCTACTTGCTTGCACTTCCATAATTTGAAGGAACATATAACTAACATGAAGAAAATTAAAGTAAGTAGGTCCTGTAAATTATCATACAACTTCTCTGCTCCTGCTGGGAAGAGTTTTTGACATGCATGTTAGTCAACACATTTAAGCCCCTCTGTAAAATGGACTTAAAACATTTAAGTTAGACTAAGGCTTCAATTGATTGAAAATATTTTAGAAGAGCGCATCTGATACTTTTTTTGAACACTATCCTCCTGTAGTGAATAAGCAATCATATTTTAATAAGCAATAGCTATTGTTCTTAATGTTATTACTAAATATTACAAATTACTTAGAACGTTAATATTCAAACCTCATATAATACTTAGAATTTTCATTTTGTGATTCAGTAACCTTACTGTCTATCAAGCAAATCAACACTGTAATCCTTGCACTATCAATTATTACTGTATCATGATTATACTAAAACTTGAGTTCACAGTACAGACTTTACCTAAGGTTGTATTATGTATGAAGTGAATATATAATTCCACCTGAATAAATGTTAACACATCAAATTAATTTCTCCACCTGTGCATCCATAGAAGTCCAACAAAAGCTGAAATTGTCTCAATCTATTAATTGAAGATGTCAATTAATTTCTAGAACAAAACCAGTTTATAGTTAATTAGGAGACATTTTGCTGCAAAACCCTTTCACTCAGTATGAGGACTCGGAGGGAAAAAACACATTTAAGAATTTTAAGTTAACTTCTTGGGAATAATGTTGATTAAACTTTTCTGCCTTTGTATGTTTGCTTATTGATGAATATATTCCCTTATAATCCTTGATAAATCCAGATTTTTTTCAGGACTTTAAATTTGGAAAATCAGAGTTTTAGTCTGCATGAGCTGGTTATTTTTTCTTTTTGCAGCTTCCTCCCTGATTCTTCACAATAACAGTTGCTGAAAGCATTAAGAATGACTCACCCTTTTCAACTTCCATCCATTTCTTATTTCTAAATTCTCTTCCATGCTTTGCAACAGAATGGGATACATAGCTACCTGAAGAGGCACTGAATGAGAGCAGTGTAGATGCAATAGTTTAGTCTGGTCTAATCAGCCATGCTAAGAGACAGTGTTAAGAGAGAGACCTGACTGGCATGGTGTTTGCCAGTCACATCCAGTCCACTGCAGCTGTTTCTACAAACAAGAATGTATCTTATTTATATATGAATACATATATATACACATTCATATCTGAAAAGGACTATTTATACTGTCACACCATTTAGGAATGGAAATTAAATGAAGCACTTGAAGATGAGGCAGGGGAAGCCAGGTGTGGGAAGCCAGGTATGCTCAGCCCAGTCTAGAGAAAGCGGGCTGGGAATCCAGATTTTCACTTCAACTACCTAATTAATAACTACAGAGAAGACAGAGCCAGATTTTTTCAGAAATGTACATCTAAAGAAAATGGAGCCCTAGTCACAAGCAGCAGCACAGGAAATTCTCGCACGGGATAAAGAAAAATATTCCAGACAGTGATTAAGCACTGGAACAGGTGCCCAGAGAGTTGTTAAGATTTCCATCCCTAGATTCAAAACTGAGCTGACTATGGTCCTATGCAGCCTGATCTAAATATGAAGTTACTCCTGCTCAAAGGCTCTGGATCACAGGACCTCCAGAGATACATTCCAACCCACCAACACGCACTACTCTATGATTTTAAGATACTTTTAAAGCTTTCATATAAAAAACAGTACGAGAATGGTCAACACAACATTGCAATTCCTTGACTTTTCATGCATAGATTTACTTACTTCCCTTTTACTCTTTTCATAAAGATTATGCAATTTTACAAAATGGGGCAGTCATAAACTCAAGTTCTGTTGAAGGTCTCCTATTTAAATGGGGAAAAGTTGGGGGTTACATACTTATGCAAGATACAGATCTGTCAACAACTAGATTAAGAGGTGCCCAATATGAAACCATGTCTTCTGTCTCCAACTGACTATTGTATAGCAGATCCCTAAAATCTTTTTTTTAGGATTATTTCCTTTCTGTCATTCATTTGTGTGCAAACATCTACATATATACTCACACACAGTTAAGTTCATAGAATTTTAAAGAATATATACAGCAAGGAAAAAAATATTAGTACAAAAATTGTAACCAATATTTCTATTGGTGGCCATGAAAGGAGGGAAAGTAAAGGATATGTGGATTTTCAATGGAATCAGAATGGAACAATCTCATAGAAAATTTAACTAATTATGAGAAACAGAAGTGTGACTCTTGAAAACAATTACAGTGGACCTACCTTGGTTTCCATTTTTAACTATTCAATAAATCTCTTTGCTCTTTCATTTGTTAAGGTCAAGAATACAAAAAGGTTATAATGAACATCATAGCAAATTATATGAGGCATCTAACACTGCTTTCTTTTGAGTAACAGAGCAGCATAAAATTTTAAAATTTTTATTTACTGTATTGCAAAGAAGAGGAATGAGTATGACAGATGGAGTCAATCTACAGAGCAACTAATTTTGATTTAATTAATATTGTTCAACTTTGGACATGGATTAATAAAAGAATTCATGGTAAAACTTATACTAGTCTATGAAATTTTGGTAAAATGGCTTTCTTTCTGAAGATCTTACGAGTACACATTTCAAACATTCTGTGCTTATTCCAGAAGAATACCAATTTCAAGACTACCATGTGGCATTGTCCAGATCTGTGCTTATTCCAGAAGAATACCAATTTCAAGACTACCACGTGGCATTGTCCAGATTAGAAGGTAAATCATGTTTGGTTACAGGGAAAGGAAAACGTGGAAATCATTCATTCCCTAGACAAGGAATAAGATGTCTTACAATCTTTAGCAAAGCAAAACCTTTTCTTCCCATAACTATAAAGATTAACTGGAAAGCTAGCACGTGTCAAATGAATAAATGGATCTGCTTATGATACTGTGCAATATTTAAAAACATTGGAAACACACCAGCAGACCTGGAGTGAAAACCTAGGTTTACAGAAATCTTTTTCTAATGGGACATTAGAGTGGAACCAGATTTCGCTCTAAAATTTTAATCTCACCATTTAATACCCACTTCTTTCCCCTCAGAAGTCTATGTTAAACACATATTTTTGTTTCTCATTCTTTTTACCCTAAAATGCTCATGATTAAAAAGTTTTTCTGGAATATGTTTTAAAAACCTGTGGGATTAAGGTTCTCCAAAATGTTTTTTTGAATTCTTGAGTCTAACTTCAGTCTTATCCCTTAAGAGTAAAATTAGTCTGTACCTTTAAAGTCTAATCTGAAAGATTTTAAAATAGCAGATTGTATGGAACTCAATCTGTTTATCTGAAAAGGATGAAAGGGTTTGTGCTCCATCTAGATTTGAACTTTCGGTTCCACAGTGTCTAGGTATTTCAAACCAGAGGTTTATACCATTAAGACATGCCACTCATGATAACTCCATCTTTCCTATGTTAGTATCCATGTTAGAAACAAAAATGAATACCTTGATAAACTAGTCTAATGTATTTTTAAATACTAAATGAAAACTACTATGAAAAGTAACCATCAAAATTGCCATTTCAGTTGCAAGAAGTGATACATTTCTTTTATTTTTTTAAAATTATTCCTTACAAATCTCAGAAAAGGTAAGTCACTTACAGGATCATTAGTTCATTCCCTAATGACACACAAAACCTCTCTTTCATTTATTACCTTTATCTCATCCCACTTCCAAGGCAATCTGCTTGAGACTACTTCAGCCAACAAACTGTGAAATAAATCCAGTGTACCCTATAACACAGGCAGCCTCAGCTAATATTGTTCAAATTATTTACATCTGAAGGGCCGCGCCTGTCTGGATAGCTGGGCCCGACGCTTCTCTGGACTTGGTTTGTGCTACTCACATCTGTTTCAGCTTTAGACTTTCACTGGTATTCTGCCAGCAGCCACAACTTTTTAATGGCTACAATAAACTACAGAGACTCATCAAATCTTTGTTGTACGTGTTAAAATTATAACCCCTTCAATTAAAATTTTGATTTAAAAATTAACTAGAGCATTAACCCACGAAAAAAAATTTGAAAGGGAATCTTTGAAAGAGATAAATTCTTATATAAGTGATTGTTTCTTTGTTTAAATGTAAGGGAAATAATCACAAGAATGCTTGTTAGAATCTGTTGCATATTTCTAAGTGATAAAATACCAACATCTGAAAACATTTCCACGACATTTTGGTTTCAAATCTTTGCTGTCATTAACTTTATATATTAATTGCTTTGGCTGCATTTAACATACACCTTTACAAAGAATTACAAAACCAACCTCAACATAACAATTTTTCTAGATTTGCTATAAATACCTACAAAAAATTTGGTTTAGAAAACAGAAAGCAGTGATTACAAGAAAGCTGCAGTTTTTATTTTAAGAGCTAAAGAGTTCAGCTTTTCCTACTCGCTGTCTGTGTCTTTGCAAAGTAGAACAAATATGATGTGAATGTCACAGCCTCAATGCAGATTGTGCACGACTATGATGTATGACAGCAGGACTACATGCTGAAAAAGTACAAGATCAAACACAGATCATGTTTCTGCAAAAACTAGCCCAAAAGAGGGCAGGCCAAGGGGCTTACAGGGCCAAGCGATGAGAGGAGATAGAGCACTCACTTATGCCCTGGTCGAACAAACAACAACTGATACTTTCCTATCACTATTAACCTTTGAAATTATCCTAGAGGATGGCAGTGACCTAATCCAGCCATTTCTAGCTGTAAGGATAAACTATTTTGTAACAGTTTTCAGCATCTTACAGTGAAAAAATTTGAAAACAATCATCTTGTTTAACTCTGATTATAAAAGGACTCTTCCATCCTGGTGCAACGATGTATATCTAAATGTAAAAGTTTTTACAGGATTTTATGCAGATTTTCTTCCTAAACTCCATCTTCCACACAGAACTGCCTTTGTACTTAGTAAAGTACAAACTTTTCTGTAACTTTTCTATATAAGAAAAAGGCTTAAAATATTCAGTCATCATTTGCTGAATTTATTTTAGAAAGTTGTATGTAGCACAAAATAAAAAGGAAACTGCTTGGTATACTTATGAGAACAACCCTTCCTACTTTATTTCCACTCAGTACCTTGATTGATAGATGAGTTGGGTTTCTGAGCCCCTCTTTATAATAAACATTTTTAAATGTTTATTTTATGTCCCAGGGTGAAAATATTTTGAACTGGAGCTTTCCATTTCCCTTTGCTCTGCCTTGGCAAGCTGTGTTTTACTTCTCCATTAATAGTATTCCACTCTTTCTTGTAGCTTTTAAATTGTTGTTATACAAGTACTGAAGAAACTATTTATGTTATGGAGCTAACAGATATCTACAGTTAAACACATAGTTCTGGAGAAGCCAGAGGAAAATTCACACATAACTAAAGAAATATTCAGAGAGATTTCTTTAGGGGCCTTTCGATTGTAAAGGGAAATCTACTTTTCAGGATCTCCACTTTCATTTTTATTAAGTCACGAGTCAAATTTTTTTCTTTCTAATTTATGTGAGTAATTTGTACCACAGTGTAAAAACTCTAAATGAATCAACACTATAAACCTAATTAGCAATAAGAAAACCTCATAAAGATCACATTCTAAATGGCACTTTGTTGTTAGCAGAACAAATGTGGAAGTTCCCAGTTACCTTCTAGATCTCTCTTCAGTTTCCTTAAGTCTTTTATTAGGTCTTCAAATTTAACTTGGGAGGCCTGGAAAAAATCCTGTGGTTCTGGTAAAGGGAAAATACTCTTGTCTGTTCCTGCTTCCTAAATAAACAAACAAACAAACAAACATGCCACTATGAAAATTGAATGCATTTCCAGTGAAATTTATTGGTTTTTTTAAAATTCTCATCTATGAAACAGTGTCATAAAATTACAAAAATAACATATTTTAAATCATTCTTGCTAAAACAACATTTATCTCATTCAAGATTTCATACTCACCATTCTGCGTATTGAAACTTCCTTTTAGATGTTGCAAAGCAAACTATGCTCAATTTAAACTTTGAAACAACATTAAACTTATGACATTTCAGTTAATTTTATGTCAATAAAGGTTTAGATAAGGGATTATAAGTTTCTTAAAAAAACATTACAGGAATGCCCATTTTAATGCAAGAAGTGATGTTATGCCAAAAGTTTGTGGTTTCACTCTCTCACAATTCGTTAAAAATACACACAATTTATAAGCATAAATTGAAAACCCTATCAACATATTTCCTGAAGCAGTACACAGATAAAAATACACAGTTGAAGGCTTATGAGGCTAAATAAATCACAGGCGTTAAAATCTGTATGGAACTCCGAAGTATATACCTTATTTTTAGTACAGTAAGAAAAAAGAATCAAAAGTTAAACAAATAAACAAACAAAACCAACAGAAACCTCCCCCCCCCCCAAACACAACGAAACAAAACAACAGCAAAAAAAAACCCCAACAACCAACGAAAAACTTTTTCAAAGCAATATCTCCGGTGGAATTTTAACAAGTAAAATATGTATAAATGGTATTAATACGACATTGCTGTGCATAAGCATATGCTACTGAGTTTAAAATATGCAAATACCTGCATGGATTTCAGTCTGCAATAAAGGAAAACTCAGGTTAGAGAACTAACTGTTTTGTGAATGGGGAAAAAGTAATTTTTTTATTATTATAAAGATTTGAACATTTTGCTGGACAAAGTGCAATGGATGACAATTACACTGTGTTTACTTCCTCCCAAGGAAGATGTACTGTTTCATTTTACAAAATTCCCTGAAGTAAAATTACAGTATAGTGGAAAGTTTGCAGAAATATTTAAATAAATTAATTAGAAAGCAAAAAAATCCCCCCAAAATCCCCAAACCAACAAAACCAACAACAGAAAACACAAGAATATAGAAAGAGAAACAAACAAACCCATAAACCCTAAAGAAACGGAACTGATACAGATCTATATATCTCAGGACTACTAACTCATCAATTCAACAATCTTATGTAATAATTTTAAAAAAAGGAAGATAAAAATAAGCAATCACATTCTTAAAATCAATTAATAGAGACATTTTCATTTAAAATACAATAGCTCAAATTTTTCACTCAGTAAGTTTGGCTATTGCCAATACCAAAAAAATATATATTTACTATATGAATGTATGTAATATGTATAAATGCATATATGGAGGAGTATCATATACAACAGAATGTAACTTGCTCAAAGGAGCAGCCACACTTCTTCCTACATTTCAACCTGTAACTTCATCCTCATCCGCTGACTCACGTATCTTAAAATACCAACCTTGCATTTTGTTCTGAGAGAAATCACACTTCTGCCTTCCAATATAATGACACCAGAACAAATTTTACAATGTTACAGCAACCCAGACGTAATAAGACAGGGCTGGAGTGACCACCTGTCCAGTCTGCAATGGTCACACCTAATTGCCTGCAGTGGTTCACTCAACAACCAATGTAAAATTTTCCAAAGTCATATCTTAAAACTTATAGCAAATTTCATGCCTACTGAGGTACACAACAATGGTAAGAAAGCAAAATAAATGGATTTTATTTTCCCATCAGAGGTACTATGCTCAGATTTCAAAAAAGCTACAAACCCTTTTACCATCTCTTAAAGAAACCCACTTTTGGAGAGGCTGATGGAGCAAATCAATCCTTTACCTTATCACAATGGCGTAGGTAATATATGACGACATAATCCACAAGATTAATTCCATTATCCTAGGAAAAATTAAAAATGTCTGATTAACGCTAATTCAAGTGAGTGAAAATGTACTGTATTTCAAATTAAATAAATTATTATTCTTTATTGGTGTGAGAAATAGGATTTACAGTATTTTTTAGTCTTAGCATTACTGACCAAAAAAAATTGATCTTTTACAACATCAGCTTCATCATACCATTGCTATGAATCTCGAGTTTCTTTTGGTTTTAAATACCAGGCAAAAATACATGCAGAGAATACATGGGAGAAGCTGTCCCCACATTTTATTTAATAATAGAAAGACGTAATGAATAATAATAACTCAAATTATTCAGTAACATTAGCCTTAAACACAGTATCAACTAAATACTAGAGTCACCTCAGATACATTAAGGTGAACAGAATTTCTGGATTCCTGTAGTCTCAATCCTCTATAAGGAAGATCTGATAAAGGCATTGATACTTTACATATTTTATTCAAAATATGAAATCAGACAGCATGCAACTAAGAAGTGTATTTCATGTCCTGTTACCATATAAATATGAATTTTAATTTTCACTTTATGGAATCACCATTTCCATGCTTCTGCACACAATTGTATATAATATTTTATTTTGTTTCATGTCATTGAGTCAGCATGGGCCAGATGGACTAAGGAAGAGTTATACATTATATTCAGCAATATGAAAGAATCATGATATAGGGAATTATATCTGGAATGTCTTTGAAGTTTTTTGGATGTGTTTTCATATTTTATATTGACAGGTATCAGGACAAACATTTGTATGTGAACAATGTCTGACTTCCTGTACAGAGCTGCATTGTCTATATGAGAGCCTGCAGCACATTATATTTTATTAGTATCATATACCAGCAAAATTCTTAACCAAGTAAGTCACTGCTGTCATGCAGAAAAAGCCACCCTCCATGTATAAGACTTTTAGAAGCCATTACTAGCAGGTCAAAAAATCTCTATAAAATGTAACTTTCTAAAGCTCATGTGACAATAAATGATTTTTATGTGAAATAAGAGATATTTTGCATTGGCTTTTTACCTTAGCTCATGGAATTCAGCTTACTTAGATGAGCTTGCTGGCAATTCACAAGAAGGGAGTAATGGGAAACGGGAAAAATACCTTAATATTCAAATGTACAAGACTCTGCATTCTTCTCCTTTGCAAATATAGTCTACCAATTATCTCTGAGGTTTCATGTTTGCCTGTAACAACTGGACCTTTTGAGTTTTTACACATTTTGGAGACTAATCTAAACTAATAGCATATTTATTCTGGCTACCAGGAAACTGTAAATAATGTAATTTTTCACCTTATTTTGCTATGGAACAAGTCTTATGCTGTTATACTTTGAATCAATCACTACTTTCAATAATGCATGATTTTGAATCATGCTTGCTCAATTCAGCCACATAGGAAAGTCCCAGAGATTATTAAATGCTATGAAGTTTATAGCAAGATGGAAGACAGACTAAACCTAGTACTTCTACTGAGAAAAGTTAGGCAAAGCTGAGTTTTACATTTTTCTTCAAGGTGGCTAGCCATCCAACAAACACCTGAGTATTGGGAAACTTAGCCTGGTACTAGTTAAGCTGCTGTTTGCACTGTGTTCTGTCCATGCAGTAGGACTGGGAAAAAAGCGGTCACATGGAACAGTTGAACAGTGAAGAAAAAAGTAAGAATTAGAAACACAGAATCATTTAGGTTGGAAAATACCTTTAAGATCATTGAATCCAACTGTAAATCCAGCACTGCAAAGTCCATCACTAAACTACATTTCTGAGTGCCACCTCCAGGGACGTTGATTCCACCGTATCTCTGGGCAGCCTGCTCCAATGCCTCATAACCCTTTCAGTGAAGAATTTTTTCCTAATACCCAAGCTAAACTTCCCTTGAAACAACTTGAGGCTGTTTCCTCTCATCCTATGGCTTTTTACTTGGGAGAAGACACCAACCCCCACCTGGTTATAGCCTCCTTTCAGGCAGTTGTAGAAAGTGATAAGGTTTGCCCTGAGCCTCTTTTCTCCAAGCTAAAGTACCCCAGCTCCCTCAGCTGCTCCTCATAAGACTTGTGCTCTAGACTCTTTACCAGTTTTGGACTTGCTCCAGCACCTCAATGTCTTTAGGAGACCAAAATGTCAAATCCTTTGGAAAAAGCTTTCATTAAAACAGTTGCTCACTGAACAATTCATTTAGCATGTTTCTACATTCTGTTAATGAAGATATACACAAGTAAAACAAAATGTCCCATAGATATACTGCTTTTCAGACACTGACTGTCTCACAAATGCATTCTTGCATACATGAAGCATAATGGGGAACAAGAGCTTAAAATTTGCATCTCTTGTAGTCAAGAAAGCACTTCATGTAAGAAAAATGGAAGAGCGTGAAATATTTCTTTTTCTCACACTCCAAGTCTATACTAAAATCAGCAGAAAATTATCTCCTACTCTTTTCTGCCTCCTATACCCAAGTGGTATAAACGTATATTTTGGCAAAGAATAACTTTGAGCAGCGTTTCCATTGCCTACATTACCTAACACCTCCTCCTCTGCCCTACTGAAATAAGAAACAAAGTAACCTCATCCCAGAAGGTGTCTAGCCTTTGAGCCTGACTTTGATCCTAGCATGACTAATCAAAAACCAGCTAGCACTTCTCAATTTTTGACAAAATAATTTACTGCCATCTATGAGCATTTTCTTGTGCACGCCACTCAAAACTCATGTCCTACATCCCTTTAACTGACAACCAGAAAAAAAGACCAAAAGTAACTTGTTGGGTGTGACATCTCTTTGATCTCCTATATATAATTTCTTACTGTATATGCTACACTGAACCATTACCAATATTTTGGTTTTAAATCTGATTTTTAAAACACTTTTATTTACAGAGAGCTACCTTCATTTAAGGGCATGAAAAAAGAATGGGGACATATACTGGAGAAGACTTAAGCAGTCTGTGCTCTCTCACTTCTTTCTACCCCACTGTTAAGTCACTGCTAATAAAAGCGACACACAGAAGTTCTCACATAAGGTAATTATCCAAGTAGTACTGAACAGGAGAAATCAGAGATTATGGAAACATACATGTGCAGGAGAACGAGGTGAAAAGCTCGGAGAAAAAAAGCATGAAAATTGTACAAAGTGCCTTGCTTTTCCAAGCAAGAATAGTAAGAAATAAAAGATTAACTTCTGACAGATGAAGGAACAAAAACAAATTATTTCAGAAAAATTATCTTTAACTAAACATTAGTACTTACCCTGCTTTTGACATCCTTTAGTTTGGGGAGTATTTCCAAACCAAATCCATCAGCTTGACCTCTGGTCCTATTTCCTCCGTTCATGTAATTTCCAAAGGCCAGAATCAAACCTAAAATTTCCTTTACACTTGTCATGCTCAGCAAAGCCTGGAAAATGAATACTGGTCTGTAAATTCTGTCAGCACAAAAACTCTAATTGCTAATATAAAATAGCTTTATTTTAATTTTATTTTTGCTGAAGTTTCTTTCTTGTCTGTTTTTACCTCGGTAGGTAAGGGAAGCTGAAGCTGCTACAATACTCAAAACTTTAAGAAAAACTTTTATTAGAATGTATCTCCCTAAGATAGTATATTTAATGTAATCCATATGAAGAAAATTATATGTCATCAAACACTATGTCAATGACAAAAACTCAGAAGACTTCAAAAATCTTACAGACAAGGAGGTGGTTTATCATGACTTTGCATAATGCACAGTCAAATGGAGAAGTGCTATTTTTGCTGCCACCAGGTTAGACTCTGTCATTCAGTCTGCTTCTCTCAGGTCTGAAAATTCCCATTCCTGGATCCATACTTAATCCACATATACAAGGCTAAGGACTAACTAATTACATGCCTCAGAACAGAAAACAGTTCTAGAAACACAGTATAGAACTAGTAAATTATTTTCAGTTACATATAAAGTTATTTATAAAGATTCTCAACCTGTCAGTTGAGAATCCGAGGTGACAGGCATAATTCTTAACTATGTAGTCCTCCTAGACACTGCATAAATCAGTTTCAGTCTGAACTTCTCATACTTCAACTGAAGGCAATACGACTTTCCCCATCTCATACAACACTGATTCCTCATCTATGCCTCCTTTGGAAAGGAAAAAACAAGTAACTATTCTCACTGCAAAGAAATCCAAAGGGGTAGAGCATGGGTACTTTGTGAAAGCAAAGCTTATCAAAAGCTAATCTTCAAATTAGGAAAAAAAAATTAACTACTTTTCTGGATGGGATGTTAGACCTGTGGTCCACTATTTAATTTTTCTCTTAATTTTTACATCATTCTACTTTGCACAATTTATTTGTTATAATTTAAAAAATCTTGTCCTTAGTCTTTCATTGTATAGAAATATCAGGTAGAGCTTTGTCACATGCTAAAAGTTCTGCTGTATCAGGGTTACCAAAAATTAATAGATGCCAAGGGAAAGTAATAAGCTAATGAACATGACAGACATCGATTGGCATCAACAGTGGTATGAAAAAAAGAAAGTTTGCAAGGCCCTGTACTAAGCTTATATTATATTTAATTTTTAGTTTATGAAGATTATCTATTACACTGCTTAATATACAAAGTAATAAAAATCTACCATTTAAATAAAAATAAATTTCTATGTACTCCGTGGGGCATCACACGCAATTCACCTTCCCTCTTCTCTCTTCCTTTTGTTCTTTTAAGCAGCTAAAAATTTATTACAGTTTTGTTTTCCTGAAAAGCCAGTAACCAGGATTAAGGTTCCTGACTTACAGTAAAAAAGCAGCATAAACACTTTAAAATATATTTAAGTTTCAATTTATCTTTCCTTAGGACTTACCTTGGAAACTCGAGTTATGATATCTACCTTCCGGTGCACTGATGTTATCCCTTCAGAGAAAACTGACTGGAAGATAATACATTGAGCTCGTTCTGCAAAGTTGGGGATTTGAGATAACTCATATAAAAATCTGTGGGGAAAAAAAGACTATTAATGCATCTTTATAATTCTTTTCTGTGGGGTACATAATGGACCAAAGCCTGCAGCATCATCAAATATACATGCAATCTTTCCTACTGTAAATCAAATCTGACAGAATTTGGAATTGTTATATTCTTTACACCAAGAATGCATTAAAAAAATCCTATAAATGTCAAGAAAAAGGCAAGACATTAATCATTATCGTATCAATCCATTAACTATCATAGCTGCACAGTAATAAACAGAAAAATCTCAAACCTAAATCTTTCATTGAAAATAAAAAAAAAGAACAACCTAGACAGGATTCCTGATCTACTAACTTATGCAGTTTTGTTTCCCTTAAAAACGTGCCCAGAAGTCAATAAATCCCTATAGGTTTATTTAATAATATAAAATGTCAGCCAAGAGATTTGTTCTGATTCTCAGCATCAATTTTCTTTTACTAATCAGCACCACACTTTCAGTCATATAGCAGCATGTTTTATGGAAATGCACCTAGCTGCATATTTAGTTCTAAAATACTTGCAGGGTTATCTGCCTTCAGTCACTGTTCAGCAAAGTTAACTAAGTCTTTATCTGCTCCATATCTGTCCTCACAGTACACATCCCTCATGACTCTATACTAGCTTTTTGTCTTTTAACTCTTCGGTAAAAAAAACCAAGAGGCATATTCAACAACTCATGTTCAGATCTTACAAAATGAAAGCATCCCAAAGGCATGAGTAATTCCTCCCTTTTCACTTCATTAATTTAAAATATAAGAACTTGGCTAATAATACAAGAGGCTTTAGCATTTCTTACAGTAACAATATATAATAACAATTAATTTGCTCTTCGGTATTGAGTTTAAGATTTCAGAGATACACAAGCTTTCTTGAAATCCAGAAGCAAACTGTCTTTTGCTCCAGTATCACTCTGGCATCATTCTTCTAATCTCCTGTCTGTAGATATCCTTAGATTCCCCTTAATACAATGCCACTAAGATTTTTCTACCTCACTGAATTATGGGAAATTCAGTATTCAATTTATTAGCTTGAATTCTTCTTAAATTTATTTTAATTATTAAAGCCAATACATCTGATTTTCCCAAATGATTTATTTTTCATAATAAATAATATCAGTATATTTATATCTGCTTTACACATTTCTCAAGCATGCTAGGGTTTGCTGAGTACCTAGTGACAAAAAAAATCAGCAGAATCCACCTGTGGCTTGTGTGAAATACTATGTTTTAATTGGAATACCATTTTTTTCTTTTCTTTCTTTTTCTTTCTTGCCTGATGAAAAAACTTACTGTGACAGAATGATCAGGGAGGCCCAGCTTGGCTCTTAGACTTAAGAAGTGGGAAAAAAGAAATGCCAAGCTGGTATTAATAAAAATGCTTCCTATTGGGAATGAATGGTATTGCCAGGAAAAAAAAAAAAAGAGGGTATTTTGCACTTTGTGTGAGAGAAACAAAGGAAAGAAAAACCAAACTGCTTCACTGAAGTTCTAGCGTACATACAATTAAAAAGTTTAAATTTAGAAAGTCAAATGACACATATTCTTGCCTGTCTGTGAAAAGAGAACTACTTCCAACATGGCTGATTATCAGAATACAACATAACTGTGCTGGGAGTTAAAAGACCATTAGCGTAAAAAGAATTATCTCCAGATTTTGGAAACCAAAGTATCCAAAGTAAATATCCAGACAGAAAACTCGTAACTGAATCTGTCACAAAAAGGAATCTTAGTGCCTACAAATGTAGCTACTAAACAAAAAGTCATAGCATGAAACTATGGATATCACAGATAAATCACCAGTTCAGTTGGACAAAACTTTAGGAGAGAAAAAAAGCATTTTTAATTCAGTCATTTTTGCAATTTTAGTCTGAGAAAAGTATGATTTCAACTTAAAGTAATGATGATGTGGTTGTGACATAGCTTTTGGATGGGTTTCTCATTACTACAATTCTGATGGCCTAAACTAAACATTAAAAATATGCTGTTCATCTCTGTGAGGTACATCAAAAACTGTAAATAAAAACTCCATTTACTTGAGAACTCTTCTACCCTACCACAATCTTAGAGTAAAGAACTTGAGAGAACTTGCAAGTCAGGCATATTGTTAGGGTGTTTGTGTAAGAGAACATTCTTGCAGAAGACAGACAAGGATGGCTGATTCTATGGAGGTTAACTAATTTTCAGATCACATTTATCCACATTTGAAGAATACAATTTAGAAAAAATTTTTTTGGGAAAAAGGTGTATCTAATCCTGCAAGCTTCTAAGTACAATAGCAGGATTTAAATTGAAGGCCCAGCAGAGCTGTCTTCAAAGAGAAGCAAGTGGCATTACTGGGACAGCAAATACAAATCACTCCGTACT
This sequence comes from Entomyzon cyanotis, assembly GCA_024500445.1. Classification (NCBI taxonomy): domain Eukaryota; kingdom Metazoa; phylum Chordata; class Aves; order Passeriformes; family Meliphagidae; genus Entomyzon; species Entomyzon cyanotis. Next base: position 31,017,530 of record JAKEPQ010001030.1, read on the forward strand.
TCCTGAATCAAACTATATTCAAATCAGTACCATATTTTGATACTATTTACTTTATCAGTACTCATTTCACAGTGGACATGACTACACAGAAAATACACTACAACTAAGACAGTCTCTTGGAAACTTGCTAAGGCACCTGTGCCCTGCTAGCAAAGCACCAAATTGTGGCCAACTGCATATAAATCTTTATCATGGTAATGAATATTAGCATTTTAATAACTATTATCATGAAGCATAATTTAGGGGTGTACTGTTATGTTGCTGTCATACTTATAGTTTGTGCCAAATTTAACATACCAGCAAGACAAATAAAAATCACATGTGCAGAAGAACATCAGTGATACCACCAAGGCTTTTTACTTGTCTGGTAATCCCAGCACATAAAAGTTTCTTTTAGACTTCAGTGAACTCGTATCAATGGTTTCACTGTATGAATGACTACTGTTATGTGCAACCATTTGATAAACGATTTCGTTTACAATTTTTGTTTTGATCTTCATTAAAAACAATACATGAGGCTTATGCCCCACAGCAAGTATTTTTAACCACACATAAAAACTCAGCACTTTTCTGTCTTTAACCTTTTGTGGAGCTAATAAGTATAGCTCCAGTTCCAACGGAAGGCTGACTTAGACAACTGATTTAGAGGCTGACTTAGACAACAAAGCCAGGGGCACATGATCTACTAAATTTTCAGAAAGCACATTATTTTGAAGGTCCAAGAAAATTTACAGAAGTGCATAAAGCAAATTGATTCCCCGTTAAACTAACTTTCTTAACCGGTGCAGTTTAACAATAGGGTAAAAATGGGATACTTAAGACTTGCAGAGACAGCACAGAGAGTAATAATTGATTAAAAAATAGCTTTTGTCTTTGATACTACTATTTCACTCTGAACCACCAGGCATAACTGCTTCATTGACAGTTCTTTACTTTTAATTATGGAACTGTGATAGTATAAATCCAACTTTGTACTTAATTAAGATAACCCTCTCCACTATAAGTTACATAAAAGACAACCTCATAACCCTAGAGCTCTTCAAGATTCGTATTCTTCAGAAGACAAAATGCATTCACATTTATTTAACTTGGACATACAGCAAACAGACTGCCAAAGAATCAAGTTCTGGAAAACATCAGCTAGTCTCACAATGTATCCTTATGCCCCAAGCCAAGGCAGTGAAAGCCATGGATCTGGGATGCAAAAATAAGCTAGTATATACACTTTACAGATATTTGTCTTAAGTCTTACTAAACAACAATAGCCTCTCTTAATCAAGAGTAAGGTAATAGCCTTATCTCCTAACACTAGCCTATTCCTTAGTGGACAGTCACAAATGAGTATTTAGCTGCCTCACGTAAGGAGGAAAAAAAATCTGCTCTTAGGCACTAAAATTTTAATGGGAAAAAAGGGGTATGAAAATATAATAATTCTGACATTAACCAATCATATACTCTCTCTGCTATTTCAGTTCTTCCTCCCCCTACCCTTTCTTACAACAGAGACAGCTGAAAAGATGAAACTAGACAAGATGGAAAAGGAAACAAGATGACAGAAAGGCCTCAGGACAGGAAGACAGGAAGAGGGTAAGAGTACAAAAAGGAAAAAGCAGTGAAGTAGCAGAGGACAAAAAACCCTGGTCCACCCAGAGGCCAAAATTTGAAATCAAATGTGTACACTAAAATAAAATTCACGATTAACATTCTGTTCATGAATTCCTGAGAACTCTTTCACGTTGTTCTAAGATGAATTACAACAGAAGAAGCAACACTTAAGTTTTCATCCTAACAGTTGTCACTAGCCACAGCAGTTGCAGGAGAGCAACTCTGGAATCAGTCTTGTAGGTCTTCAAGTCAACTTGACCAGAGTGTTCAATGTGTCTTTGCCACAGGACCAACCAAACCCCTCTGTTCATCAAGCTCTTTCAAACAACCAAAATCAATCTGGCCCTGCTTTATGAAACACCAATTAAGCCATAAATGCTCTAAGGGAAATATATACCTTTTACAAATGTGAGAATGGGAACAAAAATTCTTATTGATTCAAGGCTACATATTTTATCAGTTCGGATGGTAAAAGTTGATGTAGTAAAATCTGTGATGTCTGAAAAAAGTTTTGTGATAAAGGCAAATTTTCATACCTTGAAATACAGAAAGAAATTTTATAATTTTAAAAAAGGCTTATAATTACTTACCAAGAATTATCCATTAAAATTGCTTTCAACATATCATCAAAGGACTACATTATACAATGATAAAATAAATATATATAAAAAAAAAATCTTACTGTTCTGGTTTATCCAGAAGCTTCAGTTCCTCCTCTTTTGAAGTCTGATAATATTGCTTGATTCTCTCCAGTTCATCCTTTTGTGCTCTCTGAGTGAATTAATATATACTAATTAGTTACTAATTAATAAAAAACTAATAAATTACTACTTTACCTGTTTTCCTGCAAGCAGCAATTATGTTTTTTTACTGAGAAACATTTAGACTATGCAAAAGAGTGACGCTTAAAGACCTATCATAAATTCCTTCAGTGCCTTACGTGCCATTTACTACACACGCACATCCCCAAGAATCACACCGTGTGCCTGAGAGCATTGTCCAAACCCTTCTTGAGCTCTGTCAGGCTGACACCACTTCTCTGGAGAGCCTGTTCCAGTGCCAACCACCCTCTGGGTGAAGAACCTTTTCCTAATACCTAATCTAAATTTTTTGTCCAAAAGGATACTGTGAGGGACATCATCAACATCTTTACTGAAATCCAAAAAGATTACATCAACTGGCTTCCTTTGATCATAGAATCATAGAATATGCTGAATTGAAAGGGACCCACATCAGGATCATTGAGTCCAACTCCTGGCCCTGCACAGGATATCCCAAGCATCACACCATGTGCCTGAGAGCATTGTCCAAATGCTTCCAATCCACTGGGACCTCTCCAGATTCCCAAGAGCATTCAAAACTCAAGACATGCCTCACAATGAGATCAGCTAGTTCTTTGAATATTCTTGGATTAGTTCCACCAGGCTGCATAGACATATAGGGATCCAGCTGGAGCAGCAGATCCCACACAAGTCCAGGGTTGACTGGGAGTTAATCAATCTCACAGCTACGGGCATCCAGCTCAGGGCACTGGGAGCCCCTCAGCCCACCATCAGTGTTGAAAACAGAGGCAAAGAAAGCACTGAACATCTCTTCCTTGTCTATGTCCCTGTTTGTGAAGTGGCCATCCTCATCCTGTAACATGCTGATGTTATTTTTATACTGCCTTTTGCTATTAACATATTAAAAACCCATCATTTTACTGTCCCCCACAGTTCTGGCCAGCTTCAACTCCAACTGAGCTTTGGCTGCACAAATTTTCTCCTTGCAGTTGCAAGCAGCATCTCTGTATTCCTCCTATATTACCTGACCTTGCTTCCACTGGGCATACACCTTCTTTTTTTGCCTTAGTTCCAAACAAAGATCCCAGATCAGCCAAGCCAACCTTCTGCTTCATCCGCTTGAATTCTGACATCTAGTAATTGCCTGCTCCTCTGCCCTTCATGAGGTGATGTTTTAAAAATAATCAGCACTGGTGTGCCCCAGAACCTTCATAATAAGCATTTTCTCAGGGAACCTTACTCACTAGTTCCCTGAGCAGCCTAAAGTCTCTGTCTGAAATACTCTGGTCATTAACCACATTTTTATCCCATCTTTACTTACATTTTCATATAGAGCTTCCAGTGTTTCCAGATCTACTACGGAGTCATCAACACACAAAATAGCTGTATAGAATACAAACACAAATTAGACACTGGAAAACATAATTAGGGCTTCAATTCTTTTTCCTATTGTATTAATGTATTAAAGGGATCTAACCCAGGCAAAGGACATGCATGTATCCAGTTAATATTTTTTTTATTTTCAGCATTTTATTTTTGTTCTGACATCAGATTACAGGAATCCTTCAAGAACATGCTATAAACTCTGTCTCAGTAGAATAGAGTTCTACTTTTTCTCTGCAATATAGTCAGCAGTCAAAGATGTGACCAGTCAAGTACTCAGCTAATTGTGTTGCTGGCCAGGCAGGAGAGCATGAGCACAAATGATACCAGAGGATGAACAGCACAGATTTCATGTTAGTTTAGAAGGCTGGATATGAGGGAACTGAGAGGGTATTTAAATCTACCTGTGTGCATGGGGAATCAGGGAGATATGCTTTTCTAGGAGCTAATAATCTTGGTAAGTACACAAATAGACAAATTTTAAAGTTTGCAAGCTATAAATTTGCAAGCACAAAAGACTGTGCTACAGTTTTTAACGTATCTTCAAGAAGCTCACATCTAAGTTAGCTTTTTCCAATAGAAAACTACCCACACGACAATCTCCAGATAAATTCTTTTCAATATCACATAGAAACACATGAACTAGACTCTTCAGTGATTAATTATGCCTCATTACAAAAAATGAAAAGTCTAACAATGTTTCCTATCTTAGTTCCAAATATTACTACATTTGGAATATATGACATAGATGCTTCCAACATTTGCAAATCCCATTCCAATTTCAGCAACGTATTGGTACTCTTCTGAAAACTAAATGGGATTGCTTCATGGTGCTTTCTAATGCACTCTTAATGTTGTATTACAGTAAGCTAAGAGATGAACAGTGGAATGGAAGTAACTTCGGATGTTTAAATTTTCTGCAACCAGCTTTTCCTCAAGATTCATAATGGGACTGGGCACAATTTTTGTACTCATGACTTATTTTTAAATATTAGTGAGAACATTAATCCCAAAAGAATCAAGCACATAAGCAGTGACTTCTCATTAGTTACTATCTCATAATTTTTAATTTTAACAGTATTATATTTCTTCAAACAATCCTTGACTGCTTATGAATTTAGAGGATTTTAAAAGCTCTTGCTGCATTTGCAATCCATGTTTGAAAGAGGCAAGGCACACATCTTTAAATAATTATTTAAAAGTAATAAGCTTTCGCCTGCTCTACCACCTACCCCATGATTTTACATTGTGAAATTAACCAGCAGCCTAGTAAATTTTCTCTGTGGCAGGCTAATTAATTTTATTAAAAGGTCCAGTGACATTTAGAATGCTTTAAAATTCTGCCTGTCAATTATGATTCCCTCTGTTGACATTATACCTTAGAAGTGAAGAATTATACAGAAGACAGTATCAGTGAAAAAAGCAGTATCTCCAACCATTTTTGTCCTACTGGAAAGATTCAAAATAACCTGAAGACTGTAACCAAAGCAAAGCATGAACAACTGAGATTGACAAAAACTTCTGTTTAAAGCAAAATAATTAGGTTTTGAATTTATGAGATTATCTCTTATCTCCTCCAAGACAGTCACAAGTGTTGCACTACCTTCTGTATCATCCAAAAAAATTTCAGAAGAACCTAAGAGGTTGGAAAATCTCTTGGAAAATTTGTTTCACAGTCTCATATATTCAATTGTTAAGATTAATAATATACATACTGAGTTCAGAAACTTTCCCTTGTGGTTTAACTTTTATCTTATTTTAGCACATTCTGAAATCTGCTTACAAGGAGAAATTTATTTGTCCAGAGTTATCTAGTAAAAGCAACTTACTGGAGGCAATTCAAACTTGTACTAGAAATGCAAAGCATATAATTAATAGTAAAATTTTTATGTACTAAATTATGATGACAGGAAGTAGACATCATAATAGTTAGGTATCATCAAATCGATAAAAACCCACTTTAGTAAGAACCCTAAGAGTTATATACCTAGCTGAAATTTTTCGCCTGATACCTGTCACCAAAAAGGCCCCAGAATCACAAAGTGTTTTTTAATGCTCTATTATGTTATCCATGTTTCTGTGGTCAACATCAGATCTAAGAAATCAGCATTGTTTTGAAGTGACATGATGAAACAAAAAGTGTTTGTGATTAAACTAATGAAACACAATCTGCTAAACCACATTTTAAACAGAATTAATAATAATCAATTTTAAGAGACATTGATATGAGTTATTTTCTCTCTTGGAGAGAGCATGTGATTATATAAAAGTACCAAGAAAATAATTACTGATTTACTTGCTATACAACCTGTACCACTATTCCTGGCAATGTCCATGCAGACTACTGCAGTTAAAAATCTAGACATACAGCTGGACATCTTAGGATGTCAATGTATGTAAAGACACCTCCCCAGTAAGTCAGAAGTACTGCAAAAATCCACATAACCTCTTTTATTTCATCTTTATATATTTTAATATCTTAGCCATTTTTTTTATTCAAACTGATTGAACTAAGTGCCATGCATATTTGGAGCAGAAGACAAAAATGAAAACATGCAAATTTATGAAGACTGGCCCATTATTTTGAAAAGAAGCATTAATTTTGAAAAGCTGGAAGAAATCCCCAAATTCACAGGTGTCTTGTATTCTTCCTATTGTTAAAATATGGCATGTGCAATACATGCACAGTATGTTGTGTAAATTAGCTTAAATGGGGCAGCTTTAAAAACCCCATTACACTAGATCAAAGAAAGTAATTATTTTCATTTTTACCTAAGGAAACAAAAGCTTTTTAATTTTTCTATGAAAAATAAAGCCCACTTTTCTTCATATGTATAGTAACTTTATCAAAATTAATAAAAATCTTGATATGTTTTTCAAAATGCTCTTCCTGATACAGTGAATTTAACCATGATACTTCACTGCACTAAATCTCATTATATCAAGGCTTATATAAGTGTAAGTAATATAGGTGAAGTATCATAAATCTACAAAAGAGGCTCCAAAACAATTAATAGCTATTACAATATCAATCATCATTGGTGGTTTTTACTTTCATCTTGCTTTCTAGTTAGCAGTCTTCCTTACACTGTCAGTTCAGTTAGAATATTTCACCTACACCTCACAATATGTCAAAAGGAAGTAGACTCATGCTGTGAAAAGCTGGTAATTTTATTGGGTTCCTCTACCTTTAAAAAATCTGTTACTTGGCCAAGTCTGGTTTCTGAGATCCTTTTTTGCAGGGAAATTGAGGCAAACATTTTTATGTTGCCTATGGTGTCTGCTCACAAGAAGAAGAATTTATATACACAAGGATCATTAGTGCAGGGTTGCACCCATTAGGATATAATAACCGTCAGCTAGGACAAAAAACAGATCAGCATCATACATTCAAACTAACAGGCACACATAAAAATACTTGCCAGCTACATCTCACATACTAAGAGCATTGCTTTAAATATAAACTTATACCAAAGGTTTTTAACATACTAACTTCTAAAAATGAATCTAACAGATTCCCTGCTGCACAGATTTTTCACATACCATGATCAATTTAAAAATGTAAACCAAAGAGAAGCTGAGAATTTAAAGCATACTGTGTGAAGTCTACATACAACTTCAGAATTTAGAGCTTAAATATGAAAAATATACTTAACTCCTCTAAATCAGTTTAAATACCAACAGTCTTAATGCTGAATCTGATATACAGCCTCACTCCTACGAACCACCTTTGGTTAAATCAGGATTTAAGTCCTGCTGACAGAACTTACATATACTAACCAATATCCAACCATTTAATGAGACAATTAGAGTATGAAATATGAAATATTCACCTTAACTGCTCCCAAATGATAAAACAAAATTGTATCACTTAAATAAAAGGAACTTGCCAAAGCTACATTTACTTGACCTGGAAGCACTCAATTGTTTTATGTACTACACTCTGTTGAGTAAGGCTTGATTTCATGGGAGCATGCAGCCCATCACTGAGAAATTTTAACAAAATTGTGACTGACCTAGTCAATTAGACAATGACAATGACTGTTAAATACAAAGCCCTACTTGGCAAAACTGCCTCTAATATCCAAATCATTCTGGTTTACTTCTGACAAATTGATATGTTATTAGCTTATTTAAATGTTTTCTCCAGTATTAACTGCTGTGCAACACAAAAGAAATGTATGTAATAAAGAAGCACCATGGGCACAATGTAGACTTAGAAGACTAAAAAATCTCTAATCCTGGAAGAAGTCATGAACAAAAGACTCCTGCACTAATGTTAACCTACCCACATGCAATGGATGTCCAAAACAGATTCCTTAAAATGTATGTTGTGAATTGTCCAAAACAAGAGAAAAATATTTAATTTTAAATAAAATAATTTCCCAACCTGTGAGATGGGTATGCAGCTATGTTTATACTTCACGTACAGTATACATAATATATAGAATACATACATGTAATATTTTGGGTAGGTTGGAAGAGTCACACAACTTTGGAACAACAGTTTAGACACGTCATAAGGCATAACTTGCACTAAGACAATGCAAACCTATTTATATACCTTCTATGGCCTCTTATTAGAGGAAGACCACAGAGCAATCCCAGGACAATAAGAAAAGTAATACTGAATCAGAATGGTTATTAGACTGATTATCGGTCTGGTTGGGTTAATCTACATTTCACACACTTCCAATTATTTACTCCTATATGCTGACAATGGAGGGGAAATCACAAAGTTGAAGAAAACCAGTCAGACACTTCACTTTTAGCATTAGAAATGGTCTCGATGTTAAGGATCAATGGTAAGGTCTCCCCTCTGTCATACAGGACACATTCTGTCAGCATTGCATTGCTACGGCACAACTACTCTGGCTTTGGTAAATGTAGCGGCAAAGTCTGCAGCTGTTCTGCCTGGAGTAACACTGCACTTTACTGCCAAAAAGAGTACAATAATACCATATCTCAAAGATTTAGTCCCATGGGAAATATACCAGCAGACCATCTAGTTAATGGGTCCTGACAGAAATCAGGGATATTTGACAGTGAAGCATTTCCACCAATGTACAGAAGTAGAACTTCTGGCGCCCTACAATTTTAGTGGCAAAATGCAGGTACTGTGGACGGAGGAAGGGATTAGGGAGAATCACTCTTTTGAACATAGGCATCTACATTTTATCTACATCTCGTTTTCTGTAACTAGAAGTCTTTCATCTGGGCTGCCGAACAGCTTTGCCAGGTAACTCTTGAACAAGGATCTCAGTAGCTCATGGAAAGCCAGCACAGATGCATATGGCATACACTTATAGAAAAGAGTATTATTATGTGTTTTCCAGTGCACTGCTATTGCCAGCTACTACATTGGAACTGTCTCAGTGAGCAGAATGTTGCCCAGTAAAAAGCTGGAACAAGGGCCCACACAGCATTTTCACACACCGTTAAAATCAGCATTTCCCATTACAAACAAAACTGAAACACCTCATAGTGGAGTGAGTTGTAATATTTCAACAGGAAAGCCACACAAATAGTCCTGAGCCACAAGTTTGTCTCTCAAGTTGTAGTATTTCAGCTGAACAATGACAGGAAACGACAGAAATGGATTGATATGGAGATTACTTTTCTAAGTGTGTACTCTTACAGCTTACTTAACAAGTGGTCTTCACTATTCCTCATCTCTTCTTCATAAAGGTTTTTTAAAAATGCAGAGAAGCAGCCTTAAAAATAATCTCAAACCTATGCACAATTTGATTATTGCTATTTGTCTTTTCAATATACAGATCCTGTATAGCATACTGAGTCAGATAGATTTTATGCCTGCTTCTTCTGCTCAGGAAATGAGTAATATTAATACTGGTCTAATCAAAAACTTTATTACCCTCACCAGAACACCAGATTCACCAGTGTTCTTAGAACACTGAAGCACCTAGGATTTGTTCTGTTCCACTGAACAAAAAGCTAAGTATTAGGACAGGTGCAGCATGACAATGTCAACTTTCCCTCTGCATCATATAAGACCAACACTACCCAAAATAATTATTTAGTTTTACATTGTCTTCTCCTTGGACTGTACTCAGATGCAGCATGAATTTGAACTTATCTGCAAAGGATGAACTTGCTCTCTTAAACAAACGTGTGGGAGATCGCCCTCCTGAAGTGTGGTGGCTGGCGCATTATCAAATGCAAACTGAAACATCTGGGTGCCAGATATTGTCTCTTGCTTGTTTTGCACTGCTGAGTTATCTACAGAATATGCTGTGAAGCTATGTACTTTAATTTGAGAGGATGATCCTATGGATGCAAAAAATCTCACACTATTTTAAAGGAGGATGCAATTTGTCTTGTGATTACTCTTGTTTTGTCTTCTCTACAATTTTACATGCATGTGTATGCACAGGGCAGTTCATTTAAGATTTTCTCTATCTGTATTCTGTAACTGCTATTTAAGGTAGAGTAACCAGCACACTATACATAGTACATTCATTTGTACATGACTGTACAACAAACATGGTCTTACAAGCTTGAAATAAAAATCAGATTTTTTTTTCACTTTTGACTTTCTCTTGCTTCAGGTTTCTACGCTCTCTCTTGTAAGTGGTCAAAGACCATTAATTTTCCCCTATTTTTCATGTACTGAATAATGCCATGGAAATTGGGTTGTAAAATGAGGTGAGTGCCTAATTTGCATGTTCTTAGAAGTAGCTCTTTGTAATTTCACTTTGTAAAAAAAAAAAAAAAAAATTGACATTCATGACCCATTGATTACATGCTTTTTTTTGTTAGGTGCTGTCATGTGCCATTTAGCCTATCATGAATTTTTTGATCCAGTGCATTGACTAGTGCAGTCTTCACATAATTTGTCTGCTGATAGGCAGGATGGCCCAAAGATTTAAATGACACAAACTACTATGGAATAAACACACATTAAAAGAGAAACAAGCATAATTCCACTGTTGTCTTCAGACTAATACACATGTCTAAAGGTCCTCTCTACAGAACCATGTTTTCCCTGAGTCTTGAGAACTGGGGTTTTTTTTTCCCTAGACAGTCTCTGAACAGATTTTGATTAGAATCAGTCATCCTGCTTTGTCAGTACGTTTTTTAGAAGTTCCACTAATGGTATTCCCAAATCCTAATGATAGCTCCTAGCTGTTTCCATAAGCAAGAGGCAGCATATCCTATTGCTGCCTTGAGCAACATATGTGGTGACAGGCCAGTCATTTGCTACCTCAAACAAGAAAGGGTGATGAGTTCTAAGTTTTTCCTCAGTGACAGCACTTGTTTTGGTGCCTTTCTTCTACCAACACTCTAATTTTCATTTAACTTGTAGGACTACATTAGCTATGTCTACAACTGCAAGTAGTGTAGTCTTTAGAAATGGATTTGTAGACAGCAATAGTTAACACTATACATGTTTCAGAGAATTTAACTGTCTCTGATCTGATCCTGGGGAATTCAGAGACTGCCATACATGGAGTCTGATGGCTCGCTCCTAAAGCATATCTTCTCACTGAATTTGATTCTGAAGGATGTCTGTGCATTCTGAGACTGCTCTGCATTGCTCTGCAATGCAAAAACAGCAAAGGGGACAACTTGTGGGATTCAAAAGTGCATTGCTGACTCAAGCCAAAAATGCTATTGTATACATACCCAAATATTTGGGTCATTATGTTCTTTTAATTTTCATATAAATTGGATGGAAAACTTAAAAAGCTACAGAAGTACAGTGAACAACTGAAAGATACAGATGCTCTATTTTAGTAGAACATCATGGCATGGAAAATAAAAATAAAACCCATCTCTGAAGACCCTTAAGAATATTACCCAGTTTTTATAATACAGCTTGTATCCTATCCCTATGCTGCTGTAATTTCTGGCAGCAAATTATTCAGACCTTTAGAAATAGCAGGTTTTTTTCCATCTCATTCTGATACCTTTCACACAATACTGGCAGGCACAAAGTTATTCCTTCTTTTCCTTATTCCTCTGCATCCCAAGAGACATCTGTAAGCCCTTGTGCTTTTAAAGTGCTAGATGCTCAAAGGCTCTTTTGAAATTAATAATAATCAATGCCAGCAGCATCTCAACACACTACCCAGTATTTGCATGTGATGGAGGGAAAACAATAGCAAAAAAGGAGACATCAAGTTGAGTTGTTCCAGCAGTTGTTTCAAATGGTGAATATTTTCCTTTTCTTAATGTGAAAAAGAAATAAACAATATCCTTAAACAATATCTTTTTAAATCCAGAACATAAGCAGACTCTCAATTACCCCAGTGTTCTCAAAAATCTGTATTTCTCTACAGTTGTATTGGCAAACTCAAATAATTTCTAACAGTAATGGAATTTACACACTGACTAGCCCTACGCTTTGAAAAATGCCATCCAGTCATTTTCTTTCTGATTGTTACATGGTAACATCAGTTTTCAATGTACTTTTTACATTGCAAATTAAGCAAAATTTAAATATTAGAAAATAATAACTGCATGTTTGAAGCCCAAATGATTTTTGTGTAAGCCTTCCATTTAATTTCTGTTGGTGGATGACTTGTTTTAGAAAAAGCAAGGAATTGCTGGGGAGGAATATGAAAACTGTACTGAAAGTGTTATGCTAACTGTAATGGCACAGAAGGAGTTGCACCTAAATTCAATTCTAATTTTTAGGTGAAACTTTTACATATAGTGGAATATACTGGTAGAATGATACCTCTCGTAGTTTAGGGGACTATATACAAAACACATTCTGTAATGTAAGAAATTCTCTGAGGGCTATGATAAAATATCCATGTAAGTACAATACATTAAGTGTAAGAAACACTTACCTTGTTGAATATCCTTCATCTCTAAGTGCAAACTCGATATTAAAATTCCTACAGTTTGAGACCGTTTTCCATCCAGCAATTTGATAATCTAGAAAGATGATGCAAAATGGTCTGAGATCAAAGGAACACTCTACAAAGGGTTCATTCACTTTTATAACATAAGCTAATTTGTTAATTGAAATCAGTATTTCTCCAAACATTAAATCTTTTTATTAACTAAATGTGGTAGTAAGACCTTTGTGTTATCTTTGTACTCTGCAATTTAACAAATGACTTATAAGACCTGAGTTCTCACCAGCTCTACTAAAGAACATCACCTCTTACTTTTAAGGATGCTATCAAGCAGGAAAAGAAAAAGGCCATCAAATATTTATTCTGGAATACAGTTGTCCCTGCCTTCTTATTTAAATGATATTTGAGAACTATTTAAGACACTGAGTACATCACAAGTTCCTTAGTTTTTCTGCTAGTTTACATTTCAGTGTGAACAGGTTTATGTCTGTTTTTTCAGCAAAGGAGCAATTCATGACCGAGACAAATTGAAGAATTGTCTTTTTATGCCTTCTCAACTATTTCTGGAACACTGGACACTACTGAAAGTATTTCTTTTACTCATGTCTGAATGTGCTTGTTTCACACCATCAACACTCCACAAGGATTTCAGGATTTTGTTCACATTTGGGTAACAGATATTTGATAGTATAATATACTCACATTCAGACTGTAATATTTTCTGATGTCAGTTCAGGGGGAGAAGAAGAAAAAAGAGGAGGAAGACCTCCTCAGTGTTAATTTTGGTGGTTGAAACTAGTTATAATGAAGGGGATCAGTGTAGTTAAGATGTTTGAAATGAAAAAAAAAAAAAAAAAAAAAATCTCCCACAATGTCAGGGCTATTGGTATTTGTGATTTTAATTCATTTCATAAAGAAGATATGACAGGAGCATATCACAAAATGCAAAGTTAGTTCTTATTTATAGAGTAGTGAAATTGAAAAATATGTGCACAAGTTGGAACACATGCTGTCTTCAACAGGATCTGACAGATATTTTAGGGTCCCTCTTGTATGTACTGAAATTTTAATAAACACATATTAAAGTAGATATTGCGTATTTTCAGCCAAAATTTGAAAAAAATCTATCCTGAGAGTTTTTTCTGCCTATATTTACAGCACGTATGATGGATATTAAGAAAGTAATACTATGAAAAGTCTTTTCTTCAAATGAAAAAGAATTCAGGCTCTTTATCTCCTGAGTACATAAGCAGACAAGATGATTTTGCTCCAAGTTACCTTAAATGAGCACTGTGGAAGCATCACATTCTGTTGACTAATTCTTCAGAGCAAATGTAAGTAACAGCTCGGTTTATCATGGTCATTTCTGAAGCTTTACATGAATTTGCTGAACTCCGCAGTACATTAACTTCTTACAGGGATAATTACAGGTTTGAGCAGTATGCAATTTGTACAGCATTCACTGACCTCCAAGTTGACCTTGTTCAGGGCAAATTCATACGTTGTCATAAACCCCATTAGATATGCCTAGTTTGAGGCAAAACCTTTCCAGACTATAGCTGTTGTAGACAATATGACATTTGAAATCACTCAACTGAAGTATCTCTAAGTGCTAATATAGTCTTCAGATATGATTAAACCAGCTCACATTACTAAGCAGGACTTCCCCCTTAAAAGATTTGCAAAAAAAACCCCTTAAAGACAACCCTGTATAATTAAAAAAACTAAACCAGAGATTCATGATTTAAAATGGCAACTGACAGTATGTTCACATACATTTTAGACAAATGTACACATGGTCACAATTACCAGGCATCAAACTAGTTGCAGACTACCTGAAATAGCTTCAACCAAGTAACTGAGGACTTTATTCATTAGGGAGCAAAAATGGAGGACCATGACAACAGAACAGCTTAAACTGAGCATAAAACTACATCAAACCCATAGTTATTTTGCTAAGTATCATACTGGACTTTTGTCATAGATTTTTAGAATTAACATGTTACTTGAAAGATTTTTCAGTTAAAATATATAATCAGTAGTAAAATAAGAGATCTAATTTTCAAAAATACTAATTTTGTCCCAAATGATGGTTATTCTGGCAAAGTCACTGAGGGGGAATTACATATGTGTGTGAACTCCAAATAGAAAGGAGACAAAAAAATCAGCACTTTTTCAGTTCAGTAAAAACATAAGGCAAATAAAAGGAAAGTTTGTAAAGACTGTGCTGAACTATCTAGTCTGTGCTTTTAAAAGACAAATCACTGATCACCTCTCAGCATATTGGGACTTGCTTGTAGCTGGCAGTGACAGGTAAGTAGCTAAAACCCAGCTGATGCCAGCTGATGCTGCTATACCAGCTGGTGGGGTTTGCCAGCTGCCTGTTGCTTCTCCAGACCATGAATGTATTGTTACAATGGATGCAGCATCTTCTGGCTTTGTGACAAAATTGTGACTGCTGGTGATAATTCATTTACTTCACTGATCCACAGCATTATTTGCTTTATCAGGTTTTCCCCCTGACTACTTTTTAACGTTATTAAGTTAGTTGATTTGCTGTACAGAAGTGTCTCGTCTACATCTTTAATTCTTTAGCATCTGATTTAAAAGTGAAGATATACCAAAGCTTGAATATATTAATAAATTATTCTGTCATTCCCATTAGAAGGTGTTTCTCTAATGTAGCCAGAAATGTATTCCATTAAATACTATACAATAGACTTCACTGTTTTGTCTAACTGCTATGTCTACATTCTGTCCAGAACACTTACTGGTGCTGAAATCTAAAGAGATTCAGTTTACTTTAGTGATTAAAAGCTAAATCCTTCCTCCTGGTGGTGCATGGATTCCTTCCATAATATTTAAATTTACTGAGAAAAGCCATAAGCTAAAAAGCTGTCCTGCCTTACACAGCATTTCCCTCCATTCCCACTCACTAACTTTTACAGCAGATCAACAGCCTGGACCCATGAGTAGATTGCTGAAACCCTGTTGAAACAAAGGAAGAATACCCTGCACAAGAAGCTGAAGTATGCCCCTTAAGCCATTCTGCAAAAACACTCCAAGAGTTACCAATGACATTTCAGAAGCTTAAGACTAGACATTACCTCTCATATTCCAACTCAAGGGAGAGCCAAGTTTAACTACTTTTTACTTAACGTGGATGAACCATAGCTTTATATTTTTAAAAGTCTATTTACAATTTTATTAGCTTGAAAATCCCCCTACTTTTAGCCTTTTTCTAAAGGACATACAAATGTCAGGTTCAAATAGGAGGTATGAAATGAGCTAGTAAGAAACTTACTTCAATATTGTTACTCCTATCAGAACTGTAAAAAGAAGACTAACCACAAACCAGATATTCACTCTATGGATAATTTCTACATCCAACATGACTTCAAGGCTTGTGATCAACAAGGAATGCCAGTTATTTTTCTCAGCACAGCACAAAATATATAAAGAAGTGAGAGTGCCTCGGAAGGGCACGCACTAGTATTTTACTACTTCTGCTTAAGTTTGAACACTGTTTATTATCTTATGCAGACAGCTGCAGACAGTCATTGTGTTTCAACCCTGCAAAGCTTCCAACATTTTCTGCAATATCTGTCCTTCTTGTGGAAACACAAAATTAATTAATTGTAATTCCTCACTTAGTTAGATGGACAAAAAACTTGCTGACAGACATATCCCTTTCAGTTAAAAAAATGCAATTCACTCAAAATATTGACACTCTTCGTAAATGAGAACACATGCTAATAATTATGTGAAGTCTGTTATAGATAATAGACAACAGAAAAGCCATTATCTTTAATGTCCTCCTGTGTCTTTGAAATGATAATCATTGCACTAAAGGGCCAAAAATGATTGATGGACTTTCATTTGGAGCATACACCTGACACAAATTACTTGATGTTTACTCATTTTTTTTGTAAGATGAAGACAGAGTGGCATCACAAATATCCAACCATCCTGTTTCTTGAAAAAGTATAGAAAATATTTGAGTTTTTGAGGATAAATTACTAACAAGTGCTCAAATATATTGGAAAAACTAATACAACTTCAAAATATGTGTGAAGTTTAGCTACAGAGCTACAAAATGCACATAAAAAAACTGCAGCAAGGGAATCTTCTTTTCTAAATAACCTCCTTTTCAGGATTATGGAGTGTCATAGCTTAATACATAATGAATCATGTTCTTTTATTTAATTCCAAAATATATGTCCTAAAGGCAGAAGCTTTTCTCCTACTTGGTAATAAAATAATTTTGGTTCTGCAAACTTAACATGGAAAGGAGAAACTACGGCTTCAAACAATTACATGTGCCTATCAGCTTAAAACTATGCATGGGTGTGTAAAGACAAGAAATTTTAACATAGAATGAATGATAGCAAAATTGTTTGCATGTAACACTTCAGTCCATCTGACATGAAAATATCTATAGATTGTTTTCAGAGGCTGAGAAAGAGGTTAAGTCCCCCAAATTATACTCAACTCTAAAAAAGCTGAGTTCTTTCAAAAACAATGATAAGGTTTGGGCTTTTGGTTGGTT
Source organism: Entomyzon cyanotis (assembly GCA_024500445.1). NCBI lineage: Eukaryota > Metazoa > Chordata > Aves > Passeriformes > Meliphagidae > Entomyzon > Entomyzon cyanotis. Next base: position 31,034,680 of record JAKEPQ010001030.1, read on the forward strand.
TTACTTTCCAGAAAAACTGGTTATATTGTTAATGCTAATTGTTTTCAGTTTTCCTTGTTTTCATAAGCAGCTATGGACCTTAATGGTACTGTACAAAATCTACTTATAGTTGAGTATTTTTGGTACAACAAACTTCATAGTTGAAGTTCATTTACATTTTCATAAATACAACTCACAAATTTTTTTACTAAATGGACCATACATTCCTAGACAAATATTCTAATTTAGTGGAAAACAGAAGAGGTGCAGAAATCATATGTCTAAAATGCTACACCTGAAATCTAAGCATAAGAAAGTACAAAAAGGATGATGAACATAGTCTAGATTAACAGCTGCACTTTGAAAGTTATGTCAGTGATGCTTTAAATAAAGGAGTCAAAAATAGGAGTCATATTCAAAAGGCATTTGATGTCTTAATGTCCAACAGAATCAACACCTAAACTAAACTTACAGAATAAAATAAACTGATGGATCTAGTCCTTCTTCTTGACTTCCAAGAAGCTGCAACTTCTCATTAATATTGAAAATGGCATAACCTACGTGCATTTAAAAAAGCTTAACTAAAGACGACAACACTTTACATGGCATAGTTTTAGATTCAATGGATATTATCAAGCCACGTCATACCAGTAACTTACACATTTTGATTAGGCTAACTGAATTAGCCAAAACCAGTGAGAAATTTATTTGATTCATATTCAGGTGATAATGGATTATTGGTTTTTCCAGTAATTTCAACTTTTCCTGCTGCAGATTGAAGCACTTTCAGAACTATAAAATAACTATGAAATAAATCCCACTCCTTCTATGTATTATTTATCCACCTATAGTCTCTGGGAAAGTCAGCAATCATCTCTGATGATTCATCAACTCTAAAAATTTAGTGCAGTATATTACTTCATATGAGATTATAATGTATCTAGTCTTCATTCAAAACCATTTTTATGAGAGAAGAAATACATTTTTAATATTTAAATATACTGGATAGTATTTTGCTCTAATATTGGGACATAACTGATATATTCATCTAGCCAGTAAATTCTCCCAACCAGAAAAAACCAAATTCCGTTCTCAAGACATAATATGAAAACCCCAGAATATTATTTTTTATCATTATCTACATAATACTGTAGAATATTGAATAAACGACTGTATACCTGCAGAGAAGATAAATGAAGAACAAGAGTTTCCCGAATTATTTCAGTGGGTGCAGAGTTGGAAAATAAAAAAGTTCTTCCAAAGCCGATATATCTTCCAAAGGGATGCATGATCAAAGAAGCATGAGCAGCCACACACTTTGCAGAGCTTCTAAACCCCGATAAACATTACCGTAACAAACTTCAAGTCTTCAAGCACATATAAGTGTACTAGAAAGGTACACCTGATCTTCATTTAACCTATATTATTTTTACATTGTATCACTATCAAGTGAATGTACTTCATCTTTACAAAATAAGTTAATATATTTCTAAAATTAGATAAAATCACCTTCTATGCAGTCCTTTAAGAAGTTATATTACCATTGCTTCTTAAGATTCTTCATTTCCCTTCCTTTCTTCCCCCACATACTTGTTAGAAGCCCGTAGAAATCAGTGTAACTCAGTAAGTTATTTCTGTCAGGCATGAATGCAACCAATTTGAAAATGTTTCCACTACTGAAAAAGTACAGCCAGCTGTTTCCATCCATAGGACAAGGGACAGAAAGTGGACTTTATGTCTTTTAACTGATTAACAGTGGCAAGATGTTGAAAAGGCACTCAAAATGTCATCCACAGCATTTCTGCACTTCAAGATAGTATCAATTATATGTGTACCATTCTAAACAAACTTTCCTAAAGATCTCCAAATACAGAAACACAATTTCCCTAGCCAAAATTTTTCTGCATTCCTTTGGTATTCTTGCTCTTAGAAAGCTTTTCATAATTTTCCTTTGCAGCAGCTGCATGCACTTGATTATACTTATACTGTGTGTCCCAATCAACCTTCTCATTTCTAGACTAAACAATCATAATAGTTTGATTCTTCCCTTAGAGACTACACTTTTCATCGTTCTCCCTCTTCTTGACTCTTTACAGTTAGCAAATTTTTAATGAAGGGTTGTAGTGCCTAAATCTAGATGCAATTCTTAACTGAGACATGGCTGAGTAGTTTGTGTTGCAAGCAATATTTCTTGATCTATCAGAGTTCTGTTTTTCATTTTTAGTAGTACCACATTTGACAATTCATATTTGTCTTGTGGGCCATTATAATGCCAAGACTTTTTCTGCTAAACTATTACCAGTCAGTCAGTTGCACCCCATCTTATTTTTAGGTAGCTGAATCTCCTCAACCATATTAACCTTGTGGTTAATTGCATCAGCATTGTGCTTATCTTTGTGTTTCAGATCAGATCCCAGACATACAAAAGTGCTCTGAAGGATCAGTACACTTGAAGCTTCTCACACATAGGTGGTGGCTGCAGAGTTAGTATTCAACTATCCAAGTAATAAGTGAAAATACCAACGTAATTACAACCAGCAGAGAAGTCCACAAAGTTCTCAGTGTATACTCCTATTTTGACAGTGAGTATATATATTTATGAATAGAAATATATTCCATATTATAAACATTAATTTTAGAAAGTATATATTTTATAGCAATTATATTACAGATATTAGTATAAACATGTATATAATATGAATATATACTCAGAAGTTTCCTTTCTGAGCATAACTTGCCAAATAGTACTGGAAAAAAGACCTGTCATTCTATTTATATAGAATCACAGAATCACAGAGTCAATTACATTGGAAAAGACTTCTGACATCAAGTCCAACCTATGACTGAACACCACCTTGGCAACCAGACCATGGCACTGAGTGCTACAGCCAGTTTTTCCTTAAACAGCTCCAGGGCTGGTGACTCCACCACCTCCCTGTAGAGTTCATTCCAATGGCTAATTGCCCTTTCTGTGAAGAAATTCTTCCTAATGTCCAACTTAAACCTCCCCTAGTGCAGTTTATGTAGGATGGCATTTAGACATTTCTGGCAGAAAATGGCAGGTGTCTATCAGCTGTAAGCAAAAAAAGCACAGCATACAGTGAATTTTTTAATCTGTGTTGCCATCGTGTCTACTATGTAGAAAAATGGGTAAGAACAGAACAAAGTGAAATTCCTGTAAGTTTCCACAGAAGCATTCATTTCATGGCCTAAGCACACTGATTATTCCAACTGGTTTCACAGAACTAATAATTCTGATAATAAATTGAATAATATTATTTTCTTTGGAATTCCAAAAGAGTTAAATGAGAAACACTTATCTTCTAATTCAAAAGAAAAAAATCTTACTTCCAACTGAAAAAGGAGCTTGACAGTGAGGCACTGATGTAATTCTCATTCAAGGAGAAAAGCACTGAATAATCATGTTTTAATAAGCAGGTCTGCACCATCTATTGGTGTGTCATTTTCCTAATTACCAAGGAGGCTGAACTTAGTTTGTGTAAGATGGTATGAATTTGGGCATAGTTTGGGCAGAGAAAAGGTTTAATGCAGTGAATGGGTCAGTCTTAACACATATCATTAAATAAAACAGCTTAACTATTTCAAACACAAACTACAACTCAAGGTTTTATCACTGTACCTATATCTTGCTCTAGAAGGCTCTTTTAGAGAATGTGAAGAATGAATTTACAAGTAAGTATATAATGAGAAGCATAAGCTAAATCTGTAATATTTGATGAGCCTCAAAAGATTCCTAAGTGTTTCTAAAGGTCTGTAGAAAGCATCTTTACCCAGACTATACAATCCCCTATAATTTGACACTGGTACCATTTTTAAGACCAGACAAACAGAAATTTCTGTACTGAAGCAAAGAAAAAGATTCCTGCTAAAACCCTAGTAGACAGATACAATTCTTAGAAAAAAGGCAAGAAAGCTTGAGTGAGAGTCAAGAAAAAGTATGAGAAACCAGAAATGACACCAGCCAAACTGACAGCTTTCTACTAATCTACAGGAGCTCCTGTTATTGTCTACTAATAAACCCTCCTGTAAGTAAATAAAATGCCTCTTTACTACTGTATCATTTGCAGCCCACCAAGATTGATCCACTGGAGCCAGTCTGCAGACATCTGGGCTTTCAGAGAGACAAAGGAAAACACAGGACCATCTAAGAGGGCCAACTGTCTGTAAAAACATTCAGCTGCTGCTATGAGTCATTTAACTGACAAAGGTGAAAAGACAGGCTGTACTAAAAGAAAATGTTTCCGTACTCAATTGAAATTTTCTTTGAATTCTAAAAGCAGATTTATTTTTAATTTTTAAATTGACCCAATGATGGAATGTCTCACACTACTGACCACAAGTTTTCTAAATTCTCATGGAAAACCACAGTTCCCATGCTTTGTAACACCGTTATCACAGTCTCATCAGTTCACCACACTAAAGGCACAGCAAAAGATCTAATTATGAATTTATCTCTTAGAGTATTTATTTTCCTATTTTCACACAGTACTTTAAAAGAACCTTTTTAATTTCAATAATTTCAATAAATATACCCACTGTCTAAACGCAGTAACTTTACCTTTAGTAACAAATCAGAATAATTCAAACAGTGATAGAAATAAAAAAGATGCCTTTGTATGAAAATACATATTATGCAAGAAATAACACATATTGTTATACCAATATGTTCTGTAGCTGTTATTCAATTCAATTTTGGATGAGCCAAGAGAGATTATTAAAAAAAATCATGCTGCTCAAAAAATAATTAGTTTACAAAGCAGCAAGGAAAAAAGAAAAACACGATTTCATCTGCCAGTATACAGGCCTAATTCTGTACCTGGCTTCTTGTCACCCAGCAAACCAGGTACAGAAGGAGAAATAGATATACTCCCTCAATTACTGAGATTTTGAAATAAAAAGGCAACTATTTGTGCATTTTAATTCCCCATTTAAGTTACAGGGACTATAGTCTTCAAAGCTCTTTAGAGACCTGTATTTCCTACTACATAATTCTTTCTGAAAAAGGTAAATGAAATGTAAAAATAAATATTAGAAAGAAGATATAAGATAAGTGATAGAATGTATGGATAGAGCTGCCCCTACATATCCCATTCACTTCAAGTATTTGTCAAGTAAAATATCTCAAAATATTTTTCAGAGAGATGCTCATGTCCAACTTCAATCTAATATTTGAAGGAGCGTAGTAATTATTTCTTTGGTATGTATTTACAAATGCCAGCATGTCCCCATCCAGGCCCCATTTTTAATTTTTTACTTTTTGCGTCACATGAATTTGAGTTCTGCAAATTCTATAGCCTTACTGATACTTCTCATTAGTTGTTGCATTAAGACACAATACGGGACATTTATTGTCAAAGATGTTCTGAAAGATCTGAGAGCACCAACATGCATACGTGTTTCACAGTCTATGTATTATAAAATTGAAGGTACTTAGCACAGCTCACATGTAAAGTGCCCTCTTGTGGTTCCAAGCAGGTAAACTCAAAGAGATTTAAAATACAATAAATGTTTCACTAGTTTCTGATGTGTAATCACACTGTTTTAGGAAAACAGTATTGATTATTAATCAGACTAGAATTTTTCTGGCAGCAAATACTAGTAATGCCATTTCTTTTTCCTATCTGTACATCCCAACTAGCAAGTGCCAGCTCTATGTAATGGATCATGTCTGAAGCAGACAGTATCTGTGCTATGGCAATGACATAGCTATTGCACGTAGCTTTGGTCATTAAAGACATGATTGCCCTGTCTCTTCCTGACACAACTCCTTAGCTACACTGGGAAACCAAAATTGGCATTCCTTGTTCAAAATGTGACTTTAAACTTGATTTTTTCCAATAAAATTAAATTCAGTGGAAGAGAAGTTTGCTAGAGTAACTAAGGATAGGCATTAATTTGAATCAACTCACAGGCAGATACAGGCCTGAAATATTGGCACTTTCAAACATGAATTAGAACTGTAATTCTGTGGTCCTATACAATACTTTTTCTAGCTCACTGGGATGCAGAAATTTCATTATCAACAGCAAATACCTTCCAAGGTAAGTAACAGCCCTGCATTCTCAAGCAAGAGAACTGAGATCAAATCAGCAATCCATATTTTGCTAGCCTGCTCATTCACAAACAATCCAAAAATTAAAAGGGAGTTTTCTCAAAATGAAAGACTAAACAGTAAGACATAAAGAAAAAGACAAACAAAAACCCAATAAATACCTTTTTGGCCTTGGTTTTTTTTTTCGTAAGTCTCTGATAATGGTTTTCTTTTTTCCTGAGTGGTGTCTTTGGAGAATAAATATTCAAACTCAGTAGTGTCAAGTATATCAGGTTCCTCTAGCGATTCCCATAATGTGGGCATAGCAGTTTTCCTATAAAGGGAAAGGTAATAATAAAATTTCCAAACATTTATGAGACATTGTAATAGATCTAACTATAACAGATGAAAATCCATGAAAAATTTAAACTCAAAGCAACTCAAAGAGCCTTCCTTCCCTATATCTTGCTCTTGTCAGAAGTCAAAAAGTTTTGCTGTTAGTTTCAGCTATTTAGTCCATGCCTCACAGACCATCGAAATGCATCATTCATATTGTACAGTTCTTCGTGCAACAACTGCAGCTTGTGCAAACACATCTCAAGAGATTTCTGCCACTTCAGGTAGAATTAGGAGTATTTCAGCGGCAGCTTTTTTGAGAAATTCCCAGTAATCTATTTAGACCTATAAAAATAAACAGTATCAACAAATAGTGAACAAACTTTATGCAAGCATATTTAAAGAGCGTTTGGGGTAATTTGTATAGGACTTGATTTACTTCATGTTATACGCAGATGTTGTATACTCATATTTATTGTTGCAGTTCTGACAAACTAGATTAATTACGTGGCTTATATTTTGGGAGACTAGCCAGTATTATTCTCCATTCAACCAATTGTAAATTTTAAATGTGGATTATCTTTCCTTCTTTTTTTTGCCTTCCAGACCAGATTTAGTTTTGGATCATTTGGAACTTATTTACACAATCCTCTAGTTTTATCTGGATTAGGGGAAAATAAAATGTAGCACTACAAACATTGTACATCAATTCTGAAAGGGTTTTCTTTCAAAATTTCAATGTTTCAGGAAAGTATGTAGGACAAAAATTCTGAGTGTCTTTGTCTCTTTATCAGTAGAAGGTGGGACCACATCTTCCAGCAGATGTCACTAAAAGGCAGTGAAATTTTTTGCAATTAAGTGATGTAAACCACTGTAAAATACAAATGGCTGATGTCACTAAACATAGATGTAATGTGCAACAAAATGGAAAACCTTCCAATTCGAAAGGAACCAATTTTTTTTTTTCAAATTTAGGGGTTTTTTCCAACTTAATAATCAACTGTCTACTATCATGAATGTCTAAGGAATTCTTTTTCTACTAGCATCTGCTGATGCAGCATATCCTGTGTCACAGGACATGCTTAGAGCTCCACTGCTTCACTCTTCTCGATACTAGCTGTAGTGTCAGCAATACTGAAGAATGAAGGATTCTTTCTGGGTCTGCAACAAGAAGTCCTGGACAGCTTCTGATCTGATCAGAAAACCCTAGAAGAAATTTCCAGTTCTAGCACAGTCTAGTATGAAAATGCTGGATCATTACATCTGGCAACCAGCAGTCCATCCGAATGCTATGGCTTGTACCTTACCTTGCAAAAGCTTGGTGAACCAGCAGCATTTCAGAAAGAAAATTTTGATTTCATTGATTCAATGGGAAGAATTACTATAAAGTTTATTAATGGACCAACTATTTATTCATTATGAAACAATTATGTCCAAGTAATATTGGGAAAATAAAACCAAAATGTTCAAGCTTCCTGCTCCGAAATATTTCAATGCTTTTAATACTGAAAAACTGAGTATATAACTGACATTTCATTAATTTCTTCGTTCCTGTCAAATATTTTGTATAAAATATTAACACCTTACAATGTTATCCTATACCAGAATAATGGTACGTTCTCATCATAATTAATTCAGAGCTGTAAAGTAAAACAAAACTCACATTTAAATCCACTTAACTGCAAATGTTTATGTTAACTGTGTTTAAATATAACAGAGAAGCCTGAAAATAAAATATTAATAATGATATTAAGTAATTTAAATAAATACAAAATTGATATGAAATCATTATTAAAAAGTAAATAAACTATAAAAAAAATTTCTAATAATTCATAGTACAACATATAATATAGTCGCAATATATAATACATTATGTAATATACTGTCTGTATATATACTATAGCACATACAATACTAGGATGCATTATGACTGTAAGCCATACATAGTAATATAATTTAACTTATTAAAATATTAAAATTTAGCATCCTTGTAACTGCTGCTAGGCTTACATAATTTTGACGACAGATAATAATGATTTGAACTTGAAGATCCAAATAATCATGTAATTTCATTATTTACATTAATGCTGAATTAATAAACAACTCCTCATTAACACAGAAATAGTCTGTGTCACTTAAGCATCCCCCAAAAATCCTTTTTGACCCATCTCTCTTAATGAACTCTGTATTATAGTAACAAGCACAAGATGGAAAGTTAGAATCAGCCAAATCCAAAAAAGCAGCTGAGTAGCGCTTGAAGTCACCTTCCACTGTGGCAGTAAGATATTCATGCTGGTCCAGAAAGTGTAAATGAGAGAATTGCTTTTCTCCTGCATGCACAAAGATTGTGGGATCATTTCAAAAAACCTGTCTAAAATTTTATTTATGTCTGTTCACCAAAAGAGCACTTATAAACTGATCAATAGAACAGTGTATTTCGTAGCAACTTTAGATTTGGTACAGCAGAATACACGATTAAAATACTGTTATAGAACCCTAGAATGACCTGGGTTGAAAGAACCTAGAAGATCATCTCATTCCAACCCCCTACCATTGGCAGGGACAACCTCCACTAGACCAGACTGCACAGGGTCCCATCCAATCTGGTCTTGAACAATTCCAGGAAAGAGGAAGGCATCTGCAGGTCTTCTGGGACACCTTTCAGTGCCTCACCACTCTCACAATAAAGAATTTCTTCCTTATGTAGCACCTAAATCTACCTCCTCTATTCCACAGATTCTACTGATATTGGGAGTTGCCCCAACTCAGGTGCAGGACCTTGTACTTGGCCTTGTTTGCACAATCCCACTACTCAAACATATCAAGGTCCCTCTGTATGGCATCCCTCCCTCGAGCACATCTAGGATTTTACCCCGGCACTAAATCACAGTAAGATGGGTATCTTTTTTTTTTTTTTTTTAATTTTGTATCTTTTTTTTTTTAATTGTAGAGGTCTCCCTCAGTACTGTCCATGATGGACACTTCATGCTATAGGTTGCTGAGCTGCATATGTTTATATATATGTACTCTTTCTGCTCTGACAGAATTATACACAAAGGTTAGGTTCCAGTTTAACTGTTTCCAGTTTCTAGATCTGCAATCAAAGAGGATGACACAACATAGTTCTCTGAAGATGGGATCACGTGAAGTGACTGGAAAGCAAAAACGAAACTAAGTTTTCACCTGACCAAACTTTAACATTTCAATTCTAATTCTAACTCAGAATTAATTATAGGAAAAGAAAAAGTCTTTCTAATCTCTTGGCTATCATTCTACCTTTTAGTGCTAAATCTGGGAAGTACTCTGTCACTAGAGTTATCCATGCAATGCTTGAATTACTGGGAAAAAAAATCCCAAACTAAACATCTTTTTGTTATGATGCCCAAAATTTTCATTTATAATACATATAATTTTAATTTAAATATAATATTTTAAAACAACTTATGATTTTCAGACTTCTAGAACTGACCCAGTTTTTTTCTAGAAGTATGTAAATTCCATGTCTCTACATTGATTTTGTTACACATTCCTAGACTGTAAACTTTTTGTTACTAAGTCTTGAACAGTATACCAATCCTTGTACCATGACGTATAAATATTTAGCAACCTTAAGTCCAAGTAAATATATTTTACCTGTTATCTTGCAACTGTATTCGTGTCCAGTACAAAGGCTTCATGGGGCGGCCAGGTTCAACGGCAGGTTTTCGAGGCCCTTGGTTTGAGGATAAAGTGCTATTAAAAAAGAACCCAGGCGCAGGAGGTGGAGGGGGTGGAGGTAACCCAGATCCAGGCAGTGGAGGTGGAACAGGAGGTCCCAGACCTGGAAGCGGTGGTGGTGGCGGTGGTGCTTGAAAATTCCTACAGCCTTCAGAAAGTGGAGGTGACAGTGGTGGAGCAGATCCAAACTGAGATGTCAGTGAAGCTGGACTCATTGGCAAAGGTGGTGGTGCAGGAACTAAACCTGACAGTGAAGAATCAGGAAGGGGAGGAGGAGGTGGTGGTGGTGGTGGAGGAGGAGGCAGCATTTGCTTTGGTTGACAAGACAAGACACTTTCTGATGCCTGTACATTGCAATTGTCCTTATTTTCACTTTGGGCAGATATACTATGTGTCAAAGAAGAAATATTAAGCTTTTTAGGTACTATTTGGTTATTTTTCACAGCTCTGTTTTCTTCTTCGCTAGGCTTTATGAAAGTTTCTCTGTCAGTCTGTATACATACATTTCGGTATGCCTTTGGGGGGTTATCATCTTCAGTAGAAACACCAATATCCTTTGCTTTTTTGTTTCTTCTGTTTAATTTATTATCAAGTTCATTCTTCAGATGTGCAATGGTTTCCTCAAGCTGAGCAGTTGATACAGCATGTTCTCCACGAATATGGAATACCCTGAGTTCAAACTGAGACTGCAGAGCAATAAGGAAAAAACCACTTAAGTGCAAATATTTTTCTGAACTATTTTGTAGTAATTAAAAATCTTCACATTTAGACTATGTTCTTACATTAAGCAAAGAGATAAATACTTCCCTTTTCCAGTTCTAAATGTAAGCAGGCTGTGTTTCAACATAACGTATTTTATCAGTAAAAATCCAAAACATCAATTTGGGCAAATTCGAAGTTGTACATTATCTTTAAGCAGACTTACCAGCTTTTATTGGAATGTAATAATTAATAGTAGATTATGGAAAAAATATACCTTTCTCAAATGTTATTGTATGTAACGACTCGAGTTTATTGATTGCTCCATTTCATAAATATGTCGTGTATATATAGAGAGAGAAACAGGTAACATGTTAGGAAGTAAAAAACAGATGAAACACAACAGAGGTTGAAATTAGCTCAGGACTAAACATTAAATAAACAAACAGAAGTAATTTCTCAATCTATTAAGTGTTACTAATAAAATTCACAGAGGTATACATAATTTCTTCAAGTTTATTTCCATTAATAGATTAAAATTTCATTTCTTTAAAATCTACAACTCAGGAAAATAAATCTTAGAAATAAGAATCAAGAGGATTTCACTGAATAAGTAAGGAAGGAAGAAAAAACCCCCACTTTTCATACCATATGTCAGAAAGATACAAAACACTTGGCACAGAAAAATCTTAATAAAATCCAGCATAATCCAATACTGCTATTCCAGATGATTAGATCCCTATAAGCTATTTTCTGTTATGCCATGATACTATCAGGCATCTTGCTGATGCTACAATGATTCTTTGCAAGGCAATGACTCCTGAAATAGAGTTTTTCATGGCTCTTTCAGGATGCCTCTACAAAAGGGATTCCAGCCTTTCAACAGAAACAGCTAATGAGCTGTGTTTTTCCCAAATTCCTAAAGGTACAACAATTTACACTTAAAATTCTCACACAGCGCTTGTCAGAAGTGACAACATTGCACTCCCTACTTACCATTTCAACTTGACTGTTAGATCAGAGTTACTAGTTTACAGCATTAATTAACATGCATCCAAGTCATACATGTGTAGCTCAGTATGGCAAATATAGCGTAATTTATTGCGATTTTATATTGTAAAATGAAGTTTGACTAGATATGCAAACAAGATATGTTATTTCTTACAGGGGTATGATCAACTTGAATTTTAGTCAATTTCTTAAGATAAAATCCAAAGTAAACAATCTGAAAATACTGGGTACAAAACGCTCCTTTTACACTGCCAAGTGTAAAGGTGGGAAATCAAGTTTAAAGTCTTACAGAGAATCAAAAGAGATTTGCATAGGAAACAACCCAATTTCTATTAGTTATATAGAACACTCAGGACTAATAGTACAATAGAATACATTTGCTTAGCGTTTTTCCTTTTTCTCCGGTTACTCTCTTGGTGCTCAGCTTTCTTATTAGTTCAATTCAACTATTACAAGATTTTCTGCCATTTGAATTGCTCCAGAGAAACTGCCTTTCTTCTTAAACTTGTCATACTGATCCATAAATGAGGTAATGAAGTAAGTTTGCCTTAAGGAATTTAACTGGGGTTTTTTTTATCATAGTACTTTGCTCCTATTGCACATCAAAAACTCCCTGATAGAACAATTTACTTTGAATGTTAGAGATTTTCCCAGCAGTAAATCTGAAGCCACCTTAAAAACACACTGTAAAACAAGCACAGTATCTAACAAAACTATTTATTACACTTAAATGGGCATGAAAGCAACTGTGTTAGTATTATAAGCCTTTTCAAACACAGATCTCCAGTCTTTAATTTACAATATAAAACTGGTAGTTTAAAGTCAAAATTATATTTGAGGTGATGGTGATAGTTTTATGCTTTTTCTTGCTTTTCATTCTTTCACATTTTCAGAATTATTTTGCACTAATTAAAAAAAAAAACATAAACATGAATTAAAGCTAAAATTTATAAGCATTATTAATACAAGAAATAAGTAATACTTATACTTAGCAATAAGTAATAAAACAAATTTTATTTTAATTACTTTTCATCTCAAAGTAAGTCTTATTCACCAAAGTAACATTAAGTAATATTGAAACCTATTCAGCTTACATACCTATGATAATACTTCTAACAAAAGTGTCAAGAATATGGATTTTGATATAGACTATTTTTTTATATATACACATAAATGTTATATACATATTCTTAATAAAGGTCTCCTTCCTGGAAAATATTTCTTAAAATGAGATTAAATGCTCTAAAGTCATATGATTAATCAAATGGAGATCAAACATCATTAAAATATAGTAGTTTGGTCACAATTATTTTAAGCAGAATGAAATGGAATAAAATTTCAGCAGGAAACAAGATGTCTGAGGGACAGAAGGTGTGGGAAGAAGGCTGGAGGAGAAGATATGAGAAAGCTGCTGAAAACTAAAGCTTAGAAAGCCACCCTATTTATTTCTGGAGAAGGTTAGAGGATTTTGAAACCCATCAAAGGAAATTTCTCTATAAATTTCTGTATAAAATGAAAGCAAGACACTACAAAGAACAACATGGGAGATGTTCATCAGCAAGCTTTAGATATAAAGGATATCTGGGTTTTTTTATTTGAAAACTGTGCACTTGCCACTTTGCTGACTGGTTTAGAGGCCTGGTTGCTTGTTTCCCAGAAACACTCATATAAGAAATTTAGATTGTATAGCTACATTCAACACCAAATAAACTAGTGCAGGGAACATATTTCTATTCCCCTGACTATTTCATTTTCTTGCAGCAATTATCTGCTCTTTCAGAGAGTGTATCAAATTAAGCCCTCAAGCCTTGGTCTATTGAGGCTTTTTAATGTATGAGTGACTCTTGCCAGTCAGCCATTGACATATTACTACTTCTCCTGTATACACACACAAACAAAAATTGGTAGACCTGCCTAAATTTCCATGAGACATATACTTTTTCCAGATTTCTGTTACAAATACCATATTAGAGACAGGAATGTTTCCATAAAGCTTTTTTACTATTTTACCTTCATACTGCTATCTTAAAAGGAGAAGTCTTAATATGCTGAAATCAGATTTCAATGATCAATTTGAACGTACCTCTTGAGTATCTTAAGCCTAATCCATACAGTAATATGCTACTGAAGAAAGCTGCCTTTGGTACAATCTTTCTTGCATTCATTATCAATATTAAATAGGCAAACAATACTTTCTCATTAAGGTGAAGTACACTGTTAAAATTCTGAATTCACAATAATTTTATCAGACAAGGAAACAGTCTGAAAATACATGCAACAATTCAAGAAGGAGGGCTGCAACATACATAGCCACTGAAGGGACTGATCAGCGGCATGGCAATTCTAAGGAAAAAGGATCTGGGAAGGACAGCACATCACAGACTGAATCAACAACTCTGCATTACAATTGATAAAAAGAACTGTCATATGCAAAAAAGTAATCTTCATGGTTTGATCAGTACTAAAAGCTGTGTGTTTTTCCAGTTTAAGAGAAATGCTGTCCCTGTGTTTATGATCATTGCTATTGAAATTCTGGGCAGCTCATTTGGTCTTAATTTTCTATGTTCAATCAACAATGCCTTTTGTCTCCACCTCACCCTTACTGGATAATGCTCCCCTTGTTCTTAGTTTCTTTCTGCTTCTATTGCTGAGGAATACTTCCAGTGAGCCCTTAAATTTCCTTTGCAAGACGTGATTTAGCTTGAGTGTTGTCAAATACCCTTTTCTATTCTGAATTCTAAAACTAGCCTTCCTGGCTTATGTACCTCTTCCTCCATTCTTCCACAGGCTGTCTGCTTCCACCCAATACCCACTTTGAAGAGGTTGAATAAATAGACAATCTCATCTATCCCTTTTCTGGATAAAAGGTATTTTGCTTCCAAATCTGCTCTTGCTTCGAACACAGGTTTGACTTTTTGCATCTCTGATTCTGACTAAAGAAAGTTCTTGCCTATTTTGCCATTCAAGCCTCACTAGAGCACCTGTACTTAAAAATCAGTGTCTTTAATTTGTCATGATCTGTCTGATACTTGCCATTGAAATGGACATGATACATTTTCCTTCAGTAAAATCAACTCACCAAGCAAATGATCCCAGCTGACTCTTAGATCCCTTGAACACAGACATTTATATATAAGCTTAAAAGGCCTGTATCCTAAAAAATTATTTCTATTAATGGGTAAAATAAAAGCCACTCCTAAAAAATAAAGACTGCTCTTACTAAAATACATGATGTAAGAGGATTATGCAAATATCCAAAAATACTGATACACTGTAACCTGGAAAACAACAGGAGTGTTTGGATTAGCTTTCCAGTGTCTTCTGTTTTCTCTCTTTGCACCCATCCCTTAGAGTATGACTCCAGTGACCTCCTTTTGGCACCTGCTAAGTAACTTGACACAACACAGAGAAAAAGGCAAGATATATTTTCTGACAATGCCAACAACTCAGCCTTGGTCCCATGGGACCCAGGAAATTATCAAGCATATACTAAAGGAAGAAAAAGTCCAAAAACGGAATCAGTGTACCGTATTGCCATTAACCATTACCATATCAAATGATAAATCATAAATTAATCACAAAAGCAACAGATTAAATCCTCTCATTCACGTAACCTACAGGTTGTCTAAAATGTCTTTGAAACAACAACATGGATTGACACAGACAGATCTCAATACCAATGTGACAGCTTCTCCCTGTGCTCTGATACGTAAGAGAAAGGTTACAGTCTCATTTAATACAATCAGTATAGTCAATTACCGTCAATTAAATGCCATCAACTTAAGTATATTTGTTGTTGTGTTACTGCTTCATATAATGTGATTTTATGCGAACAAAAACTTTTTAACCATGATGGAGAATTTCTCTGATATGAAAGTTGTAAAACAATTTGTATATATGAATACAAGGAAAATGTAAATCTCTACAGCAATCTACATTCAAAAATCAGTTGCTGATTTGTTATTAGTCAAGACCTATTTGCACCATGAATGTTTAAAAAAATCCTGAGAAGTTTAACAATAAAACATTAAAAAAAAAGTTCTCTAAAACACTGTTCAGAGCAAGCAATATCCAGAACTTTTGCTTTGAAACTAGCAAGTTCATGCTCCACTGTCAATGCCTAATACTTTTTCACTAGTGTTTACAGTGTAATTCTACTCTGAAAAGTGACTGTTTAAAAATGACACATATTTAATGAACAAAGCTGTTCTAGGTATATCAGAGACAGACCTCTGCTGTAACTGAGAAACACACACTTTTACAAGTTTTTAGTCTAATTAGAGTGGAAAAACAACATACTAGGGAGAAAGTGAGCTGGATTTTATTCCCTTGTCTGACTTTTATACAGTGATTGTTACATCTAATTAGTTACTTCTGCCAAGACATGAAAATGAAAAAAAGTGGGAACAAATAAGACAGGAAGTATCTACAGATATAGTTATTAAATGTGGAAATGTTCCAGTGAAGAGCAATATTTAAAAAGGAGAAAGGAAAAAAAAAGGAAAATAAATATTGAGTTGTCAATAAAAAGCATTTTTATAGACTTTACAGCTTTTTTTCTTAATAGTGTTTTAGCCATCAAAGAAAAAGAGAAAATAGAGGAAAACCAAATTTTTCACAGAGAGCCTCTTGGTTTCACAGAGACTTCTTGGTTTTGTTCGTGCTAAGTAATTTAATCTTCAGTTTTTGGAAGAGTTTACACTTTTTATTCTCCTATTGTGTTGACAAAGGAAAAGAGGGGTTTTTTTTTGTTGAATCCCCATCCCTGAAAAAACATACATTTGTTTCAAATTTTAACAACAATCAGAGATTTAGCAAAGGATTTCTCCACAGGGAAAAAAACGTTACACCCATGCCAGTTTACATAAAAATCAAAATTCTTCTCTCACAAATACCTCAATAAACAAAACAGTTACATATGGTATGTCTTCATTGTCAAGGGCACACAGTAAGGATTGTTTCTACACCTCATAGCAAAAAAGTAATGACTGACCATTCTCAAACATTCCCAGATCTCGAAATATTTGTGTAGGCAATGCATAAAGAGTCCAATTCTCTTTCCAATTTAAAAATAATAAATACATAGCTTTATAGAGGAAATGTAGCAAAAGTAGTTGCAATGAAATTTGACCACAGCAGGTATACAGAACAATGTTTTTCTATATATATATTATATATTTAGTTATTTAATTCACATTTGTGAAGTTGAGAAAGAAATACAATCTTACAGCCAGCAATTTTGGAGTATAAAATTATTGGCACAGCACATAATTAAAATATACCTACTTACACTGCAACATGTTTTTTTTTAAATTTAAATACCAAGTACATGATTACTTACATATAGGACTAAAATTGACTTAAAATTCACATAAAATTTCAAGCACTAATTTACTTCAGGTTTTATGATTTAAATATTTACTGTGAAAATATATGTAATATTTTTTAAAAAAATAAACAGGCAAATGAACAACTGAATGAGTGTGTGAGAAAGCAATACACTCAATAAAAGTAGATTAACAGCAATCTAAGGAAAATTTATTTTTGAGAAATGCACTGTTTCGTACTCCCTGTGCTGTTACTTCTGGTATTTTCTTATTATTTGTTAGAAAAACTTCAAAACCAGCAAACTGCCCTTCTCTGAATACAAAAAAAGACAAACTGAAAGTATTAACAGAATGAAACCTGCTTTTACTACTGACAAATGTTCAAAAGCATGTCATTTTTATAGTGAGTATTAAAATTTACATATTCTTATGTTTTCTTGAATATTTTTGTTTCTAATATTCTTCCAATTCACTGTTCCAATTTCAGTCAAAACTATTCTGGATGTAGCCAGGAACATGGTCATGACATCTGCGGATCAGTTTGAACTTATAACACATTTTGAATACTTCTTTTGTATAGACTCAGTTCTGCCTATGAAGTTAAAATACATTTATTAAGATCTTCAGCTATTCTTCACTCTCCTCCCCCTACAGAGTCGGTTATATCACCCCTTTGTTTTGTTCCCTTAACTCCCTTCCTAATAATTCCCAGTGCTGTTTTCCCCTTCAACTGTCCTATTTAATCTTCTATGCATATTTAACTGTATACTACATAGAAAACATGTCACTGAAATTGCTATATTTATTACAGGTTTGTTGACACCCTTCACTTTTTTAAATTACTATAAATGTATTCTCCTAAATTAAATATTATTCTTTAACAATTTGATTCTTTCTATATGCTTTCTGTCCTCACCCTCTTTACCATTTTCCAGGTCCCAAAATCAATAACAGCCAGGCTAACATCATTCCAGTTGCAACGCCTGTGTTCCTGTCTCCAACAAGAAGTGCCTCTCACAAGATTTAAAAGCCTTTGGCCAGTGCATTTGTACATATTGAGTCTAGTGGACCTATAAGGACAATGAATAATAAATAACTGGAGATTTTGTGTCTTTTTTTTTTTTCCTAATATATATGTACCATGAGTTTGGAAAAATAAATCCACAACTCGACCCTACAAAGTCTGCTGACAGTGGAATACAGTGGGAACAGAAATTGAATCAGGTACATGGAGTGATCCTTGGCTGTTCTGGGCAGGGCCAGGATCTGGGCCTGATGACCCTCATGGATTCCCTTCAACTCAGCACATTCTATGACTCTGTGGTTCTGAGTGTTTCTCACTAGTGATAAGCTTTCAGTGACCACCTAAGTATAAGGTAACAAATGCACCTCCATTTTTGTCACTATCAGAAAAGCATGAATAGCCATGCAAAGCAGATCTCTGAGACAAGACTGTAGATGTTTTCTGACCAGGACCATGTATTTTAAGAGACTATTCTGTACAAGATACAAACTGCCCCTTGCATTATGGGCTGCACATAGTCCTATATCCTTTTAAGCTCCAGCATTTTCTCTTGCAGCTTTTTGTTGACCTTCCATTATCTCTTAATGTTCTGTGCTCTTTTCCATACTCCTCACAGAGTGCTCTCCAGGTTGCCTCAAACTTTGCTTTCCTCCTCCTGACTGCCTTGTGTCTGCTCTGTAAATGTTTCTGTCAAGTTACATTATTCTAGGTATTGTTTCCTGCAGATATACACATCCTTCCTTCAGTCCTTTCCTGGTTAAGAACTACCATCCAACCATTTTAGATTACACAAATTAACTCACTTAGAGAATTTTGTCTTACAATACATAGCTCACAACAGCTTATCTCTAGTTCTTTTTCTACAGATGTCCTACATACATGTCACTTTACTCAGATCAACCCACTGAAAAAAGGGTAAATCCCTCTCCTACTCCGTAACTTCTAATGAAATAATCAGACAGACCCCTTGATGCGACCTTGAAATTTCTTGGTAATCTTTCAAGATCCTGCAAATTTTATGAATCCAAATATACAGAAAAATACATCTAATGGTGTCCACTGTACTCCACAAGCACATTTATGTATCCTATTATGTCAACTTCAGCATTCACTAAATGATATACTCTGCTGTGGAATCTCTGTGTCTACAGAGGAAATCTCACTGGAATCTAAATTCTCCTTGTATCCGATGTCTTTCAAGTAGAAAATTATTAATGCCTTGGATTCACAAATTTACCACAGGAACATCTGCTAAAAAATGCCATTTCTTGAGACAAATTACAAAAAAACTCTAAAAAACTAAACTAAATTAAATAGTACTTAATAAAGGCAACTGTTAACAACATGTGCTTAAAGGGGTAAATTTCAGGTTAGTAATAAATAAATATTAAAAATAAATAATTTAACATTTTATACAGATTTAAAATGTTTGATAGGTCAATTATAAAATTCCCACTAATACTAAAGTTTCTCACTTAAATGAATATTTCTAAAAATAATAAACCCAGGAAAATATTCAGTCAACAAAAACCAGTTTAAACCTGCATGTATCTCAGGCAGCAGTGAATTCCTAGAGAACGGAATACCACACCCACTGGTGTACAGTGGTAGTGTACAGCAAGTAGTGTACAGCAGCTACCTGTCACACCATGTGAAAGGGAGCAATCCTGGTAGAAAGTGGCCATGCATTTATTCTTTGAAATGTAAGATAGCTTACGCTAGGAAAAATGAATCCTACATAATATGAAAAAATGGGTATACAGCTAAATTGAGACCAACCTATAAATTTCTAGGAATACTGGTAATTTTGTGGACAATTTAATTGGCAAAATCTCTAAATATTGTTAAACTCCACTAAACATTTAAATTCTGCAGAATGGAATGAGGCGATTCAACATGCAACACACCAATAAATGTAAATGATATATTGCATGCAACTTCTCTGAGGTGAAGCAAATAAAAGAATGAAACCACACCGTAAGCTAAAAATTAATTTCAAACTTTTGTTGAACTAGGACCATGAAGAGTTAATACGCAAAATGCAAATATTCCTTTCCTATCACAAACTCTGTAGCTACTATCCTACTCTGCTTCTCACTTGCAGCTGCTACCCAAGTCTTAGGACAGCCTCAATTACTATGTCTGTATAGATACAAAAATAGTAATACCTATCCTCTGTGGTGGTGTTCACAAGACTATATGCAAGGAGAAAAAAACCCTCGAATATTGCTTATAAAACACTTCTAAAATAGAATATGCAGAAATACAGACTGATAATTAAAATTCTACATGAATTATTTGTTTTGATGATAATTTACTTAAGTTACAATGTTTCTCAATTGCCAGGAAAATTACGTGAATCATTCTTTTTACTGACACATATAGCGTATTTTACATTTGGCATGTAAATGTGAAAACAATGTAAAAATGGCTGAAAACAAGCTGAAGATGAAGTTTCAGTGACAAAAACTACAGAGGCAGTATGGATCCAATAAGAAAACTGATTGTAGTAGAGAGCAAGTTGTCTCTGATCTTGGGAGAATGTTTTTGGACACCTAACAGCTTTTTTATTACTGGGGCTGATTAAAATGAAAAGCCCTACTACTAAAATGTTCTTTTTGATGAGGTTTTTTGCCATGAACTATAGACCTTGCAGTCCAGTGGGATACAAATCCTTTGATCCTGTGCAGTCACATAAATTCAAAGTCGTAAACCAACATTGAATTTGATTTTATTAGCGTGGCTGATGTTGCCAGAATTGTAATGCAACCTTGTTTTTCTTCTCTTTTCTTCCTTTTCTTTTGGGGAGGGGATGGAAAGGAGAGTTTACTGTCAACATTGCTTCACAGTATAAAGAACTAATTTCTTTGGCAACCAGGCTACAAGATCAGGCATTTTAACAAAGCTTTGTAATGATATAGGAAAGCAATAATATATGTTGCTAAGCTGCAACCAATTATTTGGCTTAAGTAAAAGTTGAGGCAACAAGCATTATTAGTAAAGCACACTGAAAACAGTAACCAAAGATAAAGTTACGTATCTATAGAAGGATAATGGGCAGCAATGAATACTACGTGTCAACAGGAAATATTCACCCAAATAGTGCCATGAGAATAAAAAAAGAGTAACTCTACACTTTTAGAAACTGACAATTTTCATTCTTCATAATGAACACAATTTTTGTCTGAATGTTCTAAGAATTTTTAGAGATGATGAGCCTCTCCACCAAAATAAAGAGGTTTCTAATGTGCAGTCAAAACAACAAAGAGAGATTCTACATGGATAAACAATAAATTATGGAAATGACTCTTTTTGTGTAAAAGTCATACCTGCTTTAAACTAAGATCTACTGCATGCTAATTATTCATCACCATATTACTCTAGATGTTCCCATTATAGAATTTGAAGAAAATATTGCACACCAAAATGTCTTAGAAAAACCAGCCTTGGTCAATTACTCAAAAGGGAGCACTCACAACAATCTTCATTTTATCCCTTTCCCTCAAGGTTTCCATAAAGTGCAGCTACACAGAAACCTTCTCTTCAACAGAACTAGTATCTCATTCAGTGAACATGAATGATGGGAGATATTCCAGACAAAAGCTAAAAGCTGTATAATGAAAAAGCAGCAAGCTTTTATTTTAAGACTTCTGTATTATATGCGCTGAATTTGAAAGGTATGTAAGAAGAAAGTGTTGACCCTCAGAAAGAGACACAACACTTGTAAAGTAAAGGCATGATAATGCTGACCCGGAAAAAGAGATTCTACACTTGCTGGAACTGCAAAATTCCTGCAGGATGAGTCACAAGTCATTTTAGTCAGTTTTCTTCAAGCAGTCACCAATGATACACCTTCTTTTACAAAAACCTGTCTTGAGGTTCTGGGATCTAAGATATAATTTCGAAGTAAGTTAAAAATGAACTGTGATTGAACATATATGCAAATGTAAGCATCCCAATAAATCTGTTACACCTTAGGTCTGTGAATAATAAGATTATACGCCCATTCTGACACATATTGTAAAGTCCAGTTTATACTTAAACATGTTATGACTGTAGAAAAAGCATAATGAAACTACTTATATTCAAATCTTGATTAATAAGCAAGGCAGGGTATCACTCACTGACCAACAAAAATAAAATCAAATATTGAATGAACTGTATTCATTCCAGGATACATATTCTGGAGAAAATTGCCCACATAAAAGTAAAACATGTATTGTGATGCCCAGAGCCACATATTTGTAATCTACCTCCTACTGTTTTCTGTCCTAATTTTTAGGCTACTTTGTTTGCCCTTCACCTTGCCAGCATCTTGAGACTATATGCTACTAGGACTGCCAATCCTAGTATCTCTAATCTAGTACCTCTACTTTTTTATCTAAAACAGTACCTTTCCCTTCTCCATACATATGTCCTGCTCTTAATGTCTGCTTTGCTTTCCAGTGGGTTTTCTTTCACTTTGCCTAACCATCAATAATTGGGTCAGGAGACAGATAATTTTGAAAGCATCTTCTGAAGGATGGTCCCCACCTAATCAAGAGTAACTTGTGCCAACCATTAATCAGTGGAACTTACTTTTGACCCAGTGATATTTTATAACAACTGTGGCGGCTTTCTGGAAATGGCAATTAAAAGTTTGTTCAACATCAAGAGATGTAATAGATTCAATGATCACAAGATTTGCAAAGCCAGAAGCTGCCAAAAAAAATCTGGTCTTTACTGAACATGAGAAAAAATAGTTTTATTTTTAAAATTTTAACTTCCAATTTCAGACAGATTTTCCCTGTATCAGCAAAATCTTCATCCTTGACAAATGTGTCCCTGTTCTAAAACCAGGAATATTAGAGCCAGAATTTTTAAACAACAGAATATTATATACTTCGTTCAGAAAAATGCCTTACAACTACTAGATTTAAACAAATATCTGGTGTAGTAAATTTCAAAGCACAGGTAATTTTGGCAAGAAAGCATGGAGTACATGTTTTCAAAATCAAAATGGTAACTTCGATAATACTTAATTTTTGGTGGCTTTTACAATTCCATGATCGCACTTCAAATCATTTCTCTTGTAGATAATTGTTTCTTATGTTACCAAGGTCTTCAGTATCTGTGAAAATAAAACTGATAAAAAACTGATAAAAAAACTCTGAACTGACCTAATCCAGAGACGTTGTTTGCAAAACATCCAAACTTTATCTTTGTTTATGAAATGTAGCAAAATGTTCTCACGAGAAAGACCTGTGCTAGCCACAGTGCATCACATATTTACTCAAGGCAAAGTGATGGGATAAATTAACTTTCACAAACTAAGAAAAATGCATCAAGTTATAATGAATTTTAAGAGTTTCGTTTTAGCCATAATTAAGCAGAATGTTTTGTAATGTGTCTAAATTCGAGCAGAAACTCAGTCTTGCTGAAGTTTTAATGCTATAAATTGTCTTGCTCTGTGCACATTTTAACTATGGACTACCATGTCCATGTGCTGAAACAGAGTTAAAGAGATTTTCACTGTTTCCAATACAGGGAATACAGTCTGTGGTAACTTCTTAAATAAACAGGAGAATCCTTGGATCAACATGTGGAATTAGCAGCATTCTGCAGCTGACATGAAGTTTAAACAATCTAAGTCTCACAGTGAAACTACATTGGAAATAAAAGAATGGCAATATGGCAAGTGGCCATACTGAAAAACACCACAAGACAGTTAGAGAAGAATTTTCCAGGACATTCAAGATATTTGATAAGAAAATAATCACAATGCAAACATATTGTTAAAGGAAAATAAGAATGAAAAGCACCCATTGCATCAAAAATATGAAAAATAGGAAGTCAATGCAGGAGATGAAGGGGGAGAATTATGTTTCATATAAGTATCAGAGCACAGCAGAGACGTTTAAAATGTCATCAAGAATTTGAACACAGAATATGAAATGAATATACAGATGTGCAAGTTTTTAAAGCATAATTAAGCACTGAACTGGGGAATATTTTCAGTACAACATGAAGAATTTTTCCAAACTTCCTTTCTCAATGAAGATGCAGAAGATGCAATTTTCAAGTGGTTCCAAAGAGATTAAGTGCTGCTTCCTTTAGCAAGTTACTGTTCTGTTGCTCCTATCCTTTGCTATTGCTCAATAGTCTGCTACTTCACCTTCTCTAGCACTGGCTATGCAAACTTCATTACAGGAAGATTTTTCTCCTGATGGGATTTTACTATTTTAGGAAATGCGAACTTTAAAGATTATGTTGCTGCCATTGTATGGGAGCCTTAGGAGTTCTGAAACTTATATTTTAATACAATTTCATATGACTTCAGTCAATTTTTTCTCATAAATTTTATGCTTTGTCCAGTCTTTACATTTTTTCCTCTCTTGCATCACAGAGAGACTCTGCAGTGAACAGCGAGAATTCCTTCAAGAGGACAAAGTAACCAAGAAGAAGATTCATAAAGGCACACAGTACACACACAGTGGTGTAACCACACATTTAGCAGCTGAAAGACTGAAACATTTCAAGTTAGGCAAGATTAGTATCAATAATTAACCGCAAGCTGGGAGACCTTCATCAGTTCACCACATGGAAATGCTGAAAAGCCTGAACAGCTCATTAGGAAGGACTGACTAATAAACCCTTGCTGACCTTGGCTGCTCCTTTGAGCTGCAACTCCACCACAGAGAGAAGCATACATGATACAGATTTTCTTCTATATGTTCATGCTGGAATATGAAAATCCAACAGCGAACACTCAAAGCAGCCAGCCACCTTATGGACGCATTTCATTTTATAAAAGTTAAAAACAATCTCTGCATCCTGAAGCAAAATTTTATTACCAGAAGTCAGCATATATTCACATATATACAAATGTTTTAGGTTTTATAAGTACTGTGGCATATCAAAACTTTCAACACTATTCATCACTGGCCCCCATACTTCAACAGTAGATCTCAAAACATAGAGACTTCTGACGAATCATGATATCCCTATCCCATGCAAGAATTCACATATGCCAACACAAAACAGAGGGGAAAAAAACTTAAATTTTTTTTTTCTCCAGAAAGGAATAATAAAGATCCCTAAAAGCATCCAGGTCAGATTTCTTCAATTTAATCTGCTCAAAAGAATTCCAGTTTGTTTCAATAGTTTATTTATAAAAAAGATTTAGACAAAATAAAATACTGTAATATGTTTTCATTTGTTATTAAAACATCCAGTATCTGATGTATACGCTGAAGCTGAAATGAGATTTTACTTCTACATATATGTTAAAGACATTTCAAATTGTGAAAATAAAACTGAAATCACCAACTTCTGTAAAGAGGTATTTTGATAAGTATCAAACAGCTTTCAATACTATTCACCATTGTGTCCCACAGTTGAATTAAAAATTTCAAAATGTAGCAGGGAGAAGCAGCAACTTTTGTTATACTCATGTTATAATTAAAGAGCAATGGAAGCATTCATAAATGGAAGTATTCTGACCACGAGTGAAAACAAATGGGAAAGTGAAAAGACAAAGAAACAAGAAAGGACTTAGGAAACATGAGACATGAAAAAACAGATTTGTAAAAGAATGAAATGGTCATCACAGAGTTAGAGTTTTATTACATTATAAAAATGTAAATGTTTTTATGCCTTTGTGGTCTCAGTGCAAAATAAAAATAAATGAACTTTAAATTATCAGATAATTTTGACTGGTACTATGACTTTTTCTTTCACATCCCTTTTTCTTCCACATTTTTCAATGTTTTCTAAGGCACTCTGAGGCACTGGTTTTTAATCTCAATTTATTATATGAAATTGTTTTTAAAGTTAAGGAAGTTCTTTTGCAAAAAGGAAATTACTTTCTAGCCACTTCAACATTTTAGCTCTTGGAACCTTCACAAAAAAGCAAAAATGCAAACATTACCAAGGAGGCCACAAAGGTCACTATGAACACCTCATGATACATTCTTCTCTAAATGAGGCCAGCTTGCTTTTTCTTAATGTCGCAGGCAGTTTTATACCAACTGCATCACCATTCACTATTTCCTAATTCAGTAATATGTTTATAGCTGTGTTAGATGTAACTATATAGGTATTTCTTTCTAAAATTCGCCATGAGATACTTTGAGAGATGTAAAAAGAGGATTTTATTATATAATATTTATTGAGTAATTTATAAGCTAGCTATAGCTTGTAATTTTTTATCAAAGACTTATATTTGTTTTACTGTATTATATGACATGCATTATGTAATATTATAAAAACCTAAAAAACACTTTTATTCTCAGTTTGGAAATACGTAAAAGATCTAGCAAGGTGGTGGAAGTCTAACAATCTGTATCAAAGAAAAACACCCATGCATAGGGTACAGGGTTATAGACAGCTTAGGACTTTCATTCCATCTTCAAAAATCAGTATTAAACTTCCATGTAACTAAAGATGAAGGGATATTTGGTACCTTTGTGCCTAAGGGAACAAGGAGACATTGGGGAAACCCTTAAATTGTTTATCATTTTATCAGCTTAACTTACGGGGAAAAAAAGGATGCGGCACTCTTGTGCAGTTATGCGTTGGGTTAAATATTAAGCACTGCAATCAAAATACTGCCTTCAAGTAAATTCCTTTATTTCAGAAGTCAGCAGTCCATTTACATTATTTTGATTTAATGTTGTCATCTACTTAGTTGGCTATTAGACACTTATGCTCTGGTTCTGCAGGACAAAGACTGTGAAGGTAGTGACAGCTATGACTTATCTACTGCACAACTTGAATTCTAGCTCCATAATGTGCAAGACGATCTCTGACCTAAAACTAAAACTGTCAGATACACAGTGGGCAGGATGTTACCACCACACACAGGCTCTCAGTTTAAAAGAAAGTATGAAACGGGCACAAGTTTTTGGGAACTTCTGAAAGACTCAGCTGACATCTAGTGGCAAGAGCACGGAAAGCAAAACACTTAAAAATACAGACCAGAAATAGTTTCATTTCTTAAAAATACACTATTGAGAATTTTGTAAATATTATGTGAAAAATTCAATAAATCCTTTGAACGCAGCAACCATATTACCCTTTTTAGATATTACCTACATGTGGGTGATTCAGTTGAATTATTTACATTACTTAACCCTTCAAGGGTAATGAGTTATACAGATTGTTATGCAGTAAGAGATGGTACAAATTCATCAGTAATTGACTTGGTGTAATAAATGTTGTAATCTTAATTAGCACATACACTACATGACAAAAACTGATTTGAAGTGACATCAAAAAGAGCAAGAAAGGTTCAAGTTTTGGTGACAACATAAGGATGACAAACTAAAATACAGTACTGTCATTCACCCTCCCTATCCTCCCAACAATCGCAAGTGATTTACATCTTTCAAGACTGCTACATTCA
Source organism: Entomyzon cyanotis (assembly GCA_024500445.1). Taxonomy (NCBI): domain Eukaryota; kingdom Metazoa; phylum Chordata; class Aves; order Passeriformes; family Meliphagidae; genus Entomyzon; species Entomyzon cyanotis. Next base: position 31,062,210 of record JAKEPQ010001030.1, read on the forward strand.
CTGCAACTTCATGTCTCACAGAAACAGCACCAACCCCTACAAACCGGCAGTATGGGTAAAGTCCTGGTTGCACTCTGGGTTTTCTGTATGAAGTTTATAGGAAATTAACACAGTGATAACAAATACTGAAGAATAAAAAACAATTAGGAATTTCTGTTGACATACTCAAGGAATAAAACAACAAAAAGAAATAATAAAAAAGTATAGGGCACTTTCTAATGCTAAAGAATAAACATATCACTCACTTATAAGCCACTACATACAGGTTTCCATTGATAGATTCTAGATAATGTTGCTTATTTTCACTTTCACAGAGGAGTTTAATAATATTTTGAGAACTTTCCCCTACATATACCTTGCAGAACTTCTTAATATTTTTCTAGGCCTTTTAGGAATAGCAAAGACTAAGGGTGTTACTCCTAACCTTTTGCAGAAAAAGTATGACAATCAAACCTCCTTATAAACACAAGATACAGGATTCAGATCAGTTTGCAAAATAACTGGTTCAGAGAAATTCCTGCCTGTAGGTTCTCTCAGTGTGTAGTACAAAACCAGATTTAACCCAAGAATTTCCAATGGTTGGGATATCTACCATCATATTTTTCTGTTATACCCTTAAAGAATAAAATGCAGCAAGTTATTACCTTAAATCACAACACTATTTTAATCGCCCATTATATGTTCCCACTGAAATTTTATAATGTGGATTTCAATACTTCATATTATGCAATAATGTAGAGTAGCATGTAGTAATGATTTTTTTTTATTTTGAAGAAATGAAAAGTCAAGAAATTCAAGTCAAATGAAAGACAGTCAGGAAGTCAAGAAATGAAGACAGTATAAAGAAAAAGTATGTTCTTCTCCTGTGCATTCCATTTTTACCAGTGCAAACATTGGCAACATTAAGAATGAACAAAAATCATGTCCCTGTGCTGTTATATTTAAATGTTACAGACCAAAGCGATTTCAGGCTAAAGCAACAATATTTAAATGAATCACAAAAAGCAAGAAAAATTCTTTTGAAATTAAAAACAAAATAATAAAGGATAACAATAGAAATGCAGAGAAAAAAAAACCTCTTTAAAACGTTTGAACATTGGGGTCATAGAAGAAAGAGCCTCTTAAAGCAGACAAGCTATAAAAATAGGAAAAAGGAATTTGAAATTACCCCCTTTCATTTGGAAAGCTACTAAAACTTAGAAGCAGAACCAAGAATTTATGATTTACTAAAGAATCAAGACTGCATAGCAGCATCCGACTCTCAGATTTCACCCACTATTAAAAATAACATACTGCAGTAAATTTCAACATTGTCTGCACAAAATGAGTAATTTAATGCTGACCCACTTTGGACACAAGATGTATCAGGAATGCAGGAAATCAATATTTTCAGCCTATATGTTGTTTAGATTATTAGTCTGCACTGTATATGGGGCTGATGGGATCCATCTGTCAGAGAAGGGGATAAAGCCATAAGCTTTGCCAAGCTGGTGAAGCTGTTGTGGGATGGGAACCTCAAACCATCCCACAGTACCAGTTTGATGCCAGGGCCAGCAAGAGATAGCAAGAGCCTGGAGAGGGAACACAGGTCAGCAGAAAAGCACCTGAAGAGGTACACAAAGGAATTTTTGAGTGCAGGTATAGATTTTAACCAGATTAATTTTAGCTGAGTTGGCAGTCAACTAGAAACAACTTCTACAACGACAAAATTAAATTCTTAACATTTGACAGAAAGTATATGCTTACACTACTTAAATCACAAAATGCACTAAAATCAGCAAAAGAAAGTAAATGATTAAAAAAGTATACCTTTAATGTTTCAATTTCTTCTTTGTGTTCCCTCTTTAAATGCAGAATGGCAGCTTGGTACTCTGCAGAAATAAAAAAGTACATTCCATTAGAGTCAGAAAACAATGTGCCGTCTTCAGCATAGAGTATTTCATACAGCACCCTGGGTCCAGAATGCAGGTGCAGGCTCTCAAATAAATGACCTTTTACAGTGGCGATGGAAAAGAAAAGCTGAACACGGTAATTAGCATTTTTTTTTAAGACCACATGACCAGATTTTCCATGGTGTTTCTGAGAGAACAGGATAAAGCAGAGGTCTTCCATGCTGAGAAGGGAAAAGGGGGGGGGGGAAGATAAGACAGACTTAACAAAAGAAAATGCTAGTTTTGCTTAACTTTGCAGCTAAATGCAGAACTGATAGGATATTATGACATGCACATGCATGCAACACACCCACCCACCTGAATTCTAAAATAACATGCATCAAATACAATGATTTAAATGGAACTGCAAACATACAATCACTATACACAGTCAAACTGGATAAAATAGCAATCACATATACAAATGAAGACCTCAGAAAGTACCAAACAGCAAAATGCAAAGAATTCTTTGTCTTAATTCTATCAGAAGAAGATTAATTACAGAGTTCAAGTACAGAATACTGTGAATGAGACACAGGATAGCTCTGGCATTTAGCAAGAATATAACAAAATCCAAAGGCTGAAAGCGTGAAACTGAAAGCCAGAGAAATTTAAATAAGCAGTGAAAAAATGAGGCGGCCAGGCATTGATCACACAGGTTTACTGATGGCTGTAACGTTAAGATGTAGATTTACCAAATGCACCTCTGGAGCCTCTAATACCCTCAATCTGCACCATGACTGCATTTGGCCAGATGAAGAAAAAGAAACCCTTTTAATGACACACTGGTGTCAGGGTTCTAGAAAGTCTCCTGCAAGACACTGGTCCAGAAACTACAGCTCCCCTAAACAAGAGACTGTACATTGCTCTTAGATGATCAAAATCCCGCTTCTATCTGCTTTCAAATCAAAATTCAACCAGAAGTGTACTTCCAGTTTCCTGGCTTGGGCTTCTGCTTCTTTAACTAAACTCTAATTTAAACATGGACTAAAAATAGTCCAAAAATTTTAAATTTCACTGTCAATGTTCTCTAAGACTAAGGAGTTTGTACAATCTATTCAACAGCAGAACCAATAAAATAGCATTAAAGTCTCAAAGTATAAACCAAAGTACAAGATCAGTAAAATATTCCACTGCGTTGGTGCTTTTTTTTTTCTCTTCAGAGCACATGATGGAAAGAGAAAAGAAAAGATAATTTGATCATCACCCTGAAATCTGCATGACATGGAAGCTTTTATGTAAAGCTATTTTTTTCAAACACAGGTGAAGCTATATGCAAGCAGCTGAATCGAGACACAAAATCAAAAGGAAAAGGGATCAGTGTTTTACAAAACATAAAATAGAAGCCTTGGGTGATTCCAGCTAGTAATAATATCTATCTGAACTCCTCCTTGCCCTCTGACAGGTCTCTGCTTAGAGCTTTCCAGCATGGGAAAACTGCCTGACTGCTCTGCTGGAATCACAACTGGTTAGGTCTACAGACTTCTAGATTTTCTGTTGTTAATTCCTTTGACTGGTTGATATTCCCTCTGGATACAGGCTCTGCATATCCATTCACCTAAACAGGACTTAAATAAGTTGCCTCAGGTGCCCAGAAAAAGCTGTGACCCTTCTGGCACCTCAGCTGCTTAAGCACTCAGTTTGCAGGGCATGAACCTTATGAACGTCCTGACTTGAAGGTTAGCTCTTTAAGGTCACATGAGAACTGAAGCAAACACCAGGCTCTGAAAATGCTCCTAACAATCAGTTCTTAGTTTGACTAACAGAAGGATACTGATCTATCTTAACAAAAGATCTGCTTTCTAAGAGGGATTGCCCAATGCTTAAAATTCTTTGGGATTTGGGTAAGAGAGTCATAATTCACCTATGCTGATACAGACCTGCACTAGCACCAGAAGCAGATTTTTCACGATGTCTACCCATTCCCAACCCTATGTTGCTTATTTTTTTCATCTTGGCACAAATGTTTGTGCAATTAGAGAGTGATGGAATGAAATCTAACACAGCATAAGAAGTTTAACATTTTTTTAACAATTAAATATATGTCATTGTTGGCACGTTTTTCATTGCTTCTAGCTGAAAGCTCTGCAACAAGTTCTAGAGCTTGTTGTGTTTAAGCTTTGCTCTAAAGCAGAGATAAGACAGAGTAGCAATTCTTTTACTGTTTACTTATTTCTTAAAAATATGCTTAGAAAGTACTAAGCTATAAAAATTAATAATCCTAACTACTTTCTTAAAACACTGATACTGCCTAAAAGCAAGTGCATTATAAACAGATATACTGTAACAGATTTAATAGATTATCTACTAAGATATAAACTGACATTCAACAGCGTGTCTTTTGGTTATTTTCACCATTACATTAATTTTAACTAGAAGAAGAGACTATGTATTGGATAGAAGCTGACACCCAGCAAAGCACTTTAATTCTCAAGCAGATGTTTAGTTTCCTGTACAAGATATTATAATGAAAATCACATCACAATTATATTGTCTTGCATAATATAAAGTAATTAATGTCCATTCCTTTTCTGTGTCTTGTGAAATCACCCTAATTTTGTATAATTCTGCGTGGACAGTTAACATCTTAAGAAAATATCCTACATACAGAGATGGCAATCAGAATCATTAAAATGCTGAAGAATTTGACTAGAATTGTGTTCATGTAATTCCAAAAATCAGTTCCTTAACATATTGGCAACAGAAAAATAAAGTTTAATTATGCAGCGGAGTTGGGATGCTGCTTAGAGTGGTAAAAATCACAACAGCAAAGTAAATAATAATGACATGTTAACAGAAGGAACTATACTAGGAACAAAATATAAGTCAAGCTTTATAAACTACTGAATTCTTAAACTCCATTGAACTCACAAAAAAAATAAATTCACATAGACTACACATGAAATCCAGAAATATCAATGTATCACTGAGTGATTTGTCTAGGTCAAAAATTAGCAATGCTAGAGTTTAAGAAATCTGATATGGTTCTGTGTGTAGCCCACCTGATTCTCACATAATCACTGTAAAATTATTTGGCCTTATTTGTTATGACCCATGAACACACGAGGGTAGCTCTCAGAGCCAGCCCAGACACAAGGCTGCAGACGAACTGTATTCACCTCCCACTTCCTGGTGCTGCCATACCTTAAGGTTCTTCAAGGCTGACATGGAAAAAAAGCTTCTAATCACAAACCACAGAATGGCTGAGGTTGGAAGGGACCTCTGGAGGCATCTGGTCTGCTCTTGCACCTCTCCCAGTGCTGGTTGCCCAGGACCATGTCCAAACAGCTTTTGAATACTTCCAGGAATCTCCATCCTCCTCATCCTCTCTGGGCAAGCTGCACTAGTTTCTCAGTCACCTTCACAGTGAGAAATCGTTTCCTGATGTTTAGCCAGACCTTTCTGTGTTTCAGTACTCACACTGATCCTGACACCATGCCCCACCTGGCTCCCTTGTTTTTACAACCTCCATTATAGTTCCAAGCTGATCCTTGTGTCACAAGGTGACCCTGTACTGTATTTCATGCCAGCATGTCCCCTAATTTGTGCAATGTCAGAGGGGCTGCATTTTCACAAAATCAAAGAATCGTTAAGGTTGCAAAAGACCTCCAAGACCAAGTTTTCCCCAGACTACACAACCCCAGCTCCCTCGGCTGCTTCTCACAGGATTTACGTTCCAGATCTTTCACCAGCTTTGTTGCCCTGGACACGCTCTAACACCTCAATGTCACCTTTCTGAAGCTTTAAATTCTTTTATTATGATGGCTAACAGAAGGCTGATTGTACAAATATCCTGTTGTACTTGCCTGGTTCCAATCTGCCTGCTGAGAAGACAGTGGCTATAAGGCTTAAATAAGTTAGCTTCCCCTTAAGCATATATTACTCTTAAAAACTTTTGAGACAAATTAGGTAAAAATCAGATGACAAGTGCTCCTATCCAGAATACCGTGCACTGAGAAACAGTGGACAAATGCCTACAGCCTTTTAGACATCAACATCTGCCAGAGCAAAAACTGTACAAATACACAGAGAACATTAGGGGTACACAGGTATGACACCAGAAAGTTTTATTCATGTTCTCTTGAACAGCAATTTTTAAATTAAAAAGTACCTGGAACCCAGAAAGTTGACAGATAACAGAACTTACATACAGGGAAAAAAGTAATGCAATACAGAAAAGTTGCTTATCCTGATTAAGTTATAAAAAAAGCAAAATATTTTCAATAGCTATTGCACTTTATGAGTTTTAAATTTTAACTCAAAATAATTTGAAACAAAGGAAGAGATATTCAATACATTGAGCTAATTTTTAAAACTCTGCATTTTCTAAAATTTTGCCCTGAAAGCTAATCTTGCAAATAAAATGTATAACACAGGACTGCTCAAATGTACATTTAATAATCATAAAAACCAAGTATCTAAAATAGCAGAATATTCTAGTTTTATTAGGCCTTTGGTATCTGAATAAGAACAAGTCCATCAACATTTACTGCCCCAACTGCTCAGCTTTATTTTTTTTCCTGATCTTCTAGGATAAGCGTGGTCTCCAGACAATACACCTGCAGCTTCTGTGGGCCCATTTGTGTCTGTGGTTTCTACAGAGAAAGCTGAGCTACAATATTGAAGTGCTAATGATACTGAAAGGACGGTTTAGTTTCAGCCGACTTCTTTAAAACACACTGAATTCCCAAATAAGTACATCTCTAATCCTTTTAGTTAGAAATTCAGACGATCTTCAAAATCTGAACGTTGTATCTGTATGATCAGTATTGTCAACTGCATTCGGGAAACTGCATAGGAAGAGATGAATGGTGGGATTTTCTTTCTCTGTTCCACGAACAACTCCAAGATGTTGTTTACTTGTTTGTTTCATTGGAATGAAGGGCAAAAGCATGAGATTTTTTTCTGGGATAGGCAAATACAATTTGCCCACTTACCTGGTTTGCCCGTAGGCAGGAAATCACACAACTGGCCTCTAACTATAAGTTATAACTGTAAGTTATAACCTAAGAGTTTCAACAAAACTCTGCACCACCACCAGAGTCCTGTGAGGAAGAGCCCACTTTGAGTGAGATGTCATGATTTAGGAATGCTACTCTCCAATTTGGTGTCCCCTACCAAAACTATCCCAAATGACACACTGCTCTCTGGCTCCTCCTTCCCCTCTCCCTTCCTGCTGCAGTGGAATGGAGTTAAGAATTGGAAGCATCAAAACTGAAGATCACAGATTGAGATTTGAACAGGTTACGGGAAACAGCAATGAGATAAGAAAACAAACAGTAATGGCAAAAATATTATTAACAAAAGTATACAAGGCAGAGGGTGATTCACATGCAAAAATGCTCACCCTGGAACCTGAGACAACAAACAATGGAGCACGGCTTCCCCACTCCTGCCATGCTTTTTGACTGGAAGCCAGAGTGAGTCCATTTCTTCCCACCTCTAACAGTGATGTAAGGTGGTACCAAATGACATTAGGGTCCTGGACAAAACTAAGACATGAGGGAAATGGGGAATGCTAGCAATTGAACTGTGAGGGAGAAAGATGTCTCTCAGACCAGACTACCCAGAAACCCACTTAATGGCAGTCTACACAGACAATAAAACTTTCCTAACCCAAAATCATCAATGGCATGTGCAGGGAAATTCTAACAGGTTCCATTATAAGTTGCTTTAATTAATGCAAAATTGTGTTAACACTGTCCTATTTCCTAAAAAGTACCTATGCAGCTGTAACAAACATGACTGGACTCTCATTATGAAACTTCAAAGGGAATAAGAGGGCTTCAAAGTCCTTTGGATTTATTTCTTCTAATATGATGTCTACTTACATCATCATCATGAAATGGTGTTTCATGGTAGAATTAAGGACGAGTTCTTCAGTGACATAATGTGAGAAGAGTTTATCCTAGTCACAAGGTTTGTTTATAAATCTTGTAAAATATTCACATTGAATCCTCACCAACATCTAGTATTCCTAACTCAACTACAAAAAAGGATCAAGGAAAAAAAAGAAACCAAACCTTAATCCTTATAAAGTTGTAAATCAGCAGATTACTATTGTGTAATTCTATGAAAGCATGACAACAGAAAACTACTCGAATGAATAAACATACACAAAAAATACAAATGCTTTGAAAGATCCCTTATTCAGTTTTGTCGGTTCCTTCTGCATGCAATTGCAGAAGTGATAAGTTATTGTAGAAAAAAGAGGAATACTATCAGAAACTCCTCTCAAAATGAGTTCCAACTCAGCTTTCTTTAGTTCTTACACATTTTGACAATAATTACCCCTCCCTGGCAGTGTTCAAGGCTGGATTGGATGCAACATTCAGCTACCTATTCTAGTGGGAAGTGCCCCTGGCCCTTGCAGGGGAGCTGGGACTACATGATCTTTAAGGTCGCTTGCAACCCAAACTATTCTATGATTCTGTAATTTGATAATTCAGACGAACTGCTTAAAAGGAGCTTCTGAGTCAGGAGTGCTTGTTCAAAATCTCTTCCTTAAGCTTCCCTTAAAATCCAAAAATGGCCAAGGCTCTGTGTGTCCTGCTCTTGGTGGGTACAAAACTGAGCAAGAAAACACACAAAGACACAGCAGGGGCTGTAAGTGACTGTAAGTAATACACTCCCCAAAATCAGGTTAACATAGCTAATTCTTTCTCTTAAAGGACAATTAAACCTTCTTTTCCTTCAAAAGACATCACTACTGATTCATTACAGGGAGGCATCCCTGCCCATGGTAGGAGTGTTGATATTAAATGATCTTTAAGGTCCATTCCAACCCCTTAATGTTCTGTGATTCCATGATTATTAATTACATTAATATCAATGTAATCAGTTAGTACCTAATTATCCTTTACATGGCTGTCAATGGGATTTTACTGTACCTATTTGTCAGTCTTAAACGTGCTCTTGTTTTGAATAAGGATCAAGCACTTCTCCATAACTCTAATATAAAGATCTATCATCACTTTAATTTTCACTACAGTCTTTTTGCTCCAAAGCAAAAGTTTTCAGAATAAACTGCCAGATTATAACATGTCTGATATTAGGCATATTAGATTAGCTCTAAAATGGGTCACATTTACTTGGACTTGGTGCACAGCACAATATATGGGGGGGGGGGGGGGCAGAAAAGAAAGCAATACACCAGTTCTCATTTGTGATGTTCTTCCAACCAGACCTCAAATCTCAATTTTGCAAAATTTCACACTTAGCACTGTGAAATTAAGAAGAAATTACCTAAATTCCACTCACTTTAGTGGGATGGCAGCCTTTGAAAATGAAGTACCATAAGCTAGAACTCCTGATCTATAACACAACTTCTGTCAGTCTTACAAAATTTTTAGTTCTGAACAGTGGTAGATATAGCAGACTATGCCTTTACCACTTCTACTCAATCAAGGAAAGGTAAATACTACCTTTATGGTAACAAAAGAGACGAAAGACTAGACACAGACAGACAACATTACACTGTTCCACCCACCTGGTGGTCCCTCCTTGTAAAGCTTTAGGTGAGCTAGAGACAAAAGCATAAGTAAGATTGTATTTAAGCTGCACACAGGGGGTTTGTACTTTACACTCATTAGCTACCTATTCTAGCAGGGAGTCCTTCACCCCCCCTGCTTTTCATTCATTGCTACAAATACGTAACTCGGTATTTTCAGCTCCCACTTATATTATTTTGTCTTGCAAAAATTAACTGCTTGTGAACTGCCCAGCTTCTGAAGTGTTGCTAGACATTAGCACTGTCTGTCAAATCAAATCAAAATCAAATAGCAAGTATTTAAATAAATTTCTACCATGTAAAAATAACCCATGGATGTTTCTTGGTCAGCCACGGGCCACCTGTAGTAACACTATGAAAACAAAGCCATCTCTGTAGTATCCCCCCTACCAAAACCAGGCCATGCAACCTGAATACACTTGGAAATATTTCTGTAAAGCTCTCAGCTTGATATAGGCACCAAATTGCATGTCATATGCTGCAGAATGATTAAATCATTGCTTTTATTCACTCCTCAACACTTTCAATTGGTAATAACAATCATGCTTACTCACTATTGTATTTTCATGTTGTGTGGTAAGGAAAGGAGACCAAAGCAGATCAGAGAGCTTAGACTTCTCTGAGAGATTAATTCCATAAAATCTGATTAGAAGACAGAAGTTTGGGGTCGGAACATTTTCAGGAGTTCCTCATTTTGCTTTTTATTTCCAAAATATGCATTTAAAAAAAAAAGTTACAGACTGTGCAATAACAGGGATTGATGTTGCTGACATATGTGACAGACAAAAATATGCCACAAGGTGGCAGAAAGAAAACATAAAATATTCCTAATTATCAGTAAAGTATGAGGCATGCTTCATTGTTTTGCAAAGAAAATACATGCTAAAGCACGCATGCTTTTCCTGACGCCTAAAATAAGCTACCTGAAACAGATGCCAGAACAATTAGGTGTATAAAAAGTGGACAAATTTATTCAAGGTCTTCAAGGTACATTCAGACAAGCAAAGTCTCCCCCTTATGGGACTACACCCAAAATGGACACTGGGTCACAAGTCCTCCACCTTTTGTAAGTTCTGTCCTATTAGCATATTGGTCCCTAATTCTCCAATCACACCTTCAAGCGCTGATGTTAACCACCCCAGTCCCCACTACCCCCTTTCCACTGCTGTTTACATATTTTTGGGCCCTAGGGCAACAAATGTGATCTCCAATCTCTATCCAGAGAGCTTGGTTTTGGCCAAAGGTGCTGGGAACAGAGGTTTTGAAGCATAGAACTACACTAAGTCACAGACACATGATGATTGAAAAAAACCCCAGAAATTATTAAGGCATCATTCCTAATGTATAGAAAACTAAACATGAAATAAAGTTTGGATGTTTTGGACAGCCTAATGATGTCTAATGCCTAATGTATGTTCAGTTTTATCATCACACAGAATTTATCTGAACACAAAGTAGCAACAATATTTACAAATGTACTCAATACATGCTCATGAAAATCTTTGTTATAATACTGAGCAAGCTGCACTACTCATCAACTTTTCTAAAAGAAAAGGTACAAGCGTTCACTGGTCAATCTGGTGACCTGAAAATTCAACCTACAATCCTGGAAATACTGGATATGGTGGGTCACAATGTTTCGAAGGGAAATTTTCATTCTTCAAAATTGTTGCAAAAAGCAAGTATACACATTCAAGTATTATTCAGTATTATTCTCTTGTGTTCATGACTGTGCTATGCAAGAATTACCTTTTCTTCTTTGGTAATAAAACAACTTACATGCTTGAATAATTTAAAATAAAATCTTACATGAAAACCTTTCCCACAGAAATCTCCATAACTCACATTTCAAATAGATGGGTTACTCCTCAAACTTTACATAGCAATTTAGGACACTTCTCTGCCATAATCTCAAAACTTCACTTTGAAGTTAAATGACCTATACAGCCACTTCTGGTCAGTACACTCATTTTTGTAAAAAGCCATACATATTAAACTCGGTGTGTGGAAACATGCAAAATAGCGTTAACACAATTTTAAAGTACTTAGAGAACAAAAGCTGGAAAACTTGAGTGCAATCTACCTTCTTGAGATGTAGCACACCCTGTAGTATAAAGAACATCATTAACTTATAATTGCGTTGATTCATTAAATTTCAGAATAGTGAGAGTTTCTTAATGTTTTCTTCCTTCATGGTAATCCTTTGTCCCATTTTCAATATTCCCCTTTAATACAGTACTTGTTTCTTTTATTTGCCCATGTAGTTCTCGTCTTCAACCACCAGGTGTCAGAAGGGAACCGAGTCACCACAGCTGCGCCTTTTTTTATTACTTTTTACTTCTTTTTACAGATGCATTGATACGACCTTGCAGGCTTTCTCAGGCTACAGTCATAAAACAGCAGCAAATTTTCAGCCTTTTCTTCCAATAAAAATACACACGAGAAACTTTCAAAATGTAAACTGTTCAGCCTTGGATTGTTTTTTATAAAGCACAACTGCATTTAAACATCCTTTTATAACTAGGAAATTACAATTTATTTATGCTCAAAGAAATTCACTGAATTACCTATCTTTTAGGGGTAGGGGATTAGACAATACTGCATGTTGTTTTAACATGATTCTAATCCTGCTTCCCTCAACCCCATTCTATCTACTCCTTTCTGTCCTCTACTTCCCACTGAACTTTTTACAGACCCTCTTTTACAGACCCAGAATTCATTATAGGTAAGGATGCCAATTCTTCAGACCAGGAAATGAGCAGACATCCTTCACTTCAACTTAGTTTAGGTTTTGTTTGTTTGTGGTTTTGGTTTTTGTTTCGGTGTTTGTTTTGGGGATGTTTTTTTGTTTCTTTTTTTGGTTTTGTATGGGTTTTGGGTTTTTTTTGTGTGTGTGTGTGGTTTTTGTTTTATTTTTTGGTTTGGTTTGCTTTTTTGCATTTTTTTTTCACTTTTAAGATAAGGAATAACCCTCCAAACCTAAAATTTCAAACATGCTCCACACCTTAAAGATTCCAGTACAGTGAAAATATGGCAGGTGTGAGAAATGGAGACAAATGAAGAGGGACTTGTGGAGAATAAACGTCCCAAAACAAGCCAATAGTTCAGTATCTAAATATTGTCCAGATATTGAAATAATACAGAAGACATCAGAGTAAACTTTCTACAGGACATGAAGTATCTTCACAATATCCACTGAATTCCCCAAGAATAATAAAACTACATCCACAGAAAACCAGCTTCCTTATTAAAAAAACAGCACCCCCTTGATAGGTCTGTTATGGAAATGAGGAACATAGTTACTCCTCTTTCTGACTGCAAAGAAGTATAAAGCACCATTCAGAAGCAGTCACCTGAGTAACTTATCTGCCTGACCATTCCTCAGCTGTGAGGGCTTAGAGTTACAGTTCATTTACCTGACAGCAGAAATGAATGGTTTTGCTTGTCATTTCACCCTCCCAGGAAGGCAACATTAGAGGTACTGCTGCTGGGGACATTCAACATTAATTCTTTCTCAATAAACATCCTAGTTTGTATTTACAAAACAAATCTATTACAGGATCATGTTCACCAATGCAACGTGATAACCAAGTAACATTTTATCAGCAAACATGAGGAACAGATTTATGACAGATTTTCTTTGATGAATTACAGACTCTACCAACTTCATTTAGGACAAATTTAAAATACAAAGTACTTATTCTAGATCTATAAAACCTTGGCAAATCATTGTATGCTATATATAGTAAGTATACCTCGAGAATGCATGTATCCTACACATGTAGTATAGGCACATACTTAGTCAAATGTGGGCACATATGTGGGTGAATGTAGGCACAATACACAATCCACACAAACAAATACTTCCCCAGTACAGCCTCTGCAATTTGCAAGCTCAGAACTGCTGTCAAACTCAAAACATGGATATATGCAGAACTAAGAAATCCACAATAAATAGGGTTGGGTTTTTTACTGATAAATGTCTCTGCCATAGCAGAGGGGGCAAACTTGGCAGGGCTGATAATGAATTCATCTAAAAAGAGATCCGAAAAGTAGCTCTAAACGCAGGTGCAAACATCCAGAAAGCATCAGAACACATGAACAGTGAGACTGGAGAACAAGAAAGGGAATTCAGTAGAACTTAGAGGCATTTCTGTTACACAAAGGGCTTAATATATTTTGAAATAGAAGCATGCAAATAAAATACAAGGTCATTCTTCTTGTGTACACAATTGGTCTTTCACTGTGTTTCAATTATATAACAAGAATCATCTCCTAAAATCCTATGATTGTTTTGGGCCTTTGCAACATTAGACTGCTCAGGTCCATAGTGGGGTCAACATTTCAAAACAGAAACTACAGTGAAAGAAATAAGTCACACAATTTGCCATCATTATATTCAGGCAACAGATTAATCTCACCAGGAAAATATTAAACTTAGGAATCAGCTTTCCACTTTGAGTGGACTAAAGGTACTCTGTAAGTGAATCTTAAACATGCTGGCATCCCTGGTTACACATGTGTGTATCCAGACATGGCTTTGTATACTGTAAAACCTGTCCTTGTCAGGCATCTGCTGCAAAACATGCAGCCAGACTCAAAAACAATGCATCTCCTAAAATTACTACATTTCTGTAAAAAGTATGTGTAACAAAAATAAAGCAGGGATTTTTATTGAAAAACAGGAGCGTAACTCTTCTTCCCCCTCACCTTGTTAAAATATAATCCTCAGTGTAAGGGAAGGCATGAACATTTTATCACATGGCCTTAAATATAGTTACCATTCTGTAAGTGTGGGGTTGGTTTGGTTTTTAAGGTTTAAGTTTAAAAAGTCAATATTTTTTCCCATCCTGCATCGTCATCTAATGCTAATAGCCTGTAAACAGAAAGGGAATTAAATTTGACTTGAAAAATAGGTCAGAATTCTTATCCTAATTTTACGGATAATGAATTTTGGAAATGTCCCAAAACTTTCCTGAAGCCATTCCAGAAAGTAGCAGAAGGACTGAAAATGGAACACAAACAACAACAAATATTAATCATCAACAGGTGCCTATTTTTTTGTTCCTGTCTCGAGAGGCACAGTATGAATGACAGTGTCAGCTGACGTGGGGGAAGAAAGCAAAGGATATTTTTGTTTCTTGATTGTTTTTGAGCATGGGTTTTTTTTAATATTTTCAAAGTAAATCAAGCACACAGTGCTGCAAGATGTTTGGAAAAGTGACTGGTGTAGTGATCAGCACATGTACAACCTGTCTGTGGCTGTAGTGATTTCAAAGCAGCACTATACCAAACACCTTCTAAATTGATAAAATCATAGCTTTAGCTAGCACAAGTAAGGGGGAAATGTGACATTGCTACTCTAGAATATAGTATGGATACAAAAATCTGGCATATAATAAAACCCTCAAAAACAGGGCTAGTGTACCTGTTTTATTATGAAATACCAAATAACATGGCCAAATACATCTGTCATGCTACACAATAAATGCAGCAAAACGCAGTAAAATAATTTACAAAAACTTTATGGACTCTGAGGTCACATCAAATTGATCAGTGACCATTAAATCACAAAAGCACTATATTGAAGCAATGCAAAATATCCTTTTTGCTATACTGATGCTTGAACTAACTCACTACAGTGAAATTTATAATAGAACCACAGAACTAACTCCCAAACACCACACTGAAATTAAATAAACTTAAATTACTAAAAAAAAAAAATTATTATTTTTGTTGTTTACTTAGGATAAAACCAGCTCTTGGTAGCCCCTGTTACAACAACTTCCTTCAAGACACTTAACAACATCAAGCATTGTCTCTTTTTTAAAGACAAACACAAACTGTTCAAGGCCACAAAGGAAGCTTATGCTAAAGAAAGATAAGAAATCATGTTCTTATCTTTCATCCTTTTGTTCCAACCATTATGCCTCTCTTTCTCTCACAGTAAGCTGGTTATTTTCCTGAATTTACATAATGGCCATAAAGTGATTTTCTTGCTGGGAACTCAGCATATAGGGGATCAAGGATTTGATATATTTGAGACTTAGCAATAAACCTCTGCCACCATTTTGTATTTCATTCACCATTTACCCAGACATTTTTTTGTGCAGTAAGAGGTTTCTCTGACACCTCTTGATTTTCTTATTTACCCTAAAAAATTTTGCTTACATCATCACAGACTGTTTTAGAAATTGTGGCACCATAAAGACAGCATTACCTCACTGCATATTTAAGGATGATGAACAGACAGACTGTAAGAGAATTAGGTTTTTAAATTTTAAATACAGACATTAGAAATAAAAAGAAAACATGCAATGAAAAAATAAAGAAACCTCACTAAATTAATTAAAGTTTCAAGAGGCTATTATTTTTAATATTTTCTCCAGCAGTAATGTCAAATACTTCTCCCTCTCTCTCTCATTACTTTTTACATTTCTGTTTTGCTAAGCAAAATATTAAACTCTCTCTGTTGTATATAACAGTAGTTTGATCCTGAAGGCTAAAATGGTATTTCTAATAGGAATAACAGAATGTGTATATCTGTATCACCTCAATGTGGAGATGGTTCTTCAAACCTAAGTAGTTTTAGGAGCTGCAAAACCCATGTCTAAACCCCTTTTCTTGGACATGAGTGCTGATCTAGTCATACGCAGTAATAGAGACATTTATCACATGTGGATTCAATGTGATGTAGTATCACAGAATAATTTCTTCAGTATTTAGACATGAATTTGTCTCCTCTATCTGGCTACAGGTTTTCACCACACATAATGGCTGACACATCTACCCTTCAGATATAATGTTTAAAAACACGAGGAGTCTCCCTAAAAATTATGGAAGAAAAACAAAAAAAAAAAACCTTATAATGAAAGCAGAGGAACAAAACTTCAGGACCAAAGAAAGTGCAAATAAATGCCTTTGTTTCCATGGAAAAGATTTCCATGGAATTAATATAAATTAATCCTTTTTCTAGTTTTCCAGGATATAAATGTACTACAGACTTTCTGGACTTCAGCTATTTTAGACACACTTCAAAGAAGTTCCCGTTTCTCTAGAGAATCATGCAAGCTGCTTGTGCTAATTACAGAGCACCAGCTGACAACGCAGTCGCTTGCTCTATGGAAACACAGGAATTCAAGCATTTAGAAAATTTAAGATAAACCAAAATACTGTAACATCCTTCATTCAATTCAAAATTAACAACTCAAGATTCAGGTACTGCAGGAGACAATATTACAACTGTACAAGCTTTATCAAATGCATGAAAAAAACCTGTTGCTCAGTTGTATCCCTAACTTCTTTCACTCCTAATATTCCTAACAGGCCTAGTCAGCCCCACACACGTGTTCCTTGTTATGTCCATTAGCTTTTCAGTTGGTTTCCCACACATCAAGCCAGACTATGAGCCTCAGGAGGGAGTTAGCTACTCCTACAATCTGCTGTGAGTCATTGTGATGTCTGCTGTGTAGGCCAAATTGAGCCTGAATTTCTTGCTTCCACTAGGCAACAAGAACAATGAGGAAAAACACGACAAGGAGGTGAGAAAAGATCAAAAAGCCAGGAATACTCTCCCTCAATATCCCTACCTTCCTGTCATAGTTGTCATAGTGCATGATGATGAAGAAAGTAAATCAAAGACATAGTGTAGAATTGCAAAAAAGATTACTGCATTCCAACTTTCAAGTTTTCAGTCTTACTTAAATCCTATTTTATCATGACAAATGAAAAAAGATCTATGCTACCTTATAAAATATGTACATACTGTTGTACCTGTTAGAAGTACAAAGACAAAAGTTGACAGATTTATCCTTGGATGTGAACATATATTTTGGCTAGGCCTAAAACAAAACTCTGCTAAATGAATACCTACCTAATAATTCATCCTCTTATTATTGTTTTTATAGAAACTCCTATTGTTTCTCCTTAATCACAGAAATTAAAATACTAACATAAATTGTGGACTGAAAGTTAAAACAAACCAGCATTTTTAATGATATATTCATCTATCCAGGAACATCAGTGGAAGAAGATTGGAATTACAAACATCCCCGCCACACACGATTTTTCAACTGTATTCTGAGATCAAGTATTTTTCATTTGGTCTTAGTTGTCAGGACAAGACACTGAGGTAAGAACTAGGGTTTCTGGATGAGACTGGTAAGTTTAAGTAACACTGATGATTAACCTGCATTACAGCTTATTTTTAAGAAGCCCACTTCAGGGGTCAAGAAGCTTCTAAAGTATTGGTGGCTGGAAGGGGATTTTGGATGCGAAGGGGCATGAGGGGAAATGCCAGTACACACTTGCACTCTGAATCTACCTACGACTGTCAGAGAGAAGACAGTGATTTTAGAAGTTTTGCTGTATTCCCACTTTCATATTCATAAAAAAACCCACAAATCCCAGAAGTAAGACCAACACTGAATACAAACCCTGTTCTTTTACTTGTATCATCACTAGTGATGAACAGTACCTTGCTTCACTTGCAGGAGACCCTACATAAATTCATTCCTCTGCATAATGCTTTAAAACAATCACACAAGTCCTCAGAAAAGCCAATGTAAGCGATCCATCACATGTAACTTACAACTGCTTGCAGTGTCTCTGCCGCCACAACTGCTTTCTGGGCATCCATAAATAGCTGAAAGAAACAAACCTGCCAATCTCTAAGGCACACCTATAACTTTACTGCAGCCTTAACATATGTTGCAAACACTGTCTTTGCCTATTTCCTTTAAGAGCGCCGCTTATGTCTCATCCCAGCTGAATCACCAGTGGTTTGTTTTCATTCAAATCCCTCTGCCAGACGCTGGAGCAACTAACGAACTGCAGAATCTGGTCTATAAAAATTTGAGTTAGCAAACAAACCATCAACATGTTGATGACACTGCCACCCAAAATATCACAGTAACAAGAGTAACAATTTACATGGGCTCTCAGCCAGTCTGTCTTTACTATTCAAATTTCAAGAAAGCATGACCTAATTTCTCTGTAAGTAGTAGAAACTGTAGCTTTTGTAAATTCAGGGTTTTTTTCTTTATTTATGCATATGTTTTGCCCCAGATTATTACAGTCATTAGAAGGAAAAATATTTATTTGGGTAAAATTAAATATAGCAAGCATATAGCCTATAATAAAAATCTAAGAGTAACATGAAGTTGCCAACAGCTGAGTACCTATCCTGATCATCTAGGTGATAGACTCCCACACTTCAGACCGATCAGATGCACCATAAATTCCATTCTATATATTAAAATCAATTCAATATACTAGAACTATGTTGTTTCTGTCAAAACCAAGTCTTCTCAATCTTCCACAAACTTTTCCACTTCCAGTATTATTCCCCCTTTACAAAAAAAGAAAGATTGAAGCAGAGAAAATAAAAAAAAAGAGGGAGAATGACTTAACAATAAAAAGCAACAGATAGAACAAATAGAAATACTACCTCCCACATACAAGATCAGATGGATGTCCACTGGAATTGGACAGAACCATGCAACATTACTCTGTACAATTTCTCACAGCAAAGTAGTATAAAAGCTTTTTTTTTAGCTCCACTTAATCCTTCCTGGGTGATATTTTCTAAAATCTCCGGGTAGCTGAGGAAGAGATGGACTACTGTCTTTCACTTTAATATTTCAGACAATTCCTCAGTTTATCAGTAATTTCTGAATAACGAAGACTTCCTGTTTTATATTCAAGAATATAAATCTGAACTAGAGTTGTAGTGGCTAAAATAATCACTTCCTCCTTTGCAAGTATGTTATGTAAGTATTTAAATAACAAAAAAACCAAGAAATATTTTTCTGTGGAAAGCTTATCTGATAATTAGCATTGCACTTTTACCCTTTCATACACTCACACAGGACAATATGTCACTAGCTCTGTTCATACACATGTTGCAATAATGGTATTGTTTTCATTCTGGACAGTACCTGAAGAAAAGCTGCAGCGAGACCAGAGTTCAGCAGGGAGCTGCCCCCTACACTCAGGCATAAGAAAAGGCAGTCATGTTTCCATGCATTCGCTAATCTCTCACTCATTTGAACAAAATCCCACTGGAAATAGATAACCTAATTTATCCCAAAAAATCGCGCTTCTTTCCTCACAAATTTGTACAGGCAAGTATGTAGATTTCAACACAGATTTAGCCATTTACACCTAAAAATCAGATGCAGAATTAACAAGCAGTAGTAAACCACACATACAAAATATAAAGTCTGTTTTTCCAGATAAGAAAATACTGACTTATCACCATCTCTGTATTAAACAAGATTAAAAATGTCAGAAACTAATTTCCGCAAAAGCTTCACCTCTTTGTTTTACCTGCTTCTGTGTACTTTAATCCTACTTTTACTTCTTCATGCTTTGCTTTAGGAGGTGGCCAGACAGTCTGGAGTCTCCCTGGAGTCTTGTCATCTTGCTCTGAGGGACTCAGGTCAGGCTGTTAAAATTATGCAAGAAAAAATTAAGTCTGCAGTATCGATTGATTCCAAACATTAACTGCCATTGTCAGCTCTACACATGCGCTCCAGATTATCCATCTCATTCTACTGATTTAAAAGCACTCGGTTGGAAGGGATACAAATAAATCAGTGTAGAAAAGTATTTTTGCGGAGGAAAGTAACATAATGCATGTGACATACAAGTATTTGTCGAAACTGTTCACATCACTGTGGAGAGCTGCCTATCCTTTGGTGAACCACTGAGGTGGTCAAGAATGCTAGGGTTTTTTCCTGTATCTTTATTCCACGGTGGAAAGACCCATCTGTGCTCCTCTTACAAGTAAACATTAGAGCAATTCACCTAAGATATCATTTGACAATATAATTTTCCGGAAGCAGAGCTAGTTTAAGAAATTCCTGCCCCACCCCCAGCAGATTGCTCAATCCACATACCAGGTAATACTGCCACATCAAAGTAATGCTGTAGCTGTTAATGGGACTGCACTGTCAACTGGAATGCTAAAATACCTCTTCAAATGGGGAAGGGGTAAAGGGGGAGTGACCCACTAAACAAGCATTCTTTTAGAGGGGTATTTTTTAGTGGTTTTTTACATCTCCAATATTTCTGTAATCCGATTTACAACATGTTACTGCAAGTAATTGCATAGACACAACTGCACCAACAGTAAAACCCTGTATGGAAACGGCCCCATAAATGGCCCATGGGAGCAAGGGACAGGAAAGGCAAGACCCTTGGACTCTGGCTTTGCCCTGAGAAAATACAGATTTTTCACTAGACCGGACATTAAGCAGACATTTACAAAAGCCACACCTGCTGACTCCTGTGCCGCCTCCCTCACTGTGTGTGATGACAGCTTCCCAAATAGGTTTGCTGTGAGCCACATGAACGCTGACGCCAGCACAGCGACGGGTGTAAGCAGGAAGGAGCAAGCCAGGAATGGGAAGGGCACACACAGACTGCAATTGCTGTACATGCCACAGCCAATGAATACCTCTTTTCTCCTCCCCATAGGTAATTTACTACACACTGGTATTATCAGTCTACCCAAGCGTTGGTCAAGATTTTTTACATGTGCTTTATATAATGTAAGAATAAAAATTTTAAAGAGAGTACAACCAACACAATAAATTAATTTAAGTAGCTTCAGATTTAAGGTCCAATCCTGAAAATTGAATCATTCAGGTAATTCCCCATTCAGCCAGCAACAGTCTTCTGGGCTGATTACATCTGCCAAAGATGTGGGTGTAGGAATTCTGGGTTGGGGGAATGCCAACCCAAAGGTTACTCATTTAATTAAAGAGTTCAAATCACATTCAAAGTAATTTATGACTGTATGAAAACTTTGCACTGATTTTCTTTTCTTAAAAATGTACTAACTACACCTCTGTATGCCTAAGAGCATTAACCTTGCAAACACGTATATTAATCAAAAAATTGAATTGTCTAATTGAAATCACCGAGTTATACTTGGATAAGGTTAAATGCTTATCAACATTTGAAAAGCGAGATAAATGCATGTAAACAGGAAAAAAAATTACTCTGCATTCTATGTCTTGAAAACCTGAGCTGAAAATCACCCACAACTTATCATATCAGCTCTTATCATAAAAATATTCCTACAAGTAAAATGAAATATTACTTTTTAAAATAAAATACTCAATGAAAAAAAAAACAGAGTGAGATTGAGAAACCATTAAATAATATTACAGTAAATATCTGCAGCATCAAACTGACTTAAAGGCATAATTAACATATGAGAGAACTGTTATGTAGAGATCTTTTAAAATCAGGAATTTCTAACTGAAAGGCTTTTACTGTCACCATCACTTGTAGCCGAATTCTGCTACAACTGCAGATGATAAAAAAAATTGACAAGTTAGCCCCAAGATTTCTTCAGCTGGGAGTCTAAAATTTGAGACTGCCATGAGAAGAGGGCAATTCTGACATTTTAAGTCCCCACCAAGAATATGAAACAACAAATTATTTTTTTATCCGTCTACTTCCAGATTTAGGAAGAAAAAGTAATTCAACCTACAGATTTGTCTGATGGTCCATCCCCAGGTTTTGATTTTGACCTTTCAAATACAGCTTTCAAGGACTCTTTTTCATTTCTCATTTTGCGTTTTAGGGCTTCCAGCTCTGAAGTATCTGCAGTTGTTTCTTTCTTGGGAGGTCGTGTGAATAAAGCTTTAAAGGCATCCAGTGCAGATTCAGCAGGGCTTGATTTTATCTCCTCAAAGGGAAATCGTGGTTCTCTTTTGCTGGAGGCTTTGTTCTCTTGAGCTTCATCACTGTCTTCGGTCTCCCCAGATCCCTCACCAGAGTCCTCAGTCCTATCTTCATTCTTGGAGACGTCTATGTTTAACAAGTGCGAGAGTTGTTCTAGGAAAGTGTGATTGGCTTTAGGTTCAGATGATTTTTTTTTAATGGTCAAACCTGATGCAATACTGGATTTCTTAACAGGCTGTCGTAATTTAAGCAGAGCTAAATCATTCTCCTTTGGTTTAATTTCTGTAACAGTTTCCCCATCTTCTGTGGTTAGTCCCTTTTTCCTCACACGTAGTCCACTAAAGAAAGCAGGCAGCTGGAAAGTCTTTTCAGCCAGTGCTGTTTTTTGGGGTGATATATTATCAACTGAAGGTCTTTGCTCTTCATCTGAAAGTTCTTGAGGGCATTCCCCTGTAGCAAGCAAACGAGTGAATTGCTCATCCATTAACATTTTGTCTGTTCCATTGGAGTCATACTCCAGAAGATCGTCCAGCTCTTTTGGGAACTGCTTAGAGAATGGTGGGTGTAACTCAATGTCATCTGTATCCACAGTGTCATCACTGGTGCTGTGCCCTTCTGATTCTGACTCTTCCTTATTTTGATTGCTATTGTCCAAGGCCTCAACAGACAAAGCAGCATTTTTTAGCCCATATTTGCTTGCATTGTTCTCATCGGTGTCTAGGTCCTTATTCTCCGTGTCCGATTCCGTGTCACTTGTTGTATGAACCAAAGTACCTCGTACAAGAACAGCATCCTTGTCATCATTGTCCGATTCAGACAAAGAAGTCTGTACAAACCCCAAATGATGAAGAAGTAATTCGTTTTGGTCAGCTAACTCCAGCTCCAGGCCTGCTTGCCTGCCAGACATTGGGTCAGCTTGGCCACTGGTACTATTCATGCTGTGCTGATTTTCTGAGTCCTCATTACAACCATTATCATTCCTCTCATGCCAGGTGTTAGCATGAGTATTTATACTGCTGTGCAAAGGTTGAAACGCTTTAAGCACTGTTTCTTCTTCGGGAGCTGCAGATTCAAACTTAGTGGTTAATCCCAACAGTGTTTTCACAGAAAATGTAGTGAGAGGGTCATGGTCGCTTTCTGCTCCATTCTTCAGGTCTGAAAGCTCACTACAGTCAGGCATCCCATTATGTTCTTCCATGTTGCGTGAAGTACGGAGTAGGTTGGCTTGCAGCAGCGCTGCTACTGCTGCGCCAGCACTCCCTGCGTGCATTCAGGCTGCCGGCGCTGCAACAGGCGGCCCGGCCCGGCCCAAGCAGGCCGCCAGCCCCCCGCCCTCCCGGCCGGGCCGGCCCGCCGCTCCTGCCTCCGTCGGGGCTCCCACCTCCGCCGCGGGAGCAGCTACGGCACCCACCGTAAAAGTTCTCGGCAGCGTCTGGAACTCTTCCCCTCGCACGGGGGAGTTTGCCACAGCACCAACCTCAGCTGAAGCCTCGGCCGATGGTCCCCCAGGGCACCCCGGCTCCCGGCGCGCCGAGCCCGTAGCGCCCGGCAGCTACAGCAGCCGTCCCGCCGGGCCGAGAGCGCCGCGGCTGCTCCCTACTTCCTTGTCCCGGTGCGCCAGCGCTGGGTGGTTCTCTGCAGAAAATTCCTCACGGATTCTTTTGCATAGTCTTTCCACTCGGATAAAGAACTTCTTCTGTAAATCCATAATCACCGAAAAAGTCAAATGGAAACCCAAGACGCAAGGACTCTGAAGTTTCCTGTGCCCCCTCCTGAAGCCCTTGCAGAGCCCCCGGTGCCCGGCCGGGCAGAGCCAACTGGGGTGAGCGCCCTTGAAGCCGAGCAAAGCAGGAAAAAAAGACGCTCTCTTCCGATTTGCTGCAGGTTTCATCTGGAATGCAGACTGCAGCCTCCAGGGCCATGAACAAAAACCAACGAGACTGGTTTCATATTACCACTGTCCTTGCTGTGCAGAGCTCCTGCGGAGAGGTGCACACAGGTACTTATCAGAGACTCCGGCCGCGCCCAGGGCCCGGCAGCGCTGGGCGAAGGGAGAGCGGGCAGCGCCCAGGAGGGCAAATTAACTGTTCAGACATCGGACAGCCTTGGCCATCTCAACAGCACCAGCCCTGCCTCCTTCCGAACCACAACAGTCTCTGCTGACATGTTCTGTGGTGATTTTCACAGACTATACTGCTAGATGTGTGAGATTTGTTTACTTAATACGGACAAAAACACTTAAAGGGAATCTACAAGACTATCTAACTTAACATGAACAGAACATACCAGGGATACTGTGTATTTTTTTATCAATACATATGGAGAAAGTACAAAATAGTCTTAAGCACTATTGATACTCAGAAAGACAATAACATTTGGGTCAGATTTCCATCACAACTCTCCACTTTTGCTAGCTTTTTTTTTTTTTTTTTTTTTTTTTTTTTTTTTACTACAGAGACTGCAAACCTGCAGGATTTTATATTCTTCTAATTTCCGGGCCTTTAAAAAAATTGTTTAGTCAAATTTCCATGAGTGTACCTTAGGAATTCAAGGATACCATTCTTTTTTCTGCTCCCAAGTTAAAGGTTCATTCTACAGTCAGCTATTTAGCTGTGATGAGTAATCTTAAGCAAGCAACATGGGGAAAGCTGTTTTTCCTTCACAGGGAAATCAGCTGTACATCACCCTGCTGTATGTGATTACCAAAAAACATCTGCTGAAAAGACAGGCATTACAGAAATAAGCAACAACAAAGAATCTCAACATGTTTAGTTTTTGGTTTAATGTTTAAATGTAGAGTGTACAAAAAGCATTTGTTTACCTTTTCAATATATTATAAAAGATCATAATGTCAACAGCAAAAGTCATTGGTGCCTCCTGCAGGAACAAAGTTTCCTGAAAATCAGATTGTAATACTAAGGGCTTAGATGAAGCTTACTGACACCTTTTCAATTACGGGGTTGTGTGCATACCTATAGATGAAGGGCATTACAATCATTCCCATCTTTATCTGTGATTTAACATAGAGCAATGTCTTCTGCCCTACTGCCTGGCAAGCTGCAGACTTGCTTCTCCACTATGCTTAATCATCGGGTGGCAAGGTCAGAAACAACTGATGGGTCATGGCTCCCCTGGTCTTCTAGGCTTAATATAGATTAATATCACAAAAGGAAGCTCTACATAAAGAAAGAGACACAGAGTCCTTAACGCTCCCTATGCCAACCTACTCTTATAATACCAGGATTTATAAAACAGGTGGAAGGAAGCTATCTCAGCACTGGTGATTTCTAGCGTGACAGAATTTCTTGAAGGCAAATCTACAGCAATTCTAAATTCCATTTTATGGCAAAATTAATGGGGCAAAGTGACAGTACTGAACCAAAGTTTTCTAAATTTAAGTTTACATCTGTTTTTATGTTCAACCATATGATTAATTGTTCATTGTTCTGATAAATTGGATGGTTATGTCATGCTCATTTATTTATGGGCCTATTTATCTGGGGTTAGGTTAACTTAGGATGGATAAACATAAAATCATATTTTCAAGAATAGTTTTTTTAGTCACTAACAAAAATATACCTATATGAACAACTTCATGATACCTTTTAAACTAATGATACTGATTCAGATTATGCCAAAATAATTATTTATCTGTTTATATTAACAACAACCCACATTTCCCTGTAATAAACAAGGATCACCACACTGTAACAATCCTATGAATATAAGGTTAGTGATTACAGCCACTATATAACTATTTAAGATTTTAATGGACTTATGAAAAGTTTACTTTAAAAGTGGACTTAAAACAGGAATCTCGTACTTTACATCTAAACAACATCCCAACAAAATTTAGGAGACCAGGATCAAATTACTAGTGAAAAGGATGATGCTTTGAGTGTCAGGCTAAAGTTATAAAGTATATTGAGGTGCTAGAAATCCCAAAGTCGAACAGTGAATAATTAAAACTACAGAAGCAGAAATATACCCTATAAAACTAGAGGTACTCTCACAAGCCTGCAGAAAATAGTGCTTTACATGTACCTCTTTTTGTAGTAAATTCTAGGAACTAGTGTGGAGAAACTTTCAAGCTTTTTGAGCTCTAGGATGAACAAGGAAACTCGTCTCTATATATATGCCCAGAGAAATGATCAAAAACTGAATGTCATGAATGAGTCAGCCAGTCTCCCAAATTCATCACATAGTCCATAAATTCCCAGCCTAAAATAAGGCTTTTGTAAGGACCTGCTTCCCACATTCTGATAAACAGCCCAGTGGAGAGGCCTTTGTTGAGGAGCTGAATGGCTGATAATGAAATACATATTGGTTACTTACTCAATACAGCGTTTCTGGGTAAGATATATACATCAATATGTGCCCTTAATATTTTTATATAAAAAAGAGTTCGTCTTTGAGATGTAAAATGAGATGGAACCAGTTTGTTGGCAGAAGTGTTTTAATGCTGGGTGGATCTAACTCTTAAGGAAAGTCTCTCTGAACAGGCTGTAACACTGCTTCTAAAGGAACAACCTCAAAATCTCTACAAAAAATCAGTTATGATTATGTTATAAACCTCTTTACTTAATAAAACTGACAACTCTCTGGTGCCTCAGAAAAACCCTTAAAACCTGTCATAGCAACTTTCAAGGCAGTCAATGCACTAACTATACAAAAGGACAACCATTCCTTACTGTTTAAAGCACATTTAATAATCCACACCCTTTCTGACCTACATTTCATCACAGACAGAAGTCACACCTTTAACTCACTCTAGCTCTGTTCTTGAGGTGTCTAAGAGCTCACCTGAAGTAGGTTTTAAAACTAGCTTTGAAGAAAACACACATTAAGCCAGAATAAGGTCATCTAATTTCTATCACTATCATTTGGCAGGGCTCAAGACTTCCTGACCCCATATCTATTCAGATTGCCTTTTCAGATCACTGCAATAACAAACTAGATAAACATGAACAGGACAGAAAGACACATTCTACAAAACAGCAAGGTTGCTAAACTGAAAACAAATGTTCTACTGCTTTTCCAAAATAAAGAACCTCAAATGTAGAAAAGTTTGCATAACTTCTTGAAAACAATAATAAAATCAAATATGCACCAATTGTGTCAGGCTTCAGAAGAGCCATGTGAAGCAGCAGGCTTGGATGGCTTGAACTGATCTGAAGTTCAGCGGACACAGTCTGCCCTCTGCCCTGTCCTCAGTCTAACTTTCACTGTGCAGATTGATAATGGTCCTAGCATTCCCCTGCTCTCCTGTTTGTCTCGCCTGCTGATCAGCTCATTTTATACTTAGTATTTTAACTCTTTAAATGCTCTAAAATAGGAAAGGCAGGGAAGATGGAAGAAAACCTATAAGGCCTTGATTTTCATCATTATTCTCAGCCTTGTTACCTCACTTAGACCATTATATGAGCAGCTTTCCTGAGTTTTGAGGGATCTGGGTATCACCAACATAACTGCTTTGAATTTATGTAATTAATTTTAGATGTAACAACAGAAACATAGACATGATAATTCTTATTAGAATTCAGCAATACATGATGTTAGCAGAATGTATGGACACCAGACACATTTGGTGTATCTGTATAAATGCAGCTGTATAAATACAAAGTGTTTTTTAACATCTTCATCTAAATTCTGATTGACTTTGAGATATGGACTACTTCAGAGAATTTGAAAAAACGCTGTAATAGCTATATGATTATAAAAGCTGACAGTGCATTAAGAAACTCAGTTTACTACTGTGAAGGACTGCATACTGCATACTGTGTCAATAAATGTATGGAGTATTAGCTGGTAAAACCCACCATCTGAAAAAGCAATCATAGTTCTGAGGCATAACTTGTAGAAAGATTTACTGGCTGATCTGTTTAATATAAGCAGACATACAAGTAACAAAGACAGGGAACAGAGGATGACTATAAACTGTGTAAGTAAACCAAGTAAGGTCTTTGTGCACAAAGGCTGGCACTTAGTGTTACAAAGAATGGAGATGAATTTTTAATCTTTTTCCTTTGCTAGGTTGCTCTTTACATCTTCTTTTCATTTCAACAGGCCTTTTGCTCCCCATCTACAGTATGATATAGTAGCTTAAAGAAAAAGGTTTATAAAATAAAATCCACACAGTTACATTAATTTACCCTAATTTCTTAAGTAATCACCAGCTATTAACTGTAATTTTAGCTGCGTTCTCACATCTCACTTATGTGCTTTTTTAAAACTAAGATTAAATGCTGTATAAAAAATAGGGTGTGGAGTTTCATTTCTACTTTGTTTCATTACCTTCCGTATCTCTGTATCTTCTCCATGCCTAAGATTTAATATCTAACACAGGATCTTTTTCACGCTTCTGCTGTAGATTGTGCATTTAAAATTCCTGTCAGAACAGTATTCATTCACTCTCTCTCTCATCTACGTTACCTTCTTCCAACTAATAGAAACATCTTTTCTGCAACATAATGAACAAGGGAACACAATGTAACATAATGGAGACGTGGGCCAGAGGGGATCTCATGAGGTTTAAGAAGACCAAGGGGAAGGTGCTGCACCTGGTTCAGGGCAGCCCTGGTATCAACACAGGCTGGGGATGAACAGATCAAGAGCAGCCCTGCTGAGAAGGACTTGGGGGTGCTGCTGAAGGAGAGGCTGGACATGACCCAGCCATGTGCACTCCCAGCCCAGAGAGCCAGTTGTGTCCTGGGCTGCATCCAAAGCAGCATGGGCAGCAGGGAGAGGGAGGGAATTCTGCCCCTCTGCTCTGCTCTGGTGAGATCCCACCTGCAGTGCTGCATCAGCTCTGGGGTCCTCAGCACAGGAAGGACATGGACCTGTTGGAGTGAGTCCAAAGGAGGGCCATGAAGATGACCAGAAGGATGGAGCACCTCTCCTATGGAGACAGGCTGAGAGAGTTGAGGTTGCTCAGCCTGGAGAAGAGAAGGCTCCCAGAAGACCTCACAGCACTTTCCAGTACCTGAATGGAGCTACAAGAAAAGGTGGAGAGGGACTTTTATAAGTGCCCATATTGCTAAGACAAGGCAAAATTGCTTCAAATTGAGAGAGAGTAGGTTTAGATTAGATATTTGGAAGAAATTCTTTGCTTGTGAGGTGGTGAGGCACTGGAACAGGCTGTTCAGAGAACATCTGGATGCCCCATCCCTGGAAGTGTTCAAGGTCAGGTTGGATGGGGCCCTGTGCAACCTGCTCTAGTAAAAGGTGTCCATGCCCATGGCAGGGGAGCTGTAACTAGATGATTTGTAATGTCCCTTCCAACTCAAACCATTTTATGATTCCATAAGCAAACACTAGTATATCCATATATACACACATATAACAATTATACATTAATGTTACTGTGCTCCTAGTCCAGAGATAGCAGAGCTATTCAATAAATAGCTTCTTTTTTCATATTATTATTATGAATACAAGTGCATTTTAAAACAGTAGTGCCAAACTTTTTATCAGTCAGGCTAAACCTCTTCTTCTAACAGCAGAAAAGGGCCATAGACAACATGACTGGTTGTTGTGCAGCTGTGAGCAAATAAATTAGTCCATTTTAGATGCTGTTTCCTGGGAACATGATCTTAACTTCAGAATTGCTCTCCAGACACTGGCTCCTTTTTTACCACAGCTGTCTTGCTGTCCGGTCTGATGACTGCACAGGGAAGACAATATCTGGGTTTGATGTCCCACCCTTAAGAGGAAGGGAACACCCAAAGGTTGCTGTCACCAGAGCAACTCACGTCAGCCTGGCTTTGGCCACTATCTTTCTCACAGGCTTCTTCTAGCAGGGCTGCAGTCCAAACAGATTCTGGTGGCAGCAACAGCTGCAGCAGCCTTCTCACTATCATTCTTTTGGCAACTCCCCCTTCAATCCCATGGACTCATCTTGAAGAAGAAAAATAGTCTTGGAGATACAAGGGCTTTGTAATTCAACCCAGGGCTCTGTTCCAAAAGAGAGTCACAGGGAATGAGCTGCAGGATAAGGTGTCTTGGTGGGTCCCTAGCAGTCCATCAGCCCATGCTGAGCAGGCTTTTTTTAATAGAAACTAAGACTTTTTTCTTAACATTAAAAAAAATGGAATAAATATTCCTCGTTGTTAACTACAAGAAACTGAAATGATTCCATTTTTTATAATGCAATTAATTAGATTTTAGACATAAACTGTTTCTTTAAAAAAAGTAAGAAAGATGGAAACAAATTGCTTACTAATCTCAGGTATCTCTGATTTTACTCAAAATGTTCTTAAATGGCCTTTAACTTGTAACTCCTCGTGCTTTATACAAGGACTTTGTAAATGCAGACAAAGTATCCTCACGGACTACATACTTCCTGTTGCAGCATGTATTTCTAGCAGTGACAACAGCTATATCCCAGTTCTTCTCAGACCACTTATTTGTTTTCATCTCAACAATTTATTACAAGGATAAACCTGTAGCATCATGGTGGTACAAGAATATTAAAAATAATTATTTTAAGAAAAAAAATTTAGGACTAGAAATCGATTTTATAACAAGCTCAAGAGTATACAATAGTGATTGTAAACATTAAAAAGCATTTTAAATGTACTTCTAAGTCAATTCTTGTATTTCCACCAATAGATGTCACTCTTACACAAATCACAGTGTTTGCACAAACTGTGTTATGTAATCTAGTCTTTAAAGCAATTTCTTTCAACCATTCAATCCTTCCCGTGTTTCTTTCCTCTTCTTATACATTATGTTCCCTTCTCCCTCCAATTTGAAAACTACTGCCAAAACATGTCTCCGTAGGTTGCTTACTACTCACCTGGGGAGTATGTAAGTATTTTGAGCTAAATTAAGCTGGCCAGTGTCTGACACTGTGATTAACTCAGGTCGCCCTCTGAAGCTTCAATGTTTTACACTCCAGGAAGTTTAGAAACTTGGCCTATCAAAGTCATGGCCAGTCTGACTCCAGTGACAGTTCAGCTTCTCCAAAACTCTGAGAAGCAGCAGCATGGCTCCCAGTGCTCAGGCTGTGCACATGCATGAGAGAACACACACATACACGGGCACAGCTGCACACATGCATCCTACTCCTGCAATGCATTTCCAGAAAGCAACTATTTT
This sequence comes from Entomyzon cyanotis, assembly GCA_024500445.1. Lineage (NCBI taxonomy): Eukaryota > Metazoa > Chordata > Aves > Passeriformes > Meliphagidae > Entomyzon > Entomyzon cyanotis. Next base: position 31,093,449 of record JAKEPQ010001030.1, read on the forward strand.
AAACTAAACACCCATTGAGATTTCAGAAATTAATCTATTTATATAATATTGAAAATTTTCTGTATGTGTTGCTCTCAGCCTCACAAAGACATATGGACTCACAGACCATCTGGAAAACTGTATCCCATCCAAAACTTTGCAGTTTGTCAGATATTTTGGAACATGGTTTTAGACAGATCCAAAATAAATGCATACCAAAAATGTAAGGGTATATAATAAATGCTTTTTGAAATCCAGTATAGGATGAATACCGTCCTACTCACATTCAGTTCCAGGCTCAGATGCAACACATTTCTGTTGATCTTCTCTTTCTCACTTGAATGAGGAAATGTGTTTGAGTGCCCCAGTCTGCAATCCAGAACCCACTTATCTTCATCTCTGTTTGCAACATCCAGATTAGTCAGCTGTTCAGTGAAGTCATCCTTTAAAGCAGACTCTGCTGGAAGGCCCAAGTAACATGAAATTAAATTAAATAAAATAATTCTATGCATCTGCACATAATCCATGCATACAGAAAGTTCTGTATCTTTTTGAAACTCTGGCACACACTACCAACGTGTGCACTTACAGTTCTCCTGTTTGTTTAAAACAAAACAGAAGGGTATAAAGGGGGTAAAAACTTTGTTTTCATTCAGAAAAAATACTTTTGTCCTTAAATTTTGTGGGTTAGATCCAGCATAGAAAAAACTGGGCTGCTTGTCTTTCCCCCATACACAGACACAGATTGTGTATAAGATGCTTAAGTCTTCACCTCTGCCAAGGCACTCTTACTGGTCGTCCTAAATGTGCTCATTACACATACAGATTTCAGAGGTGGCCGTGATGTATAAAACTACACTAAAGAAGCTCCACAAGCTGATTTGATAAACTTTTTGACATTGGGTAAACACAGCCTTAGTGGGGACTGTGCCAATGCACAGTGCATAAAAAATAGAGTCTTTCAATCAGAAGTGATACTTAAGATTTTACCTTTCTCCAGTAACCTTAAAACAAGAAAAAAGAGAAAATTCCTCTGCAGCAGTGATTTTTATCCATAATAGGCTTACTCTAGTAATTTCCATTGATTCGTTAAGTGGTATAGAACTGTAGCAAGAGGCCACAATCAGAATTCCTTCTTGCAGCAGCTGGTATTTCCCATAATTAACTGTGGCCCAGCTAAGAACACTCAGCCTGCCAAATGCTTTCTGGGCCTCTAGAAAAAGGAATAACTCCCTCAGCTGCAGAGATTCAGTTTTTGTCCAAATTTAATTTTAGGCACCATTATATTAATGTATGGTGTTTTTTGCTGTTGGCAGACTCCTCCCCAGTCTTTTACCAAGCCTCTATTCTCCACCTTCTATGCAATTATTACTTAAAGTTCTGTTATCTATGCATTTACCCCGGTAGCTGATGACCGCATTCCTCCCTGCACACACCATTAGTTCTCGCCTGCACACACCATTAGTATACAGCCAATTCTATGGTAAGGGACCCATCTAACCCAGCAGACAGTGGAATATGAAAGGAGAACTTTAACCATCTCTCTAAATATTCTATTTTAAGCAAATTCTCAAATGTTTGGTCATATTTTTCCCTGAAGTGCACCACTCTGTCAGCTCCAACAGATGGATTTTACTGCTACTTACACTCATCCAGGAAACTTTTTTTTTTTTTTTAATTGGCAACGCACTGTAATCTGATTGTGTGTTTTAAAAAGAAAAGGTCACATATATTTTTTGGATGCATATGCAAACACATGTATATCCTTGAATCATAGGCTAAATTTAGGAAGTTTTAAAATGCATATGTTTATCCTTTGGCCAACTTGAATGATGTTGACTTTTTTTTTCCTCTGAAAAAGAAGGCTTTCAAGAAAGTCCAGTTGCTGCTCAAACTGTCTCCCAGGTTACCACTTAGGAGTGCCTCCTGTGAGCACTGTATGTACAAAGAAGACTGCCCAAATACAGATATGCTGCCATCTATTGTCCCACGGGAGTGAAAGACAGAGCAATGTAAATATGGGAAGACTGAATACTTAATGCTTCTTTGGCAATTTTTACCATGAAGACTTTTTTGAGTGTAAGGAAACAAATTTTTCATGTTGTCACAGGTAAATCAAATGAGGGACTCAAACGTCAGGGGTACAGACAGAGTCACAGTATCAGACTGTGACAATAAATAGTACATCCAGGATTTCCTAAACCTTCTAGTCCTATGCTGAACATACATAATTATAAGGTATTTACATCTGACTTTTTTTTGGTACAAATTACTATTCTTGTCATACAAAGTCTTTTAAACACAAATTCTTGAATTAGCAAACAGCCATATTACATAACACGTAATACATTTCTATGAAGTCACCATTGTGGAATACACAGTTCTACAGTTCCTGTGGAACAAGGTATATTTTCTCTGGGCAGTCTCTGTATAGAAAACCTGCTTGTGCTTTCTCAGCTGTTTGGGAAAAAAAGAACTTAAGGGAAAAAAAATCAGCTTCTTAAAGATTTTTTTTCTTTTTGGCTATTTCAAGGAATTGAGATGGCATTATATCCATTTCCTTGGGAACATGGTTTGCTTAATCACAACACACTTAACTCTGAGGCAAATGTTTATTACACTGACAGCTTTTAGCTATGTTTCCTGACCACTGGTCACTCTATATATTAATATTTCAATCACACTTCATTCTTTCTAGATTCCTTTATTATACCATATAGCATAAAAATTTAATCACCACTCTTTTTGTATGTTGATTCCTATGTAATGTACAATTCTGTTGCATAGTTGAGTGAATGTTATAAACACTCTCATATGCATGAATAAAGAAAAACTTTGTTAATTAAATACTTGTATTAATGCTTGCCTCTTGGAAGAAGTGAAAAGAAGGTAAATAAAATCTACATCTTTGTACACCATTTGACAATGAGCCTCAGAATGCCAAGTTTTGTGTACCTTTAAAGTTTTGGGGGTCTTAAATTTTAGAAAAAAACCTAACAAACAAAACAAATAACCAGGCAGTTTTTTTCAGCAAGTGAACCACAAACCTGAAACAGTCTAACTGCAAAAGCTGCTTATTTAAAGACACCATTTTGACAGTAGGGATGAACACTCTAAACACCAGAACTACATTTAGAGGATTTACAGTATTACTAACTTAAGAGAATGTTATTACTGTAGGGATTTAGCTCTTGCAAAACCTTAACTCAGCAAATCACAGTATTTTAAAATTTTGTATACTTTTGTGTGAACTTGGTGTATTTCCTTGTTCAAGTCGATAAGGCTTGACCAATGTTATTGAAAGCACTGCGAAGATAAACTGAGTCAACATATTTTTTTAAATTATGGAAATCCAATATACACAGATCCTACCTTTTTTTTTTTTTTTTTTTTTTGCAATGGGAACCTCAAATTTCATGATTGATTCCTCTGGCCTGACTTTTTCCTTTCTAAGCAGTAAAAGTTTTCTGATATTTCCTGTTTAAAATGTCTATTTTTGTTATTACAGACACCAGTGTATTAAATCTCAAACTAAAGTAGCATTGGAAGTAGTCTTGGCAGTTTCAGATTCAGTGGTTAGATGCAACTGCACAGTTCCATCCCCATTCCATCTGTGGTATTTCATATCTGTTAGTCTATAAAGACATTAATTCTGTATAAACATGTAAGTTATGCACTCAGTGTTCCTGTGTATGTAGCTGACACAGAGAACAATAAGATTTGAATTTTGGAAGCTAAAGTCTATTATGAAGTTGAAGAAATATGAATAAGTAAGGAGAAAGATAAGAGAAGTTAGAAGGTAATTTAAAACCTAGAGGAAGCCCTCCTCCCCTTCTAATTTTCCCAGTTTCCTTTATGGGAAAGAAGCAAATAGAAGAAAGCTATTTACTCTGGTAGAGACCCAAGAGAAGACTGAAATCTTAGCATCAATACAGTTCTTTCTGTTGTCTGGGATAGAACATAAAGAAGTATGTAGTTGTCTGTGAACGAAAGTGAACACTGTGCTCTAGGTAGATGAATAAATCCTCTTAATATGAAAACTTATAGATAAGTGCAAGACAAGAGACACTGGAAAATGATACTAAATGCTGTATTTGGGAATGAAGACATACGTCATCTTTACCCCTAACTTACAGAGTTTTATGTAATCCGTATTGTATAATGAGGCAATTCATAGTATAAGCAGTTTAGCAAAGTCCTTGCTGAAGAGAGTTTCCACATTTCATTTAAGAAGTTCTTTTTTCATGGTGACAAATTGTGGATTTTAAAAAGCAAATGTTAGGCCTGCTACTTGCTGTGTTGTTCTAACAAAGAAGTCTGAATGGCACAGTACTTAAATCAAATCCCTCAAAGTGGTGAGTGTGGGAGCAAAGCCCTGGAATAGCAATGCCTTGCAGTGGCAGTTAAGGTCCTTCTAATGCTCAGAAAGCTAGAAGATCCGAAAGTACCAATATCCAAAACAATCAACAATTTATTAGCTTTTGTCCTTCTCCTCACAAACAGTAAATACATCTTAGCAGTGCAAATAATGGAGAAAAAAATTTATAAGTGGCTTCAAATCCACCCAATTACTAACAGAGGAATCTATTGCCAAGTAAAATTAGGAACCCCCTCCCTTGCTAGCAAATAAAAATCAGTGTTTTTCAGAAGTGTGGACTTGAAGAAGGACATCTTCCTGCAGGAGGTGATAAACTGTACATAGCTTGACATGAACTTCTAACATTAAAAAAATGAACCAGCAAAAATGGTGAAGATAAAGCCTTCTGGCCTAGAAAACTCAACCAAGCAAACATAGGGATGTGAAGGAAATCCAAAACATTTACTTTCTTGTGAAAAAAGTGTGTGCAGCTTCTCAGTGCAGAGTGTATCAACTGCAAAAGGACGTGATACAACTCAAAGCTTTTCAAAAACAATTCAGAATTGTTACAAACCTAAGAAAGATTCACAATATTTATCAAATCCCCTAAATTCCTTCTATATATTTAAATGGTTTCTATTAAAGAAAATTTTAATTTAGTCTGTTGACACTGAATGTCATTTATATTTTTTTAATTTATTAAGGGCTTACATTTACAGTAATTTATATACTTTATACAGGTTTACAGGTTTTTTTCCTTCATCTCAATCTATTCATTCTAGACAAAAATCCCCAATCGCTAAGAGAGCAAATCCTAATAGAAAAAAAGAATACTTATTACTAATTTAGAGTAAAATAACTAGGACAATCCAGATTAGGAAAAAAAGCCCCCAACAAACAAAACCAAAACAAAACAAAGGGCAAGATCATCAGCAGAAAGATGAGAAAACCATATTCAAGATTCAATGCTGTATCATCAACATGTGCTTGAGAAACCCGAGAAACAGGAACTCTGGTAACAAGTACAGAATGTATTTTCTGAATTATGATACAGACCTGAGAGCTACTGAGCAGTCTGGCCCCACACAAGCCTACTGCTTTAGCACATACTCAAATTTAATTTAATTACACTGAGCAAGTAACAAGCAGGACCTGCCTTGTCACTTTCCAGCCCAATCTTGCTTTCAGATACAAGGAAGATGATCTCCAAGTGTTCACAATTGGCACTATAAGCAAAGAACCAAAGATATTAAAAACTCCAGAAGGATCTAACACAGGAAGTAATTGGCACTTTAGTGCAAATTCTTATTCTTTTACTATTCCCAAAGAAGCTTTGCATGTTCACAGTCAAATGCCACAATCAATGTTCAGGCCAACGTTCTGAGCTGCAATGCCAGGAACTTTTAGTGAAAGGCGCATTTTTAGTGCCAAAGAACTTCAGTGCTCACAGTAGCTTCCAAATGGGGGTAATACCCAAAATAATCTAGTTAAATATCAAATCAGCATATATTAATAATACAACATTTCCCAAGTTAGCCATTTGTGAACATACAAAAATTAAATACTACAGAAAACTTTGAAATACCTGACAATTCACATATGTTTTTCTTATTAAGCATATGCTAAATGTCTTGTGAGACTCTAAAATAGATAATGACAATTTTACAAAAACAGCTCGCAACTGTTTACAACTTCATTACCTGAAGTAATTTCTATGCAATCATAGCACATACCATATTTGTTATAGGTGACACTCAAAGCAACTACCAAAAATGGAAACATTTGTAATACTGTAATTGCTGTCATGGGGAGTGTTTCTCTGTGACTTTTTACAGCCAGCTTTCTGATCCGTGGCATTAGCCAGTTAGCTAAAAGAATGTGGGGGAGGAGACTGATGTTTAAATTCTTTGTTCCTCATTTTGTTTAATGAGATTTGACCTTGCAAGAAACGGTTTTTGAAAATACTAGAAACCTGTAGCTAGTGCAATAAGGAAAATTAAGAACTATATAGAAATAAACAGACAAAAAGATACATAGCTGAAAGCTACCATCTTTTAGGCAGCAAGCTAGGAATAGAGGCTACAATGTCAGCAGTTTAAGTCAATCTAGTAAGCTATTTAATGACCACAGAGTTTATATCACTTTCTCATGAGCTTGTTAAAATATTTCTCCTTATACACTGGTTCTCACTCTTAACCATGACAAAGGCAAAGTCACTGCTGAAAAGATTTGGTTTGGGCATTCAAGTTAGTAAAAAATGAACAACAATAAGATTGATTCTAAATAATCTACATCTTTTACCTTACACTTCAAATTTTTGAAAATTGCCTAAAATGAGCTTTAACATTGATGAATCTACTTGTAAAGGTCACTTAGGTCACCGCTACATTGCAATAATGTCATTATATAAATATTGTAGTGCAAATATTAAGATTTGATTTAATGAAGTGTGGATAGAAATGTGCAAAAGTACCAGAAGTAACGATTAAAGAACAGCCTGTATAGATAACCAGGGACATTACTGACAGCAACAAAACTAGTTAACACCAAGGATGTTATTTATAACTAGACCATGGGGCGTATGATTCATCAGTGTAAGACTGCACTGTGATAATAGGAGAATGCACATGGCCTGTGCTCTTCCTTCTCCTCCTCTTGGAATAACATTGCATTGCATGTGACAGTCTTCTGCCTTTTATCCAACAGGAAGACACACAACAGCCCAAAATATACTGAAAATCAGGAAATAAGGAAAATGGGCAGCAACCTTACTTAACATTCATGAAAAAACAAAACACACAAGATTTTACAGCCAAAAGGATCACCAGTTTTATGACCAGTTTAGCAGAACCTAAAAGATGTAGTGAGGATTTGACAGCCTCCTTTTCTCTCTAACCTCATTAGCAGTGCTATCTAGACTGCTTTAACATATCATGAGGGAATGTGGTAACATCCTATGAATGTGCAGAATCAACCTGGAGTTTACTAAAGCCTTTGGCACTGTATCAGACAGCATTTTCCTGGAAAAATGGGCAGCCTATGGCTTGGACGGGTGCACTCATCACTGAGTAAATGACAGGCTGCATGACCAGGCCCAGAGAGTGGTCATGAAGGAAGTCAAATCCAGCCGGTAATGAGTGGTGGTCTCCAGGGTTCAGTATTGGGTCAGTCCTGTTTAATGCATTTATCAACGACCTGGATGAGGGGCTCAAGTGCACCCTCAGACAGATTACAGACAGCACCAAGTTGGGCAGGAGTGCTGATCTGCTGAAGGGTAACAGAGCTCTGCAGAGGGATCTGGACAGGCTGGATCCATGGGCTGAGATCAGTGGTATGAGGTTAAACAAGGCCAAGGGCTGGGTCCTGCACTTGGGTCATAACAACCCCAGGCAGTGCTACAGGCTGGGGGAACAGCGGCTGGAAAGCTGCCCAGCAGAAAAGGATTTTGGGCTGCTGGTTGACAGCTGGCTGGCCATGAGCCAGCATATGCCCAGGTGGCTAAGAAGGGCAATGGCATCCTGGCCTGTATCAGCAATAGTGTGGCCAGCAGGACCAGGGCACTGACTGTCCCCCTGTACTTTCCATTGGTGAGGGTGCACCTTGAGTCCTGTGCTCAGTTTCAGGCCCTTCACTACAAAAAAGACATTAAGGTGCTGAAGAGAGTCCAGAGAAGGGCAATGGAGCTGGGGAAGGGTCTGTGGCACAAGTCCTTTGAGGAGCAGCTGAGGGAATTGGGGTTGTTCAGCCTGGAGAAAAAGAGGCTCAGGGGAGACATTATTGCTCTCAACAAGCAGCTGAAAAGTGATACTAGCAAGCTGTGGCTTGCTCTCTTCTCACAAGTAACAAACAATAGGACAAGAGGAAATGACCACAAGTTGCACCAGGGAACATTTAGATTGGTTATTAGGAAAAAGCTCTTCACTGAAAAGGTTGTTAAGCATTGGAACAGGCTGCCCAAGAAAGTAGCTGAGTCATCACCCCTGGAGGTATTTAAATAAACACACAGATGTGGCACTTATGGACATGGTTTAGTGATGGACTTGGCAGTGCTGAGTTAATGGTTGCACTCAATAATCTCAGTGGTTTTTTTCAACCTACCTGATTCTGTGATTCTAAATTAGTGAGTGAAAAATTGCATTCAGGACAAGTAAAAATGCATTTTTGCACCTGGAGGATCACACAGTTCTGAGTCATTAAGGAATCTCCACCCTCTTCTGCAAAAGCAGCTACATTAATATTTACATCCCATCATGTCTGAAACCTAAAATTATTTGATAATTCATGTCCCAGAGATCTACAGCTACACTATTTCACATGTCCTGTCACAAATGATACCTACTTTTTCTGCTTAACTAAGACAGGAACAGAAAGCAAGCAGTGAGCACCTTTCTGCAATGATCAGATACTGAGTGGTAATATGTCAGCGTGAGAGCAGTAGCTGATAGAAAGAGATTACCTTAGTTCACACTCTCACTAAGCCTGGCATCAGTACACTCCATGTCACTACTGACCGGGTCATGATGAACCTAAGTTGGTCAACATCACATAAATTGTGAAAAGACTCAGCTGACTTTTTTTTCAGTGCAAGTATCTCTGAATGGCTTTAGTGCATCATGACCTCACAGAAACTCCAAAGCACCGCTATGCTTCTGTTAATGAAATATTATCATTGTGATGCTTGAAGCACCATCAAGTAATCTTATAGGCGCAGGCAGACATATACTGACTTTTATAGTCTTAGGAAAATTGGATGACTGGACAAAGGGAATTGATCACCAATCCAGCAAATTTTCTGTATTGAATTTTTACAAATTTCATAGTCCAAGTCCTATGACGAAGGAAAAAAGCTTCTGGATAGGATACAATTTTTTGTATATGCTTGCAGTCAACTCTCAATTAAACAGACTTTAATTATCTTTACTGTAGCACACCATGACTCACAAATGGGCTTCAATTAATCCAAAACCTCAGGAAAGCAGTAAAACCATATTCATGGAGCACCAAGATGTGTTTTTCTCAGTTCCAGTCAGCACTTGTGAAAGAATTTGAGCTGTGCCACTGACATGGCCTTGTATACTTCTTTCCTCTAAACTTAAATGTCAATACTGAATGGCCTACTTCCTTTTTTTTTTAATATGAGCCACTCTTTTATTTTATTTATGGTGTTCCAAAGCTACACTTGCATCAGCTAATTATAAGGTCACTGTATTAGACGTTGGACAAGAAATCAGTTAAAAAATAATCCATAGGCTTTTTTCTTAATTAATTAATTAAAAAATAATTTCTTTATTCCTTTTCTTTGGTACTTAAGAAATCTTAAGTCAGATTTAGTCTACAAGCCCTGGACAGTTTTTCCCATTTTCAATGCTGTTAAATATTCCTTATTTCACAGATTTCACAAGAAGTGAGAGGTGAACAGTACTTCTGAAAATAAATCATGCCACCTATATAGATACTGTTACTTGTGAAAACATGGGCATGTGGAAGTGGTAACAGACTGCTTAAAGTATTTTAACTTCTTTTGAATAAATTAAAGGTTCAAATAATTTCTCTTCTACATTTATGCTTTTCCTGGCATCTTGGGTTTTTTTGTAAACATGTCTTGAGATGTACTCTACATGAATAACATGTGAGCTCAAGATTAAATTACAGTGGCATTCATGAATGATTTCAGCTGTTAAAAATAGTTGCCAACTGAAAATTCTGCATTCAAATGAGATGGTGTGTGTTTACCATATTCATTACACTGTCAACGTTTGCTGCATTTGGCAAACAGGAAAGAGAGAAAAATCCAGCCCTATCAAACCTCTTCAGCCACTCAGTTTTACCATCTCTATCATACAACTTGTCAGTTATCTTTAGGGTTTTTCTCCCAGGCTAAGGACAACTTTTTTTTGTACTTTATCCTGTTTTCCTTTGCTGAACATGACCCAGTTTTACCATATACTTTTTGAGGCAGAGAATGAGAATTCCAAGATATGTTAAGTTTGAGAGCACTAGATCTCGTAAAGTGGAATAATGTTTCTGGGGATTATTTCTTCTCTAAAAATTCCCAATTTGCTTTTTTTGAAAGCTATTTTTTCAACAAATATTTATACATGACTATCTGTCAAGATTCAAAGGTCTCATTGGTGAAATGAAATGGTCAGCTTCATTTTATATATGAAGTGAAATTGTAGGATTTTTTTTTGCATGGCTTCCTATTTATGCCCTTTAAGTTCACCTGCCTTTTTACTACTCAGTAAATGCTCTCTACAGTTCTTCACAGCACTTCTGCCCAAATATCACGGTATGATAGTCATTGGCTAGAGCAGTATTCCTGACCCTCAGAGAGGTCAGACTGGATATCAGGACACACATCCCCAGGCACAGCAAAACTGATTTTATATTTAGGCATGAAGACTGACTACGACTTGGTTAACTGCTGGGATAAAGAGAGGAATGAAAGGCAAACAGCACAATGGAGGAGTTTTCAGAAGTCAGGAGGAAATATGCTACTTTAGAATAGCTGCCTCTCAACACCGCTCATTTCCTTTGTTTTACATCATGATTCAGTATAGGACTGGCTAATTATAGCAATCTTAAAACTGCAGCGCAGAAATGATGAAAAAAAAAAGAGCTAGAACATTACTTTAATAGTTACCACCTACATTTCTTTTTAATACAGTCTGTATTTATTCATATTTTAACAAGTATCTGCCAAATTGACAAGCAACAATTCACAGTCTCAACTCTGACACATCTGCATGTTAAAAACCAGTCAAATTTGGAGACAGCTTTTTATTTTCTTTAAAGTACTTTTTTGGAAAGACATTTCTTCAGTGTATGGCTGATTGCATAACGTCTGCAAGATATTACATGCACATTCAGTAACACTTGTGTGTCAAAACAACTGTATAAACCACGAGAAGCCACAAGTATCTCAGCTTTATCAAGGCTGTCTTGAACTCAAAGGGTTTTATTACAAAACAAAAGAAAACACTCTTCATCATGTAATCTGTCACTTTTTATTGCCCTCAGTTTGGTCTGGCAACATAAAGTCTTAGCTGTCTAAGTACCTAACAAGTGGTCTGCTTAATCCACTAGAAAATATTTCTGTCATTCAATTTACTTTGGCAACTGTTTTATGCAGTTATATTACACTACTGAAGAAAAAAATAAGCTGTATTCTTTTGAAAGTTCAGAGTCTAATTAAAAGGTGGTTCATTAGCCAAATGGATTTTTGTCACATGAAATTTTTCACTGGCTTGCTAATGAACCAGATATAAATACCAGTCACTACTGCAATCCAACAACCTCAAGGCTGCCAGTATTATTACCTTTACTTTAAATATAAAATTACAACTTTGCAAGTGTTGGCCATCTAGCATATAATTTTGTTTAGGAAAGCATTCCTATTTAAATCAATCATAAGCATATGCTCCCTGTCTTGCTTTGAGTTAAGCCTGACTTCAGTGCTGTTCTTGAAAAGGGTGGTTCTCTCTTTCAAGGATGGCGTATGTTATATGATAACATACGCCATCCGGTAGCGCACCACTATAGGAATGTGACAGCAAAATGCTATTGGCCATATTTCTGAAACACATGAAAGATACACTTCCTATTTTAAAATTCTTTCATCTTCAACACGTAGATGCCAAAGGGACCAAATGAAAAGCACAACTTCCTTTTATTCCTGTGCTCATAGTTCTGTTGTAGCAGTAAACCTGTTATGAGAATTCTGCACACTGACCAAAGACCTCTAAGGTTTGTCCTCCTGAACCCTATACTTGTGTCACCAAGAAGTACAATTAGTTTCACTTCATCAGTTTTCCTACTAGGATTAAAAAAAAAAAAAGGGATGCTGTATCTGTGGACCGAGGACCATAAAATCACTTTCCAGAAAATCCCAATATAGTCTGTTAAGTTTTATGGTTAAAAGTCAAATGAAGTGCCTTACTGCACTGACACAGAGACAATGACTGAATTATATTGAAGTAAAAATGCACTACAGAAATACAGGTGGTTCCCAGGAGAAAGCATACAGAATTAAATAGAGTTCAGTTTTTAGAACAATGAACAAAGACAGACTACAAAGCAGCAAAATGTACTGTAAGAGTCTAGACCAAAATTCAAATGCATTTAAAAAAAAAATCTGAAGGAATAAATCCCATTTTTAATAATTTGGTGAGATGGAGTTAACAACACTGCTTCAATAAAAAGCTGAAACATCACTTATAACTATTTGTACTCAGTTGCCTAAATGAATGTTAGATGCCAAAATTAATTTACCCCGATCCACAAAAGGATGGATCATTCCAGGTCAGATTTGCCAGCTGTGTCTGTGCCTCAGACACCTTAGGCACCTGAAACTCAGACACCTGAAACTGTGCTTTTTCCATTCTGCACCATTTTGCATCCATTCTGAAAACCTTGTGCAATAAGGAGGTAACATTCATCATTCCTTCCTTTCATTTGTGAAATGATCTGACAGGTAATTGCCCAGCATATTGAAAAGGCTTGTGGAGATCATTCAGTGTGAACAAGCAAAGTATGAACTTGTTTCTAAAGGTACAGATAGGAAAGTGTAAGTCAGATGAAGGAGAAAAGTAATGAAAATAAGGGAGACATGATGAAGGGGTTGTGGGAGTGTTTTAAGGACGACTGCTGAGTAAGAAAGCAAAGCAGCATGCTACTATACATCACCAAGAGGATGGGTGGAAATATTTCCATGACTATTCAAAGTCATGACTATTTAAATATTAGTATCATTAGATGTTGTTTTTAGCAGCCAAAGCTGCTAAAGCAGACCTGAATTCCAAGAAACCTTTCATTTGTTCCACTGGAACACCCAGCTGTCATCTCCATTTGCACATTTAACATCAATTTCAATGAATTACACATAAGAGAATTCAACCCTCTGATGACAGAGCTGCAACTTACTTTACAAAGTTAATTGAAACTGCTTTTATGCTCTGTCTCACTGACCATCAACATTATTAATGCCTGAAGCCCAGGCTATGTCACAGCCTTGCTTGTAGCCTGAAATCCCCTTTTGAGCCTATGGTCACACCTAACCCACATGAGGAAAGCTTCAGGTCCTTGCCCGGTGCCACAAGAGTGGAATGACTGTAACGCGCTGGTGTGAGAGAAGCTATGGAACACCAGCCATGCCACAGGGATTTTGAAGTCTGTGCAGACATATCTTCACAACTGCAACTCTGCAAGAATTGTTCAAGCTCAGGCTTCTCTTTGAACTGCATGAGGATCCATGCAATGCGTCTCACAGAACAGACTGGAAAAGCAGTGGGTGGGTAGTGTGGACTAGACATGCCACACAAACACACCCTATGTGACTCCTCTCATACCAAGCATCTGCATTTCTGTAAGTGAAATATAATTACACAGAGGGGAAAAAGTAGGACTAGAAAGTCAATCTGTATGGTTAGAAATGCCATGGAAGACAGCTGGAAAACATTCTCACCTATTTAATTTACTTTAAAAAAACCAAAAAAAACAAACCAAATCAACAAACCCAGACTTCTGCCTGTTTTGGATAAAAACCCTTTCACTTTGGAGGTGTTACAAAAGAAAGTGTTCTCACTGTACTTAGCTATCTCAAGGATAGCTCTTCAACAAAAGAAAGATCTGTCGCAACGTTCATGTCACCCTGGAAATCTGAAACAGCTTTAAACTACAGCTCATTTTCTGCTAACCTTTGAAAAAAGCCTTTAAATTCAAAGTTCTTACAGGCAACCAAAATCTGAATAGAATGGAAACAAACCTTTTGTTTAGGTTGCAAGGTGAAATAGTTTAAATGTTACCCAACCACTTTGATGAAAAGGACTCAACAAACATTTAATGCCTGACGAGATGAAAAATAGGGCTCTTTGGACTAATTAGGTATGGTCCCTTTTACTAATCCACAAACTGGAGAAAAACTCTCAACATGGATTAAGACTGACAAACTAAGTAACAAAATTGAAATTTTTTTTCCATAATATAAGAAAAACATTGAAATGGAACATTGCCATTCATACTAAAGATAAGATGACAAGAGAAAACTGAAGGCTAAAAAGTAAGAGATTTTTGAAAAAAAGTGAAAAACTGAAAAAGTACAACCTAACATTTTCCCTCCCATCTTTGGATGACAAACAGCTTTCATTTTTGCATAACTGAGTATAATTTACATAAATAAGTACAAAAGTGTAATACAAATTAATCATAAGAAAAAAAATATGTGAACAATTCCTGGGAATTATTATAGTGCTATTTATCTTACTTAAAATACCTAAAACTATGGTTTCACTATGTGTCAGATTTGAAGAATAATCTGTTGTAGTAAACTAATACAAAAATTATTGGGTCCATATCACATGAAAGAAGCATATGAGAGGAAATTAGGGTACAAAAGCATTATAAACAAGTACTTAGATTTTGTACAAGACTATTCCTTTTGCCTACGCAAAAAGATGTATTACCATCTTTTGTTCTTGGTATATTAGTTGGAGTTTATTATTCAGCTAGAAAATAATTTTCAGAAGGCTGCTACTTCTGGAAAAAAAATTTTTTGTTTGGAGTTTGTTTTTAATTTTATTTCTATGAAATCGGGCATTTTCCAAAAAGAGGAAAAAAATCTGACAGGCATGAATTAGTATAAGTACCAAATACATGCTCAAGTTTAAACTGTAATGTCTATTGAAAAATGTATACATAACTGTACATAAATTATATTGTATCACATCATATTATGCTATATAAAATTGTACTTATACTTTAATATACATTTATTTAAAAACATATAATCTCCAAAATTGAGTAGTTTTTATTTTAATAGTTTTTTCAATGTATTTTTCATACTTGACTGCTTTAATTTCTTAAGACAAAATGAATTTCACTTCAAAAAATCAGAAATTAGTGAACATATGCTCGAGTTTACAGGATACTAATAGCTACATTACTGAGGAGAATATATACTCTAGAAGAAACTTAGAGAATATAACCGCTAAATTTTAGTTATTGTGAGTTGAAATGGTTCATGCCAGCTGCTTTATAAGTCATATAGATATATGTCTTAAATAAAATTAACAGAATAACAGAAAAACACCCCAGAACTTTTACCTACTCCAACAACCTTAACAAATATTTAGATTTCCCTTCTATAACAATAACTATCAAACTCAAGTATATGTTACCAAATGTTAGTTGAGGGACTACACAACCACTGACTTCAGTGCCGCATAAAATAAAATAAGCCATCTTTTGACTAATTGCCCCAAAGGCCTTGGCACAACTGCTGCTGACTAATGCTCCTAATTTACCACAACATACTTAAGAAAATTCTGCAGCTTTTAAATATGCCTGCCTTAGTAGCTGTAGTGTTCAGTTTCTCTGGACATGGAAATCAAGCTGTATGTTATAAATACACTGACAACATGAATCAGATCCCATAAACAAATTATGTATGTAAGGTAGGCACGATTAACATCTCAGGTCACACAGAGCACCTGGTATTTTGCAGATAATAACAATTAAAGCTGCTGGAAGCGGGTTGGGAACTGAGGGTGTGCCCTCCAGCTGGCACGGCCTCCCAGGGCTACTAGCCTAGCTGCTGAAAAACATGAGATGTTAGGGGGTAAAGGGATGGGAACAACTGTTTTAGCTTTTCTGCAACTTATGGCTCAAAAATAAGTGCATGTATTCATAGAAGTAATAACATTTTGTTGGCCAACCTCCCTGTACTACAGTTTTGTTAGTTTTACTTATGTTTCTGTAATAGCAACACTGAAGTTTAGAGAACAAAAATCAATTTACTTCATTTTTTACACGTAAGGAGAATTATTTTCTATTCATAAATATTTTGTAGCCTTGGTAACTTAACAGGTTCAGATTTACAAGGGTTTAACAATCAATAAACATTTCTACTCATGAGATAGACATCCAAATACAGAAATACTGAAAATGTTATAGAGTAGAAACTCAGAATACCTTTTCCCATAAAGTCAGATCTTTTAAGAACATATTTTCCCTCTTTATTTGCCAACATATTCAAGAGAAGTGAGAGCAAACATGGGAACATGTTAGCTAAACCATCAGTTATGCCCTTAATCTTGGTAGTTTTAAACTATCCAAGTCAAAAATCATAAAATTGTGTATTGATACCAAAAAAATGCTAAGTGATTGCTTAGGACAATTTCAGAGAGACTCATTGTAGTCAGAACGCAAAAATGTCCCATATGCCCCTTCATTGTGAAAGCAAGCCATATAAGAAAAAAACCATAGAACTTTCCATTTTAAAACTTCCAAAATGTAAATGTGAAAAGAAATATGTAGAAAATTACAAAGCATTGAAATCTTTATCAAACAGGACACTACAAGTAGCAGTATGCAGAGACTGTCACTAAGGTGAGTGACTGTGAATTATTTCTATTTCCCTCTTTACTCACCTCTTGTTCTGGTAAAGACTAATGTCACACAGCCTTTAAAATTCCTCACGTAAAGCACATCCAACAGTTCTTAGCATTTCACCTCTATTTTCTTTGTCCTATTTTTACCTCACTGATCCCACCAACAAAACACACAAGCCTGAAGAGAGCTTTGAATATGGTCTAAAAATCATAAACACTTGGAGCAATTGAGAAGTTACCATAATCTAAATGCAAAGGTACTCATAATCTAAGCCCAAAGAAAAACTATTCTGACACATAATTAAATAAATCATTAAACCACTAGGTGCAGTCTTTTAATGCTATGACTCACAAATAATATTCACCACTTATAAGTATTATTTAAATGTATTCTAGATTCATGTCACATCTAAATCATGAAATACTATTCAAAATTATTTACTGGTATGGGATACCACAAACACATAAATTGCACCTTTATTTATTTTCAGTATTTTAAAGTATATTTTTAGCAGGGAGTACGCAGAATTTTTCACCACTTTTACAGGTTGGATTTGGTGCTATGTCACTTTTTCAGTGACAAAATATCAAAGAGTAGCTACTAGAGATTTTAAAAAATCCTAAATATATTATTAAATCATACTTACAGAAATAACTACTTGAATCTGATCTCAGTTTATATATCATCCTGATCCACCAAGAAAAATTTTAGCTGAGCCATTTCTATCAACTTGTTTTAAGTGGCCAAGAGAATTCATAGAGATTTAAGAAACAACTACCACATTATCCCAGTATTTTACTTCAAGAAATTCTTTTTATACTGATGAGAAAGAAGTCCATTTCATTACAGTAAATCTCTTAAACTGAGTGCACAAACTGTAAACCAGAAGGAATGTTTTGGCCTTTTTTCCCCCCTTGAAACAGAAAATTGTTAATCTATGACCTGCATAAAACATTAAGCTGTCCCTGGCTTTCCATTCCAATTTAATTCACTTGGTTTCCCGTCACTGATTGCCTTTGACTGAAGAATCACATGTTACAAAGAGAGAAGAAAATGTAACTGTTGCTTAAGTGTGTCATGCTGAGAAGTCATTCAACTAAAACAGGAGATATTTGTTCACAAAATCTATCAAGGCCAATCTTCAGAGGGCCTTTTTAACTCAGAGACCATGTCTTGAACTCACAGTCCTGCCTACGTACATTTCAAACTGCCCTAAGTCGACATTTCAATGCAGCATTGCCTTATTTTGTTTACACTGGAATGAAAAGATTTTGGCTTCACTGGGATGAAGTATTAATAGTCTTTTATCATTATCATGTGTCATAAGACTCAATAGAGAATAGAGGATGATGTCCTCAAAGGCAATCATAATATACTGTACAATGTGTAACTGGAAATGTAACAGGAAAACAAAGATCCATTAAACAACTATGGAGTCACCGTCATTTTTGTTGGACATACAACTAGCAAACTTTGCAAGATTACCTATCTAAAAATAACATGCAAACTTAACAGGAAAATTTTAAATATAGATATAGCCTGCAACTGTATACAGGAGAAACAGAAATCCTTATCAAAGAGGACATCTTTCTTACGTGCTTAAGTGACAGTATATATGTACTACATATAGTGTATATATACATATATATATAAATCTGGAAAGATCTTCAGAAATAATTAACTCAGTTTTAGCCACAGGGAGTGTGTAGGTAACACAATTCCCATAGGATATTAGAGACACATTGGGCAAAAAGAGACAAGTTTAGAATAGAAGTTAATAGTGTTTATAACACTGAGATGGTAAACTGAAAATCTGCGTAATTCAACAGAAAGAAAGAAAACACTCTTTCACTGTGAGAGTGACCAAGCACTAACACAGGTTGTTCAGTCATCATTCTTGGAGAAATTAAAAAACCCTACTGCACATAGGCCCAGGCAATTTGCTCTAGGTGACCCTGCCTGAGCAGAGGGTTGGACTAGATGATCTCAAGTGGTCCTTTCAGCCTAAATGATTCTGAGATTCTATGATTATTATCTCTCTTTTTTATTTTAATTGTTTTCTTACACCAGTCTCTTATTTCTTAAATCCTTTATAGGATCTTCAAAATACATTTATTCTGAATAAGATGGGTTTTGTGAAGCAACACACTTACGTATATTACTTTCATGTGAATTACCTGTGAGAAACTGTGCATCATATTTCCATGTGATCCATATGCAAACTTAGTTCATGAAGTGCATGCTCACTGTGGACAGAATGCTATAGTGCTTTTAAAATGCTAATTACCAATTCTCTGAACCACTTCAATTAGAGAAGATATTCATAAACCTTTCCCTTCTCTATAAAAGAAACATCAAAAACAATATATTATAATCTGTCTCCTGTTATAAGAGCCTTCAAACAGAGTTTTGTTTATATGAAACTTCATTTTCCACACCCATGGTTCAGGAACACGTCATATGGCCTTGTTATTGAATTCCTCTTAACTGAATCTATTTATCCCTTTTCAGCTTAAAGAGTTTGTTAAGTTAGGAAAAGACAAAATAATCTTCAAGTAGTACCTTTGTACTAATTTTTTTTTCAGGCAAAGTCACAGCCACCTTCATTAAATATCTGGGGTGAAATGTTGCCTGCATGCCATTTTTCAATTACAAGTCTTCTGGCACTGGCACTGTGATAGATTCATTATTTTGTAGTTAATGATAATACACCCAACCAAATTCAAAACTAAGACTTCTCCCATGCTGCTTTAATGCTGGAACTTTAAACAGACATGTAGAACCACAGACTATATAACTGCTATATTTGTAGAATCAGAGTGTTCTTGTTCACATGGAAGTAAGCTATCTTTACACTGCAAACAGAAATTAATGCTGGACAACTGGGATAACCCGGTTTTAGCAGGCAGTTGAAAGACCTAAGGAGTAGGGCAGCTCTTGGAGGACAGATACGAAAACTGTTCCTCCAGCCACCAGTGAGTGAATTTTCAAACTGAAAGTATCATTTTGTGCTTTTCACTCCCTTCAAAAACTTTGAGAACTAACATATGATCTAACACCAATTTGAGAATAATGCTTGTTCAAGTGTTTACTTATACAGTAAACAGTCTTTTATAGGTTAAAGTACTTTTATATTTTAAGACTGCAAAATTAATCTGCCAGAAACAGCCATTAGCAATTGGCATGTTTCCAAATGGCAGTGTGTAATTTTTGACAACCACACAAAAATACCAGAATGTTCGTTTTCAATTCTTTCTAATGGAAAGTGAACTGCTGCCATAAATTTCTCATTGGCAGAAACAAGCAAACACAACATTTCCCATCTAATAGTCAGCAGGAACAGGGATAGATGCATCTACAATTACATTCAGAATATATTGACAAGAACTCTTGGGTACACATCTTTAACTAGTCAATTAAAGAAAATTATTTGAGAAATAATCTTAAAAACTTATATTCAACAACCTTTTCCAGCAGCTGCCCTTCCTACAACAAAATAAGCATTATAATTTTGAAGACTTTAAAATCAAAACTCTACCTCATTTTTCTTTCTCTTCCTCCCTTCTCAGCAGCTCCAAAATTTCATGATACTGCACACTGATTTCATGGATCACCAGCAAGTCAAACAGATTTATATCTATAATGTACATTTTAATGGTTACAGTTCCTTATGAAGATTTTCCCATCAAAACAAAAGTTACCTCATCTCTAATGTGCCATGTTCCACTTTGTGAAACTCCATAAATGTTCTCTATCCTAGCCAAATTAACACTCTCTACTTAGCCTTTGAGTTCCCCTTTCTCAATTCTCCTCCATCTTGTGTTCTTTCAGCTTCACAATTAATAGCACCCACTCAAAATATCACAGTATCCTCTTATCTTCATCCAGCTTGATTCACCTCATTTCCCACTCCTACCAACTTCTGTTTTAGCCAGTCCTATCCAGCCTTCTGGCTTCCTGTTTTTGAATGCAACTGAGATTTTTGGGGATCAAATGATTCCCTGCAGGAGGGATGGTCCCGCTCACTGTCCTTTCTGCCACACTTGCATGTCCTCCCTCATCCCAGCTGTAGTATTCATCAGACCACTATGAACTGGTCAGCTCATTAAACCAGCCAAAGCTACTCACTTCTCTCCTTGCTGGCTCAGTTTTCAACTTGCTTAGTGATTTGACTCAAATGACCAAAAAGTAAGAAATACACCAAAGTTTTTTCAGAGAAGGGGAGAAAAAGTGAAGAGAGGAGGAGAGGAGGCCTTTGCTGAAGAAGGAAGAGAGTAAGAAGAGAATGGGATTGTCCTTTTCAGTCCCGTAAGTCTCAGCCATTTTACCTGACACAAACTTTAATCATTCATTTCATTCCAAGTTTATTTGAGTTTCTCCACAGTTCTACAGCTTTGAATTTCTGTGTTTTCTGGCTATCTTCTTCCTTCACAATGACTAGATATCAAAAACGGAGCATTATTCATTGGCTGGGGATATAGTAACATCATCCTTCTCATCTGTTCACTTTCTTGCTTTCACCATTCCTCCTTGACAGATTTTTATTCTTTTTTTCCACATTAGGAATAAAATATGTAACATAAGGTGTGGTGAATGACCCTTCCCAGCCTCATTCTGACTCAAAGCACAGTCACCAGTCATTGTCTGGGAGGCAATGTCATAACCAGTGATTTTTATTTTTAAGTTTCCTGCTCTGAATTGAATTCACTTAAAAAAAATACTAATCTTCTTCCTCTTACAGATAATACTTACTAAAATAGCATATTGGTGTAATTCAGTTTTAATTTTATGCAATAGCTCTGAAAATTTTCTGCCTAGATTTTCTACTGCTGTGAACAACTTGAGAGAGAAGCAGGGACATGAACTAAAAAGTCTCAGAAAATCTTTCCCTGAGACAGATATTCAGATACATTGAAGTTCTTTTCAAAAGCAAGCTTGGCTTCTCCAGGACTACAGAAGCACAATGTACTTCATGTGAGAGCAGAAAGAACTTTGCACAGAAACACAGGAAGTATGTTTCTGAGAATTACATACATGTCAGTCTATGAGAGATTTTAGTGTTTGTATTTCTGCTTTTGCTGCTTGTAACTGAGCAGCTTATTATTTGAAAGCATTAAGTTATTCTAAAGCTTTTTCTCAGAATTTTAATAATTCAAATGGAACTATTACAGGCGAATAGAGGAATTTTAATTTCCAGTCCTAGCTACAGAGAAAATTGCTAAATAATTATTGTTGAACTATAAATTATTCCCAGTTAACTATTAACTTACGAAGATGAAAACTGTGGTCTATTCCCATGGCCAAGAGTTGCATTTCAACAAGAAGAGCCAGAAAACTGTACTTTCAAATTAACTACTAATAGAACTTTCTGCAATGAAACTATGATATACCTGCCATAAATATGTATCTATATATCTGTAAATTGTAAATCTGTAAAAAACTGAAATTGAGAAAAATTGGAAGCACAGAAGTAAGGGCCCTCTGCCTTAGCTGTTTAGTTTTGACTGCAGGAATATTCTCCAATTAGTGAGAGTGTGAAGAATCATGATTACAAACAACAAGAGAATTAAAATTATGTGTAGAGCTGTATGGTGAGTCCAATTTCTAATTTAAACTAATAAATTAGAATATTTAACTAATTTGTGAAATTTTCCAAATATAAAGTTCCACAGCTATCCAAAGGCTGTAAAAGTTTTTCAGAGAGAAGTAGTGCATACTGTGACAGCAATAGAACTTTGAAACACCACTCAAAAGACCATCATTTCTGCCATGAAGCAAATCCTTGACTCAACCTGACTGATAAAAAGTTGACCAAAATTCTGCATAATTCAGAGTCACTGTAGATATTTACACAATTTAATAACAGGCTGGAAATGAAAGAAAACATTTCACAATAACACCCCATTGAAGACAAATCTGAACAATATCCTTGAATTCTGCTCTTCACACGTGGGAGAAAGCTGGTAAGAATCAAACCAGGAATGCAAGTTTATAACTGTAAATCTCAATATCACTTACATTAACATTGGAGATACATCAATTGTCTCACTGAACTATAGTCAGTTAGTTATCATTCATATCTGTTTACAGAAGAATGTTATTCCAAATGCTCTGTCAATACAAATGAGTCCAGCCCTGGTTCAGATGGAAATGGAAAGTCGCATTATCCCAGATCCAGAGACATACCTGCAGTTGTATATATGCCAGCAAAATATGGAATTTTTCCTTAAAGTCACAGATTTTCTGACACACCAGTAATAATGCTGGTATGCAATCATACTCGAAAATGAAAAAAAAAACCAACCCCAAACCAAAAAACTTGTGGTATTTGCTGTCTGTATTAATGTTGCCAGGTAACTGTAACCAGGAACTAAAATTGGGCTTGTCTGCTTTGCTTCTCTTCGCAAGGATGTTTCTGCTTAATAGCCAGGACTTTCAGCCAAGAGATGCCATTAGTATGTATGTGTGTTGTTTTGTTTCTTGTAAAACCATTGTGGGCTAACCCCAGCAACAGACAAGCACCACACAGTGGTTCATTCTCTCCCTACCCCATTCCCCCAAGTGGCGAGAGGGAAGAGGCATGGAAAAACCCCAACCACTGAGGGTCAAGATAACGAACAAAAAATTTGTTTAATGAGTGAAAGATAAGCGGAAAAAGAGGGAAAAAAAAATGAAACAAGTGATGCTACAGCAATCACTCACCGCCTCCCATGGGTAGACTGACCCTGCCAGGTCCCAAGCAAAAGATGGCTAACCCCTCCAAAGCCCCCTCTTTCAGCTTTTATTCCTGAGCATGACGTTATGTGGCAGGGAATTTCTCTTTAGTTAGTCTGGGTCATCTGTCTGGTTGTGTCCCCTCCCAGCCTATTGTGCAGCCCCTGGTCTATTCACTGGGGGGATGCAGAGTGAGAAACAGAGAAGGGATTGATGCTGTGCAAACACTGCTCAGCACAAGCTAGAACATCCCTGTGTTATCAACACTGTTTTCATCACAAACCCAAAATACTGCCCCATACAAGCTACTGTAAAGAAAATTAACTCTGTCCCAGGCAAAGACAGTACAAGAGTACAGCACAATAGGTACAGTCCTACATCCAACAGTTCTAAAAGACACATTAATTAAAAAAATACCAATGTAAAACAGAGAGAAAAAGATTTGCTGTGCTAATTTAGTCTTAATAAAGGGGTGAAATTGCTGGTCTTTTTAGCTAAACCAGCTCACCAAAAGGTACGATGAGTACAAGAAGTAATGAAAGGGTAGGACAGCACAGCACAACAGAAACCAATAGCTGGAATTTCATTTTCTTCTTCATTTCTTAAAGTCTTTTCTTTGATGACTAAACCAGGTGATGGTAGGAATGAAAGAACAAGAGTACAGCACCCATCTTTTCAGTTTTGTGAGCTCATCAAACAACACTCTAAATTTGATTTAGTCTTGAGTGGAACTGAAACAACTTCTAGAAGCAGCAGGCATAAATGCAAGCCTCATAGGCAGTATTCAACACCCTCTGGCTAAGGTAATGGTTTCACATCCCTACACACCTCCCCTTTTGGAATCCCCTTTTGTGTCATTGCACTGCCAGACCCCCAATTAACACAGAGGGACCAGTCTGAGCCACACCTAGACCACTGTAGAATTAGGTCCTGCAGCCTTCCTGCTTCTTAAGGAAAAAATGAAGGGTATAGATGTTCATGTTCTAGCTAACAGAGATACCTATTTAGTATGTCATATACTTATGCATTTTTACGCAGCATATTTTTATAAATAAACAAACCCATGTACTGTAGTCATATACATTGTAACATGACTCCTGCATGCAATCATTTTAAAAACAAGCCTTTTGTTACAGAATTTATATCAATCTCTTGTAGCTTAATGGTAAAAGCACCGGTCCTATACTTAAGGCACTTTAAATTACCTTGTTCAGAAAATATTCTATCCATTAAGCCAAACAAGCTAAAAAGAACATTTTGGAGAATAAATGTTACCATAACATTTTGAAAGACTGGAACACAGCACAGGAAAACCAGAAAAATAAGCATGCAAACTTTTTTCATTTTATACAGAAAGGTTTTTCATTAACTTCGGCTAAGTGGTCATTCAGTAACAACAGGACTGAAAATATGCTGACATAAAAATGCATCTTGAAGTATTATATAGCTGTAACTTTTGTTTAAAAAAGTCAACAACTTTTTACCCAATCCTTAAGTAATGAGAAATAGTTTCTTATTCAATGTAATATTTACTAACAGCTCGTATTAAAAAAAACAAAACAAACAAACCCAGAAAACACTCCAACACTTTCATGCTTGGTTGGTTCTATTAGTTTAAAAATTTATGAAATAGGACTGACCTGGATAGAAGTTGTGCTGTGTCTGAGTAGTTAACTTTTCTTGCACAGCACACTTTTCAAAATGTCCTGTAGCTGTATTCTGATGTAGGCCCCGTTGTCTGGTGGCAAATCCCAATTCTCCAGGTTCAGAATACTTCAGATAAAACTGTGGCTCCAAATCACTGAACGAGAAGTTTATAGCACCATGTCTTCCGTGGCCATAGTCACTGAACATGGATTCGTCCTCGGTGCTTTGTGTCGGTAGCGGGAGGATCCGGTGATGCAGCTGCGGGCTAGGCAGTCTCGAAGATAACGGAGAAGGAATAGGTGACATTTGTTTGTGTGTATTAGATAGCGGATATGAATTACTAAAAACATTACTCACTGCTGCTAATGGGGGTGAATGCAGTCTTTTCTCTTCCAGTTTAAGATTATTATCGGTCTGAGGAATATCAGGACTTTCATTTACAGGCAGGTTCAAAACCAAATGCTTGCTGTTTCCCCAGGATACTGTGGTCCTTTTCTCATGTAGTGAGCCTGGCAGATTTCTGTCTACTCTTGTAATTTGTTGCAGTCTCTTCCATTCTGCAGCTTCATCTAAACTGTCGCTCCGGATAACTTTCAGAAGAGCTTTATTAACTGCTCCCACAAGGTTGCATGACTCATCAGTAATGTGCACTCTCTCTGCTTTGTACTGCAAACCAGAGCCGTCTTCCTCCTTTTCCTGCAGCACACTGTTATTAGAGTCTCCAACAGCTTCATTTACAGAGTACACATCAGTTCTTGATATAAACTCATTATGTGCTGTTGTGAGAACAGGAGAAATGGTTACATTATCTCTGTGAAAATCAGGTAAAGACTCTGCAGGGGGGTCAGTAACTTTTTTAACACAAACATCTAAATCCTGTTCTTCAGCAACAGCTGTGATTCCTGGTACCTCCTTGCATACTGGCTCAGCATACTTGCTACTTTTTAAGCATTTAGAAGCTGCAGGTTTGTTAGGTAGACTGTACTGACATGACTTCACCAAAGTTGTGCTCTGTTGTACCTCGTTAACTTCAGGAATGCATTCTCCATTATCCACTGGTTCAACTGCAACCACATCATTGATGTCTTTTAAGCTAGAACTTGGTAAGTCAGCATTCAATTTCACAGCTATGCTGCTCTTAAGAAAATACCCCTCTTCTGTCCACCTTTCTGGTTGTATTCTATTGTCTACTGGTAAATTATCCTTACCTTTCACTGTTAGCCAGCTGGAGGGAGAAAAGGAACTGGGATAACTCCTGGTAGGAAGTCTTTGGGAGACCATCTTCTTATTTTTCTGTTGCATGTCTTGTTTACTCAGTATAAAAAGATGTTCATGTATCTTTTTTCCCTCTTTCCGGTGTCTGATCTCCTCAAAGCTCTCTTTCCTTCTGTATTTCCTCATTTTTTTGTGATTCAAATTGTCTCTCTTCGTGGAATCCAGAAATAATTCCTGATGATGTGTAAGACTGGAGTAATTATCACCTTTAAGTTTCAGGATTCCAGAAACATCTTGTCGCTTTTCCTCCTGATGTCCTGCTTTAAGGTCCGGAATATGATGTGATCTCAAAACACTGGATAACAGGTTTTTCTTTTCAACAGCTAGTTTGTGCAGCTCACTGAGAAGGTCTTTCGTGGTAGTTTGCTTGAAAATAATATCTCCAAAATTTTCATATGGCTGTTCTCTCAGCTCCATGTCTAACCTCTCCCTTACTTGATAGCAGCTACAGAAACGCTTACTGGATCTATCCAGAGTTACAGAGCCCTTGTAAGTAAATCCTCTGAGTTTTCCCTCTGGATGATAGAAGCTGATGTAACAAAGCTCCATAATGGGTTTGTGCAATTGAAGGATGGTATGTGTGCCTTCCATTATGCTTGCCAAATTAGTCATTCATTTAAATTATGTTCTAAGTGTTCCAAAGCTTGCATGACATAGCATGTGAGGCCGGGAATGGACGGAAGGCATCTGACTAATCTTCAACAATAATATTGTCTGCTGGAAAAAATAAAGAGAAGCCTGTCAAACTTGATTATGGCAAATTTAATATGACAAATAACAAGCCTGCAGAAGCACAATCTTCTCTCAGTATTTTCCGATACAAACCTTTTACCTTGAAAATCTGACACAAAAAGGATGACATCGCTAACACTCATATCTGGAGTCATAACCTTTCTCTCATATATCATCCCTATGTCTCCAGGGTTCTCAGTCAATGCTGTTCCATCAGGTCACAAGATGGTTACTAAAACAGCCATTTCAAAGCTTTACTTTTGAATGGTGAAACCCATTGCCCCCTCTCTGTTAAAAGTTAACTTGCTGTTGAACATTCAGCAAAAAGAACCATTCAAGCATGCCTGTTGCCTTTTTACTTAGCACAATCACCAGCGTAACCCCACCACAATGTAATTAGGTCTTGCTACTTTATTTACCAAGAAAAAATTTAAAAAATAAAAACAGCTGAATATTTTCTTGTATTATACTGTGGAACTGCCAAGACATCAAGGAAACTTGGAACAAGGGAAAAAAAAATACAGGTACTATATAAATCTATTTTGGATCAACATGCAATAGTGTAATTGTACTACTATAGATTTAGTGAACCTTTTTATTTCCTATTTTTTGCATCACATATTTTCTTCCTACAGATTGGATATATTTACATTCTTCTGATACATAATAGAAGTTTGTTTGCTCCTTTTGAGGACTAAACTTTTTTTAACCAGAAGGAACTCTGCTACCACAATTAAAAGTAGAGAAGTCTGAAGTCACTCGGAAATGCATAAGCATGAGGGAACGACCTAAAGCCCAGGAGCACAAAAAGCTGGAAAGCACATACTCCTACACTAAAAAATGCAGGAATTTCAGTTTTCAACTGAAGAAGCACAAATACAACAGAACTCGTCATAGTTTTAAAAGAGTCAAACCTAGGCAACAATAGTTAAAAGGAAGCAGTCACATACATATGTAACGTATTTCATAGTATCATAGAACATGATGAGCTGAGCTGGAACAGACTCATCGAGATGATCAAATCCAACTTCTGGCCCTGCACAGGACACCCCAAGACTCACACCATGTGCCTGAGAGCAATGTCCAAATGCTTCCTGAATCCGTCAGGCTGGTGCTGTGACCATGGTCTCAGGGAGCCCGTTCCAGTGCCAAACCCCGCTCTGGGTGAGAAACCTTTTCCTGATATCCAACCTAGACCTCCCCTGACTCAGCTTCAGGCCATATCTTCAAGTCCTGACACTGGTCATGAGAGTGAAGATATCAGTATCTGCCCCTCTGCTTCCCCTTGTGAGGATGTTGAAGACTGAGGTGTCTCCTCCAAGTGGAACAAAGCAAGTGACTTCAGCTGTTCCTCATAAGGCTTCCCCTCCAGACCCTTCCTTCACCATCCTCATGGCCCTCCTTTGGATGCTCTCTAGTAGCTTTGTATCCTTCTTATACTGCAGTGTCCAAAAGTACACCCAAAATTCAAGTTGAGGCTGCCCCAGTGCAGAGCAGGGCAAAACAATCCCCTCCCTTGCCTGGCTGGTGATGCTGCACCTGATGCCCTCAGCAAACACTTGGCCCTCCTGGCTGCCAGGGCACTGCTGACTCATGTTCAACTTGCCATCCACCAGGACCCCCAGGTCCCCTTCCACAGGGCTGCTCTCTAGTCCCTCATTCCCCAGTTTGTCTACACATCCAGGGTTGCCCATCCCAGGTGCACTTTCCCTTGTTAAACTTCATACATCTGGTGATGGCCCAGGCCTCTAATTTGTTGAGGCGTCTCTGCAGGGCCTCTTTGCCTCTGAAGGAGTCAACAGCTCCTCCTAATTTAGTGTCATCAGCAAACGTAGTATTCCTTCAAGTCCTGCATCCAAGTTGTTAATGAAGATGTTGAAGAGCACAGAGCTGAGGATGGAGTTCTGCAGAACCCCACCAGTGACAGTCACCAGCCTGATGCCACCCTATCCACTACAGCCCTTTGCACCCAACCCATGGGGCAGCTGCTCACCCATCACATGATGTGTTTATCCAGCTCTGTGCTGGACATTTTGTCCAAAAGGATACTGTGAGACACAGTATTGAAAGCTTTGCTGAGGTCCATATATATAGAAGTATTGTATCCGTTTTTGTTATGAAGAGTTAGATACCATTTTATAATGATGCCCATAACTTATTAGAAGTAATTAGTGAAGCCTAACTGTAAGAATCAAGCAGCATTTACCCAAAATATCTTATCAACAAGCAGTCATTTATTGCATTGATTTAATTGCATCTGTTTCTAATGTTCTTTAAATAGTTTAAAACTTTACATTTACTTTGAGTAGTACCATTCTTCATGCCAGCAAAACTCTTAATATGTACACAATAATCCTTGAAGACAGAGGAGAGATCCTAAGGAGAGAGACTACAGTAAGAACAATCCTCCATCAGAGCCATATGAGCATCTTAATTCTCTTCACCAGCAGCTAACAGTTGCATGGCATGATTCAGCATACTGTTCAAGCATAGGATGTGTAGGAAAGGTGTAAAACCTTTAGTCATTACTTCTGTTGAAGACTGGCTTGCTGTTCCATAGGCCTGTGAGAGCTTCTGAGAAAAATATGTCACTCTGTTCCCTCTTTAACTCTTGTGTTAACTCATTGTCTGAGTCTGGAGTTCAAGATACAGGCAAGGCTGAGTACTACCTAAAAGAGCAGCCTCACCTCTTGCCTCACAAGTCTTGTCTGCAGCTGTGCACACCTGCTGCTAGCACAAAGTGATGGTGCAGTCACAGGGGGTGTGTGTGTGTGTGTGTGTGTGTGACCAGCAGATGCCATCAAGAGTGGATCTGCATACAGAAATATTAGGAGCTGTCTTAAAGCTACTCCTTCTCCAGTCAAGCAGTAGTGAACACCCCTTAGGAAACAGCGTCATGGAAACTACAGACCCAGTAGCTATACACCCAGACATTATGATCAGATTTAGTATCCTCCAATGGCACCTATGATACCATCAGGTTCAAGTCAGCTCCATTCTGTAGAGTACATTCCTCTTGGTAACATGCAAGGTTTTGGTTTGGGGTTTTTTTGGGACAAAAGACAGTATGTGTAAATAAGAGAACTAGCTAGCCCTTGTCACTGCTCCACAGATTTGCTAAGGTATGCCCCTCCCAAAACACAAACAGCTCCCCTAATCTAATCTGAGTTCTGAATCATTACATTACTGAAATGAGACCTACACCTGTCCTTAAATCATATTGCAAGAATGATTAACATTAAAAGCTCTTTTTCAGTTAGAAATACATTTATATATTGAATTTTTTTAAATGTTGTTATTATCTTTGGGTAATAAACTGTTATGCCAGTTTGAACCTAGTATAAAGACTACATCGTATTAAATATCTTAGTTACACCAAACTAAACAATGAGTTTGGTACAAACATATTGACACATTAATTGTAGAATCACTGTGAGTAAAATGTAACTTACCTCCTTGTGATGAAAAAATTTACAAATACTTTGAAATTAAATATTAGAAGTGGGTTACTAGAAAAAAACCACTAACAACAGCAATAACAAAAAGGACACTTTGCTACTCTTAGCTCAATGACACATTCTGTGTCAAAACTTTCATTGATTTAAATGATAAAGTGATACCATGCACTGCACGGTTTACTGGTATTTTGAAGCTTATGTCTACTAGTAGATATGTTTATTGCTAAGAAAACATTTTAACTTCACTGCCTTCAGCACTTTATTCAACCGTTTTTATCATCTTCCATCAGAAAAAAAAGAAATTAACTCCCTGCCCTATAAGCAGACACTTTATATGAAACTATCAGGAGAATTATGTCAGGTAAGAAACTGGTTAAGGACTTTCAAATGTTATTGCAACACTCATCCCCAACCTTGTTCACCTTGCAATCTGTTTATAAAACTACTTCCATTGCAAACCTTACAACATTGAGTCAATTATTGTAAATCAAAGACACATTCAGGCAAAGTATACAGGTTAAGTAGAATGCCCATTAATCCAAGAAAGCTTAAAATTTTAACTACAGAACACATAACAGGAAACAATGAAAACCACCTTCACCCTC
Source organism: Entomyzon cyanotis (assembly GCA_024500445.1). NCBI lineage: Eukaryota > Metazoa > Chordata > Aves > Passeriformes > Meliphagidae > Entomyzon > Entomyzon cyanotis. The sequence continues at coordinate 31,124,603 of JAKEPQ010001030.1, forward strand.
AATACTAACAGTTTCTCTTATACAACTTTCAAATGCATAGTTGCAGAGCAGTGGGATTCAGGTTGTGGGAAATACTGCTTCAAGGGAAAAAACATCTACTTAGAGATAGCTAATAAATGAAAGGAAGAGTGAAAATTGTTAAATAGGAAACTGAGAAGCAAACTTGCTCTGCCAATGGATTTTTTTTTAGTTCAACAATGACAAAAAATGTCACAGTGGTTTTCAAAGTCTAATGCCAAAACATCCATTCATTATGCTGTTCAAAATGTGCTCTTAAAAACCCAGCACTCCATTTGTACAGCTCCTTCTCTCTAGGAGGACACATCATGCACATCTCAGTATGACAGATGCTATTCCTCCTTTCCCTGATACTTAAGTGAGAACTGAAATTCCTTACTTTCCCAGCTCTCCTTAACATGTGGGCACACTATGACTTATTGTGATAATAGCTGCAAGTTCCCCACACCCCTTTCTTAATGACTGTACTTGTCACCTATTGTCCTGCCTTCCCTACCCCACATAGTCCTAGCCACGCCCCCAGTTTCCCCTATTGGTTCCTGTACCCTAACTCCGCCCATGTACCTCCCCTGTGCCCAGAGGTCACTGGGCAGTGTGCTGTCCCTGCCCCTCTCTGTTTCACTATAAAACCGCTTACCCTCTGCCATCTTGCTGTCTATGCTCCACGTGTGTCTATGCTCCACATGTGTCTATGCACCACATGTCTGTGCATGTGAGGCCTTCGCCCTCGAGGCATCTCTGCCTCGGGGAGGTCGTTGGCCTCTGCTGCACCATGCGAATAAACATCTTCCATGGACATGACGCACAGACCCTCCTCGCCTCCTTTATCACAGCCGGTTGTGGAAGCAGACGAACCAGAGCTAGCCTTATGGCTCCCCAGCCGGTGAGAGCGCAGTGTCCAGCCCTGAGACAGAGGGTTTGGTGCACTGCAGCACTGAACCGGGCTGGGCAGAGACGCTCTAGGGTAAGGTCTGCTATAACATCCTCTAAACCGCAACATTGACTAACTTTCTGTGCTGTGTTATGTAGCTAATCAACACATCACAACAGAAAAACCATGGTAGAGGAAAGGTTATAAAAATGTGAACAGACCAAAGCTTCACAGCACAAGCTTGAAGACACTGAAATGAATCTACCATAATATTTGTTTACAGAGCACAACTGGTTTGATAAACTTCTTTTTTTCTTCTCTTGCCTAAACTCCCAAGTTTCTCTTGAGGTTCTTTCAAATTTTCATTTGACTTACAGATATTATAATTAGAAAGATAAAAAGATGAAGACAAAATATTACAGCTCCTTCCAGCAGCTTAGACATAAATAAAAGAATTTCATAACAAACTTTCCAATTCTAAGTCTATATTGTGTTTACTGGATTGCGGCAAAAACAACAAAAAAAGCCCCAAGCCAAACAACACAAACAAAAATACCCACCAAATTCAGAGTATTTAAATATTTGCATAATGGTTTGAATGATACTGCACATCGGTAGCAATAGTAGTTTAAAATACTGCTCTTCTCAACTTCACAAGTACAGAATTACACCAGCAAAGAGAGCATTAAGGAATACAAAATAGAGTTTATGCCAGACAGGGAAATGCTTTATTAAATGTCAGATCTTATCCAACAACACAAAGGAAGTATTAAAGCATATTAGCACTTGCCAACAAGTTCAGATGAAACAGAGAAATAACGCAAAACATAGGGTGGAAAGTCATTAAGCTAATCCACAATGCAGAGCTTCATATACCAAAACCAATTTTTAACCATAAATGCAACCTTTAGCTGTGTCATTGAGTTCAATCTAATCCAACACCGAGAACTAGGAAATCCAGGACAGAGTCCATGAAACCAAAAAATCTGAAACACAGCTCTCTGAATACATCATCTTTGTGATCTGAAGATGAGAAAAGCTAAAGTTCTTGAAACCAAGACCCATAATTTAACAAAAAGATAATTTACACAAGGCATATAAAGTTAATTAAAATGGGGTTTAAAAGTTTTTGGCTGGACTGAATAATATGATGATGCCTCCCTAGGAACAAATACATTCTCAGTAGCCAAACTGCACCATACCTGTTCTGGTCCTTTGTAGATCACTGGCTCATTTGAAATAGCTGCAAATATCACCTTTTTAGTGTACAGAAGGTGGAGAAAAGCAGCAATAATACTTTGGGGTTTAGAACTTATACTCACCATTTACACAAAAAAATGTGTATTATATTAGTCAAATATGAAATACATGTATTCTTTGCACCACCTGGTCTCTAAAGAAATGCTTAAAGAAACCTTAGAGGGTGTCTTACATGGGAGACAGAAGCCTTATGAGTTTCCGCAGTTTGCCAGGCTTCTAGCAACAGAGTAGGGTAGCTAGCTCCCCAAGACTCAGTCCCGTTTGCAAGATCTTTGACATTTGGTCGATCAGTCTAAAAATACCATTTATTAGACACAGAAAATAACAAACATACAAACATAGAACAGATTGACATACGTATGTATGTCAAAAAATGCATAATTGCAAAACTGTAGCTAAAATGCAATTATGGGGTAAATGCTTGCTCGAACTATAAAAATAGTTAAAAAATGCAAGTTAAGAAATGCTTGCATGAACTATAATGCAAGTTAAAAAAGGTACCTATAAGTTAGCCGGAATAATGCACTATCAGAAACCAATGATCTTACCAAATCCAATTTTGGTGCTGGGATACATTAGAATCCTCCCTCAATCTTGCAAAAAGTTACCACAGGGCTGCGTCCAGACACCTGGGGAGAAGACTTTACCTCACACTCCAACGTCCATGTAGAAAGGCTTCTACCTTTTCTGAGATTTCGTGAGCTTTTTATAGGATAAAAAAAGTGTGGACTTGTGGTCACTAAAAATTTCTCACATTCTCTCTTCATCTCACCTTAGACTTTCAGGTGCCACTACTGGATAGCCCGGATTAAGCTATCAACCTAATCTGAGCCATCCATCTCTGGCGACCGATCAGGGAGAGAGAGAAGGGGCGCATCCTGCCACAGAGGGCAAAAATAGAATTATATGGAAAATACTGACTTCAATAATTGTGTTGGTTCCGGGTGATAAAAATAGTTTTAATAGAGTGATCTTCACTGCAAAACATCAAAACTCCTGACATATATTTTCTGACATACCAAGAAAATCCTTTTATTTAGATTTTTCCTCCTTTGATTTAAGCCAAGTAATCTCCAAAACAACTTAGTCAAATACCAGATAAAAATGATATTTTTCACTACTACAATTATGTAGTTCCAAGTAGGTCCACCCCTCTGCACTAACTTCTTAGTGGTCCTTCTCCAGAAGCCATGTGGTAAGGAGAAGTTTTCAATCAAGGAACAGGGAATTCTAAAAAACTGCTATTGTAAAAGCAGAACCATTTTAAAAAGACACCTTAACGATTAAGAAGTATCATAAGAGGATATTTAGAAACCTGTATTTTCAAAGAGTTCTGAATGAGATATATGTTATGTCAATGATGCCCTTGAAAATGATCGTTCCTGTTCAGGACAGTTCTTAATAATGGTTGCTTGTACAACAGCTTAGTTCTCCATAGTATCCTTTCAATAAAATGTCTGACATTCTCCTGTGTTAGTAGCTTCCATTTCACAGTACATACATGGTCCTAAAAAAGAAAGTTTCCAGCACTATGTTTCCTGTAAAAGTGTCTCTCCTGATATTTTTGTTGTAATCCCTATTTATGAAAGAAACTACCAAAATTTTAGAAAATTAGTTAAAAATATACTCCTTAATATTCATGTTTTAATGCTGACTCCTTTCCTATATGTTGAAAAACAGAATGAGAGAAAACAGAAACTCAGAAGAGAGAAAAATGAGGAAGGAAGATGTTAAAATGGGCAGCAAAATGCAGAAAACACCCTTTTGATTGTCAAGTGCCAGAAGTTCATCAAAGATTTCTGAAAATATAAATATTTACTGGAAACTTTTCTTTTCAAATACATAGCTTTGGGCAGTTAAATCAATGCCGGTTTCCTGTTCCTAGGACAAACCAGTAGTCCATCTAAACAACGCAAGATATTCTCCAAGTGCTCCTCAAGCATGCCCATCCTTCTGAAAAATTGAAAAATACCAATCCCTAAAAGAGAAACTAATTTTAAAGAATGTATCAGTTACCATATTAATCTTTGTACCTACTTCCAGCAAACTATTGTGACAAATAATTTCCCGTCTTCCTTCCAACAGTAACAATAATGAACATGTGGTAAGGAACATATACATAATGATGAACAAGTACAGCTTTTACAGACAAACACTTCTGTAGCAACATGTGCTAGCTGAGACAGGTCCCGCATGAAGAACTTATTTCTGCTAGATCAGCCCTGACTAGGAAGGAAAGGTTTTAATGTTTTGTAAGGAACTTTCCCATTGCTTATGATTAAAAGGTTTGCAAATAAAAGGCTACATTTCAGGCCTGTATGAAATTATATTAGGAAATTATACTAGGCAGAATCTTTTGATTCACAAAGCATTAATAAGCTTCAGCAAATTAGATGAACTAATGGTTCTCCTGCAACATTAACAGAAACTCCAGGTTACTGGGCACTTCTGATGCATTAAAGCCAAATACACCTTCCAAGGCAAACTTAAAAGGCCATTAGGATAGTACAGATGGACCAGGTGGTTTATGTGGTGTTTAAAACAACAGAACTTAATGCCTAAAGAGGTAAAATTCTTTCTTATTGATTTCCAAAGTGTAACATCAACACATGATAAAACCAGGGTATTTATGCTCTGCCACCACGAAGTCTCATTTTCACTCCACTACTTCCTCTTTAAAGCCATACATACGAAGAATCACCACAAACAAATGCTTCTGGTTTCTCTGAAGGCTCTCTGAGGCCACAGACAGCCTTGATAAATCACTTGTAGCTGCTGAAATGGTCTACACAACAGGAATCAAAGAAATGGATTTCTGGTAATGATCTAACAAAAAAAAAACCTTTCAGTTCTACAAGCACCATGACCTGAGTGAGAACAGATGGAACACGGATGAAAAGTAACTATAATCTACAGAAAACATGGACTTTTAGATTTCCTATTAAATTTTGTCACTTAATCCATCTCAGAGTTCACAGAATATTTCACTTTTCATCTAGACTAAGCATCTTACTAACATCTCTTACAAGGGCACACAAATAATATCCCAAATTTTTGCCCATGACATCTACACCATGAAAATATATTGGGGTTTTCACATTTTTGATAAGGAAGGAATTTTCATCATTCTCTTCACATTCTATGAGCAACAGTCCATCGTTGTTTATTAACAAAAGAAGACGCTATACATGAGATTAACAGAGCAATTATCTTGAAATTAATGATAATTATGAGCTCTATACTATCTGTATTTTACCTAAAAGCTGATGTACATATTAACAATGTTGCTGGGATGAAGGTGAGAAATCTCTCTTAAAACACAATTTTCTGCTTATGATTACAGTTGAAAGAGAACATTACCATTTCACAGAAATCTTAGGAAGGTCAAAGACTTAAACAGAACGTAGCTTGTCGATGAACGGCGAGTGAGAACTCACACACGACTTAATGTAAGTCATAAAGCAAGCTCCGTTTATTTTAATGCGTGTGTTCTTTATATACTGTTACAATGCTTATATTTATTAATCACTAATCTACTCGTTAATTGCAGCAGTTACAGCTTACATTTCTTTTACATTCCATTCTCACATCCTTAGGTTTTTCCCCCTCATTCCTTGTTAATCACAAGTTTCCTCCCGTACATTCTTTACACAGCTGCATCTTTTTGATATTTTCTCACGAAGCGTTCTCAGGGAAGCAAACTACTGCGGCCTGTATATGGCCTGCTTGTTACTTTAGCTTAGCAATGGTCTTGCTCACACAAATCTTCTAATAATTCATGCTTGTGATTTTGAAGCTATTGTGTAACAGCTTGTTAATGCATTATTACAGAAGAAAACAAAGGAAAAATGAAAATGAAAAAACAAACAACAAAACAAAAAACCCAAACCAACCAAACCAAAAAAGCGAGAAAACCCCTTATTATATCTAGAAACTTAAGAAATGTGTAAAAGTTTTATAGTGTTATTCCCTTAATTCCTCAAGCCCATTATCTCACACACCTAAGCACAAAATTTAAAAAAGAAGAAAAATTAAGTTAGGAGAAGCCATTGAATTTTTCAATACTAGAATCATTTATAGAGATGGGAAATAAATAAATAAATAATACATTTTTAAAAATCCTGGATAACACTCTTGTCTTTTACAGTAAAAAGAGTAGAGGAAAGAAAGAAAAGGGCATGTAATATTTAAAATTTCTATTTTAAAATATCTAAATAAGAGTTTTATTATTATACTACAGGTTGAGCAAGAAATCTGGTGTATCTTTTCTTCATAAATAAGTTTTAGGAGGAAATAATTTTCTGTCTAGATTTGAACTTGAGTACAAAGCAGGAAATAACTGCATGGAACAACTAGTGATTCAAGGAAGACATTTAATTCTGTTTTATTAAAGAGCTTTGTTAGGGCATGAGTTGAACCTTGCAGAAGAAAACAGTATTATGACTAAGGAAATAGAAATGGAAGTGCACTGGAAGCACCAAGATGCCAATGGAAATTCTGACAGCATGGAATACATTTGTTTCTTACTCACAGTACTTTCTGAACATAACCTGTAATTATTTTGAAATATACAATATCATTTTTACAAGTGGAATTTTCTGTTGCTTCTTTTAATTTTTTATTTGTGCTAATAAACCTTTTTCAATTTAAGTTACAGTAAACAAAGATACCTCTCTACTCCAAAGGAGACTGACATGAAATTTCTCATCCTTCTGTAACCTACTTCAGTTTAGCAAAGCAAAATCTATTTTTCTAGCACAACTGAGTCAACTAGTTAAAAAAAATAAACTATATCACACAACATGTCCTCATGAAACTCTTGTTGAATTCAACCATACCACAAAAGTGTCCAAAATCTGTTTGTCAAAGGTGACTAATTTGCAAGAAGTTACCCAATTAGATTTCCATTACAAACTTACCCATCTGACTGTTTAAGAGATTGCTAATTTTAAAAGTCTGCAATAGATATTACAAACACGCAAAGTCTGTAATGTAGGAAGTACATTAAGTAGCAAACCAGCAGACATTAAAGGAGGGAACGAGCAAAGGCAATCTCTACACATATCCCAAAGAAATCACTCAGTACAGTACCAGCCTGTTTGAAACAGACTACTTCAAGAAGTACAGCGTTTAAACAAACAAACAAAATCCTTCTGCACTTCAGTCAGGTTTTCACACTCTCCACTTTGCTCTTAGGCACTTGGCAGGGAAAGAACCAAGAGAGCAGATGAGTCAATCATCTTGCTTCTAAGTTTCTTTACTAGAACAGAGTTTTCTGACCACTGAAGAGGCAAACTGATAGGTAAGTACCACTAAAAATATTAGTTATACTCTCACTGTATGTAGAAGATACAATGCTCCAACTGTTATGATTCAAAGGGATTCAAAAGATGCTTATAAACAAGCAAACAAACATTACCTCAAACTCTCACTGATTGTAAGAAAACCTGTTATTAGCTCAGTTGGTTAGAGCATAATGCTAATAATGACAAGGCTGCGGGTTCCACCCCTGTATGTGCCATTCACTCAAGAGTTGGACTCAATGATCATTGTGGGTCCCTTAGATATGTCTATGAAAAAAGTGTTTTGACAAATCTGAAAATTAGGATAAATGCTACAATTATTTAATCTATTTTAAAATAAAGACAGGGTCCATTCCTCAACAATTACCTGGTATACTGTGCTTTACTAATTTTACATCAATGTAACATATATACCTTATTGAGAGCAATAACCCTCCCCTACAACATCCCTAACATCTCCCCTATACCTTTTGTACCTAAGATGAACACTCACAATGAAATCTTACAACTTAAAATAGAAAACTGCTCCTTGATATGTGTACAGGGGATAGTGGATAATATTCATCTGAACTCATATAGTGATGCAAAAAGTCATTAGAGGCAAGAAGAAAAAATCTTTTGCCTCAGGTTACAGATGTCTTAATGAAAAGCTGCACATATTAATTGTCAGCTGATTTTCAAGCAATAAACAAACAAACAAAAAGCCATACAAGACCAGAAGAGCTTGTAATGGACGCCTATTCACATTATATAAAACATAATCTTTACATATTTCAACACAAAAATACTGTATTATCATTAAAAGTAAAAAAAACCAAAAAACATTTACATGAACAAAAAGATACAAACTTGCAATATCATATTTGCATATGGCCGACTTGGGTCATAAACTGCTCACATGACCTTTTCCAGTTTTAACCCAGATAGATAATACCCCCTAAAATAAAACACTTTTTATTCAATACTTTATCAATGGGTAAATTTTACAGGACACTGAGTAACTTGTTTCTACTTCTGGCAGCAAATATAAGATATTTCTACAGGAAAACAACATGAATTAAATAAGTATTTTCTAAATACAAGGATTGTCTTCTTGTTCATCTTTGTCCAAAAGCTTTAATTTTGCTTGTCCAAGTAGCCAACTCTTCAGCAAGAGCTGCATCTTGTCCTATATTGTATTACTAACATCTTCAGTTTCCCTAAACCAAGAAAGTACATATTTATTTATTTAATTATTGAATGCCCATGCTTGTTAACGTCATGATGATATCGAAATGAAGCATTAAGTATACAGCCTTTCAGATGAGAGCTCTTTCACCAAACATCACTTTCAGAGACTTATCTGGCCATATATTATGAACTTTAAACCCAATCTGGTATTTAAGGAAAACAAAGAAAACTAAAGGGCTATGTTACAGCAAGTGTTTGAGCTACTTCATGAGCAAGGGAAGAAAATCACTAAAGGAGGTGCAAATCCTAAGGAAGCTTCAGTGGTGAAAACAGAGAGAAATGGAATTTAAATAAAAATAACAGCAATTAAAAGCCATCCCATAACAACATTTTATTCCTACAGAAGAACTCCTTCACAAAATACAGCAGGTTTTAAATATATCTTTCTGTAATTAAAGTTCAAAGACTCTGTCCCACATTAGGTTCTTATGAATCAAGAATAATTTTCTGAAGTAATGTATTTGACATGTTAACAAACCTATTTTTAATTATGCCTATTTTAAAAAAAAAAATGTATTGGCTGAGAGTAAACTCAGAAATATTTTTAACTTTTCTAAAAATTTAAAGTTTAAAAATTTTAGTGGCCTTAGGGAATGTTGGGTTGTTTCAAAAATTCTAACAATTTTTCAAGTTTTGAAAACCTTGGCTGTACCAAATAAAATGGGATGTAATGACTTGGGATGATCGTATTAACACTTCAAAGAAGAAAGCACAGATCAGAGAACTATGGCTGCATTTGTTTCCTTCATTGCAACTTTTTGCAAGTAGCATTTCATACATAACTAAATGGTTTCAACATGTAAGTACAACTAACAAAAAATTGTAAACCCAATTGCCAGGAGAGATTATAGGTTTCCAAAAGGCCTGTTAAACAAGTATTGGGTTTTAGATATACATTTAGTTTGTTTTGTCAGTCCCAAGGACAAATCAACTAACACTTTTAAAAGTATTGAAAATGGTTAATTACTCATGCATCATTGTCATTTTCTTGGTCTGTGCCCTATCATGGAAGATCGAACACAGAATTTTTATTAAATTCAGCAAGTTTGTCAACAGAAAAGCATTTTCACCAGTAATAATAACTAAAAATATTTATAAAATTCAAATAGTTCAAGATTAAACAGCTTACATAGATCCCCCACGGGAGTTCTTACTTAAGCAAAAATACAACCCTCATCAGGAAAAGAAGCAATAAGATTAAAATATGAAGACACAGTATTTCAATGTAATAAGCTTAACATACTGCAGGATCAAAAGAACAACTTTGAGAAAAATGTCAACTTAAGTCTTGACGTAAGAAATGCTCATTTTACATCAAGATTTCGGTAGTGCCATTTAAAGTAATCTGTAAGACTTAATGATGCTTTAAACGGAGGACAGAAGCAATTCAATATTGAAAATTTAAAGGTGCTTTGTAATTTTCTAAGGGCCCAAATCAACAAAACATATATGGTCTTATCCAGAGATAATAAGCCCTGCATTATCACCACATAGAACCGGATTTAAAGTAAAGCTGAATTTCCAAAGTAAAGATGAGAGGTTCAGTCTTCCATGGAAAGAGAAGAAACAGTTGTATCTGCCTGACTAGGAGACAGTGACTTGGGTAAGAATTCATGCATTGCATTTTGTGTGCTTTCTTTCCAAGTTCTCAGCCAGAAGTGCTGAGGTATACACACTGTGTATTTAGCTACACATCCTGTACCTCTAGTCTGGCAACACTTACAGGCAACAAAAATCACAAACATTAATCTGGAAAGACGTAATGAAATTGCATAAGACTAAATGATCATGGCAAAAAGAAAACCTTTCCCTTGGGTTTCCTGTTATGGGTAGATCTAAGCTCTACAGGCTCCACTGTCACAGAGGAAGGCTGGACTACTCTGGCCACTAGAAATACCATCAGATTTTTTAAAAAATCAACAAAAATCACCAGAACCAACTTGAGCTTTGTCATTAAAATACTAATGCAGTCTTTGCTCCTATTCTCTCCAAGTATGGGCAAATAAACACGAATGGTCACAACTAGAAACTACAGCAGTGACATGATTATTAACTATAAAAAGATCGGTTCTCATCAAGGAATAATGCATAAATATATAAAACATGACGAAAATGTAGAAATGATTTATACTTGGTTAAGGTTCAAATTCCATTGAGTTACATCTGTTTGACAACCCCATGATGGCCAGTTTTCTGCATTTTGGTATTCCTCCTCATACGTAAAACTTTACGGAATATACATTCAGATTATATTTGAATATTTATGGGTTTGGTTTTTTTTAAGTCATATGAGATCAAAGCCAGAATAGGAATTTATTTCATGCCAAAATAGCTAAAGAAAAATTAAAAGCTGACACACTTTCATAGATTCCAGGGAGAGTGGGTGGAGAAAAGGATGCAAACTAATTTTTGGAAACAGCAACACAAAGGCACATGGAAAAGTCGGGGGTTTTTTAAGAATGGAACTCATTCATTTTTTAAATACTATACAATAGAAGCAAAAAGTCATCCGACCCTTGAGCCTTAATGAAGACCTCTTGCTCTTGCTTTTCCTACTCTTGACCACTCTCTGGAAAGTATTATTTGGATTTATTTGCAAAGGCTGCTTTTGACTTTTGGCTCCATTTTCAAACATTTTACGTGTGCACGGTAAAGCAGGATCAAAGCTTCAGAAAGGATGACCTTGTTAAATGATATTGGGAAGGCCCTAGGTCTTTTCCTAGGTAAACAAAACCCAACCAACCAACCACAACAAACAAAACCAAAAAACTCCAACAAAACACCAAAACCACAAAACCCCACAACCCCCACCCCCCCCCCTCAAGTATTTTGTCATATCCCAGGCAGATCTGTCTCTTCACCATGTTTTTATATCCTGATAAATGTCAGTATAAAGTTGACATTCATTACCTTGGCATTTATTTTGAAACCCAGTCATTTCCCAGTTTTCTATTTGATATTTGCTTATAGCTTTCACTTTACAGATATGAAAATCTGAAAACAGGCACTGAAAGGAAAAATTCCAATTTCCTGGCAATACCTGTCTATGTAAGAAAACCCCTACAGAGATACCAATCTTTTACCCATGCCTCTACTTCAATCTTATCTTCAAAAGATATGAAATATTAGAGAAATATTGTCCTGTTTTACACTACTTACTACATGATTAAGTCACCTATGCCTCTGTAGCTGTACACCTTACACATACATCCATTTAAAAAACCCACACAGGAATATGCATGTTCATGGCATTTGACTTTCAGCGAGATAGATTCAACTCAAGTGAACCTTTCCATTACTCACAAGATGTTTGATTTCATACCAAACTGCAACTTTCTGTCTATGGTCCTTCAAATTAAGTTAATGATGTTATGGGTTGACAGTTACTTTTTTTATAGTAATACAAAAAACCATTGTTCTTTCTTTCACTCTCCATTTAACCCAAAGCAGCTGAACTGTTTCTTCTGAAACTTACCAAAACAAGCCAATTCACCTGCAAGCATAGTCCAAGCTATCTGAAAGGTGAAAGTCTCAGAATATTACATGTAAGTGATTCACCTAAACTTCACAGGAATACTACTGATATACTTGCAGAAATACCTTTAAATGTGTACATAATAGTTTAATGATAACACCTGCACAATATATTTCTACTAGTAAAATGATCATTAAGCCATCATGAGCAATTCAAAAGATGGGTGCAAATAAATAATTATAATTAGGAACGTATTCAAAGTTCCTTCCTCTGTAATTTTTCAGCAATTTCCAAAATTGGTTGATTTTCTGTGACGCTACAAGAAAAGAACTCATTAAGATTGCTGCTACACACTTGAGAAAACAAGTATCACAAGACAAGACTGTGGGACAGCCGGAAGGACTAAATATATACAGTTGCCAGACCAGATCTCTTTCTGTTGTATCATGATGTGATTTAATATTGCATCTGAAGAAAGGAGACTGTGCAAAGCAGCAAGAGAAGGGTTTCTCCAGAATGTCAGCACGTGTCTTTTTCCTGCATGTAAAAGGCATCAGCAAATATCAGCAAACAAATGCATTCTAAGTCAGGGTAACTGTTCATTAGCCTCATCTGCAGTGGTGACCCCTATAAGCTTCACAACACAGAGTAACAGATTGTCTGAACGCTGTAAATATCAATCACGTGTTTCCCACTCATCTGCCCTCCGGAGTGCCCGACGCTATTCGCACACATCAAACGCTACAGAATTACAACAATCTGCATTCCCCGCTTCACTACACCCATCCCGCACATCAGACCAGAAGAAAACGAAGATAGTTTTAAGAGTAATTTTGGGTTGGGGGAAGTAATCTAGTTAAATTTGCTTTAACAGCGCTGTCAAGAAGGGGGGAGGGAGGAGAGCTACGGACTTTCTTTGGACTGCAAGAAAAACTGAGATCCCAGCGCTCCTGATGCCACAGAAGCTATTTATAAATAAGCAGCCAGAGTGCAGACGAGATGCTAATGAGGACCAAACAGATCCCTTCTCCGCAGTCTTGAGTTAGTGGCTTTATTTTGTAATCCACTCGACTGCGACAGAGCCGCTGCGGGGAACCGAGCAGATGGGCAGAGCGGTGGGCAAGCGAACGAAAGAACCCTACCTTGCGAGAAGCGGCGCGCCGGGTCGCGATGCTCCTGCCGCTGTTTCAGGCGCAGGGGAGGACAGGGGGTGCCGAGCGGCTGCAGGACCGCAGTTGCCCCGTGCTATTCCCGGCCGCCCCCGCCTCCTTCCCCGACGGCCGCCGCTACCGCTGCCGCCTCCCGGATCGTTCCCGTCGCGGGGCGCGCGCCCCAACGCCCCCCCCGCGGGGCGGGACTGACGGGCGGGCCGGCCAATCGGCGAGCTGCGCGGCTGCCCAGTGACCAATCGGCGGGCTGCGCGGCTGGCGCGCGCCGGCTCCGCGCGAGGTCCGGCGGCGGCCGCAGGTCCGTGCCGCGCGCGCGGGGCGGCGCCGCGCCGGGCTGTCCCTGTGCGGGGGCAGCGGGGCCGCCGCTCCGGAGCGGGAATTCTGCCGCTTGAGGTGTCACAAAACAGACTCTCCGGCAAAGCGTGGGCTTCGGCGAAGCTAACGCGTCACGGCGGCAGCCTGCTTATTTTTGTCGTTAACTGCTGTTACATAATCCGTCAAATCTGTTCTCCTCCTGGAAGAGCATCGCTGCCAATCATGTCGCTACCGCTCACCACAGTAATTGCCATACAGCCCTCAGGCAAGTTAGACAGAACTCTGGACTGCGACATTAAGAGGACAAGAAATCCTCTCCTTTACTCCTAACGCTGCTAGAGGAGGTAAATCAGAATACGAGCTGCAGTCCTAAACCACCTCATAAAATACCTTACTATTTCAAGGGACAGAATTTTTGGTGGAGCAAGGACCTAATTTATTGGTCTGAATGTTACTTCTCTACAAGTAATCTTACCGCTACACTTCCCTGAAAGTTCTCCATTCTGAAAGGCACCATAAAGGAAGAAAAAGGCTTTTGGAATAACTGATTTAGGTAAAAATTATAGAGACAGTTCAGAAGTAATAGCGTTAAAATACTTCTAGTAACAGCCACAGCTGGGAGAATGAAATTATCTTGTCATTTCCATCGGGGTTTAAGGCCCTTCTCTGTATTCAAATACTGGAACAAAATAGTTTTTCTCACTGTAACTTGTAGTCTCCTGAAAATATCACATTTCATTCTGCTTCTTTAATTAGTTTATTAAATTCTTTATAATCTCACTGTGCAGATCTTTCATAAATCAGATCTTTCTGAACTTAAACACCAAACTTCCACCTCTATTTGAAATACTAGGAATTATCAGATTCTTATTACTTTAGACCACTCACATTTTCCTTTCCTTTTGAAAACTTAACAAAATTAGTTTTTCTACTTTTTACCTGAAATTCTGTGACTGTCAGCTGGTCACCTCTATAACTACTAGCTCATACTCTCTGTATTGAGACATGTCTGCAGACTAGGGAGTGGGAAAAACCCTAGCTGAAAGTAAATCTTGCTCTTCTGATGTTTAGTACTTTCAAACAAAGATTAACATTTACTTTCTTAGTAACTTCATTTTGCAAACATGTGATTTATGTGGAGACAGCGTTCACAGCAAGCAACCAACATGAAATTATTATGTCAGGCTGGGCTACAATGTAGGGCACACTGAGAGCAAAACCTAATCTCTGAGAGGTTTCCACTTCATCTGCACTCATCTGCGTAATCAGCTTTTCATCTTGTCATAGGATAAATGCAACCTGCCTTCTGCTTCATTTACCCTATATAGAACACTAGTATAGGTTTGTATGAAGCAAATGGTAGGAGCTTAGGTAGAAATGTAGTTGGAAAGCAACTTGAAACCATTCAATTTTTAAAGGAAATTAGGGGTTGGAAGTCATCTATTTGCTAAGTTAATACACTAATTAGAACTGAAAGCTATTCACTACATCCACTATGCAAACTGACCCTGCTTTAGATGAAACAATCTTAACTTTCAGCTACCGTTTCACTTCTCAATCTGTGACTTTGTGTATGGTAATAAACAATAGCTGTTGTTTAAAACTTTCAGGATCTTTTATAAACTGCTAAATTCCAGTGAATAGTCCAAGATGGTGAGTGGAACTAGTGTTATTATCACTTGTTTTAGTCTCAGTTCACCTGGGTGTGGAAGGCTAATACAAGTGAAGACGTTCATGGAAAAAGGAATGAGTAACAGTCTCGAGTTCAGGCTGCTCCTTTATTTGGAAAATCACCAGAAATCATGGCTAACCATCAATGAAACACTTTACTAAGAATGTTCTCAGAAGTAGTGTCTGATTGGCTTTGATGTCTGACAACCTAACTAAACTAAATTCTAAGGACTAGCAATGAGGATACAGGCTGGACAACTGCATATTTATGTTTCCTTTTGCTTTTCTCGCAAAGGATGAATATTTTTCTATATTATTGTCAGAAGCATGTTCATGAAGATGTATGCGTAATCTACAGGTACATGAGGAAAACATTAACTGTATGATGCAGAAAGGGGAGTAGGAAATATATCGCAGCTCGCTGCCAAAGCAATTATTCCTAGTCCATTTGCACTTGAAGAACTAAAAAGCAAAGCACAATCATGCATAAGTTAGCTTTATTTTCCCTCTTTTTTTCCATAACTGTAGAAAATTCTCATACCTGAACAGGTTTTTCAATATTTTAATACGTTTATTTTCTTGTCTTGAAATTTCACATCAGAGCTGACATCTCCATATAATAGGGATATAAGATTTCATATTTTCATCTTAAAATTAATTCTTTGACTTCCCAATAAATTCAGCTCCATAATGCAACAATTCATTGTCTACTTATATTTGCATGGCCACTTTTGCACCAAAAAGATTGAAATCTGTTCCTGACTTGTTTAGAAACATGAATTGAATGTGTTTATGACATATACGCCCAGAACTCTTTATTCTTCAGTTCCTCCTCCTGCACCCACTCATATCTCCCTGGTGCCATCATCCCATATTCTTCAATCCATAACATCCCATGCCTTGGACCAGCAGCATGAGCCATCATTCCAGGAATACCATGCACTAACTACTATTTCAGATTCTGATCCCTTCTGTCCCTGCTGCCAGTTTTATTGCCATATCTAAAACTCAGTAGAGACTCTGCTCAATAAGTATGAAAAAAATTGGGAAATTTTATCAAATCATTAACAGGACCAATTACAATTCTGGCACAATTGCCTGCCATGATGGATAGACCAAAAAAACCCAAACAAACGCAAAAAAATCCATCTAGTTAAGACACCATCTGTTTTATTCAAAATTATTAAAATAAATAAAATTTGAATTGTAGGACCTTGATTAATCTGTGTCTTCCTACAGAATAAAAAGCAACGGCACTATTTATATGAACAACATAAATGCAAATATATAGGAATGCATTTTTAAAATTGATTGGATGGAGGAGTTTTGAGCAGTGTTTTTTGTTTTGTCTCTGCAGCATATACTGTATTGTGGTAATTTGGTTTTTTCATACATTCTTGACCTAAAACCACCTACTACAGGGATATTATAGTTTACATTAGCAGTCCATTACATACATCAATATCAAAGTTTTTGTCCTAATGAGAAATACGGATTTGCCTATTTCAAATTACACCGAATCACTCAAATGATCAAGTAACTTGGGCCAAAATAGCTTTTTCTGTGATTAATAAAACGGAACTTTAAAAGACAGCAGAGAAGAATATTTGTAATTTTCAAAATCCTGGAGGTATAAGACTTTGAAATGCTGCCAGCTCTTGTTATTAAATGACCTGAGTTTGGACAGGGGGGAAGCCAATCTTACAACAAAAGCAAGTGTCTGTGTGTGCAAAATTTTGAGAGCAGGGTGAAAAATTACTTATCTGTATGGAAAAAGAACATAATCAAGATTGTCACACAAAGCAGACAATGTTACAGAAAACAATGTAGAAGATCTGTCTGGAATTGAGTATGTATTTAAGTAGCTAAAACACTGCTAAAGGTGAAATAGTAGGATCAATTTCATCAGTACATTGATACTGAGGTATTCTCTGAGAGGCTTAAGTACAAGAAGAAAATTAAAGGAACTGGTGAAATTAAAATTTGAAAATAAAATCATGCCAAGAAAAAAGTCTCCTTATTTGCATACTGTATTCTGTAAACAAACACATGGAAATATCAAACATTCTCTAATAATTATAAATATAGACTATTTGTCTGTTATTTTAGAAGGGAGCAGTTTACTGTTTGGCATATACTACATACCAACAGATTTACATGAACCTATTACATTATCAAATCTTATAAAACCAATAAAATTGGCATCACCTCTCCTTATGGAAACTAAATACTGAGATTATGAAAAAAGTGTGTGTGTGTGTGTATCTATGGCATTAAATACTATCTGGGGAAGATTAACAGCAACTGTAGGTACAGCCATTTATTTAGGCTAGTAGTGGAATCCTGTGTCAAAAAAAAAAGAAAAAAAGGAAAAAAAATGAAGGTAGTGTATAATGACAAGTTATATATGTGTCAGTCATACTGGTTGAAAGACTGTGGAGACAAACTGCCCTCAGAAATGGTCTTAAGGTTGAAAGAATCTTGGGACAGCAGAAAATCATTATCACTCCTCTCTTTCTCTCTTCCTCTATCTCTCTCTGGTACAGCTGCTATTTTACAGTCACTAGTGAATCTAGAATCAAACGTAACAATTCATATACATTTCCTCAAGCATGAATCAGAATGGATTCAGTTTGTGTAGAGATGTTAAAAGCTGTAACTAAAAGCCCAATTTCAGTATGCTGAAAGGTTACATTCAAAAGACAGGCTTCATGGAAAACTGCGCAGAGCACAAGTGGAGAGCCTCTTGGTTTCCATGTCAGTCTCAGCACACTAATCTATATGCTGATAAAAGCAGCCAAAAAGCAATTCTTACTTCTGTCTCCAGTATCCACTTTAGCATTTTTGTACTTGATGTATATGCTACAGTTTAATATTTAAAAAGTCAGGAGAGAAAATAAAGAGACCAAACTAATAACAAAAGCTTACTTAACAGATACGGTATATCCTAAAAATGCTTACTTAAGAAAAGTAACCCACTAGCACTCAATGAATCAATGTTTTTAATATAAAACATCAGGTGGTTCTGCACAATAAATAAAAACATAGGAAAAGAAACAATTTTTTTCTATCTATATCAAAGGTTTTAGACACATTTCAACCAGAAGCAGTCAAGCAACAGAAGAATTAATTGGATGCAAAATTATAACTCCTTGGGCCTAGTAGTCTGAAAGAAAAGGTGGAGGAGAAAAAGAAAAGCAATCTATGTACAAAAAAGACTTTTCTAAACTTTTACTTTTCTAAAACATGCATGTTCAGCAGCATTGTATGGAAACATTTGCAAAATAGGGTCAGGACCATACAATGGCTCTTGCAGCCTCTCTGAAGATAATTGAATTTACTTCAACTGTTTTTGGTAATCTGAAGGTGCTTTGCAAGACTTAATTAAGCTATTACCTTGTGAGAATCTCAGTTTCATGCTTTGATGAGTCAAAGAACATTCTAAGGGAAAGTTACATGTCTAAGGTCACCACAAATAAGGGACCAAGATGAAAAAAACCCAATTTTCTGAATATTTTACAAAGATGGACTATTACTTCTTCATATGTAATGCAGAAAAAACCTGTTATTCCAAACAGTGACAGGAGTAGATCATATGTAATACTTTCAGACCACAATTAGCTGCTAAGATTAGATATAGTCTTTATGAAAACACCTTTATTTCAAACAATTTTCTCCTTATGTCTGTGGGGCTTTTTCTCAATTTGTTCAGAAAAAAAAAAGAAATCATACGTTCAGCTGTTCTTCAGACACTATAAATATTTGGAAGGAGAAAAACACATATAACCTTATGTGGTTTAATCACACGAGCCACTTCATAAATTGATCATGTGAGTTTGACATTTCTCATAGGAGTTTTTAGCTTAGAACAAAAGGAGCTTTATATACTGAAAGTTACTAAGAAGTATTTTATTAAAACCATCATTTATATAATCTCACCAAAACAAATCCCAAAATTCAAATGCTTCAGAAATTTAACAACTGCATTTCCTGCAACTCCATCTCTAATTTGAACAGTTTGTAACTGTCTGATGCTGACCAGACTTGGCATGCTCTGCTTTTTTGTAGACAGTGTGCATGCCAAGTCTTAGGCAACAGAGAGCAACACAATTAATACTCCCAGTTATTCCAGGAAGAGGACTCACATGTAGCAGTGGCACTAGTCTTTCCAATGCTACTTAATTTACCTTCCAATTCTAAGCAGTTGGAAGCTTTGCAGTCCTAACAGATTTGAATGCAGTGATTACAATGTTAAACAGGATAATCAGCTGACAGTCATCAGTCTTTGTTAAAAAATTTAATTTAGCTCTAGCATATCATTTCCTTGGTTTTGAATGCCATGGAATTACACATTCCCCCACCAACAGACTTGGATAAAATTTGTATCTTTTTGAAGTAATACTAATCTTTGGATGTAGAAAGCACTAAAAATGTATAGTTCCTGTGATTTAAGAAAAATTTTTTAAAAAGTCTTCTACATTTAAAATATAGGCTTATAATCAATATATCACCTATGTATTTCAGCATCTGTTTATAAATCCGGATACTGACATATTTTCAAATAAGCTCAGTCAGGAACAGATTAAAAAAAAATTAAAAAACTCAGAGGTTTATTTACATAATATTTGCATGGTGAAAAAACACCAACAAACTAAGAAGCCTTGCTTTGATGATTGTGGAAAGACAGTGAGTGTAGAATTCAGCCTCTGCAACAGGATTTAACTGTTGAGCTTTGAGGTAAGCTAAATCTGTAAATGGCTGGTAAGGGTTTACTTAGTCTATGAGCAGTTAAAATGAAAAAATAAACTGGAAGTGCTTGAAATTAATTGTCATGGGCAAATGATCTCTCATTCAGAAACATGCCTGATAGCTGCTCTTTATTAAGAATTTGAAAAGATCACAATGGATCATATGGATAGAAGGCACACTCTAAAAGGGAAAAAATTAACCTATTTTACTTGTACAAGCCAGTTATTTCCTCAAAGTTCATGGTGTAATATTTATGTACTGAAAAGCAGATGACAATGACGGATTGGTCATTAGGTATATCTACTCAGCAGTAGTTTAATCATGTGAAAATATTAGAATAGCAAAATTTTGGGCCAAGACACTCAACTTAATGGCCATAATATCCCACTTGGCCTCTGAACATTGGATTTAAAACCAGTATGTGTAATAACAGGAATCTACCTTCTTATCTGAAGTCACTTTCCAGCATAAAGCACAAAGGTGCCAAAACTGCATATGTCATAAATCACTGGAAGACAGATCCTATAGTAGTTACAGAGATAAAAAAACCATGTCTTCTGTTATTAAGAACAGCCACATTTTTCACTACAGTCTACTTGACAGGAAATGCCAGGGTTAGCTATGTGCAAGCTTCCTAGAGTAATAAACAAATTGGAATATACTCCCCCCCGCCCCGCCCCGAATGTGCTTGAAGCTGTTACAAGAATACAATAAGCTATTGAGATTTTGAAAGTATTTTTCTCCTGTTGCAAGCACAAAAAACTTCTTCAGGCATTTTTCAAAATATTTTCGTATATTAATTGCATAGTTGCAATTTGATACTCCAGAAAATTCCACAAGTTTGCCTCTAGGAAAAAATTATTCAAATACTCATAGAAGAAGCAGGATACTAAAAGTGTTTTTTTCTGTAAGCTCATTATATAGATGAAATACCACAGTATTTGAGAAGAAGATCTTTTCTACAAGGAAGTTCTGAATGGAATTAGTCTGGCTGGATAAATAAGGCCCGTACACTTCACTGTGAGAATGGCACATGGCCGAGGACTATGCAAGTAAGATTGCTGAGATGCCGTTCACAGCTTTCATGTTCTAGGGAGACTTAGGCATTCCCAGAAAGATAGTCAAGCATCATCCAAAGAAAGCAGTTACCAATTCAGCTATTAAGTATTTTAAAATTAATTATATTTTGCAGACTCTGATCACTGCAGTAAACCAACCACCTAGAAAGTGAGCTTCTGCTTGGAGCAGACCATTAAAATGACCTTCAAAACACTCTGGCTGGTTGTTTAAAGACAGTGTCAGTAGAAGAAGCATAAGAGATTTTAGAATTGTGGTGCTGAATTGCTCTAGTTACTGTTGAAAAACCCTTTTATTTGGAGTACTGATATAAATAATAAAAACAGAAGAGATAAAACTTCAAAATTCAAACATGCATTGAAAGAGAGTTAGCAATTTTATAAAGTTAGAGGGCTTGAAAACACAGTTGCTCTATACACTTTAAGGAAAGAGTAAGGTAATTCAAGCTTGTGTCATGTATTTTATCAGAAGAACAGCTGAGCCAATGTAAGAAGTAAAATAATTCAGACTGAAAGTTTTTATCCTCACAGAACTAGTTCTCAGTAAGTGGTTGTATTACCTTAAGATTTATTGTGGAAGACCTGTAATAGAACTACTCAAACAACCATACACCTGCTTCAAAGAGATGTATGCAAAACTAACAAATATGCATGAAAAAAAAAATTTGCAGCAGAAGATGTGATTGAATATGTAAAGCTGAATTGTGGCTTAAGGAAGCACATTTGAAGGTTGAATTGACACAAGGTTCTGGAAATAATGCTAATCAATGGTACATTAATACAGGAAAGAAAAAAGAAAAATACACTTTATAGCTTCTCCATGATGATGCTGTTCATGGTTATGAAGCTTCAGATCAAGCTATTCTGTACTTCCATTGAACTACAAATTAGTATTAGGTTTTAAATTTATAAATTACCGAGCCACTTTCAAACCACAGAGCACGTATTTACACTTTTCCACATTAAATGTCACACGGACCCTATTTCTGACAGCCTTTTAATTTCATATTCATCCTTATTCAGTATGATTCATTAATATTAATATGAAATTTAATCTCAATCACCAAAGTTAATATAAAAGTTAGATAAATGCAGATTTTTCATGTTTTCCCATTATAAACCACTTCCAGCCTGCTTGATATTTTACCAAAACCTTTTAAGAGAAAACTGCTGAAAGATCCATAGTAAATGTACAGATTTCTGGGAGTGGTGGTAATGGGGAAAGAATGTTTCTAATGTGGCATTTTTCCCAGAAACACATTCTCAAGATAATTTAAATGCAGTTTTGATAATACTTATGTGTATTAAGACAGATAAATGTGTCCAGAAAACAAAGTTCTAGGGGGAAAAAACCAAAACTTCTGTATTTTATGACAATTCAGGTTAAAGCCATCAAATTATTTACAGAAAAAATGTAAATTAGAACAAATTAAGATTATGTAAAATAGAAAAAAAATTACTTAAATGGTTGTAACAATATATAAACCTTTATGAAATTTAATATTTGCATATGCTTATTCAAATTCACATGTAATTGTTTTATTTTGGTAATTTCAAATTAGAAGTATAACTTCATCTATAATTTCGTTCAATACTTTTTAATGCAGCAGAATATGCAAATCTGCTTGTTAGACCTTTTACACCCTTGTCCCATATATTACAAAGAAAAGTTACACAGGCTAAATTATAGAAAGAGAAAGAACCTTCCCATGTCCTTTTAATATGTAAAATATGGTGGATATAATTCTAGTAGCACTGAACAAGAGGTGACTACAAATACCTACGTCTTAGTCATTTAGGATTTTATGGATTAAAACTAACTGCATAAGCTCAACCATAGCCCAAGCAGGAAACAAGTGCAGATGGTGTGCTACTCGGACCATAAACCTGTTAGAAAGTGGGTATTCTACCACAGTGTCTCCTACTCAAGTCATCTACTGAGCAGTATATGTGAAGCAACTAGAACTACAGAGATGTAAATGTTATTTAATTCTTTCATTCATTGTGAGGAAGGTTTATTAATAAATTTTCTATTGTATGTAGTAATGAGGTATCCTGTTTTAAATATTCTAATGATGCATGACCTTGGAAGAACTTAAACATGTGACAAAAGCAATACCAGGCAGGTGGTGTTATCTCTGTCTGAAGAAAATAATGTCAGTCTCTCACATTATCTCCTGCATTGTCTGGAAGCTAAAGAGAAGCAATGCTGCTTGAGTAATGTCCTGTCAATTACTGCTGCAAATCAGCATTCTGGGGTCAAAGTTAACAACTTCCAGAAATTAAGGTGGGTAAAGAATGTGAGAGAAAGCAAACCAGAGAAACAGAAACACAACTATACATAGATTCAGATATGATGACTCAGACAACTATCTACATTTTCCCAATTTGTTAGTGTAAAATGGAATTTCTCAATAGGTAACTGTAGAATGAAGTTATGTTAAAATAATATTCATCTTTTGAAATACTTACTCAGCATGTCTTCATTCTCCTCTAAGCTATGAAAGTTTCAGTGCAACTGGCCACCAAGATAAAAATCCTACAGAGATGTACTTGTATTTTTAATACAAATCTAAAAGACAAAATATTAATCACAATTGAAGCATTTTCAAATAACACTTGTTCAAGTATCTTTGGGAAAAATGGGATATCAACCCAAGAAGGTTAAAGTAATTGATAATATTTTAAAAATACTGTAGTCTAAGAAAGTAATTTGATGATACCACAGCAGGTTTTTGAGTTGTTTTTAGACTGGGAGGACGTATATTTCTGCCATAAAAGGGGCTAAAAACGAATCTTCCATAAAAAAAGGTTTGAAATTTTCATACAGTATAAATCTAGAAACAGGGATATAGATCTAGAAATGAGGAAACAAAAGTAAATTAATCTTAGCGCCTTAATTAAAGAAATGTGATCATGATAAGACTGAAATAAATATAAATCTAGCATGAGGGTAATAAAAAAACCCCAGCAAATATTAAGGTACATTAGAGAAAGACAAGAGGTCATAGAGATCTTAATACCCAAATTCACAGGGTCAGGCATACATCACCTTACATATTTAACTATGCGAATGTGCCAAAAATTTCTAGATGTTTGTAAATGCCAAGATATATGCATATTCAGGTCAAGAAGCAATTAAATAGTGCCCACACTTTTGTAAATACAACTCTTTTGAACATGTATTTTTTAAAAATTAATAATTAAAAACATTAGGACCAATATATTGTGGCACTTTCTTTGACTGCACGTAGAAGTAAATCCAACATAACAGTTATAGTATTTAGCCATGACGTTCATTAACTCAAGAACAATTAGTGTGTAATGTCTATGTGAAATACATTTCCTTATTTATTGTTAGTTTTATTTTTGCTCATGAAGAAAACTACTGTCTCTCCTTTCTCAACTCCATTGTTCTTTCACACAGCAAGTTTTTAAATACTTTATTTTATTTTTTAAGAATTTACTAGGACAGTTGGAAACAATAGGGTTTTGGGGTTTTTTTTTGAAAAGGCACTAATAACATTAATCAAAGATTTCTTGAATTTCATTGTAACTCCCTTCCTTTGTGAAGCCATATTTAGTTTATACATGGAATACGTTTGGTTTTTTGTTTGGTTTTTTTTTTGTTTGTTTGTTTTTTGATTTGTTGCTGTTGGTTGGTTTTGGGGTTTTTTTTTGTTTTGGGGGTTTTTTGGTTTTGGGGGGTTTTTGTGTTTTTTTGTTACTTTGTTTTTAGAGTTTTATTGGGTTTTGTATTTTTATTAGAAGTATTTGTTGGAAATGCTCTTTACAGAAGAAAATATATTTATTACAATATTCTGCCCACACTATATAGCATAACGACTCACACATAATTAATGGAAACCACAAAATTCACCCCATAGTGGTTTTACGAACTACATGAAACTTCACTACCTGCTAGTTAAAGCACTGAGGAACTATAAAGGTAAATGCAAAGCTATAAAATTAATTCCTCAATCCAAATCACTCAGTTACTCAAATACTACATCAAAATATGGTAAGGCTTACTGTAATTTGAAGGGTGAGAAGATGATTCTAAATTTTGATTGAACTTTCTTCACATTTTTTGAAGGTGTTTGAACACGTTCTCCTTCACATGTCATAACTTTCCATTTTTACACCCTGCATGCTAACAGAATACATACAATTAATTGCTGAGGGGATATAAAGGCAAGTCCTGCACCCCTAGTACGCAGTCAGCTTAACCTTTGCAGTCTCACAGTCATTACGGATTGCAGCAGCTGCCTTTATTTCATCTGCAAAAGCCAGAACTGTCTTTGGCTGCAGAGCTGATTCATTAGAGTCTAGGTAAAAGTTCGTGGCATTTCGAAGACAAAATATTATTTCCCATCAATTTCTCATCTCAGCCTGCAGTGTTTTTGAACCTGTCTATGCAGGGCTCGGGAGACTGAAACAAATTGGAGGAAAGTGAGACAGCACTCACTGCCACTGAAGGCAGCGCAGCACCAGCTACTCCACATTTGCTTCCTCTGTTCCCTTGGGTAACTCTGGGGGACAGGTGGCATTTAACTGTGCTCACAGAAGTTAAGTAACAAAGAATTCGTTGGGGTTTTTTTTTGTTTGGCTTTTTTCTTTTCTCAGTTATTAAACATTGGTAGATGGCAGGCCCAGCTACCTCCTGTGAAGGCACAGTGCCCCAGTGCAGCGTGGCCTGCAGGTCTCCCTCAGCCGCCGCAGGGCTGCCGTCAGTGGCAGTGAGTGCTGCCTCACTCTGCTCAAATTTGCCGTCAGTGGCAGGGAGTGCTGCCTCACTCTGCTCAAATTTGCCGTCAGTGGCAGGGAGTGCTGCCTCACTCTGCTCAAATTTGCCGTCAGTGGCAGGGAGTGCTGCCTCACTCTGCTCAAATTTGCCGTCAGTGGCAGGGAGTGCTGCCTCACTCTGCTCAAATTTGCCGTCAGTGGCAGGGAGTGCTGCCTCACTCTGCTCAAATTTGCCGTCAGTGGCAGGGAGTGCTGCCTCACTCTGCTCAAATTTGCCGTCAGTGGCAGGGAGTGCTGCCTCACTCTGCTCAAATTTGCCGTCAGTGGCAGGGAGTGCTACCTCACTCTGCTCAAATTTGCCTCAGCCTCCTGCGCCTCTGACCGCCCGGGACAGCGGCACTGTGAACAGCAGGGATTCTCTCTGCAATTAGGACTAAGTTGCCA
The DNA here is from genome assembly GCA_024500445.1 of Entomyzon cyanotis. Lineage (NCBI taxonomy): Eukaryota > Metazoa > Chordata > Aves > Passeriformes > Meliphagidae > Entomyzon > Entomyzon cyanotis. The sequence goes on from JAKEPQ010001030.1 coordinate 31,150,930, forward strand.
AGACCAACGTTGTAATAACACAGAGACGTGGCAAACCTAAGTAAATCTGTTCAAGCGCGCAGTGTACTCGCCTCTGCGGAGCACAGCGGGGCGGCCTGTGCCAGGAGCTCCCTCCCTCAGCCGCTGCCCGCCGCTCCGAGCCCGGCCATCGAACCTTACTGCTGGCTGGAGGAGAGCTGACCTCTGCCTGCTCCATCTTGAAGTGAGAGGATTCTGCTTTCCTGGAAGTATTGCTTTGCAGTTAGCGGCTGTCCCATCTGCAGGTTCACTGCAAAACCAGTGAGGTCTGCTTGTAACTCATCACAGATCTGCTGAAGGTGAGAGGGATTGTAAAAAAGCAGAGCAAGTGTCAGCCTTCGAAGCTGAGGGAGTCAAGGGTGGGTAGTGTGTGGGGAGGCTGGGCTCTGCACTTACCAGCATCTTAAACAAATGCTTGCATACATAAACTTCTTAAAACTGCCTTCCTCGAGGGTTGTGTAAGATCACTATGTGATATGAAGAGAAATAGAAATTAACTAGGAAACATAGCAGAAATTAACTAGGAAATGTATGCAGTATGCAAACAGCAGCTGCAGTCTTGAGCAGAGCTCAGGGTCTCCAGAAATGTAATGTGTAAAAGGTGGGGTGGAAAGCAAAGTTTATCTGTACTATTTATAAAAAAGCTTCTTGGTTGTTGTTTTGGGTTTTTTTCTCTCATTCACCAGATTTGGCTACTAGTATCATAAAGCAGGTAAGAATATTTCATTTCTAAGTAATTATAAAATAATTTTAAAAGAGCCTTTTGGTATATCCACTCAAACTAAGAATTAAGAAATAGGAATAAACTTTGGAGATACTTTAAATATTTTGAATGGTTGAATTAATAATTGTCAGCTGAATTTTGTGGAACCCTGTATGAAACTGGACAGTAATGGGAGTATGACCTTAACTAGCATGAGACTATTAGAACATTCTGGTTTAAACTTAAAGCAGATCAGACTGTGAGTTTTGCTAGGAATGACATAGTGATAGATGTCCCTCTGACAAAATTGACTGATTTTATTTTTGCTATTAAGCAATAAAAGAATTTTTAGATGTCTTCGTTTCCTTTGCCTAAATATTTTTTAATCTGTTGCAGAAAAACTCAATTCTGGCGTTGTTTTTGATGTCGTTATTTGGCTTTTTTTTTTTTAAACTGCCATCCAGTATAGAGCATCTCAAAACATTCTGTGATCAAGTTCAGGTACACTGAACCTAAGTAGTTTACTGGACTTGGTAGATTAGCGCACTAGTTGAAACAGTGTTGAGCAACATATCCTTGCCCTATTTTTAAATTTTACTTCTTTATTAGATGCCTTAATATATTTTTTGAACAGTTTTTTTTGTTAAAGCTGGTTAGACCATCTAATAGTCTGAGTGATCATGATCTTCTCTATCTGGGCTTATACCTGTTTTTACTTAAGCTCAGGCTTCTAGGACTGCTTTATCTAGAGAGCAATCTCTCTTTGTAATTGATTAAAGTAAATATGTTCATTTTCTTACATCCAATAGATGAATGCATTTAATTAAACTATACATTTCTAGTAGTGCACTTGAGCCTAAATTAATCCAAAGTAGTAGATGAAAGCAGATTTTTTTTTTCTAACTTTGCATTTTATTGTCTGTTTTTTCAGATTTAGACTCCTTTATCTTGGGAATATTTGGAGGAGTTAGTCCCATAATTGGTTTCAACATTTTCCCAAGAGATCATATCTAATACTTTCAAAATCTTGTTGCGAAAGTTAATTAAAGCATCTCCAGCACATTTTCATTTGGTGCAACGCAAATAAGATTAATACACTCACAGCGGCTATGCTAGAGTTGAGAAAAAGTATTTGATTAACAAGTTGTGACAGAAGTTTTATATTTTGATATTAAATTGCCTATTGAAAGGTGTATAAAATTAACAACAAAACTTGAAAGCAAAACTGAGTAAACAAAGAGGCGAACAAATTGGAATGTGCTTAAAGTAGACATGAAAATGGCTACTTCTTCTAAAGTACACAGCAATATTTATCAATAAGTTTGTACTACACCAAGAGGCACTCGGTACAGCACAAGTTGTTTTATGGGACAAACTTTTTAGGCTTGGTTTTTAGTCATTAGGAGGTGAGAAAAAATATGTTGCTTTTTAAAAAGTTGATGTCTTAAAAAGTAGAAGTTGGAATTCTTTATTGAATGAAATACAAATTCTGTTCAATTTTTACTTTTTTTGCATCTTTTGTTATTAATTGTGCCAAATTCATTTTTAAAAAGGCTGTTTTCTGCAACTGATTTGTAGTTACCACATTCAACTGTTCAAATACATCGGGATTTTGAAATCCCATATATGTGGTTTGCAGAAAGGAAGATTTTGTAAGGCCAGAGTAGATTTGTAGAGTAGATTTGCTCTGTTCTATTACTTTTTTTTTGTCCCTGAAGGATTCACAAATGAGCGGTGACAGAAAAAAGGGCTGAAAGGCCACTTTACTTTGAGTTTATGTAACTTTCTAACTTTATTTGCAAATCTAATGTAAATGTTTATAAAAATTTTGACTTAATATGGCTGTCCAATTTAAGTTAGGTCTAACTAGAACTGATAAGATAAAGGTCATTATGGTTTGAATAGGTATGGTTGTGTACTTGGTATCCCTAGAACTGATACCTATTTATGTCACATACAGCCTAATTATTGCATGTGTAATAAGCTAGAGTAAGTCTGTGGACATTTAAACTCTGTAAGACTGTAATATCAGCATGATATGTAAGGCAATTTTGATTGTGTTGTAATATTCTGAATGGAGTTTAATATACAGTGCAGTCAAATTGGTTTTGACTGTTAATCCCTTCCTGTGACACTCCTAAAGAACCATTGAGCCAAACTTGTAAAGTGTAATTTGCCGACATTCTTTACTTTACAATTAAATGTGAGTGATCCTAATTCACTTTGGGACCTGATTCTAGAAACGTGAATTGATCAAATTCTGCCATAATGGACTTCGATATGTCACTGTGGCCTGCCTTTCAATATTGATTTTAGTATTTGATGTACGTAAATTAACACTGAGAAGGGACTCTTGCAAGTGGCTTCTTTCTCAAATATGCTAATTATGAATTCATTAATTACTGACAATTAATTATTTTCACATAATCTCCTTAAATATTTTATGCATCAGTTGCCATGGTCAGTAGTCATGATTGTCAGTACTAGCTCATAATCATCCAAATTCATAAACTCACAGAATGTAAATATAAACTAAACAGTAAGAATTCTATTGTCATATTTACTAAATTTTAAATTTCACAATTGATATCAAGGTTGTCATTTGTTACAGGAGATGCTGTTCTTACTGAGTGTATCTATGTATCTATATATGTATGCATATAGATAATATTTTTGTCTTTTGTATTTGTTGCATGATTGTTTGCAATTATGGTGGACATGACTCATAAGCATAAGAGGTCACCTCTCTAAATTTAAAACTATTTATCTAGCATGGCTTGTGTTAGAGTAACTACAATGTGTTGACCCCAGCTGGGTGCCACCCACCAAAGCCTCTCTATCCCTTCCTCCCACAGGGGAGAGAAAATATATCAGTTGGGGTACAGAGAGAGATCACTCGTCAAATACTGTCATGGGCAAAACAGACTACAATTAGAAATATTAATTGAATTTTTTTCTGAGAAAATCAGAGCAGGATAATGAGAAGTAAAAACAGACCTTAAAAACACCTTCCCCTCAGCCTTCTCTCCTTCCCAGTTTTACCTCCTCCCCAGCAGCACAGAGAGACAGGGAATGGGGATTATGGGTAATCACATGTTGTTCTGTCAGTGCTCAAGGAGAGGAGCCTTTCCCCTGCTCCACGGGAGACAGTTCTCCATGAACTGCTCCTATATGAATTCATCCCACAGCTCTCTGCAAACTGCTGCAATGTGCTGCTCTTCCATGGGATGCAGTCCTTCAAGGACAGGCTGCTCCAGCCTGGGTCCCTCACAGGGTCACTAGCCCTGCTGGGAAACCTGCTCCAGTGTGGACTCCTCTCTCTCTGTGGATCTGCAGGTCCCTGCCAGGAGCTGCTCCAGCACAGGCCTCCCAGGGGGTCACAGCCTCCACTCAGGCATCCACCTGCTCCAGTGTGGGTCTCCTGTGCTGTAAGTGTTAATATTGGGAAGTAGGGTGCTATCAATTTACACTGCAAGTTTCTGTCAATTCTGTCCCAGTCACAATTGTCCTTTCTTCTGAGAACTTTTTCTGGAACTGTATTTGACTGGGATTAATTTGTGATACACTAAAAATTATTTGCAATAAAAGCTACACCTTTCTTAGGCTCTGTTTTTTTCTATGCTACTGTAAGATGTCAAGCTGAACTGGCTTTATGTGGAGTCATGTCTGTAGAAAATATGCAATGATTAAAGAAATTCAGTATTTTCAATATGAAAAGTCTAAGTCAGAGTATGTATTACCATGGTTTTATTTCTCTGTAGAAGAGAAGTGAATATTCAAATAGTCTCCGGAGTTTAACACTGTAATTTTATGTAACAATTTTATATAAATTAATAAAATATTTATGTATAAAATCCCTGAGAAAAGAAAGGTAAATTAGAAACCAAAGTAAATCTAATGAAAAGTGCTTGAGCAATTTTCTCAGAGGCAATCCAAAAACAGTGTTGGAAGACTTTATTTTACCAATCACAACTGAACAACATAGCTGAATACAAAACACTGTATATAGACAATTTGTTAATATTTAGCTGTTCGGATTAGAAAAGCTAAAGTAATTTTATTGAGAGCAATTACAATGGTCTTGAAGGAGGTTAACATTTAGATAGCTTTGAGATTTGTACAGAAATAAAGACTATTTTTGTAGTTGTAGCTCTATAATTAGCTAATATGGCCATGGCATTCTATGGTGGTAATTCTTGAATTTTGTGGTAGATGCAAGAGAAATGCTAATTACATGGTAAGTCTTAATTCTATCATATTATAGTTTGAAAATTTATCATTTGTCTTATGTCAGTATTCTGTATCACATTAGGACAGTCAGCTACTCAGCATTGCTAGTTCTGAATGTTTTCTGTCTCTGTTCTTTTTGAATGGCTGGTCATGCTTTTATCGAATTCAAACTGAATTAATGCAGTTCTCTGTTGGCAGATGCACTGAAATTTTCTTTACACAAACTTCAGGTTCTTCATAATGTTTTGCCATAGGCACTTCTGTAAAAGTATAATTTAGTTTCACTGAACTTTGTTCAAAACCTTGAAAATCCCTCATTAAAATTTCCTAATTGGTCATCAAAACAATCTGTGCTCATATGCTTATAGAAAATTATGCTGAAACCGTCATGCTTCATCTGTGACAGATGGATAAGATTTGGGAATATATGACAGATATTTCAAGAATAAAGCAAGCTTAAAAATACAGGTTTGTCCATATCATATATAATAGTTTGAAGCAGAAACATAAAATTTGGTATTGGTGTCATTTTGAGACCAAGAATAGTTTTGGTTTCCTAGAGATAATCTCCCTATATCATGCAACTGATATAAGACACAAAGCCAGCATTTCCAATTACTCTAATTAGTTAAAATCTTACTCTGCTTAACCAAAATGCTGAATTTCACTCAGAATGAGGAAGTGGATGAGGCCTTCTACGGGCAGCTAGATGCAGTCTCAAAGTCATGGGCACTGATTCTTGTGGGGGTGCTTTAACTACTCTCATACCTGCTGGAGAAGCAGCACAGTGAAGCACAAACAGCTCATGAAAAGCATTGATGACAGCCTCCTGTCACAGGGAGTGGAGAATCCCACAAGGAATGGTGTGCTGCTCAACCTTATGCTAACAAACAGGGAAGGCCTCTTTGGAGATGTGAAGGCTGAGGACAGTGACCTGGAATGTTGTGTCAGGTTCTGGACTCCTCAGTACGAGAGACAGGGAGCTCCTGGAGCAGGTCCAGTGAAGGACAGTGAAGATGAAGAGGGGACTGGATCATCTCCCTTGGGAGGAAAGGCTGAGGAAGCTGGGCCTGTTCAGCCTCAAGAAAAGGCAACTGAGAGGGAACCTCATCAATGTCTATCAGTATCTGAAGGGAGGGTACCAAGAGGATGGATCCAAGCTCTTCTAGGTGATGCCAAGCAATAGGAAAAGACACAGCAGGCAGAAACTGATGCACAGAAAGTTCCACCTGAACATGAGGAAGAACTTTCATGTAGGGGTGGCTGAGCACTGGAACAGATTGTCCAGAGAGGTTGTGGAGTTTCCCTCACTGGAGATACTCAAGAACCGTCTGGACACAATCCATGTGCTCCAGGATGACCCTACTTGAGCAGGGCTGTTGAGCCGCTGTGGTCCCTTCCAACCTGACAGATTCTGTGACTTTGTGAAAATTCACACTTGAGTGTTTTATACCACATAATTTCTAATTTATTTCCTATTCCAAGTGACAGCTTTAAGGATCTAGTCTGAATTAAATGTCAGTGAAGTTCAAGTAAAATATTTTTTCCTGTTCACTCCTTGAGCTTCAGTTTCAAGGGGAGATTTTTAAAAGATGTTGAAAATCCCTGTTTTGAGAGACTTAAGTCAACTGTGGTTGCAGTAAATGTGTTTTTGGAAACAGAAGAAAGTCCTACTTATGTGCTGGCATTAGGAAAAAGCTTGTGAGCAAACTTTTCTTTGGTTTTTGTTTTCTTTCTTTTTTGTGAAAAATTAAGAAGATGAAATATCAAAGATCATAACACTACAGACTATAGAAAAAAAAGTATTTCAGAATCTGTAGTGAAATTGGAAATGAGACCCCCAGTGTCTTAGGCTAAAATAATGTGAACTGTCGTGCTCCTAGTCACACTCTTTTTAAATATACACCACCAGATGGCAGTCTAACATAAAGGTTTGATCATTGGTGAAGAACGTTTTAAACCTCTGAGTTACTGTCATTTTGCATTAAGTAGTGCTGAATTTGCTTAGAAAGCTGCTGAATTAGGCCTTACAAGCCGAATTGATACTATGCTATGGATTCTGAGACGTTATGTAATAAACTTTATCAAAGAATAAACAAATTATTCTTTGATACAGAAATAGCACCTAAGATTTCCTCAAGTTTTAAAAACAAAATAAAACTTCATGGTATATAACAAAGCAGACACATAGGATGTGCATAAAACCCAGAAAAAATTTTTTTAAAGGACAGGAAAAAATGTAGATGAAGTTTGGAAATATGTGTAAATAAACATTCTCTTTCTAAATTCTGAAACTGGTCATCTTCTGATGAAGGTTTTCTTCAACTTGTTCTTCTGATAGCTTTAAAATATCATGAACTCTGTTCAGAGTGTCTTTACCAGTAAAGGTGCTAAATTACAGATTTAGGATTGATTTGGGTTAATAGAATACCATAAAATACACAGTGGTCACAATTCAGATTATTTGACCTGTGTGGCTTTCACAGTGGAATGCTGCACTTTACAATCATATCCAGTAAAGCAGAATGACTGTAAATACATATGTGTATATATATTTATGTGTGTGTGTGTGTGTGTGTGTGTGTGTGTGTGTGTGTTTGTGTGTGTGTATACATATACAGATGGATTCATATACGTATATACACTCTCTGTGATATGTGATAATTTTGGATTTTTTTCATGACAAGTTGGTGTTAAGAAACCAGAAATGCAATATTTCTTGTAAATATTACTTCTGATTGAGTGTGGTTCCATAAACAGCCAAAGCTCAATCTTGGAGCAATGGGGAAGTCCTAGAGAGAAAACATGTCTTGAGGAGATGTGGATCTCATTATGCGGTAGACTCCAAATAATTTTCTTCTTAAATTAAACATATAGCAGAAGAATCTCTAGGGAATAGAAGTGCTATGAAATGGTTTTGCATTACACTTGACAATTAAAAAACCAAGACATCTATGAATCTAATATAATGAAAGTATTTTGCTTAATATGGCAGGAGATTGTTTCCCAAAACAATGCATGGGTGCATTGTAAAGGTGAGTATCAAACAATAGAGGAACTTACAAACAAAACCCCAAACCTACTGGTTTGACATGAATCAGAATTTTACTTAATCTCTGTTATAATGCTCAAGGTATTCACAATATTCCTTTTTTCATATGCTTTTTCTGTTGGTAAAAAAAAAAGCAAAGAAATATGCTAGCATGTTGACATCTGTTTAAAGGACAAAAAATTGGTAACCTATCTGCCTTACTTGGATTTGCAGACATAGATGTCTACAGCTATCTATATTAATGGATATAAATATATTATTTTTCCCTAAATTATTAGGGTAAATTATAATTTACCCTAAATTTTCTCCTTTTCATAGGAAGCATTTTAATGGAATACTCCAATATATGAGGAACACTTGAAAGTTACATTTTCTTCTCCTTTCTCATTTGATTCAGATGGATTAATCTCAGCTTTGCATGTTCAGAACTTACTATCTGGAACTCTTGTTGCATAACTGAAGAAAATTTGACCAGCACATACACTAAATGACATTGATTTGTGTTGGTGAAGGAAATACAGCACTTGTGCTTATTTTCTCAGGTCCTTAGGCATTTCTTTCTTATAATCTTTCAAAGTAAAGTAGTATGCTTGAAAGGTTGTTTCATTTAAGGTGTTACAGAGAAGTTGTCCTTATGTACGTTGGTTTTGCCGTCCAATATCTGTATCAAATCCATTGTGAATATAATGGAATCATAGAATGGTTTGGGTTGGGAGGATCCTTAAAAATCATCTAGTTCTAACACCCCTGTCTTCCCCTACTGCAGTCAAGGAAGCCTTCCACTAGAATGTAGACTAGAAAAGAATATAAATGTATGGATAAGCATGCATCATAGTAGGCCTCACCGCCTACTGGTTCTAGTAAGACTACTGATTGGTATGCTTTGTCTTTGGGTAGATTTTCCCCACTTCTCATATTTCAATTTTTTTTTCCAGAATAACTATATTCCATAAGGAAGATCTGTTACACTGTGTTCTTTTTATTGATGAGGAAAGAGATAAAACATTAATCCAAAGACAGCTGGAGTTAAAATAAACACCCCTAAAAGAACCCAAACACAAAAATGGATGCTCAGATACCAACCATATCAGTTTTCTGGCATTTCATGAAAAATTTTTCTGCCATATTGCCTTGCACAAAGCGTTTTTTTTCTTCCTCACAGCAATCAACAAAAAACAGGGGGTAGGGAAAAGGGAGTGGATGGACTGGCAGGGAGAGCCTGTATGACTATGTGAGCTAAAGGCTTCTGAGTTGCTTTTGACCTGAAATTGCCTGTTGCTGAGTAATGTGATTGGCATTATTTTTTGGACAGAGTTTCTCAGGGTAATAAGAGAGAGTGAAAGAAAACATTTTTCAAAGAGTTTTGCCCATCAAGGAGAGAAAATCCTGGGCATCTCATTGTCTGGCTAGTATGACTATGCTTATTTTAATCAGTGCAAAAAGAAAATACTGTTAATTTGGGGGGTGGAAGGGCAGTGTGCATTGGGCTCCATGTCCAGAGGACAGTTGTTTATGAATTATTAGCTTGTGGGCACAGAGTATGTAGTTTCAGTTTTCAGTGTGCTACACTTGTCCTTGTGACCCCAGGGAAGATATTCTTTCCTTATCAAGACTATGTTTTTCATTTGTAAATCTTAAATATGTTCTTACTGAGAAAAACACTCTGTACATATGGTAGCCTGTGAGGGAATATATCAAGTTAAATAGGGATTGCCCAAAGTTGGGGTAATTCTTCCCAGGGGTTGAATGTAGGGGTAAGCTGTGGTTGCAGTTTTACCACAGGATTCAAGATCATGCAGTCAATTGGCTGGCTACAGCCTCCTTGGTGCTTTCTTCTGTTTCCTCATGTCCTTTTTGTTTTCCTTCCCTCACTTAATTAAATTTTGTTCTAGTGTTGATCTGTTTTTCCCCTTGATTGTTTGCTCATATTGAAGTAATGAATTGGATTGAAGCAATTTTGAATTGAAAATGAAGTAATTCTCATTAATTACAAATTTCTTCATGATTGAACTAGAATTTAAAGTTAAGTTCTATTTTAGCATAACTGTATTTTATGGATTCTAAAGCAAATACGTACCACCTTCTATAAATACAGTCCTGAAAAGGTACCGATAGGATATAGGTATAAATACCATGTAAAGTAATAGCACAAATAACTACACATAGTTGGTTCAGATCATGAAGTCATCTTGGAAATCACATTTGCAGCTGCTTATGCAGAGAAGCAAGAAATGGAAATTATTGTAAGCAATCTGAAAATACCTGCTGTCAAAATCAGCTTGTCCTGTGATCATCAGATTTACATCCTTCTGCTGCATAATCAGTAGGTTCAGAGTTGCTGAATTTGGTACATTTCAGTGCAAAATTTGCTATCCTGATCTGTGAAAATGGAAGCACGAGCTCAGCTTTTATTAACACTTCACCATTATTGCTGTTCTGCCCAGACAGTATCTGGAGGGGAAAAAATCAACACCTAGTGATGCATATAATGCTTCCTGCAATACCTTAACAGTAGGGGGTTTTGCCTCCAGGGTAGAGAGAAAAGGGAGAGAATTGCTTGCTATGAGCTGGAAAAGCAGCGCAGTTGGCTCTGGCAGTGAGGGGGTTGACTGACAGTCTGCAGTGCAGTGGAGTTAGCTGAGCTCCCTATATGGCTGTGGATTAGCTATATGCTAATACTGATAGGAGAGGAGCTGTACAGAGCGCAGTGAGCTGACGGTGGAGGCGATCAGCCTCAGCAGAGCTGACTCCTCAAGAGCCATGGCTGAAGGGGGTGAAGGAGGGGAAGATGAAATACAGTTCCTACGAACTGTAAGTATCTGTTTTTTATAGGTCATGTAGTACCTGATTTTGTGTCTCGTGTCTATTTCTTTCCTGTTGTATTAAAAATAAAGTGTTATTTCTGTGCTGGGCTTTGCCAAATGGCAGAATTTATTTAGTCAGTGGAAAAAATAAAGCAAGAATAAGAGCTTTAATAGCATCATGCAGTCTCAGTGTGTTCTTCCCTGAATCTGCTCAATAGCCAGTTTGGTATAAGGAGACCTATTTCCGCTGTAAACCCCTGTGTTTGAAGCGTCCTCGTCAACTTTGTACTTGGGTTTCTAAATGTAGCATGCCAAATATGTGACCTCTGAAACTTCTGTCTGGGTTAGATTTCACTGACATTAACAGAAGCTTTGCAAATAAGAGTGCCTTAAAATGATGAATAAACCAAGCAAGCCCCCGATGACCTCTTCTGATAAACATGCACACAAAAGCACACTTGTGTGTAGGGAATACCAACAGATGTTGAAGTCGGGGCTGTGCAAATGTTTGGGGTCTTTTCTCTACTTAAAATAAGCTTATCTTTAAAGGAGATAAGCATTTCTTTGGGAAGGGGTGTTAATTAGTGAAATATCCTCCACTTGGTGTAATTTTCTATAAAGAGCCCTCACACCATTCTTTCCTAAAGCTTTACACAAATCTAGTATGACAACTAATTTGGACTTTTAAGCAAGTAGTGTACATGCATTAATTTTTGGGAAGAGGATAACATCCTTTTCATGTCCCATCTTGTGTCTCCTTATTTTTACTCTGCATGACTGAGTGTGTTGTTGTGTAACTAGCATGGAAAAACTGCTATTAAATGTGTATAGTCCCTCTTCTTTCCATGCTGTCTTTACTTTGCATTTAACACAAATAATGTTCCAGAAACAGGCTCCTCTAGAGTTGATGCAACTTTAAAAGGATAAGTCACTAGAATAAAACACGCTAAGTTCCCAAAGCAAGAAATTACATGATTGATTTTTAAGAGGCTGGGGTAATTTATTTATGGGAAATAAAGGTTGGAGTGAAGTGATGGCTGCTTCTGTGAATTGTTTAGGTGTGATGAAGTGTCATTAGCACTTTTAAGCCTCAGAGAATTTCATGGAGGGGGGATGGATAATGTCAGTGCAAAATCTTTCCCCACATTCCTCCCCTCCACTACACTTTTTAGAGTTACATAGATTAGCAGATTACTCAGCCTTTAGGGGAAGGTGCTGTAGTCTGAGACTGGAGCTTTAAAGGGGTATCCTTCATCCTTTCATTTTCTAGGATGTTGCCTTGACTGAACAGTCATCCTCAGTGATGGAGTGAAAAGCTTTGCCCTTTCATAGGTAGCCTGTGTGTGCTACATGAGATGGCAATTTCTGCTGCTATGATACATTCTCATGCAAGAGTAACTCTATGGTTAAAATAAAGTGCTAAATAGAGGTGTGGGCCAAAAATGGAAAGAGCAAAAGGGCAACCGTGCAGAAGTGTTCCTTCCACATAGTGCTAGGAAACCTTTTATAGGGGAAAGAATGGAGTAGATTTGTCTTGGAAGTTCTAGCCACTTCTTGCTCTAAACAATCATATCAGTTACTGCTGTCTCCATTATAAAAATTCCTTCACCTTCATGGGGAAGGGATGAATTGTTATTTCTTAATATACTGAGAAAGGAAACATTTATTAGATACTGAATGCTACAGTGAGATGCGCCTTCCGTACTGATTTCTTACAGCTTTTATTGCTGCCTAAACACTGTTTGTGCTTACAAACATAAAGCAGAATAGTCATTTAGAACTCGTCCAGGGAAATTGTTAATCAATTAGAATATTCTCCAAACCAAAACATTTTCTGGGAATTTTGATTGCTACTGAACGTTTCCCAGGCTTGTGCAGCTGAATCTTCCTTTGAAAATGTTGATATCTGTATTTTTGGTTTTTGAGTCTTTGGAGAGAAGTAGTCTAGGATATTTTAGGGTCTCGGGGATAACTCTTTCTTGGTTAGGTATAAAATAAGATTAACTGTCTTTTGATTCAAAGATGTCATACAGTATTTTTTGAAAGAGCAAGAGAATCAACTCTTTAAAGTCTACTTAAATTATTGCTTGCTACCTTAAGAGAAACGTCTTTTTATGTTGGTTATGAATTTTTGTCTTCCAGATCCAAGTTGTTGTTTAGTTTTGTGCCTCACTTTTAGGTTCTCTCCTCATGTAAAAGGTCAAGAAGCTTATTAATGCATAATGATATCTGTATTTTTTTCTGTGCAGCAGCAACTTGTGGGCACATTTGTAATATTTGATGGAAAGCTTTTTGCTGTCACTTTCTGTTCCAAGACATTCCTTATATATGATTAGTTTGGCAGCAATGGGAATGCCAAAGACCTAAAGAACAAATTCCAGAGAGGATAAGAACACTCTCATTGTTCTAGTAGTAGTATGTCTTCAGTACTCATTTCAAGTATGTCCCACTGCTTGTGTGAAGCCTTCATATGCAATGACAGCATTTCAAAGAAGGTGTTATTTATACAGTGTAATTTCCTTTTTGAATTTTTCTCTGACTTTTAAGCTCAGTATGAACATAAATAAATGTATATAAGCGTGCTTCTTTTTCTCTTATACTGCTACACTGTTGTGTCTTTGTTACGAAATCTTTGGTGTTTTTCCTTATTGTGATAATACTTGGAATTATCTACTTTTCTAGTTGGTGGCATCTTTCTAGATTTGGCTCTGGATATTCCATGTGTTTTGTATGGAAGGAAGAAGCAAAACACTTGTTGCATGTGTGTAACATGCAATGCTGCTGTGTCTTAGTTTCCTGTTTGTTTAGACGATTTTCCCCTATTGTTTATTTGTTACCCCTCCCTAAGGTGTAAATACATGAGAAATCAATGTAGCTGAGATTATGCAGCATTAGGTGAGAATACATATGGCAACCTGTGCTGTTTTTAGATAACACACTGAGGGATATAGAAAGAATGCTTTTGCCCTTACTGTAAATGAGTGAGTGTAAAGCTTTCTCATTTGAGCCTTTCCTAGCTACCTGGGCTTTACTACTATGATAAATTGGCAAAATCCTCTCCTCTCTGGAAATTATTCACAAGTTCCCACTGCTGCTGAATTAATCAAATATGAAGTGGTTGCTCCCTTGGAGCAGAAAGCTTTTGCCTTTTTCCATTAGAAATACTTAAATAATCACTTGCTAACAGTAGCCAAGAGCATGGTTGAGGGTGAAGGGGAAGTTCCACCCCTGACCAAAGCAGTTGAAATATAATGAAGCACATCAAAGTTATTTGCCATCTTAGAGACCAAGTTATGTGGTAACATTAGTTCGTTGGTCTATTGCTTTGCTATTTTTCCAGCAATTCATTGTATTGATGGAAGGCGTTTCCCCTTATTTTAATAGAAATACTTTTTTTGAGATGGTTCATTAGTCAAGAAAGTTTTGGCTTGTTTTCTGTAGATCTACATAGTGTGTGTGCTGGTGTGTCTGGGTATGAGTGTCTGTATGCCTTCATGCATGTGTCTGTGTATGTGTATGTCTGTTCCCCAGCTGGTTACAAGACCTTCATTTCTGAGCGTGACAAAGGCCTCAGCAACTGATTCTTCTTTAACTTGTGCTCTTTTAACAGCCAGTCTCGAACTTTAAGTGTTCTGATAAACCTCTTCAATCACTATCTAAAAAATTTACACATAGGAGGGGGAAGCTGTTTTCTTCCATAGACTGAGTGTTACCTTTTATACTTAAGTGGCAATATACTGTTGTTACAAAGAGCCAGAAGAGAATATTTGGATTTTTTTTCAAGAAATAGTCCATGTATGTAGATTTATGCAATGAGTTTACAGATATTTTTTTCAGATTTTTTTTGATTATTTGTGTATTGAATTGCTGCTCAGAATCAAGACAATTAAGTGGCTCATACACATATGTGGATACACTTTCACGTCTATATTTCTTGAAAATGAGCTCTTCTACTGTTCAGGTGTTGCAAATGAGATGGGAAGTAATCTCAGTTTTATAATATGAGCTGTCAGGTACAGTGTGAATTGGATTTTCTTTTTTTTTTTTTAAATCACTATTGCCAAATATAAATATAAAAAGTTATTATGTCATGCTTTTTAAAAAATATTTTAAGAGTTGTACTAAATAATTTCAGTTTATCAGGGATTAGTGTGGCATAAAACCAGTTCTTCTTTAGATGCTTCTAATACATATTGTTTTATCAAATCTGTGTTCCTAGTGGTGTATCTCTAGTGACACAACAGAGAGCATATGAAGTGGAGATTTGAAAATAGTTTTTCCTTAGTAGTCCAACTTTATGTCTAATAGTTATGCTACTAACTGCATGCTGATACTCTGAAGCACAGATCTCTGTGGCTTGCTTCAGTAAAGCACAGATACCTCCTATACAATAGTCACCAGAACAATACTTGCAAACAAATATATTGGACAAATGTCAAAATACCAGACAATAATGGAAGGTATTTCTAGGGAGAAACCTTTAGCAGTGTTTAACTAAAAACTGGGAAAATATGGAAATTGATCTCAGTGAGTTGTGCATGAATTTGTAGAAAAGTATAGAAAGGATAAGAAATGCCTTAAGATCAAATCAGTGGAATCTTCCTGAAGCCCTTTTTAAGGGAGCTGGCACAGATTCTGTGTGCTTCTTGAACAGCTGTGTGTATTCCATTGCATTGTTTTCAAATTTATCAGAACATTTTGTCTATTGTCACTGAAATGTACTGCAATTCATGGTACAGCAGTTCATTAGTCAGTCAATTCCTTTTTAAGAAAGGGTAAAAATAAAGAAAGAATAATGTTATATAAATCTTGAATTGTTTCTGAGAGCTGGTGTGTATTAGGAGTTCAGATATTTTTGAGTTAAATATTTCCATATCTGTGTATCTATGTATCTCTGTGCATCAAATGTCCCCCTTCTGATCCTATTGTTGCAGTTGAAGAGTTGTATAGCAGTCCATACTTCTAAGTGTTTTAAATAGTACAACAAAAATTGTACAAAAACCAAAAGCTATACCATGTTTCTTCCTCTCCTTTTAAAAAGGTCTTTCAAATAGATTTGGTTTTGCTTCTTAAACTTCAGGCTGTCACCAGTACAATTACTTGAAATCACTCTTGTCTTACTTTTTTTCATTTTCTACCATGGAAATTATGCTTAATGTTGTAAATTTGTTCTGAGTTATGTTTCTAAGACTTGTAATGTCCTTCTTTGTAAATAATGTTGCTCAGTTTATTTTCATTCATTCAACTGCCACTTTAACTACCTGCATGTGTTCACAACTTTATGAATATTTTTGCCCAGTTTGTCACTACAAGCAAAACTGCTCATGCTCATTCTTTGCTTAGGACTGTTTCCCTTCTGAAAGTAGGATCATATTATAGGACAGATATAGAATATGACAAAGTTTCCAGTGAATCATATGGTGTGTTGTTTGAAGTTTATTTAATGGTTGAAATTTTATAGCTGCTGTTGAGGAAAAGAGGGGTGATATAGCCAAAACTGCATTAGGATTTCTTAGTACATCACATGATTTGCCTTGTTATGCTTCAGACTTCCTCATTCTCTGAGTTAGGATATTGAGATCTGTTCCCAGCTTGTGGTAGAAACACAGAATGAGTGGAACATCTATGCTGTCAAATGCTTGCAATTAAAATAAGAGGAAAGATAACAAAGAAGGCAAAAAGGGACTATAAGAAGGCAGTGAAATTATATCCAGCATGTTGTAAATTCGTAATTTTTAGCATTCTAATTACAAAGTAGATTTACTAGTGTCATGAGTAAATAAAAAAACCCAATTGTAATAAATACGCTGGGAAAAATGCATTTTCTGGGTGGTGTTGTATTGGAAGACTTTCTCGCAGAAAGAAGAAAAGGCAAGTAGAGTTTTTGCAGATGAAACAGTGAACAATGAAGACTTGCATCATGATTAATCTGAGGTGAAGGCTGATTTCTTTCTATCAAATTGAAGGTGGTTGAGGTAGGAATACAGTTCCTTTGCTCTTGAGATGGTACATTGTCTGTTTTGTTTCCTTGAGACATTTCTTACCTTTGATTTAGCATGGATCTATAGAATAGACCGTAATCCTCTTTCTTTCTAAAAAGGATGTAATTAGTATAGTTCAGAGATGCATTGTAGAACAACATATAATCATAGCACATGTATGTGTGACATATGTCAGTATATATCAATCATATCATATCATGTAATATATCATATTGTATCGTATACATAGGATATATGTAATTATATGTAATGAGTTGCACTTTAACAAGCTGCTCCATATTAGGCCAGTCTACATCAGTTAAAATTAAAGCAACATTATACCACGTGAACTCAGCATCATGCTTTTCTGCTGTTTCTTTCCACGGAATGAATTTTAAAAATGCTATTTCAAAAATAAATCAGTGCATATACTACAGTATTACTAAAATATGCTGCAGTGTATTGTTAGAAAATACTTACAAGATTGAACATATTCATAATAGATTTATTTTTCTAGGATAGGTCTAACTAACTCCTTGTTAGTTCTTCTTTTTCTTTTCCTCTTTTCCCCAGTTATATTTCTGGGGGTCTTTGGTGTTGATGCAGTTCTGCTGAAATAACATCAAATTTGTCACAGTCAAGCAAAGCTCTTCAACCTTTTCTTGGAATGTTAGTGAGTGAAAAGCCTTTTGAAAGGATTTGTGACCATGCAATAATCCTAAGTTAATACCCAAGCATATATTGCCCTATTTCCTTCTAGCCACACTGGTGGTTGTTGTAGGGATTTGTCTTCTGCTCATGCTCTGCTTTTTGGTGTCTAAATGGGAATTAATATTTTCAGTAATAAACAGTGAGTTTGTCAGTGACATTATGCATTTTTATAGAATGCAGCAAGTGGGTTTTCTGATCTCTAGTCCCATGCCATACTAACTGAGTATGATTCATATTGAAATCCAGCAGTGAATATTGCCTCTTCTCTGTTCCCATGGCAGTGCTGTGACCACACAGCCAAATGCTGCCAGGTGCATTAGCTACACATTCCAAAAATTAAAACAGGGTTGCAGGCATGAAGGAGATGAAAAATAAAATTTGCATGCAGTTAATTTGGAGATAGTGAATTCAATAACAGGATACTAGCTAAGAGTCATGTATTTCTTGACTTCGTACACAAAATGCACATTTTCTGAAAGGGCACATAATGACAGTGCAGCTATATAATAAGCACAGACCTCTATAGACAGTAAAATTATCATCTCAATTTAAAAAAATGTGGTAACATAAATACACATTAAAAGGTTCAGAAAGAAAACAAGAGGTATTAATGTATGCCTCAAAGAGTATTTTGTTTTATTTTTACAATGTACAAGTTTTAAATTTATATTCTGTCTTTAACATCATGAAAACATCACCAGACCATTCTTTCTGTCTATAGCTTAGTAGGATATAGTGGTTTTGGTGCCAGAAGATCTAAAATTGTGTACCAGGCACTACTTTAGAAGAGTTCATGTTCTAATTTCAGCAGATATTTCCCACCTAAATACTTAATGTCTTTAGGTAACTTTTGGGAACTTTTGGGAACTTTTGTAGTTCTGAAAATTACAGTAATATTCTGAAGTGCAGTTGGTAAATTTGTGACACTTCAGGGTGCATCTGAAGTAGTTCAAGTCTGGGATATGCCTTGTAGTTATAAAAGCCTGCAGGGAAATTGATTTTGTTTTTCCCCCTCCTAGACCTACTAGATTTGATAGTGTCTCAATATGATGCACACATAGTTGCTGATTGTCAGTCATTGCACTCCAGCTGTCAGTCACCTCTCAGTCTCCACAGACATGGTTCAGCTGCAAATAGGAGCTGATGACCAATCTGTAATCACTCCTTTCTAGTTCTCTCTTCTGGCACATCACATCCATGGGGAGGAGTGATGGCTACTGTCAGCAGAAGTAACGGCAGAGAGATCAGCAACATAAGGTGAAAGATTTAGTAGTAACATCAGGTTTGTTCCTTCTACTGGGCTTTTATCCAAATAAGCAAGTGCTAGTTCCTCAGTGAGCTGAGTAGTCAGCACACGCCTGAGCTGTTTTTAGTCCACAGCAAACATCTCTGTCAATCTTGAGTATTTCAGCTACTTCAGCACCCAACCATGTTCTCTAATACCTTGTACCAGAAAACCAACTTCCCTTGACACAATTGCAACAATTTGAAATCTCTTCAATAACAAATACAGAAGAACTGCAACTTAAGTAAAATATTTTAAAATTACTTGTACAAAAATAGAATTTCAACTTGAGATCTGAAACACCTTTTTAACAGAAGATGCAGAATTAATTTACAGCACTGGAAGTTTAACATGCTTTTCAACTACATCAGCAGTGCCATGTATAAATGGGAGTAGAGGGATCATCAAGCTTAGAATACATACTAGCACTAATGTCACAGATGATTCACTAGAATGCTCAAGGCCAAATGACTTCTGTATCCCAAGACTCTGTCTGATGTCCATTGACTTCACTGCTTCATCTTTCCTGTATATGGAAATGTGAGTGATGACTATCCGTAATTGCTTTCAGTATTAGGTTTTATTCAAGATTTATTTACTGTGTTTATTGCATTTTTGCTCCAGATATCCTTAAGTTTTTTAAATTTCTTCCATGAAATGGAATGAGGTAAAATTTTGAATCTTGTACAGGGCCAAAATATTTCCACCTGTACAATTAAGTGACATTGCATCTCATATTGTGCCAGGTAATATAAGTGTAGAATATTTGGATTCTATTATCTTTGAATTTTTGTCTAATCAGTCCCATGATGTTTTCTTCTCATGTTTCTCTTAATAAAGATGTTGGTATATCTTTTTATAAAATAATGATGTTGAGGTATTTCTTACATAGTTTAAAGTTTTTATTCTAATATTTTGATTTCTATAAAGATGGAAAAAATTTCTTTGTACACACATAGTAAAAACAACTATAATGTCATTTACAAAAAAAAAACCACCAAACCCAAACCCAAAAACCTTCAATAATAGTTGCATGTTAATATAAACTTTTGTTTTACAGGAGAAGGAAAATTCAGCAACTATTATGACTCTTTCAAGCCTAATGGTTTTTAAGCAATGATTTTAAGCTGCACTGCAAAGACAAGTTTACTG
Organism: Entomyzon cyanotis; assembly: GCA_024500445.1. Lineage (NCBI taxonomy): Eukaryota > Metazoa > Chordata > Aves > Passeriformes > Meliphagidae > Entomyzon > Entomyzon cyanotis. The sequence goes on from JAKEPQ010001030.1 coordinate 31,170,866, forward strand.
GGCAGAGTTTCACAGAAGTGAATATAACAGTTTTATTGGATAGTACCTGGGATTATATTTTTCACCAGTGATGTGAACATTCTCCCATTGTTGCTTTAGTTAATTGTGTGAAATGTGAGAGCTTATTATGTCAAAGCTGGCCTAGGGGGGACTCACTGTACTTTATTCACACAAATCAGCCTGAGTTTCAGATTTCTTTCACTTACACTGTTTGCATCTGATCTCCTTTATGCATAAAATAAACTATACTGTGTAGCATGCTTTTATTATTGTGAAAGTTAAGAGAAATTAAGAGCTACTAAATCAGCTAGCCTTAAAAAAAATGGCAAGGTCCAAAAGGATGAGCTATAATATATATAATATGTTGCAAACGTTGTTTAAACAGCCAGATTGTTCTTCCAGTAGAGAAGACACTAATCGCGATTTTGTGAGACAGTAACAAGTCTCCTCAAAGAGGGAAAAATTATATCACCTGCATTTAAAATATATTGATATGAATATATGAACATATAATGATAATGTTAAAAAATATTTATTAAGGAAGAGATTTATATCAAAAGGGAATTTTTTTTCTTACTAAGGCTTTTGTTCATTTTTTGGTTTGAAAAGACACAGTTTGATGACTCATTGTGACTGGCCTAGCTAGCTTAACTGCAGATAAGTTATAGAAGCTGTTGTTAATTAACTTTTACTGCTAACCAGAGTATAAGTGCCATTTCTTGTCATAGTTGCTATCTGTTTGTCACAAGCAATAAGCTGTGATGTTGCATCCACTGGTGCCTTGCTGTTGAGAAACATTAACTTTGAGAGAAACTGAACAAGGAAGTATATCCTTTCTGTGAATTATTTGAAATTCAGGAATCTTGGTGGTATGTGGAAGATTCTAGATTCATTCTGAGAAGTTTGTTTTTGTTAGAAAGACCCATTTTTTTCTGCCTGGGGTCTTCCCAAGCCAGCTTCTCTCAAGGTTGACCTTAGGCTTAAATAACATCATTGACGAAATAAGGGCCTGTTTATAAAGTGTAACTTGCCAATTAGAGTGGTAATATGACCTTTCTTATCCTTGCCAATATGAAGACCATTCAGAATCATAAATCACAACATTCTAAAGGGTGAAATGTGTTCACCACAACATAAAAAATGGAGGGGGAGAAGGGAGGAGAAATCTGCAACGAAGAAAAAAGATGAAAGAGGTCATATTCTGTTTCAGATATCCATGACATCCATAGAATATTTCTAGTTCTATTTAGAAAATTATTCACATAATTAAATAGTTTTATGATGTGCTCATGCAATTTAACTATATCCTGAGTAATTTACTGCTTTTATCTTTTCACATCTATGTCTCTTTTCTAAAACAAACTAGACAGCCAATGATAACGTGGGACTTGATGGAAGATTATCCTGACCTCAGGCTACTTCCAGGCAAATCAGTTAACAATATCCAGTCTCTTTATATCTTTGCATCCCTTTAATCTCCAGCATCATGGCTGTAGGGAAACACCCAATCAGTTAGCTGGGTCATGCAGCTCTATCAGAACACCAGAACCAGATACCAGATTCTATGTACTCTGTTTTCTTTCTCTCTTCTTTCTTAAGCCAGGGGATTTCACAGTAAACTGGTGATTGCAGCTGTTACAATAGAAGTCAGAGCTATTCCTCTCAGGTGCAGCTACAGAGGACTGAGCCAAAGACACAGTTATTATTTTCTGGATATTAGGAATAGGACATTAGGAAGAAGTTCTTCTCAGAAAGGATGATTGGGCATTGGAATGTGCTGCCCAGGGAGGTGGTGGAGTCACCACCCCTGGGGGTGTTCCAGGAAAGGCTGCACGTGGCACTTGGTACCATGATCTGGTTGACAAGGTGGTGTTTGGTCATAGGTTGGACTTGATGATCTCAAAGGTCACTTCCAACCTAGATGATTCTGTAATTCTGTAATATTGTATAAACGTGGGAAAAGCAGTGAGCTTTTAGCAATGCTGAGTTAGCTCCCATCTGACCATGCCACCATCCAGGTGCAGTTTTCTTTGATTGAGGTGGCATCTCAAAAATAACTTATATCTCCTTTTGTTCAAGCAGAGATTTAGTCAGGATTCTTGGTACACACCTCCATTGTTTTGGTTTTTTTAAGGGTGGTTGGTAGATTATAGGATAATTGCACATTGATTGTGTAAGCATTTGGGGTGAAAAGGGGCATATGTAAGGTGAAGATTTACAATGTTTACAGAAATGCTGTCTTAGACAATGTTGGGCAATGTGCTTCTGTCCTAAAATAGAGGTTTGAGGCAATGGCAGCACCTGTTTCTTCCCAAGTATTTCTTCTCCTGTTACAATATTCTATATGCATATAAACTCTGGTTACTTTGTGTCTAGCACATACATAGTTTGCACAGCTCTTGTGATTGTTAGCTATGCTTGAATCACTGGCTGCAGGTCTTGTCTTTGGCTATTTAAAAGTTAGGGTAATGTTCATATGTAGAACTTGATAAAGTGTTACAGCTATGTGTAAGAGTCAGTCGTTGGTAGTTATATGTGGTGAGAGTGTACTGTTGCTAAACTGTAACTGAAAGGTAAACTTTATAAATGTGAGAGCCTGTAGATGCAGAAAGGGAGATCTACTTTATCTGTGGTTCAATTAAAAGAACCAACTAAGTATTTAATTTCTGTGTTGATTATATTAAGATCTGGTTGTGAAACAGTGATTCAGCATTAAACATGGAGAACAGGCACTCCTCATGTTGCAATGAGAAGTAGTAATTTCAGCCCTGTGATCTAATGATGGCCAAACTTGAGAGAATTACCTTAAACCATCTCAAGGGAACCCTGACTAAACCCCACGTTTAGCCTAATTAATGTGTTTTGAAAGACTCTCTTAATGTTTGCAGCTGTTATTCAAACTGTGGTGTTAATCTAAGTAAACAAAATAGTACCTGTGGTGTAATACGAATATATAGACTATGTGGGCAAGAAACTTTTTGTTTTGCTTTTTTCTGAATATTTGAGTAGTTCTGATTTTGATTCTGTTGCACCCCGATAATATTTTGTAGATGTGCATTTATGATTAGTACAACAAACTTAACAGAGATGGAATTTGCTTGATTGAAGGTATGGCAACAAAAGGAAGTGCTGCAAAGTGTGGAATATTCCCTTAAGAAAGGATGTTCTTTGATGGTTGATCTTTGTACACTCTCAAGCCTAAGCAAGAAGGGAGATTTAATCCCTGAAAGAGAGAGCAGCTAACAAGCAAGCTCTAGGTGATGTCCATGTGTTAGAAAAAAAATTACTTGTTGGTAGAATTGCTTTGTTAAGGGTTAGAGCTGGACATGCTTCAGTGATCTCAGACCTAGGGGGAGTTTAACAAAGCTTGGGCAGTAGGATAACCACAAATAGTGGACACAAAGAATGCAGAATTTATAGACCATCTGGCAGAACTCCCAAGATAAGGAAGAAACCAATAAATCCAACTCAGCAACTGTGCTGAATTCAGCTCCAAGTCCCTAAAAGGTAATTCAGGCAGAGGGAGATTGCATCCAGTGGAAAAAGACCCTTAAGATCAAGATGTTAAGCTAGAACAGCTGTGTTCACCACTAAACCATGTTCCATCTATGAATCTTTTAAATACATCCAGGGATGGTGTCACAACCACTTCCATGGACAGCCTATTTCAATGCTTGACAAACCTTTCAGTGAAGAAATTTTTCCTAATATCCAGTCTAAACCTGCATTGCTGCATCTTGAGGCCATTTCCTCTTCCCCATTGCTGGGAGAAGAGACTGATTCCCACCCCAACCTCCTTTTGAGGAGCTTCTGAGGGTAAAAAGGTCTCCCCTGAGCCTTGTTTTCTCCAGGCTAAACAACCCCAGCTCCCTCAGCCACTCCTCTAGTCCTTTCACCACCTTTTGGCCCTTCTCTGGACATGCTCCAGCAACTCAATGTTTTTCTTGTAGTGAGAGGCTCAACACTGAGCACAGTATTCAAGGTGCAGCCTCCCAAATGCCAAGTACAGGGGGGAGGATCCTGCTGGCTGCACTATTTCTGATACAAGTCAGGGTGCCATTGACTGTCTTAGCTGTCTGAGCACACTGTCGGATCATGTTCAGACAGCTGTTGACCAGCTCCCCCAGGTCCTTTTCCACAGGCAGCTTTCCAGCCACTTTCTTCCAGGCAGTTTTTTAACAGATTACATGTTACCACTGAATGACTTAGTTCTTCTAGCAGTGTTTACTCACCCAGCTTTATATTGTATGAGGCACAGGACTTTATCAGAAGTGTTCCCTCTGAGATGGAATCAAGCAGCAAAAGAGTCCTTCGTGCTGAGTCAGAGAGAAAAATTTAAGAATAGCATTGTAGTTGTCTATAAGCCAAAATTCTCTAAATCAGGCTTATAGTCCTACAGGCTTACAGCTGGATTTCTGTTCACTGGAAGAACTATCCTCAAGTAGCAGGAATGGCATTCCTGATCTTTGTGAGTTTATGAAGAGGAAAGTGTGATAGCCCTAGCGTTAATTGCCTGTGCTCAGGAAGCCTATGGTGAAAACTTGTAATCAAGCTAGAACATGCAATCAGTGTGCATTAGAGTAGAACTAGAGCTAAGTGTTATAGTTCAACACATAATAGAATAGTTTATTTTAAAAAATCCGTTTAAAACATGACTATATCCTTATTGCCATGGCTTTAGAGCTGGAAAGTCCTCTTTTCTTGGAGTATGCATAAATTAGGTCTGAGACAAAATACAAACATATTCACAAAAGACAGTCTCTTGCCCAGCTACTGAGAGGTAATTTTTATAGCAGTAATCCTCTCATGCATGGGATGCCTTTTACATTGTCAAATTCAGGAGTAGAAATGCAGTTCCTACAAAGAAGGTGAAAGATTGAAGTCAGCATTCTTTTGTATTGTTTTTCATTGTTTGGTTGTTATTGGTTTTTTTTTTACATTTAGTTAAACCAAGCCACTCAGTTCACTTGGAACCATTGTTGATAAAAAGGAATTGCATTAATACGGTGAAGTCTTCCATTGCCCAAGAAACTTATCTGCAGTTCTCAGTCAAAGATTTCTAAATTAGAAAGGCTGTGGGTGAACTATTCAGGAAAAGCCTATAGGAATCCTTCCCTTGAGCATCCACTTGCAGGTAGAATTTAAGTGACCTAATAAAGACTGAACGTGGTGCAGTGTCATTTATCTGTCTGCCTGTGTGCTTCCAACAAATGTTTCAAAATGCTGTAATTTTTTTCTGTGGGAGTCTTAGCTCCATGGTAACCATATCCAGTTTAACTCTTTAGGGATCTTGTCACTGTAGAGAAATCTTCTCACCTAGTGATTAAATCTACTCCAGTCTCCTTTTAACAGTCTTCCTTTCCTTCCTAACTTCCCCCAAGCAAGGTTTTGTTAAGTGTGGATGCAACTGATCCTCTGGTGTAGGATGACATCACTTCAGAAAAATTCTTCATGTTTTCCTCACAAACAAGAAAAGAAATACAGGGTTAGTACAAACTAATACTAAGACAATGAGTCAGACTGTAGTCTCACTATTTGCAGGAACAGTACCATCTCCACATTGGAAGTTCTGGACGTGGGAAAAAAAGTATTATGAGTATGGAAATATTCTTGCATGAATTGATGAAATAATTGTGACCTTTGGAAAAGAAACAGTGCTGTGACAGAGATGCTCTCTAAGTTACATGGGAATGCCCGTTCTCTTTCTTAGCATAAGATAAATTTTGAAGGGAAAAGGTGACAAATTCTTATGAATCATATTGAAGTAGAAGTCACATGTTCAGAAAGAATAAAATACACTCAAGAATATAGGTTTTCTAATAAGAAATGTACAAGGGTTGTGCAAGGATTTCTGCACTCAACCGTAATACAAGAGATATAAAGTGAACTCTACGTTTGAAGATTTAGGAGGAAGTTTCCAGAATAGTGTTTTAAGATAACTGACTTACTCAGATTTTCATGGTAATTTGTGGAGTGTACAAGGAGGGGGAAGGTTGTTTGTGAATATTTACCACTTTCCTCAAAGTAGCAGTGTTAATTTTAAATCACAGTGACATATCAGAAGCTAGACCACTGATCTGACTGCTTCTGAAGTAATTTGCTCCAAAACTTAATGATATATATTTTTTTGGATTTCAGTTGTTTGCCATCACCTGTGTGTGTATAACCAGGGAGAAAAAGCTCTGTCTCATCTTGAAGTCTAATGTTTGGTGCATACTGACTATAGATTTTATTGTTTTTCTTTCTATATATCTATTCTCGCTTAAGCAGAAATCAAGTGTTGGCATTCTATGAGGCCATTCAATTAATCTCATATTAGTCCTTCTGGCTACACTTTGACTTTCTCTGTATTATTTGTTAGTCATTATAATGAAGTCATGCTGAAATCCTGGTGACTTGCCTGAGACCTTCACATCTTTCTGCGCTGAAATAAACTGTGTGCTACTATTCTGATAGGAGTCACAATAGATGGTAATTTTTTTTTGTTGCAGTTATTCAGAATTAGTTTTTTCTTGTTAGTCAAAGACATAGCTATAAAAAACTGGCACAGCTTGAAAACTGCACACCTTATTATAGCTGAAATTGTTTTGTTGTTTGCTTGCATCACCAGTCTTTAATGGTACTATGTATAGTACTCAGGATACTGCCTCTTTAAACCATGTCCCACTTCTGTTTACCTGGGAGTTACTAAACACAAAAAAAACTATGTTATTGAGTTATTGGTTATCTTGGCCTCATGTTGGTTATAAAATACTCAAACAGCATGAATCGCCCTCCTAGTTGAAACTCTAAGTTAGGAAAACGTAAGATTCAATGCTCCCTAGAACTGTGGCTCCAACCATTTTATAGTGAAGTCAAATCGACTGTCCTCCCAGACCAGGTGCATGAACTGATGGGCAGAGTAGGAGTCTCCACTCACTTCTGTTTGTCAGGAATAGCACATGTGAGGGAAGTTGTGGTTGCTGTCCCAGGACCATGGGTTTATATTTTTAACACTTAACATGTAAATGCAATATGTCTTATACTCTCTGTGGCCATCACTGACCAAAAAAGTGGGGGTTAATTTCACAGACTCAAGCCATACTTCTGTTTTTTTCAGGATCTTGCACTTCAAAGTTATGCTTTCTTAAATTGACTAAAATATTTTTGTGCTAAATACTCAAAGTAGGCTTTCCTTTCTGAAATGATGATATACGTATTTGAATTTGATTCTCTTAATTTGCTTCATTTAGTATAAGCTTTTGCTAAGCAGATCTCATAGATTAAAAAATGAACATAATCAGAAATTGCTTCTCTACCACTGTGATTAGTATTTATCCAGGCTTTTAACAGTGTGAGGAGTTCGTGTCTTTACGTGCGCAACAGGTAACTGCTAGTCTTCAGTGAAACAAAATATCTTTTGTAAATATTTTCGGGCATACAGGGAGGAAATTGAGACTAGCAGTTTTATTACCTCACTTTTTTTCCAGTACTAACATGTTGACTGTTCTTTGTATCCCCAAATTTGGTATCTCTTATACTGGCATACTAGAATTAATGATAATTGAACATCTGATTTATTACACTATTTTCTTAAGTATGGTGAGCAAAGAATTTTATTTAAAATTGAGATTAATAGAACCTCAAGGAAGAAGAGGGAAGAAAAGTAGGATATGAAGTCTTCTGAGTATTAATTTTAGAATTTCCTTTAGAAAACCCCAAACTTCTCTAAGAGATTCTGCCTAAAACAGTTTTGATTTTTTTTTTTAATAATTGAACCACCAAGTTTATATTCAATTTAACTACATTTCTCATTCTGTAGAAAGGAGTAGAACTAGATTATTCTTTTCCTATCTTAGATAACAAAATAATCCACAATAGATTTGCAAGTCATGTCGCTTCCTGTCTCAAATTTACCAATTTCCTAATTTAGAACAGAAAATTCAGCTCACTTATCCATATGTATTTTATCACCTTTTTTTGTTGTTGTTGTTGTTGGCAGTGGCGATGGTGTTTGGGCTTTGTTTTTCTCTGTAAAGATATCAAATAGTTATAGCCTCAGACGAACATTTGATTATGTTTGGTGTGCTTGAATCTCAGACTACAGATTATCTTAATTCATAAAGTCAGTCTTTCACATCTGTCTGGTAAATGGCTCTTGTGAAATTACTCAAACCTTATATGATAAAAATTTAATATTATGCAAATACATGATTATCTTGTTTATTAAATTCATTGTCTTGAATATTTATTATCAGTTTATTTATTTATTTGTCTGTGTTTTTTTTCAAAATTGTCTGTGAAGCCAAGAGGAGACTGAAGTCTGAAATGTATTACATGGAAGATAGGAAGCAGAAAAGAGAACATTAGCATACTTGACCAATTCCAATACAGAAAAGAGATCTAGTAATAAAAAACATTGACTAGAATATTATACTTACTCAGGCAAAAGCACTGGCATTAAAATATGAGATTAGCACTGGAACTGTGGAGACACATAAAATTATGTACATTTGATACAAAAAGCAGAAAAGTGCTAGTCAAGTCACTGAATTTGTGCTCTTAGGCAAATAAAAGAAATTGAAGTAGGGTGTGTTGTGAAATCTCTGCAAGGAAGACAGAAACAGGAGCTTGTAGGAACAAGAGAGGCAGGAATATCTTCAAATGCAAAGCAGTGCAGCCCTCTATCATGGTAAAGTTATTTCACCCTGTTGAGAACAGCCAGTTCAGTTCTGTGGCACTGAAGTTGAAATGTTTAATAAAAACTCTTAGGAGAAGCTCTTATTTCAGGAGATGGGCTTTATTTTAAGTTCTCAGTATATGTTATACAGTGCAGAGTGAAATCTGTCTTGGGACTAAGTGTTTTATGCTTTTATTTTTAAATGAACAAAGATTAACATGAAGGCTATCCCATAAAGACTGGTTGCTCTGAATGTGTTAAGGTTTGTGGAATATAAGTTTTTCCCAGAAGGGAAGTTTAGAATAGGTTTATGTGAACAAATTATCTGTGAATGTTTATCTTAAAAATCATATAATGTTCACTAGAGATACATGTAGAATACTGGAATTTTAGATTGTACTTTTACTAGTGGTGTAGTGTCACTGAAGAATGTTACACTAAAAATACAGTAAGGTATTTTAAGTACTTTCAGGCTTAGCAAACCAAAATGCCATTTTTTATAATGTCCTAAATGATTTCCAGTTAGTGCAATACATTTAAAAATAACCCCTATTTTAAACATTTGAGCTACTTATTCTATAAATGACATATAATCACCCTGAAATTATTGTACTAGCTGTAGCGGATGATTCCGTTGTTACTAAATGTTTCGTCTTTTGTCAATTAAGAATGTTATTCCTTTAATATAAAATTAGATTTGTTTGGAGTTATTAAATAATTCTCACATTATTATGTTCAGGAAATTTTCTCTCACAACTCCTCTAGCATGCACTGGTACCAGCAAAGGCTTTTGTGCACTTGATTTTAAACCAGTGACAAAACAGTCACGCGAAAAGAAATCAGATGTCCCAACTACCATGATATAGAATTGAAAAGTTAGCAAGTCTCTCTTAGTTATCTCAGGCTTGCATTAGAAGATTAGTTCAGATCTTTCCAACACTCACAGCTGCATTTTTTTTTATGTTGATTTTACTTACAAATCCATGCCCAAGCTTCATGGAACTTACAGAAGTATTTATTATCTCTGTGACTGTGTAAACCTTTTTGAATTTTTCTTTATATAAAACCCAGTTTCTCTAATTCACTCAGTGAAAGCTGAAAAGCTTTGGCAGCAATCTTATGATAACAAGTACTTTCTGCAGTAAAAAATCTTTTATTCATGTTTTACTATATACATTACTATATATTTTGAAGCTTCATGGACCAATCTACAGCTTTCCCAGATTTGTTCTGAATTATCTTATAAAAATGATTGCTAATAAAATCAGTTTGATATGAAAATAACGTAGCACTGTATTGGGTAGTGGATATACCAGCTATTCTTGCAGTATAACCAGAAGTGCTTAGAGTTTTTGCATATATATGCTGCACAGGAGTTCCACTAAGGGCTCAATTTTGCACCACATGATAACCATCGAGCCTGTGATTGGTTTCACTATGAGTCAGCAAAACCTGTCCTTCATCATCTGATGAAGATATTTGATGTCATGTCATCACATACCATAGTGTCTCATATAATTTCTACTCGGTAGTTGAGAAAATATTGAGAACTAGGAAGTTAAAATATAACAAACTCTTAAAAGTATTCCTTATTTCTATTGGTGTCTACAAATGAACCTTGCTTTTTTGGAGGGCTGCATTTATGATTTGTTTTATTATTTATAGTTATGCCAGTGCAGGCTATTTGTACACTTATTTGTAATCTAAACAGCATTATAATACTATGTATAGCAAACTCCCTCAATTATTATTTAAATCAATTTTTAAATGAGCCTACTCATAAAAAGCAGAAAATACTAATACCATATCAGAGAATCAGAAAGCACATAATATTCTGGGTTGGAAAGGACCCACAAGGATCACCAAAATCCAATTCCTGGCCCTGCACAGAACACCCCAAGAGTCACACCATGTGCCTGAGAGTGCTGACAAAACATTCCTTGAGCTCTTTCAGGCTTGGTGCTGTGACTGCTTTCCTGGGGAGCCTGTTTGAGTGCCCAACCACCCTCTGCATGAAAACCTTGTTCTAACACTCAACATAAACCTCCCCTGACACTTGTCCCTCCTGGCTGCCAGGGCACTGCTGACTTAAGTTCAACTTGCCATTGACCAGGACTCCCATGTTCCTTTCCACAGCATTACTTTCCAGCCTCTCATTCCCCAGTCTACATACATAACCAGGGTTGTCTTGTTCCAGCTGCAGAATCCAGCACTTGCTCTTGTTAAACTTCATACACCTGCTGATTGCCCAGCCCTGTATGTAAGCTCTACTCTTCAGTCTCCAACAGCATTTTAGGGAAAAAAAGTAAACTATATTTTGGGTTTTTGTTCTAGATTATTCAATAAGTTGATCTAGTGCTTTTGAGGCAGAATTTTGATACTGCCCCTAAAAGACTTTTCTTTCGTATGTCAGTAGTTTTTTTCAGTTAGCAAAATACTACACATGGTACTCTGTAGGCATTTTATAGTCAGTGGCTAAGATATTAGGAAGGGATAGTACTTTTCTTACTCCTGTAATTAATGTGCAGTATCTTACAAATATGTTAGAAGATTTCTCAGGCTTAAGATTTCACATATTAAGAAAAAAAAGTAACCTATCTTGCTTGTTTATCTGTCGTGAGTGCTCACTTTTTTTCTGAGGTACTTCTTAGACTCAATTGTTTGTGTGCTGGAAATGCATGGAGTAAAACAGCTTGGTAATACAACCCTTTCAAGTTTAATTGAACCCATGGCTTGTCTTATAAATTCACTGAAATAACTGCTTAAGAATACTTTTTTTGATCTCACTGTTGTTTGCTGCTTGTCAGGTTCTGTTACCTGCTTTTTGGTTTCTATTTTATTTCTGAGAATTGAGATGGAATTTCCCTTTTTTTTCCCCAATTTTCTTTGGATGGCAAAAAATTAGAATCACAAAACTGAGGCAGAATCCTCAGTCTGAAAATCTTGGTAAAGAAGGAGAGAAAAGTTAGAAAGTTCCATTGTGACAAATGACTTGATGAGGAAGGAGATAGGTACATTTTGAGATTAAAAAAGGGTGCTGCTCTTTTACAAATAGATTGTATTTACCCATTTGTGCTTCCCATGCAAAGTAAGAGATAAAAGAGATAAGAGAGGTGGAAATGAAGACCCTGCTAAGAATAAAGGGGCTATATAATAATATAGAAAGAGACACAGTGTCAAAGAAGTAGAGCAAACTGGAACATTTTGTCACTTTTGACATTTGGACTGGAAATGGAGGCAGAGAAGAGGTGGTAAAAGTCAACATTCCAGACCTTCTTGTCACTGGTAACCATGACACAATCTGTTTTGGTTTGGATATGTTTGTATGACACGGAGGTCTTTTGATTGTCCTCTGCCTCTTAAACAGATGCTCTCAAACTCTTGTAGACAAGCTGAGATAAGCTTGTGAGAGACAAGTCTCTAACCTGCTACGTTTCTACATTTTGCTGATCCTGACAACCGGTGATCAAACAAGTATCTTTGGCATATGTGAAGTGAGTTCTGAACGGAATATATGTGATGGCATACCTCAGAGAACAGACCAATTGAAGGGGTAAAGGGACATTTTTCTTATATTTTGATTACAAAACAAAACAAATTAAATTAATCGAGTCCTATTAGCACCGACCTGGTACATATTTGTATTTTTTTTGGTAGAGACTCAGTGAGGTAACAGACAGATCAATGTTTTTTCAAGCTTAAGAAAAGTGTCTATAGCTGAATTATATATTAAATCTTGCGCATTTGTTTATATGCTGCACTGGGTTTGGCTGGGAGAATTGACAATACAAACCACAAAATTGACACTGATTAAAGTTTACAGTGACTTCTTTTACTGTATTCTTTAAAACTAATTGTTTATACTTGTGGTTTGGGTTTTTTTCTGCTGGGTTTGACATTTTCACTTAAGTCATGTCTGAATCATGAAAGAGAGTTTACATCTTAAGAACAGTAGCTGGGCATTTGGTATGTCCATACATATCAGAAGTAGCCAGAACTCTCCTTCAACAGAAATAGAAGCACTGGGTGTGGGGTGAAGAAGGCAGATAGAATGCACAAACAGAGAGAAGTGGTTAGAAGATTTATGTGCTAAATGAAGAGTGAAGAAAATCAATAGATGACAAAGACTGTGGTGAAAAATGATGCAAGGAACGGACATGAGAGATGTGCAAAACTGAAAAAGAGGAGCTGATAGCTAGGCTGAGTAAATACAACTTTTTGAAAGTATTCTTCTAGGATCTTCATGCTGAAGTACAAATGTGAGATACACATTTTATCCTTTATGATTTTGCCGATTCTGTATAGGCATTCTTTCAGGTAGGTTGCAGTGAGTCTTCAGAGGAACCTTTTGAGTTCCCATTAAAACAAAGAGCTTTAAAACATTATTGGTATATGCTTGAAGTTGATATTCTGTGAACTTTGCAACTAGTGATGCAATCTTTTGAAAGAGATAAAATTTACTGAAGTAAGTAGTGATGCAGAAAACTTTATCTAGAAATAGAAGGATACTTCAGGAGTGTTGTTGTTCACATAGGCATATTTTCCTTTAGTAGACATCAAAATGCAACAAGAAAAGGTTTACGTAGGAGCTTCAGATGTCTTTGAGCCCTGTACTAATGAATACAGATTAAATACAGAAGCAAGATTGTAGGATTGAAGGGTTTGCTAACTTTGGGCGTAGTAGGTTATAAGTTTCCTATTACTCTAGTGAGTTTTAGTTTGAACTAAAATACCTGTTCTGTTAGAGATGGAGGAGAGAGTGTGACACACTTAAATGTGGCAGAGAGCCCTTTGTAACTCTGATGACAGTATAAAACACTTGACAGTTAACATCATTATTTTCATACCTGTCTTTCTCCAAGAATACAACTCTTCTCAAACTTTAGCATACCACCTTTTTAGGAGACTAAAACAACTGAGCTGCAAAGAGGTCTGAAATATTTGTATCTGGAACAGTTTTATTTGAAATAGCTTTTTATCTCATTATATTTAAAATCGTGTCAGCACTCCCACCTGAACTTTTAAAAACAAGGAGAGTGAGTGGTGCCTTTGTAGTGCAACTGCCTCTTCTGCAGTTTTAGAGTATATAATTTGTTTATAGTATATGTAAAAATAATGTATTATCTGACTGCATTAATAAACTGTAGATGCCCATAAAGTATGAAATCTGCCTCACTGTAAAATGTAATATAGATAAGGCTATTTGGAAAGTATTTCATAATGATTATCAGATAAAGCTTTAGGTAAAGTCCCTTTTCTTGGGTTCTCCTCTAGAACTGCAGAGAAGTAATCATTAAGGATGATCAGTATCTTTGCAATCTTTCTTGGACAAAAGTAGTTCTAATATGTTTCATGCTGTGCAGCACATGCGTTGGCCGCGAGCTGTGAGACTCTTTTAAAGACACAGGCGAGTCCCAAGAAGAGGACCCTGAAGGGACTTGTGGAAAGCTTGTGAAATCTGTGTTATGTTGCTGAGGACAAAACAGTGACGAAGAAGACTGCAAGGGACCGGAAAGCGGTGACCAGTCTTGTCAGTTGGCGAAAGTCTACTTAGAGTAAGATAGACTCTAGTGGTGAGCCGATAGCATCTACACGGCCTTTCGGGGGAATTTTCCGACCTTGGACCTCTGCTAAAGGTGTAGTTTGCAGCAGAGGAGGTGTGAATGTTTGTATGAATGTGATTTGGAGGCACCCCCCAGGGGACGGGGTGGAAAAGCACCCCCCAGGGGAGGGGGTGGGAAACGTGTGAATGGCTGAAGCCACCCCCCAGGGGAGGGGGTGCAGAGGTGTGAATGGTTGAGTCATAGAACACGGCAGGTTGTAGGGCTCTGTTTTAAAACCTCAGCCCATTCTTTTTGATTTTTACCTTAAACAGATCAACAAGTGTTGCATTTTGAGAATTGAGCTAGAGAGGGCTTCCGGAAAAGGGCCTCTCTGCCCAATCCTCAAAAAAGAAAGGTATTTTCTTTAGTTGAAACCTTTTTTTTTAGTTACAGTATGTTTTGTTTGCCCCTATTAATACCTTTCCTCCTTCCCATGTCCCTTCTTCCCTCCCATTCTGATAAGGAGGTAACTGGCAAGGCATCCCGTCAAAAACGACGCTGAGTTGCTACTGATTCTCTCAGGCACCTTGCCAGTTCCCACCTTGTACCATTATCCTTAAAAAAAATCACTCCTCACCCCCTTTTTTCCCTACCCTCTTCTTCCCCAAATAGCCCCTCTACCATGCTCTCTAAAAACTTCCTTTTCCCAAAAATTACCTGTCTCCTTCCGGCTGTGTGTAAGCTCTGCCCCTCCCCCTGCACGTCAAAGCTGGGGGGGCACTGCAGACAGCCCAGCCCCGTCGCTCAGCAGAGCAGCAAGATACACCTGATCTCAGCCAACCATCTTCAACTCCAGCCCTACTGAAGAAATTTCTACCAGCTCCAAAAGACTCTGAACAACTAAAAAAAAAATTTTTTTTCTTTTGTATAAGAGAAAAAGTGGATATGTTGCAACGTGTGTCCTTCCCCTGATCCGTCCCCCTTGACCCTTCCGGACTGGCTGATGTGAGCCAGGACTGCCTCCTAACCCCACGGAGAAAAGCCCAACAGGACCCGGAACCCAGGCTCTTTGATTCTGGGCTTCATGGAGCAACTATCCTCCCCCGACTCTCCCTTTCCCTTCCCCACTCCCCAGTGCCATCCTTCATTATCCCAATAAACCACCTGAAGCCTGGAATGAACAGCTACCTTTCTAGACCTGTGACGCTTCCTCATAGACCCAGTCTGACCAGTCCCACCGCTCGTGGCCAAGAAGAAAACATCCTGCGTGTCCCGGCTCTGGGGCAGCCCTCCCCCCCGCAGCAGGGGAGAGCTGCCCTTGGGTACTGCACTGCTGCAGTTTCATCCACTTAATTGTGAAAAGTGTCTGTATTCTAATTAGGCGTTTCATGATTTTAACATTCAGCCCTATATATTTATTATGCTTTTGTCTGCTGTGTTTGTGTTTCAATTATTTGCCTCTTATCTCTGTGAAGGAAATGTTATTCCCAGCAATCAATTCAGGCTTACCCTTAGGGTTTTATCATAATAACCATACCCGAGGGATGTCATGCTGCTGAAGGTGACTAAAGATACTATGTAGCCTGCCTTCAGTTTCATTGGTAGATTTTTCTCATTTGAAATCTACCAGCTGATAGCATGAAGAGTCAGCATTTAGTAAAAAACTGAAAAGTGAAATTGCTCTTTCTTATTGTATGGGTGGAAGTTTTTCTATGCTAGTTATCCTGTTCTTCTCTATTTCTGCCTAAAAGTCTTGTCTGAGGAGAAAGAGATGTTCCAAATGATCTCCGATGTATAGCCAGTTTTAACCACCATGTCTACAGGTATGTGTGTAAAATTTAGCTAGAATTTGCATGAAGACAAATAGGTTCAATTCTATCCTTTTGTTGTGGCTCTACAGCAGTTTCATACTAATGTTGAAATTGTTTTGTGAGGCAGAGTGCACTATTGACTACAGAGAAAGAAGGATAATATAAGGGTAGTGGGGCTTGCTCACATACCAAATAATTTCTACCTGATTAATATCACAGTAATAACTTCTCTGACTGTAGATAGAATATGCTGTTGCATAATTTTGGTGTATGAGGTTTGGGTTTTTTGTGGTTTTGTTTTTTCCTTTTTTAGCATTTTAATACACATTCATTGTTGTATCACGGCTTTAATTTTGGCTGCCAAGAATGAATACTTTGTGTTCATCTTAGATTGAAATATGAATGTTAACCAGCTAACATGACATTCTGAATCTGGTTCAAGATCAACTCAGATCCCCCTGGGTCCCAAAATGATTTGAAGTAAATTATTCAGCCAATCTTATCCTCAGATTAAAAAGCATTTTACAGATTTCACTATGTGAACAGAGCTTTATACAAAACTCTAGGTGTTTTCTGTCCAGAAGGTTTCCCACCCATTCCCCAAATAACAGGAGTAAACAGTATCATGGGTCCCATTTCACCCACAAATAGGCTAGAGGCAGGAAATTTAGATACAGGTTCAGATTTTCAGGAGCTTTATCTAATGGATCCAAGTGAAATGGACCTAAACAAGAGTGTTCAGGCAAAAATCTGTCTTTGCTTCTTAATATTTTTATCTGACACACATAGTGTGTCATACATACACCAAGCCTTCATTTTGAATGAGTGAAGCCCAATAAAGAATTTATGTAATATCTTAATTTTCAGAAGATGCATATGACTGTTCAAAGAGAGACACTTCTCTGAAAGTTTCTTGTAACTTCCAAGTCACTTCCAAGTAACTTTTCTAAACAAAAGCTACCCAGATGACAGTGTCAGAGAACATGTCAGTAGTAATTGCTGGAACATTTCCTTGTTACCTTACCTAAGAACTTTAATTTCTGTGCCTTAGAACCAAAGGAAAAAAGTAGTATAGTAATTTGGTTTTGAGATAGTGTGGGATTTGAAAGTAATAAATAATTTTGCATATATTGTTTATTTAATTATGAATGAGCATCTAAAAACCTCAGAAAATTCCATGACTGCAAAAATTTGGTGGTGGTAAAGTGTAGGTCAGGATTGAAATGGGAGAACTGATAACAGAATGGGGATTTACAGAATTTACTTAAAAAAAAAAAAAAGAACAAATCCGATAAAGTAATTTTAAAGATCTGTGCTTTGACTTCTTCCTAATGATTACTGATTTTTTAAAAGAAATTATAGTTATTCTTTTCGGCTGTATTCTGTGATACAGTTTATAATAATCTTCAACCTCCTGGCTTTTTTATGGATCCAAGCGGATAATTTGAGATTATGTTTATATGGAGAATATAGGAAGTTTGTAGCAGAGACAGATGATTTATTAATCCAGGATAAAATACAAAGGAAACAACTACCAGATTTTACATGATGTGGTGCCAGGTGCATTAGTTTGAAGAGAATTTTCTCTACACTAATATTTTATAATTGTGTCTTCATTTGTTTAAGACCTGCACCAGTTGCTCTAGTTTATTTCCAAATTTTTGGTCTTGTCTGGACAGAGCTATAAAAAATTTGTTCTGATCCATTCTCTAACTTCAGACACCTGATTTTCACTGAATTAATTTTCAATCAGGTCTATTAAAATTATTCTATTAAAATCTGAACATTTATTTATCTTTCTATGTTTTGGTTTAAAGCCTCTCTGTTTTTCTTGTGTAACTCACTATGAAGAGAAGGTCTAGCAGACGCACTCTAAGTCTCTGCCTATCTGACTGATACTTCTGTTTGAAGTATGAGTGGAATTGATGTAACTTAAATCACTGATCTACCCAGTGGAACTAAAAATAAAAGGAGAGTTTTTGGTGGTTATACTTTGAAGGTTTAGATTAATAGAAAGTTATAAGCTCTGTATGTAGAAAAATTTTACTCTAGGTTTTGGAAAAGAGAAGGAAAAAATTAAAAAAGAGCCATG
This sequence comes from Entomyzon cyanotis, assembly GCA_024500445.1. Classification (NCBI taxonomy): domain Eukaryota; kingdom Metazoa; phylum Chordata; class Aves; order Passeriformes; family Meliphagidae; genus Entomyzon; species Entomyzon cyanotis. Next base: position 31,188,971 of record JAKEPQ010001030.1, read on the forward strand.
GAATACTTGAAGATTCACAGCTCTAGTAATTTTCTTTCCCCAGATGAGTTTTGTAGACATGAACATTTTGAAATCATGGATGTCAGGCAATAATTTCTGTGGCAGAAAATCACAGTGGGAATATAACAGTTTCCTTGTAAGACAGGTTGAAGTGGTGATAGATTTTGTAACTTGGTAATTTCCTTTTTCTTCATATGTCGAGAAAGAGATGAATCCAACTTAGCATATGTGCAAGCATAAAATCGGCCTCAGTATTCATGATTAAAAAATCTAATTTAGCTCTTAGTGATAACTAAGGTTTCATGGAAGCAGGCAGTGTGATCAGGAATTTTGAAAGTTCAGACACACAGTAACTTGTAAATTTGAGGAAGAAAACTTGTTACTCTCTGCAAGAGAATAGTGTCTGCATTTGAAATAGGACATTAAAAATAATAATTTCTTCTGTTTTCTTGCTTACAACTGTGTACAGTATTTGCATCAGCAGCCAGTTGAACCAATGGTGTTTATGATGGTGTAGCATTAAAAAAAACCACAAGTGTTCTATACATCTTGGGACATACGCCAACCTAACATGCTGTGAAGCCTTTTCCTGCTGAATAAAGCAATCAGCAAGCAGTGTACCAGTTGTTGCTGGTTTTGAAGTTGTAAACTTCAAGCATTCTATGGGGTTTTTTTCCCCGAATAATTTATTTCCTGAAGCAGCACTAAATCTCTGCTGCATATTTTTCCTTTTATTAATCTAACAAGGGCTAAGTGGATAAGAAAGGATGAGGTGGGGGGATTGCTAGATAAACAAAACCACACAGAGATACAAACGTAGTAGACATGAGCAAATGGAGACAATGGCAACGACCAGAGCTCTTCAGCAGTGAATTGATGACCCATTAAGAACATACAGGCAGCATTTGGAGAGAACCCATCTGGACTTTGTAGCTGATAAGGCAGCAAATATGAAGATTTTGAATATTTGAAGGTGATTTGTAAGACTCTGCAAAATTTAGGAAGAGTTGTTTAGTGGGAGTGGGGAAGAGTAAAGTGGTGCTAGGGGATTGACAGGTGGAGCTATAAAAAGGGCAGGTTTTGCATAACTAGTGCCCAGGCAGTATGCTTGCCTGGCAGCTCTGTGCTTGATCATGGCAGTTTATCTTGCTGTTTCATACTCACTATTTCCCCTGTGCATAAGTGCTGCAAGGAGTGGTGCCAGTGGCTGGGGAAACTAGAAGTGGATTTGGAGCCAGCAACTGGAATCAGACCTCAGATGAAGCAGCCCCTGTAAAGCATCTTCATCAGTACCTCTGAGCTCCATGGATCTTAGAAGGATTGACAGCCATTGAGGGAACTGGGATGAGTAAATTTGAGCCAGGATCTGGAATCAGACTCTGGGGGAAGGGACCCAGAGTTTCTGTACCAGCAACTGGTGCAAGCAAGGGTTTCAGCATCAACTGCTGGTGAAGGACCAGGGATTGTCAGTCCTAGGTGCAAGCTGTAGGGGTCAGGGTGGAATGAAGTGAGTGTCTTAGTGTATCTATGGGAGTGGGAGCTATGGTTTGTAGGTCCCATGTGCCTAAGCACCAACTGCTGTGTGTGACACTAGAGTTAACATTTTCACCTAACCTGGAGTAGGAAGGGCATGCATGTATAATTTGCAAAGCAAACTTCAAGCTGGCAATTAAGAGGCCCAAGTTTTAGGCAGAGAGCCTGGGCTGATAACTGAGGGAACTGCAAATTTTTGTGTGGTTGTGAGTCTAGGGAGTTTCACTAACAAACTTCAATCCTGGTCCTGAGAATAAATTACTTTTTCCTATTGTGGGGATGGTCAAGCACTGGAACAGGTGGCCCGGAAAGGCTGTGGAGTCTCTGTCTCAGGACATATTCAAAACTTAACTGGATATGGCCCTGAGCGCCTCATTGATGTTGATTCTACTTGACTCTACTTTAGACACAGGGGTGGAGCTAGGTGGTCTCTAAAAGTCACTTCCAACTCAAAATAGAAACAGAATTTTCAAGGTTGGAAAAGACCTCCAAGATCACTGAGTTCAACTGTTAGCCTAGCACCATTGCACTACCACTAAACCATGTCCCCAAGTGCCACATTGATTCTAGAGGTGGTGATTCCACCACTTCCCTGGGCAGCATGCTCCAATGCCTGAGCACCCTTCCAGGGAAGATTTGCCTAAGATCCAGTCTAAGCCTCCTCTGTTGCAACTTCAGACCATTTCTTTTCACCCTGTCCCTGGTTATTTGCGAGAAGAGGCTGACACCACCAGGCTGTAATCTCCTTTCAGGTAGTTGTAGAAAGTGATAAGGTCCCTGATGTGCTACCCCCAGTCTTATCTCTAGCAAACCTGGTTTTATCCCTTTCCCTGTTCAAATCTAATTTAAAGCTCTTTCAGTGAGCCCTGCTAAATCCTGCGCAAAGATCCTTTTTCTGCTTTGGGACAGGTGCGCCCCATCTGTTGTCAGCAGGCTTGGTGTTTTGTAAACTGATCTGTGATGAAAAACTATAAAATCCTGCTGGTAACACCAGGCTTAGAGCCAGTTATTCATCTGTGGGATTTTCCTACTCCCACCTTTCCCTACAACTCCCAGGATACAGAACACTACTTGTGCTCCAGATCCCTCAAAGAGTTGTCCCAAAGCCATGAGGTTCCTCTTGATATTCCTCAGGCTTCTTCTTGGGACTTCATCATTGCCCACCTGAAAAGCCAGTAATGGATAATAATCAGAGGGCAGTACCAGACTAGAGAGTTTCTTGGTTACATCTCTAACCCTGGACCCCAAGGAGGCAGCAGACCTCCCTATGGGGTGGGTCTGGTCAGCATATTGATCCTTCTGTTTATCTCAGAAGGGAGTCATAGGTGACTTTTATTTTATATCTGAGGCAGTCATGGTGTGGCTCATGGTGTGGAATTAGGGAGACTAATTTGCCCCAGACAATCCCCCAACCAGTGAACCTTTGTCCATGTTGCTGTGTGCCTGACCCTCCCTTCCAGAGCCTCATGCCTATTTTATAAGGGCACCTGGGAAGGTGAGGTGGGCTGGGAGGGGATTTACCCCTTACATTGAGCAGAGATCTGGTTCCATTCCCCTCATCTCTTATGTCTCCTCATCTCTTATGTCTCCTCCTGCTGCCTGGTGACAAGAGGGTTGGGGAGCCTTTCCTTCTTTTGGTGTGTCTGGCTGGTGAATATAATTTGATGTGAATTTGTGAAGTGCAAATTATATAAGTGATTATTAAACATTTGAATTTTATTAACTTCTCTGCTGAAAACATATCAAACTTTGGCTCTCTAATTTGCTAGCGAATGTGTTGGCTGATTTTTGGTAGAGCAGGTATTACAGGCTTCTAAAGTGAACCTTATGAAGTGATTTGCAAGCAAGCAAGCACTGCTAACATCTTATCTGGGACAGGAGCAATGGGGAATAATGACTTTTCTATAGAAAACAATAGAAAAATTAAGTGCACTTTCCTTTGGCACTATATAATTTATGAAAAGAGCACAAAGCAAACTAATATGTCTTTATTATGCTTTGTAACATCAATTAGTAGACACTGAGAAATATTTTTCCTCATTTTATAGAAATCATTCTATTTCTAGTGATTGTGCTTGCCCTCAATTACAGATCCAGTGTAATGACATCGGTGACATGACTAACTGAACTGGTAGCTCACATATTCCCACTCAGTTTGCTAGAGGATAGTGATTGAATTGTCACTTTTTAAAGATATTGCTATTGCTTGCAGATTTGTTGGCAGCTCCTACTGGAGTAGCAATAATTGTAAATATCTCAAACCACTATGCAGAGAAAACTGCCATGCAGCTGCTTGTTGGTGGTTTGAATATTATATTTTGGAGGATACAGTTGATGGATGTGATTTCTTTATCCTCTTTCAATATCCTGTCCCTGCCAGTTCTTGTCTAAACCTCGAGTATTCCACTTTCTATAGCACAGGTTTTGTATTACGTCTAAATGCTTGACATGGAATGGACTGCAGTTGAATGTACTTAAATTTTTGTATTTTACTTCTGTGCTCTCTCTTCTATTTTCAGTCTTTTTTTAAAATGTATTTTATATGAAGGCTGCTAAAGTATCTGCTGTGTTTTTCAAATCATGTTTGAGTGATTTCTGTTGTAATTTTCCCTGCATCTGATGCGATTTCTCTTTTCAGCTGTAGCAGATGTGGATGATTGCTGAGTATTAGTGAGGTTTTTATTTTAAAGAATTGCCAAAAATATCAGCGAGCTCACTTCTGAAATAAATTTCAGAAGTCATAATTCAGTATTGGAATGGATAGTTAAGTTCAAATATACAATACAGTAATTTGTGGGTTTCAGATTTTTTTTACTGAAATAGGAATGTAATTCATCTTATCAGACTTTAAAAGTTTTACTGATAGAAAACACAACAAACTAACAGGTATGTGCATATACATAGTGCAGTATCAACATAATGGAGTATGGACTAAGAAATGGAAGATACAGGTGGATTTCAAAGACATTACATCCTCAAATAAGCATATTTTAAAATTATTTGTAGGCACTATAGTTCTATAAACTATGAAGTTTCTTCAATTCTGTGTTTTAATATTGGGGAAATAATTGTGTCTGATGCTGAATTGTTCAAATCTATATCATCTGTCTATCATCTATCTATCTATCTATCGATCATCTATCTATTATCTATCTATCTATCATCTCCATAGAATGGAATTTACCACTGAAGTGTATCCATTTTCTAGTCAATTTTAAAGGCCATGCCCAGAACTTTTTTTGTCTAGGTAATATATACCACCACATATGTGATGGCACACTGTTCTGACATTCTCTTAATAAGGATATTATCAAAGAAGTTTAAGTAGTTGTTCGTAGAGTAGCATTGCATGTAAAAGCTCTTCAGTGTCCTCTACACCCCTTAATATATCTGTGTATTCACTGAATGCCCAAATTTACGTTAATAAAACTGTGTATTTGCTAGTGGAGGGTAAATAAAGGTACTGTAGTTCCTCTAGAATTCTTTCTCTGTATAATTTGTGATCCCCCGTGTGCACATGTACATTTGAACCTGTTTCATAGCTCTCCCATTTTTACCAATCCATGTTTGCCTGGAAGATCACTTGCTGTATGTTCACAGCCATATTTATGTCTTGTCTATAGAAGGTTTGGGGGAGAAGCATCAGATTTAATCTAAACCTCTGCTTTCTGGATTGAAATCTCTTTAAAACCTGTCATTGTTTTCCCCAAGATATAAAATAGTTACAAAGAGGCATTAAAAAATTCAGACCTACCTTCTCTCACACCTGATGTCATATCATCTTTGGCTCATTGGCAAAAGAAAAAAATTTATATGGTAACATTCCAGCTCTCACATCTTTTTTTTTTCCTCACTTTCTCCTTAAATCTGGATAAGTAGCATGTAAATATTTATTGGCTATTCCCAGGCTCACCCTGGTTCTGAGACCTGGTGCAAAGTCCTGGGTCTTGCAAACTCTCTGTGTGTGTTTAAATGCTATTGCTTTTTTTTCTGTGGTTCTGCTGCCTACACCTGACAAAGATAAGACTTAAATTCAGGTCACTGTGACACTGTAAAATCTCATCTGAGAATACTATTTTTAAAAAAGTATCTGTGAAGGTTTGTTCTATCTTCATGTAGAAAGCAGCTAGCCTACAGCTTTATATACTGACTGAGCAAGTTTTGCTTTGTTTAATCTTTTTGTAGGATCTTTTCCAATTTGTTTTGAGTTCCTAAAATTTAAGGTAGATAATTGTTTGTCTCAGTGTATGTCCCTCATTTGCAAAGCTGTACACTAAGTATCTGTTTTGTCAACAACTGATATAGGCAATGTGTAAAATCCTCAATGGTGTTGGGTTCTTTAAAAAAATCCGTAAGATTTTTGCCTTAAAATTAGTATTTAAGTTTTCTAGCAAAAAATGTTAGTCCAAAAGGGAAATCTTACATTTTTAACAAAGCGTGGTATTAGATAAATATCAGAAATATTTATAGTTGATAGGTCAGAGAGAATAGTCATGTATAGAATGCATGGCTTAAAGAATATGCCACATACAGCGCACACTCATTCTCATTTTGAAATAGATATGATCTAAATGTCTGTTGCTGTTGGTATCTTGACTAATCTGGTAGTAGTCATGCACTAAGATTCCAAAAGGCTGACAGCTTCTATTTGGATTCCTTCTTGCTGTCAGGTGTCAAGTTTTTTAAATTGGTTCATCTGTAATTGAGACAAGGCACTAGCTAGTCCATTAATATTTGTGGTCATCTTTCAAACAGTAAAAATTTCTAAGGTAAACCTTGCAGGTTGAGTTTTATGCCAACATCTCTTACATCTGTGAACTTCAGTTGCCAGTTAATTTCTGAAATGAAAATAAATTTGTTGTAAATTTGTCGTTATGGACGTCCTGTGTCATATCTTTCTGTTGCCAACTGGTTAGCCTGCTTCACTTGCACCACATCTAAAAGAAATGGGTAAAACAAACAAAATATGTGCAAGTACGTACAAACAAAATTATGTATCTTATGTTTATTTCTCTCTCCAAAAGGATGCTCCATTAAAATGAACTATAATACCTTTCTTTTCTAATATATCTAGTATATTTCTTCTATCTAACCTTTGCCAGAGGTTATGAATGTGACAGTTGCAAAGCATGCCAACCACAATTCATAGAATCATAGAATGGTTTTGGTCATAAGGGAGCTTTAAAGATCATCTAGTCCAGCCCCCTGCCACAGGCAGGGATGTTTTTCGCTGGATCAGGTTGCTCAGAGACCTGCTTCACTGATGGGACATCCACAGCTTTTCTGGACAACATGTTCTGGTATCTTATCACCCGCATTCTAAAATAGTTCTTTCTTGATTCCAATCTGAATCTACCCTCATTTAGTTTAAAACTGTTGTCCCTCATTCTGTCCTTACAAGCCCTAGTAAAAAGTCTCTCTCCATCTTTCTTATAAGTTGCTTTAAGTATTGAAATGCTTCATTGAGGTCTCCCTGAAGCCTTCTCTTCTCCAGGATGAACAACCCAACTCTCTCAGCCTTTCTTGACGAGAGAGCTGCTCCAAACCTCTGACTGTTTCCATGGCCCTCCTTGGGACCTGCTCTAACAAGTCCATTCAGTAAGTAACGATAAGGTTCATAGGCAGGGTACACCTTTCTTGGATAATTTCACTTCCTTGATCAGTATGGCATGTATCTTGATGCTTTTAATCAATCTGCCATTCTGTTAATTAATGTGTATACTTAATGGCACTTCTTTTCTGTCGTGTTTTCACCCCAGCCAGCAACCAAGCCCCACGCAGCCACTCACTCACTCCCCCACCATGATCGGGAAGGGCAAAAGGCAGAAAACCCCTGGCTTGAGATAAAGACAGTTTAATAGGGAAAGCAAAAGCTGTTCACAGAGACAGAGCCAAACAAGAAATTAATTCAGTGCTTCCTATGGGTAGGCAGGTGTTCAGCATCTCCAGGAGAGCAGGGCATCATCACCTGTAACAATGACTTGGGAAGACGAACTCCATTACTCCAAATGTCCCCCTTCCTCCTTCTCCCCACTTCATATACTGAGCATGGTGCCATATGGTTTGGCTTGTCCCTTTGGTCTGTTGGGGTCACCCGTCCTGTCTGTGTCTCCTCCTGACATCCCATGCACCCTCACCTTCCTCGCTAGTGTGGCCACAGGAAAAGCAGAAAACTTCTGTGTAAGCCCTGTTCAGCAATAACAAAAACATCTCTATATTACTAACGCTTTGTTCAGCACAAATCAAAACCATAGCCCTGTACTAGCAACTGTGAAGAAAATTAGCTGTACCTCTGCTGCAGCCAGAAGACTTTCTTAAAGACAGGACTCTGTCTGATAGGAGAGGACATATTTAACTTGCCTGAGGTGCACCAATGTAGTCTGCATGGCTTGTTCACCCCAGCTCTATTAATAAGTCGTCTTTTTCTCAAGCCCTACAGTTTAAATCAAAGGAGTAATTTTTAAAGAATATTTAGTACTGAGCTTTAATGGGAGATGATAGATAAATATTTTGGATATTACACTTGGTCTTGGTATTTGGTGTTGCTGTTCCTTTGTGGTCACTACCTCATGCTCTCTATTTTCCATGAAAACCTGCATAAAGGGAGGGGTGGAGAAAGCTGTGATACAAAGGACAGCAAAATATCTAAATGCTTTGATGGCAAGTATACAGCCTGGAATTTGAATTGAAAAAAAGAAGCAAAATGGTCAATACTACTCTACTCAACTTTCTGAAGAAATATTTTATTAGAAGGGTTTTTTGGTTTTGTTTGGGTTTGCTTGTTGTTTTTTGTCTTTTTTTTTAAGGACTGACTATGTTTTATGGCTGTATATTTGCTTATTCTGCCTTGCTGATGGCTTGATATAAGATATGGGAGTATGTTCCAGAGTTATGATTAGGCTTTGGTCCAACCACTGTTGAAGGAGTAGACTGACAACGGAAACCCCAACTCTATTTTTATAACCTTCTGAGAACTGTCAGAGGGTGCTGTGTGAATTTCCATCAAAGAACTCTGCTGTCATCATAAGGATCCATTTGCAGTGGACAGGCTGTGGTTACTGAAAGAAATTCGTATGCTTACTGGGGGAAGAAAGACTTCGGTATGTTACTACAAAGAAATAAAGGCTTTTAATTTATAAAAAGATGTTAAAAAAACCCAATAGCAAGTACTGGAAGTAAAGCTAAATCTCCCAAGAACCCACCTCCCCATGACCACCATGGATTTAAGACCTGCTCTGGAAATTTGTTTCCTTCATTTGTTTGTGGGATCATTATGATGATTTACAATATGAGGTGTCTAAGCACACCTTTGTTTTAGATGTTAACACATACTGCTTACCAGAAGATTTATTTATAGACATTTAAAGCAAAGGAAAGCCTAAGATGATATATTCATGTGACCTCTTCCTGATTCAATTACATGACTGTGATGTCTGTATTTTGGGATCAAAATATTCATGCAGTATACACTTCTGTGTGGAGGTCCTAAAATCAATTTTATCATGTTGCGGCAGAGCTGTATAAGCATTTCTAAATGCAGAAATGAAAAATATAACTTAAATCTTTTATGAACCTTTTTTGGTTCATAAACTTACTCTGATATTAAACCTTGCTTTAGTCCTTGGATAGATACTTTAATAAACAATATTTCTAGTATTAATTTATGGAGGAAGTATATTAGTATTTATTGAAAAATTGTATCTTCACTATTTTAAGTGGATAGTGTGGGGAAAAGAAATGCTCTCAAGAGATATACAGAAGATTCATGTCTCTTTGGCAGAATGGCAGAATGTAACTGCTGTGAGACAAAATTGGTTGTTCTGTAAACAGGAAACATCTGCTTTGCTGGCATGTATGTAAGAGAAAAACAATACAGATGGTTTAATGACTGGAAATGTAGTTTGGGTATTTTTTAGAAAAAGTTAATAATTAAATTTATCCTGGTAATTTATCTTTCTTAGCAATTTGCAGTGGTTTTTTTCCCATTATTATAATTTTTGCTTTATGTATTTTTTGACAAGCAGGCACATTTTTTTTCTTCTGCTGCCTGGCAATATGTCTGAAATTCTTAAACATGCAAATACTGAATATAATATGGCAACATGAGTACCCGTTATACAGCCTTTGAAGCTGAATAGGAGTATAAAGTTACCTATGAGAGCATTTGAATTAGGACAAATAAGTATGTTCAAACATAAGGTTAAAAATAATTATTCCAGAACTCTTTAAATGTTCACACAGATTCAGCATGGATCATATGCATTGCATGTTGTCTCCTTGTCTGTTTCTTTCTAATTTTATAAGCATAGGATTAAAGTTCATATTACTCAAGTTAGCTCAGAAAGAGAGACTTGAGTTGTTGAAAAACTGGGTGACTTATCATTGTTTGGATCTGAAAAAGAAAAGAGAAGAATAAAAAGAATCTATCCTGAAAAACAGAATACACTTTCTTTCTCTATGTACTTTCTTAATCTATGTCCAAGGAGAAGGTTCACACTTTGTCCTCCCTTTCCAAGTTCACCGACCAAGGGTAGTTTTTCTGCTCCTTCCCATAACCACTTCTGCAGTGTAGCTTTCCCTATGTGCTTAGTAAGGGAAAGCTGCTTCTAACAGCTAGTCCGTATTCAGTAAATCCCAGGATTCCACAGACATCTGTAGTAACTTTTGGAGATTGCTGATCAATGTCAAGTCAGCAGTAAAAACCTGCTAGGTTGCATTTATAGTAACTATAGGTAAGTGTGTAAGCTAAGTAGGGTGTGGTTAATTTTTGTTTGTTTGTTTCTGTGTGTTTTGTGTTTGGGCCTTTTTGAGGCTTGAAAATATTTTTGAGCTATTACTTAGTTTCCTGTTTCTTTTTTTTTCTCATGGCTAGTCCAAAAAAAGGAAAAAAGTTGCTTTTTATTTTGACAAAGAGTGGCCAAAATGAAAAATCCAGGTCATACACTAATTTTGTAACTGTAATAAAAATTATTTTTCAAGTGAGAAATCTATTCTGTCTTACAACAACAACAAATTCAAAACTTTATGTTAGTCAAATCTGTACCACATACTATACATGAGTGTCAGTCATAGTGTAACAATGAACAGTGTTTTTGTTTAATAAGAATGGAATTGCCTTAGCATAGTAAATAAAGATTAATACAGTGGAGCTTTTGGAAATTTTCCCCAAGGAATTTTTGGTTAAGGGTTATACCTCAGTTATTTGGCAAAGTGAAATGACCATGAAGCAAGACTTCTGATGTAGTTATATACTTTGCTGTGAATCTGACTTTTGCATGGACATGTGAGACACAATTACCAAACTGCAGTTCTTAATTGTAAGAAAATTACTCTATTTTTGTAGTACAGGAACCCAAACAAACTGAATTGTTCTAGCTAGATGGAAAATGAATACATTAGGTTAATTTTCTGGATCATAGCCTCAAACCCCAAACAACTCAACTAATATTTAATCAAAGAAGCTTTTAATTTTTATGAACTTAATTAGGAAGTCTAAGTAGTAAAGACTGTGTTGCCTTGGTAAATAATAAATTCAGCAGCCAGACTTTTCCCACATCCTTCATCTGAAGGAGAAAAGCAGTAGCAGAGAGAAAAGCCATACCAGAACTGTTTTCTGTGTCGATTTTATGAAATTAATTTTTCACTATGTGAAAGGGATTAAAAATACAAATTTGCGAAGTGTTGCTTTAACAAAAAATGAAGCAGTAAATCCCAGTAATAGTGTATGAGTTATAGGTTTGAAAAGTTCTGTTGTTTTCAAATATGGAAGTAGTGGAATCCTTTAAAGTAGCATTCTATGGAGCTTCTGTTTTAGAATTAGTGGAATAATTGACTATATCTACTAAGAAATTGGAACCTAGGTAAATTATGGACTCTTTTTTTAATGGATCATTTAAATGGATTTATACAACAGAAACACATAGTTAACTCAATTACTCTTTTTACAAGTATTTAGGAAATCTTAGTATGCTTCATCAGCTTGCTCAATTTAGTCACCTTTCTTCAATTATCATCTTTAATGCAGCAAACCAAGGAAGGGGTGTGACAAGTGTTTCATACACATCATTAACCTTATACTAGGTGTGAAATTTGACTACAGCAAAGTGATTTATCACTCTACCAAAAAAGAAATGGTCAGATCAAGTGCAAAAGCACTTTAACTACACAATTCTATGTTTTCACTGTTGTCTAGTGGTTTAGACTTACTTCCCACAAAATACCGTTTAGAAATTCAAGGACCTAACCTACAGCTTTTATTAAAGCTGTTGTATTACCCATGATGTAGGTGGATATTGACTATATCATCTTCCTTTTTTGTAAAAAGTGGCTATGTGTATTGAGGATTTTTTTGAGAATAAGACTTTAACTATTTATATAATTATAATAGACATAAATAATACAATTATGCACCAATTATTTTCTATATCTAAGTGAATTTGTACCATGCTTTCTGGAAGAAAAATTCTGATGCCTCACTTGATTTTTAGCATTTGTTATTCTACAGGTTGAAGAGTTCTACATAGTTTGCAGTCCTAAATGTTGAGGAATTCATTCAGTGCAGGTATCTTGGTGAGCAGCTGCAGTGTGAGTTGCAGGCTGGGCTCTGGGAAATCCTTTGCATAAGGAAAGGCACAGGAGCTGTGGCCCAGCCAGGGGACTGGAACTTGGAGGCACAGCAAGAGCCCATGGCCCCCAGACTGTGCTCAGACTGGGGTGGTACAAAAGCCTGGGGTTTTCTGTGTTCAGGGTCCCTCGTGGGAAGCACCAGTTTGAACTTTATTTTGTATTTAGTTATTGCACAATGATTAAATTATTTGAAGGATCTGGACCTCTGAGATTGCAATGGGAATCCTGTGGTCAAGCAGATGAGGAATCAATGTTGAATTGTGCATACATTTCTTAAGATGTTCAGTGCTTGTATTTTGGGATTGCTGCATTTAATGATTGATAAGGTTCTTGTGATGCCAGTGTAAATTCTAAGTGCTTATTTTTCTGAATTCTAGAATATTAAAATATTCATTTTGTTATGTTAGAAACTCTTGCCCCTTCATGCAAGTGAATTTAAAAAGAAAAAAGTTTGTTTAGTTGATTAATTCTCATTTTGAGTAAGTTCTATGTATCTTCATAGAATCATTGAGCAGTTTTGGTTGGACAAGATGTTTAATATCATCCACGGGAAGGGACACTTTCCACTAGACCAGGTTGTTCAGGGCCCCATCCAACCTGGCCTTGAACACTTCCAGGATTGGTGTATCCACAGTTTCTCTGGGCAATCTCTTCCAGTGTATAGCTAGTCTAAACCTACATTCAGTTTGAAGTTGTTACCCCTTGTCCTATAAAAGATAGGACATGCCCTTGCAAAAAGTCTGAAGGCTTAATTTTATTTTTAAGGTAACTATGAATTACAATAGAGACTATATATATAATTCTGTGGAATGATGAATACTTTAATGCAGTAGGGAGAAAAAGTACAATTTGAGTTATATAGAAGTAATCTAATATAATCCAGTGAAAAGTCTAAGGTAAGTTGCAAATCTCAATTTTATTTTAAATCTTGGTATTTATAAATGCATGTTTTAGTATTTTACTATTTTTAGTTCTAAAATTTATATGTTCAAATATTGATAAAGAAACCAGATGATGAAAAATGTTTTAAATATCTTTAGTTTCATCTTACATATGTTCCAATTTTCCCCCACTAAATAGGTATGATTCTGATGTAAATTCTTTTAAATTCATGAAGGGAGGCGTGTAGTAATGAATGTTTAATTGTATTGTTAATATTTTACAACTTATTACACTGAAGATTAAAAAGAAAAAAAAAATTTATTAATGAATTTGAAAGCTGAAAATTTCAGGGAGCGTTTTATAGAAATGGAAGCAGAAGCAACAGGAGGAAAGATAATTATTTTTTAGCATTAATTAGCTCTGTCTAACTCCTACATTGTAGAATTGTTTACAAAAACATCTTGCATTCCTCTTCTGTACTGTTTAAACTGCTATTGATTGTCATGCAAAGCTAGATAAGAAAAGCACTGTATATAACTGCTAAGTCTGAAATACAATAGGTGCCCATTTCAGTAGTAGTAGTAAGTAGGCAGTGAAGTGTCACCTAAAAGAAAGCCCTGTCACTTGCATGCACTTGCAAAATCACTTAAGTGAAAACCATGCTTTTGATTTCCCTGTTTAAAGGGTGTATCACTTAGTTCCTTTGGTGAAAATGACTTTGACTCTCCCAGCTTTTATTTCAAGTGCCCAAAGCTGTCGTACTGTCATAGTACTGCAGTTGCATAAGGTGACTGCAAATAGCAATGCTGCTTTTAGAACATAATTGTCCAAGTGATCTCAGAGTTCAGTACAGGCGGCTGTTGTGTATCTACTTTGATAATAGCAATTGACACCAGTATAACTTTGTAGCTGGAGGGGACAGTGACATATCATATCGCTCTTGTTTTATCAGCTTCCGCCCCCTTAAAAACTTCTCAGGCAGTGTCTTTTGGTGAGCAGTTGCATGCCTGCATAAACATAAGTGCGTTTGTACATGCTACTCTTTAAGTGGGAATTTTCTTAGTTACTGGACAAGTTTTGGAAAATAAAATTATTTTTAATTCTGAATATAACTTTGACACAATTAAATACTAAAAATAATGTGGTTTGGCTCACTCTTATCAGCTTTAGTGTCACATATTAAGAGGTGAAAAAGGGCTTGGCACTTCATGTGTTTGGCGTTATATTATGCAACCATTTGTAAAAGTGCTTTTAGAATAATTAGGACAACTAAATAATAGGGCTGTTTCATGTCACTTTTCCAGAGTGGGATATGTCTTTTGAGGACCAAGTTTTATTACTTATTTGAACTGTCACTTGAAAAATGCCTCTTGGATCTTTGGTTGTACACATAGGTTTCTGTATTACATGAAAACTTAAAAGTTAGGATTGTACCTTCTGAGGAATAGTGTTGATAGTTTACTGTGCTAACAAATAGCACCGTTGTTTGCAAAATCACAGTAGTGTTTTTACTGGAAGCATTAAAAATATTTTGAGGAGAAAAACTGAGTAAGACTGTGTGCTTACAGTTTGTTTTATATTGCTACGTAAACAAAAGGACACAACAGTTGAAAAAGCCTTGGAGACAATGTGGAGTCTTTGTAATTTTGATGAAGTCTTGAATATAAATCTATATAGAAGTCTTTACATGTTTACAGATATACATAAAAAGAATCTGCATATATACATTACACCAGTTATAGAAGTATAATGTGTTAATTTTCAACACGTTGCAGGATTTCTTAACATTACAGTGTGTATATAACTTCCAAATAATTACTGTTTTTTCTTGTACTTTGTATTGTGACAGGATGATGAAGTAGTACTTCAGTGTATTGCCAGTATTCACAAAGAACAAAGGAAGTTTTGCTTGGCAGCTGAGGGACTTGGGAATCGCCTGTGCTTTTTGGAGCCAACATCAGAAGCTAAAGTAAGAAGCTGATACTCTCAACTGGTGTAACTGATCAGTGAATGTTAACCTACTTATTCACAAGCACATTTAATTATGGTTTATTGAATGTGGTGCAAGAGGGACCTTATGTATGCTTTTCTTCCTGTGACTGCATCATGAGATTTCTAGAGATTCCAAATATACTTTGAGGCACACCTGTGAACAGTCAAAAGCTGCTATTCTTTATCTAAGAAAATTCCTGTAACTGAACTACTTTCTATTTTCAATATTAAGTCTCCAGACTATTATTAAGATTTGAGTTCACTAAACCCCCGTATTTCTGTTACTGCTGTAGGTTCAAATATATTGATACACTGGATTGATAATTTTGGAAGCATTGTCACCTGTTAGCTACTGGTGTAAAGTGTTGCTCCTGATTTTATTAACAAGCAGGAAATTAAGTGTACAGGGATAAAAATTATTAAGTAAAAGAAAATTTTAAAATATTGAAAATTGCAAATTGAAAAAATAAGCTAGAGAGATGTAAAGGAAAAAAAACAACAAAACAAAACAAAACAGAACAAAACAAAAAACCCCCAGGGTAACATGCAGAGCTTGATAGGAGAAAAGAGAGAAGAGATGAAACTGTAAACCTCTACTAGAGCAGAATGTAAAGAATACATAAAATAGAGGAGGACCTCCTCTCTCTTTTGTTCTCTCTGCATCTTTTTCTTAAATTATTTTTATTTCTTTTCTCTTCTTTTTGATAATTTATTTCTCCTGATTTTTTTTAGTGGCAGTATGTGTGTCTTTTCTTTCTGGAAATGTTGCTAAGTGGTCTTATTTTTATTCTGAATACTGTGACCATTTTATATCCACAGTGTTTATTTATACAGTGTGAGATTGCCTTGTTCATATTCATTTACATTTGGACAAAATTTTATTTATGAAATGAGAAAGAAAACCAATATGGCATACATTCAGCATACTAAAAACTTGCTATTGAATAGATGTGTTCCAAATAAGATCCTACAGGCTTCTGTTCTTACTGTTTAGCTGTTCAGTATTTTTCTCAATTAAGACAACATTTAAATTAACATATGCAATTTTTCCCGATGTTTAAAAAAATCAGAAAACTGGCAATTGATAAACTCATGCCACACAGAGAAAGATGTGCAATCTTCTGTATTCAAATTATTCTGGAAAACATAACAAGATAGACAGGAAGAAACCCCACTGTACCTATTATATGCAGAATGGAAAGATGCAACTTCATGATTAATGTTTTAATCTGAGTTGTAAATAGTAAAAGTCAGAAGATAGAATAACCTGAAAGGAAAGGAAGGCAGTGGAAGAGAAAGTATATTTTTTAAAATAAAAAAAGATCTTAGAAACTTAAAGAGGGGAAAATGGGTTTTCCCAGTTTGACCATTAGTTGTTTTGGTAAGTTTGAAATGATGAAGGAAATAACAGTTATGAGATATTTCTGTTCAAATTTTAGTATGAAACCATAGGCCATTTTCGTGTTATTTCTTTACATTTTATTAGTGAAAAAATTAGTGTTGTTTGGCTAGTAGGTTCTATACCAGTTTGTCAGTGTTTTATATACTGCAGACCAGAAGCTGTGGGCAAAGATCTCTTTAGTGAGTATATCACCTGCAAGAATTCAATGTTGTGATAGTACCTGGAGGAACGCAGAAGGCTGAATTCAGAAAAATTAGGTATATTCAGGGTTATGAGCATGCTGATAGAAAACTGTTGATTACATGAAAGACCTGTTTGTAAATAACCTCGGAAATAAATGTTTTCTTCTAAAAAGAGCTGCTGCCAGACCTGATCTCTCTATTGTTTCTTTATATTTTCTTTGCAAATTGTGTAGGTTTCCTGCATGATATTCTTCTTTTTATCTTCCTGTATGTATGAACAAGATTGCACAGAGAACTGATGGAAGAACTATCAATAATTCTTATTGACTTTGAAGAACTAATTGTTCCAAGTTCATACAAATACATCTTATTTGTTCTTTACAATAAAATCTGCTTAGCATATCATTAAATGCATGTAAAATAAAATATGTTATTCTCTAGTTGAATTTTTTTCTCTATTGATGATTCTTGAAAATTATTGAGTCTTAATTCTGTGTGCTCATTCCAACTTTCTCTAGCCAGATAGGGGATAAATTCATGTGTCTATTGTTGCTTTAAAGAAGATTTTTAAAGTCCTGTCTTAGTACCTGAACATATTTTGGGGTTTTTTTTTCATTTCAGCATAATGATTCCTGACCTTAATATTTCCCCATCTTTTACCTGCAGTTCTCACCTATCAATGTGCTTGTTTCATTGAAAATCCCTTATTGGCACTTTTGTTTTTTGGGGGGATTCCATTACAATACAACCTTGCTCAGAGTCAGGGGGAAAAAGCATACATTAGCATATTGTCAAGATTTTATTAAACCCTTTTTAGGTGTGTAATTATTAAGAATACAAAATGATCTGCCACACTGAGTAGGCTGACTATCAAACTTATGAAACTGTGTCATTTGCAAAAAGAATGAATTCAAATGAAAAAGTTAATTTTTCTTTTTAAAGGAAGCAATCTAGATTCATTAAGGAGGTCAGTTGCTACTTAGGTCATGTACCATCCATGTCAATTGCCTTTCAGTGATATTTCTCAGGTTAATGGAATTTAAGAAAGAATTTGTCGCATTCAACCTCAGAAATGGAGTATGTATGTTTTAGCTTACTGTGGTACATAGCTAATTGGAAAGAGGGATTAGTTACTCTGAGTCATGGGTAGAAAAATAATGTATTTCATAGTTCTCAGTGCCAGTATTCTTAAATAAAGCTCAAGGTTACACAGAATTTGAAGGAGAATAAGAAGTGAAAAATTGTGTTAACCTAAGATCCAAAATTTATACAAACTGTGGCTAGGAGTACAATGTTTTAGAGTGTGTCTTTAGTTAATAGAGTAAGTAAGGGCTGCAACAATTTTCAGATAAAAATGCAATTAATGTGGCACAAGACCAAGGACCAGTGAAACAGATGGGAGTTCTTTTTGTTCAATTGGTAGGTGTTAGATCACACTGATTTTACCGTGTTCAGTTTGGAGTGGGATTAAATGTCAGAGATTGCCTGATGCTGATTAAAACTGTATTTCCAGGTATGTTATATTTTTGTAAATAAAATTCCTGCTCAGTTTCTGAATTTAACTCCCACCTTAAAAATAGAAAAGCTTTATGAACGTGGTGGGATTTGTTGTTTTCTTAAAATTCAAATATACTTCAGGGATAGTGTAGTTTAATACATACTCAAAATTTTTTAATTAAATGGATGCTACATAAACTGAAAGCTGCCACAACATGAGAACAGAAAAATATATGGGTTTTTTGTTTGTTTTGTTTTAGTGTTTGATTTTCTTCACTAAAGATATGACTTTCTTGCCTGCTATGTGCTCTTCAAAGGAGTAAAATAATGTGTGAAGCATTACTCAGAGATTTTGTTTGCCTATCTGGTTCACTGAGTACTTCAGACTCCTTAATGTTGTATAGATATTTTTGTTTCCAGCAAAAAAAAAAAAAAAAGTATGTCCAGACTTTTCTACCAAATAAGAGACACAAAATTGAACCTAGTTTTGTCCCCGAGAAATGACATTATCTTTTTGTTTCTGGTTGTATGGGAGGCCTTGACTGTAACTTTTGAGAGTAAAATTCCATAACACATCTGTGCATATGCATGTGCATCATTATATACAGAGATGCAGTTAAGGTATGGTGAAAAAACAGTATCCCGTGGTAGAGATGAGTGATGTAGTACGATGAAGTATTACAGTTTAAGTTGTTCTTGTTGCAAGTAATGAAATTATTAACTACTTACTACTTACAATTTCTTATTTGTATGCATGAGTTCACTTTGCTTCAATAATATATGTTAAAGTCATATAGATATATCTCTAATATATGCAATTTCAGTGACATGTCTTTGGTGTAGAAATAAAATGTGTTTGAAAACACCAAAAAGATGTAATTACGAGTCTGTAGTAGATATCAAAGTGTGGGAACTCCACATTACTTGATTAGCTTGCTAGAAAGACTTCACTTTTCATCTACTTAAAATGCAGTCTTATCAAGAATTTTGCTCTCTCTTGTCACTGATTTAAAAAGAAGTGCACATCCACTTTAAAGCTCATCCATAGCCATGATCTTTAGACTGAATCAGAGAATACAGAATTGTTAAGGTTGGAAGGAGCCCATGTCGGTCATCAAGTCCAAACTCTCTACTTAGAATAGGTTCAGACAGAACAGGTTGCTTAGGACACTCGAGTCAGAGTTTGAGTATCTCCAAGGGTGGAGACTACAACCTCTCTGGGCAACTTGTTCTACTGTTTACTATGCTCACAGTAAAAAACGGGGGTGGGGGGTGGGGGGTGTTTCATGTTTTAGAAGTATTTCTTGTATTTCACTTTGTGTCAGTTTCCTCTTGTCCTTTTGCTGGGTACCACTGTGTAGACTCTGGATCTGTCGCCTTTGTACTTTTCTGCCATGTGTTTATATATATTGATGGTTCCCCTCAGGACTTTGGTCTCATGGACATATCTTTCATAGGGCATATCAGTGCCAAGAAACTGGAAAAAAATAAATGTCTGCTGTGAGTGTAAGTTCCATGTTTCAAAACCGGCAGACATACTGATTGAAAACCGGAGATTTTGTAAAATAGTTCATATTATTATGTCATAAGATTCTGAATCTCAACTATCTAGTTACTGCTGTAAATATGTTCTACCAAACTAACACATCAAATGAGATCATATACCTTCTGTTTTGTCAGTGACATTAGAGAACAAATATAATAATCATGGTGATGTTCTAAAAGACAAGAAACCAATAGTATGTAGGGAAAAAGTTTTTTGCTTTTGAACCTGAAGATGTTCCATATTACTGTGAGGAATACAGCTCAAGGAAAAGTGAAACTGCTGTGTTGTGAATTTGTGAAGAATGAATTTATATTGCTTTCATACAGGAAAATGATATGTACCTCCAAAACAAATGATTAAATATTAGGCATAGATTTTAGAATTAAAATAAATGTGGCTTCAAACACACTTTTCATCCAGTTTCACCTGCTTTGCTGATCTGTTCTTGCATTGTTTAATTTATTTTTACAGTATGTCCCTCCAGACCTTTGCATCTGTAATTTTGTCCTTGAACAGTCACTATCTGTCAGAGCCCTTCAAGAAATGCTTGCTAGCACAGGGGATAATGCTGGTGAAGGGGTAAGTAAATTGACCTCAAAGAACATTAAATCTGAATATAGATTGCCCTCATTTCTTTCCTTGTCCAGGATTTTCTAGAAGAGGGTCCTGATGTCATTGTCATAGTTTTCTTGGGACATTATTGCTCCACTACTATAATCATGTTAATTTCTCTCTGGCACTGAGGAGCTGGTGTGACTGTCTTTTGAATATTTGCAATCCACAAAACCAGAAACGTCATCAATTTGATTGCTTTGACCCTAATTCTCCACTTTCAGCTGAATCAAATTGAATTGAACTTTTATTCTCTTACAAACAGAGCATGATACAACTCTATGGCTTTACTTATTTTACAGCCTAATGGCTTATTCTGCACTTCAGATCTTTAACAGGCACATATTATTGCACAGATGAGAAAGATGGAGTTCTATCACATATGATCTTGCATTGTCAACCTTTGCCTACATGGTTTTCAGACTTCATTAATACTGACCTTTTGTTTTCCACGGCATAAAAAAAATGTGATTTTTTATTTTTGCAATTTCATTGTGTTCTATAAAAAAGTCTTGAGGAAAAGAAAAGCATAAGCTTAGGGAAAAAAGGACTGATTTAAACATCTCTAGGCTTCCTAAGAATTACATAATTTTTGATATTTCCAAAATATTCACCCCAAACATCAGCCAAAAGATTTAATCTTTGGTTAATAATATATATCAATATTTTACTTGGGATTGGAAATAGAGGAAATGTAATGTCTTTGGTAAAAATGATTGTACTCTTGCTGACAGACTAGTAGACAATAAAAAAGACAATCTAGTCTGTTGTCCTGCATTCATTTTGAAGTTAGATACATTGGGGAAACTAGTAGAAACACAGCAGTTCATACTAATGGAAAGGATAAAATAAAAAATTGTTTGCTTTCCGTATTAAATTTAGTTTGGAATAGAGTTCTGCTGCTAGTTTCAGATTTTTCTAGAGGAAGAATGTAGCTTATTCAGTTTGTGAGTTTTGTTGTTTTGGTTTGGTTGTGTTGTTTTCAGCTTTTGGTTTTTTTTTTTTTAATAGGTCAGCCTTAAAGTTAAAAGTGATTCACTTAAAAACTTACAGTAATAAAATAGTAGAAGGAAGTGTTTCATTTCTTGTTTTCAATATTAATATATTTGTTGCAAACTGAATATATGTACTTTTGTTTTGACAGCCTGTTTGTAATTACAGTTGACTTTGCTGTTAAGATATTCTTAGTATATGCTTAAACTGTTCTGGTCAGTAGATATGTTATTTTTTCGTTCAGATTTCAGTTTGTGTATGTATAAATGTATTTATGTTGTTGCTATTTTTTTAAATGCCTGCGTGAAGTTAATAAAAAAGGTAAGTAATATCTTATTTAACTTAAAATCTGTTTTTGAAAATGCTGTGTTTTACTTAATCATAATAAAAATTAGGTAACAATAAAAGCCTTTGACAAAGAACAACCTTTGTTCCTTTGGCAGATACTTGTCTATTGCTGTAGCTACTTCATTATGATTTTTGCCCAGTGTATAAGTTTCATAATTTGTTGGAATATTTTCACTTATCCCTTGAACTGCCATGGCTCTTCAAGTTGTTGCATAGTTCTGCTCGTAGTCCATGCACTGCAGTGCAGGTCTGACCTTCTCCCCCTGTTCTGCAGGCAGCTCAAGGGGGTGGCCACAGGACCCTGCTGTACGGCCACGCCATACTACTTCGACATTCGTTTAGTGAAATGGTAAGTGAGGGAGCACTTCCACAGAATGAGTAGCATGAATAATAAATGTCTTTTTACCAAAATGGAAAACACACCACTTTGGAATAATGTCCTTTTCAGGCTATCTTCTGCACAAGATGAAAAAGTGGTCAATAACTTATTTTTTCTGGACACAATAGAATTGTTTAAATTCAGGTTCTTTATCTAACTGAGCAACATAGCTGAAAATCCTTTGGCCATGGATTATTTCTATGTCCTTAAGGAATCCATTTTAATGATACTTCCATTAGCAAGTACTTCTACTGCAAATGAATTTTTTGTGACATATGTTATTTTTTTCCCCATCATGTTCTATAAGCTTCTATTTGGCATCCTGTAGTTCCCAGGGGTTATGCCCACAAAGATGCTGTCTTCAGGCTGCTCTGTATAAATTTCATTGCACTACATTCTACAACTGGAAAATTTCAGCTGTTTTGAATCTTTGACCTGCTAGGGCCCATGTAAATACACCTAATAGAAGGCTGAAGAAATGCGAAGTCAGGAAAACATCTTCCCTACTTTTTCCTGTACTAGAAAATGCTACATTAATCTTCAAACTTTGTTGCTTATGTTTATGAACCATACAAATTGTAGTTGCCTTGATTTAGTGGATTTGCAAGTGTGATTACTGCCTTTTGGTATGTTTTTTAATGTTTTCGAGAATCAGAATTATTATGATAGGGCTGTAATTAGATGTTTGCCTGTTCCTATCTGATGAGCTATATGAAACTTCAGAAGGTAGAAGCTAAATTGCGCTGCTGAAGTGGAAATTTGTTGCAGTGGAAAAGGATTTTGATGTTTTAAATTCAGGAAGAGCTTTTTATAAATAACCACATCATGTTTAACTAATTAAAAAAAATAAGTCTGATAGTAAGATGAAGTAATGTGAATGTATTAAATTGGCATGTGTGTTAATGGATACTGTTGGGTTTTTGTTTTCAATAACTCCACTGTTTTGCAGTATTTGACATGTTTAACATCGTCAAGATCCCAGACAGATAAACTTGCATTTGATGTGGGACTACGAGAAAATGCAGCAGGTATGGCAAGTTATTTTGGAAGGAGAATGAGTCACCCATTTCTGGTTTTAGAAGAGGTATTGAGTTCAATGTAGCCGTAAGCTTATGAATGGGATCCTTATGTGTTCGTTAGAAATAAGATGCCTGAAAGAAATTACTGTCAGTACTAATGGTTTTCAGCAAATGAAATGACTTTGTGTAAGAATGTGAGAGAGTCTTGCAATTAAACTGACTTTAACACAACTGCAATAAAATGGGTCATAATGGTCAAAGTAAAAATTTGTGTTGAATAAAGCAAATTTGATGCATTTTGGTTTTGTGTTTTGACAGTGTCATATGGAAAAGCCATATATTGCTGCATTCACGATATGCATTGTAGCCAAGTAACAAAAGAAGTTTGCAGCTTGTAGTGCAGGAAAACAGAAAAAATGTAATGAGCACATTGCTAAAAGAGCTGAATAGAAATATACACATAAAATGGACAAAACAATAATGGGACAAAGTAGAAGAGATACAACAGAACCATGACATTAAGACCATAAGACCATGAGAAAGATTTAAAATCTAATTAATGCATTTCTGGGAGTACTGCCATTAATGTTACTGCTGACAGAAATGCAGTAGAAAAACTTTGTGCTTCCATGAAAGCACATAAAATTAGGAGTTGCCACTGGGAGCTATATTAAATGAATTTAAAGGTAACTTAGCCACAAAGAGCCACAATTAGATTTACATGCTGCTGTTTACATAGAGCCCATGCTTACTGAAATTGATGAGTACTCATCAGTAATGGGTGACTCTGTAATACTCAGGCCCAGACATATATCTTGAAGGGAAAATCTAAGTACCTGTACATACACATACCTCATTAATCTAAGTACCTGTATACACACCTCTTCAAATAAAGAAATACCAGTTTTGTTAATATAAATCTGTGCTTTTTATTGTTTTTTCATTATTTAGAAAAATATTAAAATCAAATTGATTTGTCTAATTGATGATGGAGAGGCAGGGGCAGTGTGGATGTTAAAATGATTGCAAATCATAATCATTGAAACTTTCTTTTAAGGTGACTCTCTATGGAAGTTTCTCTTTTGAATGAGTGAAGTTTGTCTTTCAGTTGTTTACAGCCATACAGAAGATGGTCTTAGACAAACAGGCTGCTAATATCTGTCTATCTTTGTTGCCTTAGATGGAGAACATTTTCTTTAGGCATGTTGATAAAAGGAATGTTTGTGTTTAATCTGTTAAAAAATAGTTCCAATGAAATTGGTCTTTATAATTTTATAGCTTTTTTTCAGAATTATTTTACATGTGTCTGCGTGTATCTATGAGGTTTTACAATGAATATCTGTTATTGTTTAATTTGCTTAACTGTACATATACAAGAAGACCCTTGTGCAGATAGGCAAGATTCACAAAAGCAACACATAAAAGGAGTGTTCAGCTGTGTTTCAGCACAGAAGGTTTTGATAACTACTGCATGCCTGGAAAGCTCATAAACTTGAGTGACATAATATCACTTCCCCTTGCCCTACTCCCTCATCTATGAAACTGTCCTAATGAATCTGTTCCAGCTGCAGGAAGTATTCTTCGTGCAGCAGAGGGAAAAAGCCACTGGCTATTAAAAATTAGTCCCTTTGAAGACTTAGCATTTTACACTTGTATGGTCATAATTTCTTTTTACTATTTTCACTATAGTTGGTTTCATAACCTCCACATTTTGTTTTAAGGAGGTTTTGCATGAAGTATCTTAATCGATCAAACAAGTCTTTGTGCTTTGTCTGATGCTACAAAATTTGCCATTGTTGGTTTTTTGGTTGGTTTCTTTTTCACTTTGCATTGTCTGGTTAGAAAGTTGTATTCAACTTGTTTTCTTTGAGGTCTTTCACGCTCTGAAGGGTGTGAAATTGTGAAATGAATTAGTTAATCTTCCCAGAATCAGGGTGTGTGTTTGTGCAGAGTAACCCGGAATCTTACATTTTGTGTGTAGGAAATGTTCCATGGTTGTCACCCTTAGGCTTGCCGCTGTTTTTAATCATATGGTCTGTACTGCTAGTGGAATTGCTTCCAGTTTTGATCTGATATGTGATAAAGAAGACTGTGAATTAAATATGACCATTAAACAAATGAAAACAGAATAGGTGATAAAGAACAATAAAGTAGTTCTCAGCAATTTAGTGGCAAGGAGAGCCACAAAGGGAGAGTGGTTTTAAAAAGTGTTTTGTAAACAGTCACTTTAAAATACTTGAAAAGGGAAATACCAGATATGACAAAGATTGGTTGACAAAAAGTTTCAAGGAAAATAAAAGCACTGAAAATGATTGAAAAGAGGAATGATGTGGTTTTATAAGGTGAATGTCTTATAAGACAATTTTTATAGCGGAATTTCAATGTTGTGTAAAGATATCCTTAGATTTTTTTTAGGAGTTTCCTGTTTCTTAGAACCTTGATTTGTGCCTCTGTCCTTTAGGTGAGGCATGCTGGTGGACAATACACCCTGCTTCTAAGCAAAGATCAGAAGGAGAGAAAGTTCGAATAGGTGATGATCTTATCCTGGTCAGTGTGTCCTCTGAAAGATACCTGGTAAGTCTGTTTTGTTAGCTAGTGGTCAAAATGGTGAGAAAATAAAAATTTCTATTAGGATATGAGGAGATTGGTTGGGATTCTTATGAATTATTTTTTTCTAATCTAGGGGATAATGTCTGGTTGTAGTGCATTTTATTTTTCCTCACTGAAAGGGGGGTGGGTGTGTGTGTGTGTGTGTGTGTGTGTGAATCCCTCCTCCAGAACAAGACTGCTTCGATGCATCTTTCCCAAATTTTAGAATACTAATTTGAGAAGAATATTTGTATCTTTACTTTATAATGCATTCTCTTTTGTTGATAAATTAAAATACTAAGTATCTTAACTGCACAATTTTCACTGTTTCCTGTTACCATTGTCTTATTTCAGCATCTCTCTCTGTCAAATGGAAATATTCAGGTGGATGCCTCCTTTATGCAGACACTGTGGAATGTACATCCTATATGCTCAGGAAGCAATATTACAGAAGGTTTGCCATTTTATTTATTTAGAAATGTGTATAAATTAAATAAATTTATATATATTTTTATAATGAGTGCAAATTTTTAAAAAATCATCCTCAGAACATCAACCAAAAAGTTCAATGAAAATAAAGAAAAGGAGCTTAGGAGAGAAGAATACTTGAAGGGAAATCAGGGAAATACAGATACATCACCTGGATAAACTGAAAAAAAGCTAAATGACTGCTGTAACTTTAGAATAACAAAGCTTTAGAAGCTGCATGAGAAATGAAGGCTCAGTTTTGGGGGAGTAGGAGCTGCAGAATAACTAAAGCCAGAAAAGTTAGATTTTTGCCTACAATTTTCCTAAATATTGTTCTCCCACTACAGATAAAACAGAAGAGAGATAAAGGTACAGGCAAAATGGAAAGCAGTTTTCTCAGTGTTTCTCTTTCAGTCTCTTAGTTCTGTTTTTTAAGGGCATTTCCTCAATATGCTTTCTGGATGTCACAGCCACGCATCCTTATTGTTTTATTCAGCCTAAATCCAATACCACAGGGTCAGAATTTTTTTCTAGGTGCTTGATGGCAGTTTATGCTCATGTTTAAGAAGCACCACCTTATTCTGAGAAATGTCTAGTTCTGTACTGAAAGTCTGATCCGTTCGGTATCCCTCCCTATTTCAGTGCCATACTTTGTCATTAACATTATCATAGCAAATATTGTACTTCACCTCTGCTGTTTTCTGTTCGAAGTATCAGTACTTGACATTCACAAACTACTTAAATGTCTTTAAGTCAGGATTATTTTGTGTCACTTGTCTGTAAAACTTATAATTTATGATGTAATCATATACAATATCAGAGGACAAAATGAAGCTTTAAGGGAACTGAAAGAGACAGCACTTCCCTGGGACCAGCTATCGTTAAGTCTTGATAGAAGATGACTACCCTGGTATTTGACTTATTTTAGTAGTCCTATTTGAACTGTGGTTGGGTTCTTCTAACCCCAAGTGGTTTAAATCAGCATCCCACAGGGTTTCTGTGCACTGGCCCATAAGAAACCTGTCTCAGAGTTAGGTTTTCATTTTAAGTGTATATGGGGTATGGATTTTCCTTGTAATACTTTCTGATTGCTTTACCATGCTGGAGCCAGTTATTTAAATATGACTGTCTGGGGCCCTGCCATCACGGGTCATAAACAGAATAGGCGTCAACCCTGGAAAAGTATGTATTTCTCACACTTCACAGGTAAAACAAAAACAATCAAACAGAAAAGCCAGCCCACAACTGGCTGCATAATCCAGAATCCCGTAATTAAAATAAAAGAAGTTAGGATGGGGATGGGCATAGAAGTAGGTTTTCTGTGTGTCAATCAATTATTTCTCAACTACTTAGACTTTGGTTTAGGATTATACGCATTCTCAGAATGGTTTGTGTGAGAGATAATTGCATGTCAAAAGACATAGAAGTCTAGCTCAGCTGGAACGAGCAGAATGGGATTTCCTGAGTCTAAAACTGGATTGGGAATTAGACAGTGCACTTTTTGAGATATTTGTAAAACTGTTGAGAGAATATAAATATCAGAACAGTATATTTTTTTCACATTATTTTTTTGCTTTGACTTTTATATTAATTGGCATCAGGGTAATTGTTGGTTACAGTTTTCCTAATGCACAAATTTATATTGAATCGGCTACACAGTATGAAAGTTTCCTTTTATCCTTCCTCCTTTATGTGTGTTCTTTTAAAAGGCAATAATTTCACTTACAAGGTCAGAACAGTTTGGACTAGGGTCTGATGAATCATTCCCCTCCTACACCATCTTTGCCTTTTCTTTTTTAATGTTTTTATAGAGTGCCTGGTTTTGACCTGTACTCTTTGTGTTAAATGGGTTGGAAAGTTAGCTTCCATTAAACTTAATCTTCAGAACTGCAAAGTGTTTTCTGTCCTCTGTCTCCTGCTGCTGCTGTGCCCCTTTGATTTTGACACAAATGATAAATGTCAGAACAAAGTGATGAACTCATGAAACTATTTTGTATTGTGATCAATTAAACTTGTGATGTATTAAGGGGGAGGAAATGATGGTGTTATCTGTTTGATTTGGCTTTTACCAGAAGCATTTTCAAAGCAATACTTGTTACAGAAATTTTTAATTTCCTTTTCTGTGTCAGAATCCTAATTTGATTTTTAGATGTTAAAAGTTTGCTTTTATTTTGTCTTCATTTTCAGAAGAAATAATTTTAAATAAAAAGTATACCAAAAATAGTCTGCTGTCACATTGAATTTCTTTGTCTTTTTTAATTTCAGTTATAAGTGAAAATTTGGGGAATAGATTTCACATAGGTCTTTTGAATTTTTTGTAGTGTCAATGTTTTTGCTAATGAGTAAATGAACTTCTTCTTCAGGATATCTTCTTGGTGGGCATGTAGTACGTTTTTTCCATGGCCATGATGAGTGCTTGACAATTCCATCTACAGATCAGAATGATTCACAGCACAAGTAGGTGATTGGTGCATTTCTTTACATTTCCTTCTTTCAAAAATGGAACAGATTGTCAGTTGAATTTGAGGTTAGGTAGAACAAACACTCTTTACAGCAGTCTTTTATTAGGCAGTGACATTGTACAAGAAGTTGATACCTACTAAGCAGAAAATCAGTCATGAGTTCTTGCATTGCTTAAATCCAAGTAGCTGATTTTCACAGAGATTTCATCCTGTTGTGTTGCTTGTCCCTAGTGCATTCTACTATAAGTAGAGGTAAGAAAGTGTTAGCAAGAAGATAGTAAAGTGAAGAAGAAAAATCCCTTAAAAACCTCTGTAAGTTTGGCTCTACAATGACTTTTATATTTTACATATTTTTCACTTTTTTTTGCAAGTTTTTGCTTTCATGAATTTGATTAATATAGTAAGAAAATTCAATGACATTAGCTGGGTTAAACCACTTCTGTATTAAACATATCTACAGTTTTCGTATGTTACGATGATTTATTATTTGAATTTTTCTGCATTTTTTGAATGTTCCTGTTAATCAGAAGCAAAGCCAGCTAATAATTTTGCTACACAAACCTGGTAGCTTTACAAATCATATTCAACAAATAAGGCTTTATAGCCATTTTGGCAAATAAGTTATGCTTTAGGTAATATGATACCACAAGTAGCATTCAGTTATGTCAGCTAAACTTGGCAGCTCTAAATTTTCCATGTTTACATTTTTGTGGACTAAAATTGTCTCCAAAGCCTAAAGAGAACCCAAACTGAAAACCAGAAAAATTCACTTAGTGAATTTTTTATTGCCATTCTTTTCATACGTGTAAAGGAAAAGAAAAAAGTTTTCACTGTGTATGAAAATGTACACACTGAGTAAAAAAATACTAGCAAAAGAATTAGGATCTGTATTCTTTGTGTAGAGCATATGTATTCAGACTTATTTTATGAAGAATCTCTTTTAGTAAGGTTAAAATAGATGCTGAGCTGTTTCAGTATGTTCGGAAATGCTGTACTTTGCTACTACTGTTACTTATCTAGAAGTAAGATGTAGTTAAAATTAAAAATAATCATAAATTCCTATTCCCCAGTATAGTGTTACTCTTTATATAGGCTGGGTGCGTATTGTTAGTGCCTTAATGTTTGCTTCCATGTTTTTTATGCTAAGTAAAAAAAAAAGGGTAAAATTAAAATATATGTTTGTCTGAATGAAGTCTATGTATTTATAATCTTAAAATTGGAAAAAAAT
The DNA here is from genome assembly GCA_024500445.1 of Entomyzon cyanotis. Classification (NCBI taxonomy): domain Eukaryota; kingdom Metazoa; phylum Chordata; class Aves; order Passeriformes; family Meliphagidae; genus Entomyzon; species Entomyzon cyanotis. The sequence continues at coordinate 31,218,729 of JAKEPQ010001030.1, forward strand.
ATGAATGCTATATTAAACATTTTCAATAGATGATTTGAAGCTGTCCTGTGTTTTGGATGCCATTGTTGTATGAGTCATGTTTACATTATTAAAACAAAATGAAAATAGAAAAAAGCCCCAGATAGTAATAAGAACAGGAGAAAGAGATGTAGAAAATGGTTGTGTTTATTTCCATCTCTTTATTTAATCAGTTATCTGCATTTCATTAGGAATGTTAAATAAACTAAGTTGGACAAGATCGAAGATTTCATGCAGCTTTGTTACTGAAGGAGCAGGTCACTAATGCTACTCCAGTGCTGCATATGGAAAAAGCTTGTAAAATATTTCAGATTTTAAGAAGTATAGGAATTAAAAGTATAAGATGTAAACAGAGATATATCTATGATAGTCCTTTAGAGATAGAATGGTTGAGTTGTGCCAAGGAGAAGTGAAGGAGGTCAGAGAGAGTGGAAATGAATACCTAGTTTTGAGCTTAGCAAGGATTTAGAGTCTGCCAAAAGTAACGTCAGTAAGGACAGTGGGACCAAAGACATAGAATGAAAATGGAAAAATCCAGATAGTTATTGTGCATTCAGTACATTCATAGGATCATGTAACAGCCCAGGCTGGAAATGACCTTGAAAGATCAAATTCATAGAGTCTGGGAATGAAGATGAATTGACAGCTAGTTTATTTATTTATTTATTTTTGTTCTAGAGTACCAAAATATTTTCATGCAAGATAAGATGTGTAGGGAATGCTACTACCTTTACTATGAAGAATATGTATTCTTACTCTTCTGGTGGAGTAAAATGTCAAAATATTTGCTATCACAAGTGTGCCCTCAAACGTGATTCCTAAATAAAGGTGTCAATACAGGTCTATCATCTTATAAAGCAACTGGTTACAAATGGTTTGCATGCTTCAGTATACTTCGTGATTCTTCCAGGATTTTATTGGTGTTGCTCAAGAAATAGACCCTTAAGTGTTCTCAGTAGAAGAAAAGGTGTAGAAATACTTGCTCAGATATGAAGACCACAACTTCTATTCTACAATTTGTTTTTCAGGTCCCATAGTTGCACAAGAATTAAACAGCATTTTTTTTTTTTCCTGCTAACTGTCAAAAATAGGAGAAGAATTTGACAATTTGAAAAGCCAGTTAAAATTCTGCATTTCAAAATGTTACTTTAATTCAGCTGTATAACAGCTAGATTGTGACATCTTTACACATGCATTTGCAGTATTCAATCAAGTTTGCTAGAGCAGGAAGGCAGATTTTAAATTCCCTTGATGCACATTTTTTCAGACACAGAAGTACAATCAGAGGTCCAACTTCTGTGCAAACTAGGGTGGATTAGTCCTTCTCAGAAGAATACATGTAAGAAAATTTTTCATCTTATGGTAGGCATTCAGAGTTTCAGATCAAGACCTTTCCTATGATCCGTTCTATTTCCTATACTTATTATAAATGAGAAAGATTATACAAATTCTGGTGATTAGATGACAAGACATGAATAATTATTAAAACATTGAAAAATTCCTGTGAACAGGGCTAATCCACCACAGTTTCTCTTTGTTTGTATTTGATTATTGAGTAGAATATTTGTTTCAGCACTAGAACACAATACTGATCCTCAGACAATAGTTCAAGAAAACAAAATTATAATAAAGGCTTAATTCTTTCACTTCCTGTTTTTTTTCTCTGAATGCATTATCTGTTTTGTGATGATTATAATACAGAATTTTTTTTATCATCACCATTTTTGACTTTTAATAGAATCATAGAAGTAATTTTAGGAATGAAGTCTCTGATGTCATGTTCATGTTGTTTTCATCTGAAAATATACATCTTTATTTTAAAATATGGTATGTATTTAAAACTATTAGTAATGCAGGTTAATGTCTTAGACACTGTAGGAATTACATATTTTTATGGCTGATTAAATAATAAGAAAAGTTTCCCAGCCACTTTCATGGCCAAGAATTTTATCAGCTTCTGAGACTACCTTAATAATCTACTTTCCCTGGGACATTTGGATTGTTTATCGTAGTCTCACTGATGAGTAAGAACCTTCTGTCCATTCAATGTCATTTGTTTACTGGGAGAAAAGTAGAGAGTGACATACAGTTTACAGAGAAGTAAGTTGCAAATACCATGTAAGCACAAATAAACACAAGAGGATGGTCTTCTGAATCTTTTCTGTAGGAAAGTATTTTATGAAACTGGAGGAGCTGGCAGTCGAGCAAGGTCTTTATGGAGAGTAGAACCCCTTCGAATAAGGTACTGATATTTTTGTAACTCTTTTTCTTAGCAACTTTTGTTGTGTTAACGGAAATTTGGTTATTACAGACCCTTAAGGCAGAATATTTATTTGCTATGCTTAATGATACGTTAACATGCTCTTTGTCAATAATAAAAAGCAATGTATTGTGATAGAATAGATGGTTTTTTTCTGTCTCCCATATCAAAAGCAGCATTGGCTATGAGATATGTCTACTTAAAGCATTGCTTCTTTCCAAAAGTAAAATGCTTTCCTAGTTTTACTTGGAATTTTTATAAGCATGAGTGGAAATCAGAGCAATAATATCCCTTCTGGGTGTCTTTGTTTCATTTTTTTTTAAGATTATCTTCTTCCTAGGTGATTATCTGTCTGTTATTTTACTGCAAGTGAAATTTCAATATATACCATAAGAGTATGTATGGCCTTTGAGGGCCTTCTGAACTGTGTGTTTGTTTTATCCGTGATGTGTTTGTGATTGCAAGTGAAATACACTCGTAACTAACAGAGATGCAGAATAATTCTGTGGAATGCTGAGTCCTCACTTAGGTTTAGTTTGTTTGTTTAGCCAGTCAACTAAAATACAGTAGTTAATTTACACATGTAGTATTTGTCTAGGGGCACTGTGGCTAGCAGAGGTCCTTCCCGTGGGAACATTTTGCTATATTTCATAAACAAGATAAAGTTTGGATGTTTTGCAAACAACCTCTCCGGATTGGGTCAGTTTGGGCTTGGCCAATTGGGCCTAGGGGAGGTCTCGGGCTGACCAATCTGGGGCACCTCTGTAAACTCTATATATATGGAATTCAAAACAATAAAGCTCTTCTCTCTTTCCTTGTCTGAGACCTTGGGTCATTCCTCAGCTAGCCGCTCAACAGCGACAGGACACCATAAGTAACACCCTGATAAAATTGAGAGAGGGTGTAGAAACAAGAAGATGGAAATTATACTCCTTTCCAGGGTTCCCTTTGCAAATGAATTAAGAGTTTTGCATCTGTTTTAATGCCAGTATTGAAATTAGAACTAAAAAGGAATATATATAGCACATTCTATTTTCTGATCATCCTTTAAAACCCAAAGTAGAAATACTAACTTTACTCACTTAAACTATTTTTTGATGTCTCTGATGTTTAGCTGGAGTGGAAGTAATATCAGATGGGGGCAGCCTTTCCGTCTTCGACATATTACAACAGGAAAGTACTTGGCTCTGAATGAAGATGAAGGAGTAGTAATATTGGACAGAGAGAAGTCAGACACAGCTGCTACTGCCTTTTGTTTCAGAGTATCAAAGGTAAATAGCAACAATGCAAATTTGTTCTGAATGTGGAGCACTCAAATACGAAATCTGAATTGTTTCAACAACTGTGTAAGTTACTTATAATTTCTAAATTGAAGCAAATGACAGGGATTATGCATTGAAATACAAAGGTAAATAACCTGAGTCAAGAGTAACAAAATTTTCATGGGGTAACAATAAGGGTGATCAATAAACTTTAGAATAAACTAAACTGTTACCAGTTTTAAAAAACAGGATTAAAACCAAATACAGTTGAAGATACAGTGGTTTGATATGAATACTTTAATAATTATAGACTCATTTCAGTAGGGCAGAATCTCATTATAGTGTTATATGTTCCAGCTCTATCTGTCATAATTTAATTTAATTGAATTCAGTTCAATTGCTATTCTTTATGCAGTGTGTTGATAAGAACTGAACTGAACTCAATCAAATTTTTCCTAAATGTAAGAAGAATAGTCAGTTATTTCTAAACCATATGTTTTCAAGTTATGCTCTTTAGAGAGCTGCTAATTGCGTGTTACTAGCTTTTTCATTGTTTCCAGCTGGAAAAAACAGTACAAGGGAGAGACAATGAAGAATGATTTTGGAGGTAGGCAAAATTAATAACTTTTTTTTTTTCTCAGAAACTGAAAGGCTTTATAATCAAAGATTAATAAAAGTTTTTGTGTGCTTTCATGACTTTACTTATAAATAGTTGCCATAGCTGTTACAGTAGAGTTTTTTGTTAAAAACAAGAAGCTAAATTTCCCACATAGTTCTGAATGCTATATAATACTTAAGAAAAAATCAATCCCCAAGTGAAAAAGAATCTTTAAAATTAGTTATACACTAAATAACATCTAGCATTAAGAATCTTTACAAATGATAATTTTTTGTTGGTATAATAAATAAAATATTGTTTTTAGTGTGTTTAAAATAACAATGTTTATTAGTGTGACTGCATATGATATTTCTTGAATTTTTATTTTAGCCAATCAAAATAATTAAAAACTATCAAGAAATTTTCTTAGACTGCTAACATTTTCTTGCCACATAGTTTTTCATTTTTTGTTCAGTGTAAAGGTTGTGTACATACGGTGTTGCACTGGGACATTGATTACAGCTATAATTCTTCCCATTTTTAGCAAATCATGGCACCCTGGTAAGAATGGTGAATGTCCCAGTAGTGCCACAGTTACCGGTTAAACACTGAGTAAAAATTCCTTTGATGTACTCACTGCCTAATTGGACACCAGCTGTCCTGATATTTTTCATCCTTTTAATCTGTGCATATAAATGTATAAATTTTGAGTAAATAAATTTAGTGGTTATGTACTTGTATTCATAAAATAATTTCTGCTACACTGAGTAAACATGCCCTATTTTCTTACTCTTTCTCTTGAGGTGTACCTCAGAGGCACACTAGTGAAATTTATTACAGTGCCCAAAATGACTAAGCTGAAGTACAGTGGTAATTAATTATGCAGAACTCATTCATGCCATGTGTTTATACATAATATAATTATTAATGTACATTTTTCTATTAAATACAAGCTCAGTGTGACATCATCCTGTCCCATTTGTGCTGTCCTATGTGAAAAAGAATGTTTTTTACCTCACGATAGTTTGTGAATTTGATGCCAAGAAAAAGAATTATTATTTATTGTCTGGGCAGGTAAGAGCTGCACTGTCAAATGGGAGGACATATAAGTGTTTGCAAAGGTGAGGGGGACAAGTAATGATAACTCTTCCTTCAGAAAGAAACGTGATGTTTTGGAAGTGAATAAAGCCCAAATATTGACCACCACTGTAAGGAGAAAAAGGCTCTTAAAGCCAAGTGCTGATAGCACACAGATTGAGGGGAAAAAGGACCATTGAAGTAATAGTTAGACTAGATGTATGCAGGTGTTTTTATCTTAATTTCTGCATGTATGTATTTGTAAATCTTTTAATGGGTCATTTTCTCAGTACAGAAACATTTTCACATACCTGTACCTTAACATGGCATGAATTCAGGGAAATTTCAAGATATCTGTTTCATGTCTTCATATCCAGCTGTGTGCAGATTCTTAAAAATAGGGTGCTGGATACCTGGCTGTTTGCAGCACTCCCATCCTTTAGACTAACAGAATAATTCTGATTGAAAAGGGGCTTCGGAAGCCATCTAGTCCAGCCTTTTGCTCCAGGTAGGGTCACCACCAATTCAGACCAGGTTGCTTATAATAAGCATTGCTGCAGAGTATCCAAAAAGGAATGAAGCATTTCTCCATTGTGGTGTTCTTTCCAGTTTGGAAGCTAACAAAAGGGTTTTTGTAGAGAAAAAGTATTATCTTTGCCAGAAGGCAGAACTATGTGGAGTATGCAAATCCCCAAGGCTTCCCAAGAGCCTGTAATATATGACTTAAATAAAGTTCTATTTTTCCAGCAGGTGTTAGAAAGACCCTTTTGTTGAAAAAGCACCTTCATCCTCAATATTGTTATGTTCCACTTCAGCAGTCTTGTGTGTTCCTTGCTTTTCAAAACCCGTGATTGCATTCATAGTGTATTTACTTCCACTTTTCTTTTCCTTTTGATAGATAACACTGGAAATTTAAACCCTTGTTTTAAATTATAAAATTCAAATTAGAGTTTTCCTTAATATGCTCTTACATATGTAATATGCTTGATATGCTTATGTTAGAGCTTAATATGCTCTAATATATGTAATACGTGCCTGTTTACTGCTAATTGCTGCAAACTAATGTTACAAGTATCAGAAATCGATGGACCACTCCTCCCTCCACATTACATCTTGTTTTGATTTTAATATAGACCTTAATTTTGACCAAGTTTTAAAATGTCAACCTTTATATTTTAAGGCAACAGATCTGTAATGCCTTGTGACAACAGAGACAGCAGTTTCTCTACACCAGATGGAATCCTGTTTTGAAATGGGATGTTCTCATTCCAGCACAGTACTTGGCTCAGTATACACTGCTGAGCAGAGTCTTGGTTCTACTTACAAATTTCCTTAAGACTAAACACGGTGGAAACAAGAGCATATTTTAAAATAATTATTTATTTTAGTTTGTGTATCCCAGAATTAATGTTTGAGGTTTCATATTTTATTTTTGTGATGGCAAGTACAATTGATATTGAAGAAGCTATTGGTATGGTCTTGGTAAGTAACATTCTGAGACATTCAAAAGTCACAGATGACTCATGCAGAAGGATTTGTTATCATTTTAATATTACTGCCAGCATGTAGCTGTCTAAGGAACTCAACATGGCATTAAGATGTCGTAATAGTATGGTAGTAATCACAAAGTTAATTTGGTTTTGGAATAAGATCATAGGTATTGCAGAGTCCTTTACCTACATTTGTAGGTAAAATTTTATAATTAATTTCCCAGTAAGCACTGCATTTCAAATGCAATATTAAACTACTTTTTCTACTTATTTTTTATGGGAAGAGAAAATAGAACATAAAATGAAAGTAGCTTTTATTTTCTTGTCTACTGTGATGTAGAAATGTACAAAGCAAAGTATACAAAGTACAATAAGACCAGTAGCAAGATAGCTTGTATGTCTGTAGACCTTTTATCTTATTCTTTTGTTGATTTGGAGTAGCTATGGCAGTACTCTTAATGCACTAATAGTGTGCAACACCAAACGATAAAATTTTAATGAACTCATGCAAGTTATATTTAGTAAGAGTTCAGCAGACAGGTTGTTTTGCCATTCTTAGGACTGTCTAGACAAGCCCTTAAGCTGTCAAAAATGTTTCCCCTACTGTGTTTTTACTATTGTAAAATCTTTGTAAAGACAGTTGAGTTTATTTGTCCTGTTCACACTGTCATTCCTTATATTCCTTTTATCACATACAAATCTATGATTCTTTCTCACTTTCTAATTCTTGCCCTTCTTCTAGTATACGAAATATCTTTTGAAAATACCATCTTTGACACCTTTGCCCTGACATTCTGTTGTTCATTCCATCTTTTCATTTGTTTGTTTTGTTACGGCTGTTCGTTGTTGTTGTTTTTCCTTTGCCACCTTCCAGGCTCATGATGTGATTTGTTTCCTTTGATTAATTCATGGCCTCAGGGAGTTAAACTGAGGCTAGGTTGTTAAGAGAGGGTTTTAAAAGTGAAAGTATTTGGATATTTTACTGCTAAGATATGTACAAATATGTAGATAAGAGGGTTTTTTCCCTTCTCCCCCAGTATCTCCCCTTTATCTGACTAGACTTTTTAGCTGTTATAAAATATACTGTGTCTTTGCACACTGTGATCAAATTACTTGGCTGAAATTCTAGAGAAGCTGGACAGAGCGCAAAGCGCAAAACATGCTGAAGAGGAATTTATGCTGTATTTCTCTAAGTGAAAACAGCCTTCAGGTCCTGAAAATAATTCTAAAAATTTATTTCTGAAATTTAAAAAATTGTGCATTTTTCACTATGTTTAGTGTTGTCAAAAGGGATCAGTATCACCCCATTTTTTTCAAAAAAGTAACTTAGTTGGAATTGCTTCTTACCACACTATGATTTCTTTCCTTGAAATTTTCATTGATGCTTGCTTATTGATGCAGACACAATATTTGAGAAAAAAAGTTTTAATTTTCAGGATATTATGTAAAGCCAAATAACTAATTGCTGACAGTAAGTGACTTTGTTCTATTTTATTGTATTTTTCACTTAATGTCCCAATTGCAGATCTGTATTGAAATAGTTCATCTTTTTCTGTATGTGATAGCACAGTCCACATAAATATGATGGGACATGATGTCCCCATAGTCTTGACATAGCAATGGTGTCTCCAAGGAATGTCTTATACTTTCACTCATCTTGGCATCATAATGCTACCTCTTTCAACTGTTCAGTTGTTGAAGTGTGACATTTAAATTACATATAAATGAAAGCAGATTAGCACAGATAAAATAAAACTTCTGTTTACTCCACAGATGTTGAACATTTTATAACCTGAAATGAAATAAAAAACCCTGTTGCATGTACAAAACTTCAGACTTCATGATAATTTCTGACGTATTTTGTTTAGTTAGCAACAGATTAACAACTATCTGTGCTTAAGTCCATCAGGCATTGAAATAATAGAAAAATTAGGTTATTTAATTACCCTATTTACAATTCGTTGTTGAATCACATGTATCCATAACTTGCTATTACAAAGTTTGCAGCATAATTCTGTTCTTACTCCTGTATTCAATTTTGAAAGGACAACTATTTTATTTTAAAGTGCTGTAGTCTTAAAATCGCCCAGTTTTAAGTGAAGAACAATGGGATTAAAAATTAAATTTGGTTTAAAAACTGGCTGTTCCAGCTAAGCATTGAGCAATGTCTTTAAAAGAAGTTTGAAATAACCCTATTCTTCTTACAAAGTAGATAAATAAAAAAATTAAATAATTGTAGAAAATTGAGAAATGCAAAAGTAAAATAAATATAAAAGCCAAATTGTACTTTTTTTTAGAACTAATATTTTCCATATTGCTGGTTGTTCAAAACAGAGGCATTATTCTAAGCAAAGTGTTTATTTGTATATACAAATTATAAAAAAAATTTCTTTAGCATAAGAACATCTTAACTACAACTCAAAATAGGTTTCTGTTTATTTTTATTTTTTATGTTTAAGCCAAAATTCAAAATATTGTCTACACAGAGTTCTACAGACTCTGTTAAACTGAAACTTTACTTACATCAGTAACTCCATTACTGAATAGGTTAAGATAAACATCTAAAGATTTTTTTTTTTTAATAAATCCACTGTAATTGATTTTACTTGATTTTTCTTGCTCCAGTGAAAATGAGGCTTCAGATTTGAAATTATTTTCAATCACAATCTGGAAGATTAATTGCATAGAAGCAGAAATCGTGGGAATCAAAATTTAGCTGCATCTTTACAGCATAAGTTGTATAAATACTGTTCAGCATTGTAATTTGTATCACTGTGGAATTCAATTCTTTATCCTATACCAATACAGAGATTAACTGCCAACTTTATTTTGTCTCCTTAGGAGCTAAAAGAAAAGCAGGAATCTAGTCTCAAACGTGACATGGATGGAATGGGAGTCCCAGAAATAAAGTATGGAGATTCGATCTGTTTTGTCCAACATGTGGCCACTGCCTTATGGTTGACTTACAAAGCACAGGATGCTAAATCAGCACGTTTAGGTCCCTTGAAAAGAAAGGTAATACTTGATGTTTTTATTAATTACTTGGGAAATCAATGTTTGTGGGTTTCATTATTTTGTGCTCTTATATTGAAAAGGTGAATATTTAATTCTGAAAATGAAAACAGTGATGCACATTAATGTAACAATGTAATTGAAGAAAAATTGTCATTAAGAAATGTATTTAACTACTTTTTTTCTCAGAATAAATATTAATTTGTGCTCAATTTTTATTTTTAACACCAGTAAAAAATGGAAATTCCTGATTTGGGTAATTATTTAAAATCTAAATTTAACTGGTGTAACTGGTGTAAACTAGTAAGTCATCTTACATTCTGTGGTGTTTTAGATTTTTTTAATTGAGTACATTTTGTGAAATGGCAAATCAATTTGTCACTGAAGAAATGGCCCTAAAAAATCCTCATGTCTCTTAAGGGATATAAGGGAATAATTTCCTCCCAAAATGCCGGATGTAATTGTGATGTGACATCAAGAAGGTCTTTCTCTCAGACCTGTGATTTTAGGGTATGATTATATTCTTAATTAGTGGGATATGAACACGTTATACCTTCAAATTTTAAATTCATATTTCATTCAGTGTTAAGGGGTTTAGTACTAGCTTAACATAACTGTTCCGTTACCAAATGGCTCCTTGATTCTCTATTTGTAGATTTTTAAAACTTAAACCTATCATTAAAACATGAAAAAGAAAAAATTAAAAAGTTCATTACTTAACATTCTCCTTTAATTACTTGCACATATGTACATTCTACAAAACAGTGAGATCCTCATCACACTCCCTTGGCACAATCACATTTATTCATATGCAACACACAATTACTTGCACATATGTACATTCTACAAAACAGTGAGATCCTCATCACACTCCCTTGGCACAATCACATTTATTCATATGCAACACACATGGTCATCATCAATGGGCACTGAGTACCCAACCCCTTCACTTCTCAGCAACCTGGCTGACAAGAGAAATTCTTTGTATGCCAGTCATTCAGTATTTTCTTGGTGAAAAATTAAACCACACAATGATGGCCTCTCCCTTTCCCATGCCAGAATTGGCTATGTCATTCTGTTTCCTCAGAAGGTCCAATTTTACTTTTTGAAAAAGCAGCATGTAGATTCTTCCTCTGTATTCAATGAAGAATTTTACAATAGCTTGCTGTGGCATTTAGTATTTTGTTTCTCCAGTTTTCTGCTCAGCAGCTGGGGACTAAAAGAACCTCCGTAATTGCCTGTCACTTTTACTCTCCTCTGAAACTGTTTCATTCGTGTTCAAAGACTTCAAATCTTTTATTGCCCACTCACCTGGAGAATTCTGTCTTGTTAAGTGCCTTCAAACAGAAGAAAAACCAAACCTTCTAGCTTCATGCAATTGATATTCCTATTGATATTCTATTTCAAGAAACAGTTTTTCATACCCTGCAATATATGATACTAGACTACAATTTCATAATCAATTTTGGATGTATATATCCATTTAAATTTCATATAATTTTTTTTTTCTACATTAGAAGCTAAGTCATTGCTTTGTATTCATCCTCTGCCATCATTGTGTCAGGAAATTTTCACTTTCACTCACAGTGAAATACAGTATTCTTTCTGAAGCTGGCCTGCACTTTTTGTAACATGACTCATTAGCCCTAGGAGGATTGAAAAATACCTTGTTTTTGCAAGAGGCAAAGGATGCTTTTTTTGACATAACCTAGCTACTATCACTGTCAGCTTCTGTAAATCTTGAGAGAGGGGAAAACAACTATGAGATTAGTTTTATATAATACCAAAAATTCCAAGTAAAAATTTCTGTTATTTGGCTTGGTGTAATTTCATGCTTCTAATTATTATACTAACAAATGTGAAAGAAATTCTGGCATAATTTATGAGGATTTTGTTGCATGATTACTGCCAGAATTTCTATTTGTTGTCTCTCTCTATATATACTATACCAAGGTATATATACTATACCAAGGGTTCAGGATTTTGCCAGGTAATGATGATGTTTACATCAATATTCTGGTCAACATCTTTCCACCGTCCAGTGAATGATGGATGTCTATCTTTTCTGTTTGAGAGCTTGCTTTTGTGCAAGCAATGAACTCCTGCAGAGCTCCAAAATGCTAGAGCTCAGGGAACAGAAAAACATATGCTACATGATTTGGATTCATGTTCTGGAGGCCGTTGCTCACAGTGTTGGTCAGTGCCTTGCTGTATTTCAACAAGCAAGGAACTGCCAAATGCCCCTTTTTGTACGCAGAGAAGTGCTTTTTTTTTGAGGAATTGATGTAGCCAGTACTGGATGCTTCTGTCTGTGATGTACTTACTGGAATTCTAAATAGCACTGTCCTGTTATGGTGATGTTTCTGGATGATTTAATTGAGGTTTGGGTTGTTTGTTGGTTTTCTGGTTTGTTTGTTTTGGTTTGGTTTTTGTCAGAGAAATAGGAAAGATTAGGTCCTTCTAAAAGACTTTTCCCTCATCCACTGCATACTTAGGGAGAAGAGTGCATATCTGCTCTACAATGATGAAGATGCAATTATTTTGCGAGGCATGACAGCTTTAATACCCTATCTGTCAAATGTTTTCATCCCTGTAGCTCCAAAATCTGGCACTACATACAATGGCCTGAGGAAATGTTCTCTGATTGTCAAATATTTTCTGACTAGTTTTGTGATGGGAAGAGCAGATCTTCACTTACTCGTCAGTTTAGAGACCTCAGGACCTCTTCTATGGAAACAGTGATATTTAAACAGGCAAAGTCACATCACACACAGTGTGGTTCTGTATAAAGAAATATCTGAAAAAAGAGGAAAGATGACCGAATTTTAAACTAGTCTTGTTTAAGAAAATGTTGTTAATGTAATAATTCAAAAATATCTTCCAAGTCTTCTCCATCATATTTCTGTGGATTCTGTTGTACAGATAAACTCAACAGGTGATGTTTGTCTCTTTTAAAAGCTCTCACTCAGTCTGTTTGAAGAAACAGAGCACATGTGTAATCTAGATTCTGCCAAGTGCAGAAAAACTTCACTTTCCAGTGCTTTGCTGCATGTATATGCTAGTATGTACAAAAGCTGTTGGTAAATAACTTTCCCATTTGCGGCACTAACCACTTATGTAACAGTACCAGTTTCTCAGTTAAATATTCATGGCCTCAGAATTACTCTGCCAACTGGGAAGGTGGTTTGCAAATTTTTACTAACTCAGAACTAAAAGGATACATTTTTTGGTGGAGAATTCAGTAGATTTCATATTTGGCAAAGAAGCAGGATAATTGAGATTTACTTCTTACAAAATTACCGTAGGATTTAATGACTCACAATGACCAATACTTGTTTTTGTGATGCCTAAAAGTGATGCTGGCTTTCTGTGACACTGTGTGTTTATTTAGTGAAAGATTAAAACCCCACCGAAGGATCTCTCTTATTGCTTGAAGTTGATATGATATTTATGTTTGGTTCTGATAAGAATCAAACATATTGTGTAGAAATAGTTAAATTAATCAGAAGTTGCTCAGAAATACTCTTGGTCCTTTAGCTGCACTGTCATTTTTATTTTGTCATTCCAACTTGATTTTTCTTGTCAATAGTATTAAAGCATGAATTCTTTAGTAAATGATGCGTAAGAAAGTGAAGTTCCTCTTTCTCTGACTGCTAGAATATAGAAAGAATGACATTTTTTGTTACAATTTGAAAATATTTTCAAGAGTATCTTTTTAATGACTTGTGGAAGAATAAAGATACATTACTTTGCCTTGTCTAAGTAACTTATGTGAGACTGAAAAACTTGTAGTTATTTAATGGGTTTCCAGATAAAGTGATTAACACATCTGTATATATGCCATTACCTTTTTCAATGCAGTATTGAAATAAGTAAAAACATATTTAAAAGCAAAAAGTGTTTTAAAATAATTATTGTGATAATTACTGACTTTCAATAGGTTATATTACACCAAGAAGGTCACATGGATGATGGTCTTACATTACAAAGATGCCAGCGTGAGGAATCCCAGGCTGCTCGAATCATTCGCAATACTACAGGCTTATTCAGCCACTTTATAAGGTAGTTGTTATCCTATATTTAAAGTATCCTGAAATTATAAGAATTTCTCCAAGACAATCCTTATTTCCTGCTTTCAAGTATTTGAATTTAGAAGGTATTAGCAACATGTTTTTACTGATCTAAATCTGCAATTTTGATTAGTAATGCCATAAAATAGATAAAAGAGTTTATTTGAGATTCTTTACATGAAATCTAATACCTTGAAGCCAGAAGCAAGCTGGATCATAATCCAGGTTGAAGAAAACATGCTAACTGATCTTAGTCTAACTCTGTTAGTTAGTCTTTAATGATATCTAGAACTTTGTAAAATGAAATCTAGAAGAATGTATTTAGCATTGAAGAAACTATTTTTGTAGTGCTTTGCAGAAGTTTTAATTATGGTGATCAAGTGGTCACCTTTCTATTACTACCTCTTTAATTAAAAAATAAAGAAATAAGAGTTTGTAATTAATTATTTGCTTCCATGGAACCCATCATATAAGCCTGAGTTTAAAATATTACTTCAGTATCTCAAAAACCTACACTACTCCTTTGTATTTCTTAGGCTGAGGATAAGAAAACAGAGCCACTATAAACAGTAACAGCAAGATGTTACTGTTTATAGTAGTCAGGCTGTGGAAAACTGGGTTATCACACAAGATTGAGAAAATACTTGAGCAGAAAGAGACATTGTTATACTGACAACTGAGATTCCTTGAAACACTTTGTGTTTGAATCCCACCCTTCTTTACTTGTTACATGGAATAGACACAGAGATCTAATTCATTACCTGTTAAGATCACCTGTTACTTTTGTGTTCTTTTTCCAGAAGACTGTGGGTGTATAACTTCAATAACTGCTACTGTAATTGCATGTTAAACCTATAATATTAATAGGATTTGAAGTATCTAAACAAAATCAATTACCATAGAAAAGGACTTTGGTAGAGCATTCATCTCTGTTTCATCTTTTTGCTGAATTATATTGTTTCTTCTATTTTTTTTATTTTTAAAAAATATTCTCTCGGTTTATATCAGTGCAGAAAGGGAAACATGATTCCACTTCAGGAAGCTCTGAGGGCTGGACACCCAAAAAATAGATGTTTGAGTGATGTTCAATTCAGATCATTTGTTGCTCATATTCATATATCATATGTGTAACAAGACTTGATTTAGATACCAAAAGAGAATAGGCTGCTACATAATGCTATAAATTACAGCGGTAAAATGATTAATGCTGCCAGTCTTGTTGTTTTCTGTAGTGGAAACAACAGAGCACTATCACCCACTGCCCTGCCTGTTGAGGAGATGGCTCAGACTCTGCAAGACCTGATCACTTACTTCCAGCTTCCCGAAGAAGACCTGCAACATGAAGAAAAGCAAAACAAACTTCGCTCACTCAAAAACAGACAAAATCTATTCAAAGAAGAGGTATAGATGGAGGGATTTTTACATTATTTTCATTTTAAGAATATTGTGTTACAAACACTAGGAAGAATCTAGATGTATGTGTGTTATATCTAGATATATGCATATGATCAATAATGTAAAGTTCCTAGCTGAGATATAGATATATAAAAAAATATTAAACTTGTCACAAGCTACAAACTCTGTCATAAAATTTGATCCTAATACTTCTGAGCATCTTTAAACAGATCTTATTTAAAAAGAAACATTCTTTACAAGAACTTTTGTTTTCTCTCTGGGAAGTTATACAACCTAGATACTCCAAATGAATAATAAAACCTGGGTCAAGAATAGATGTTATTTCTGATGTCATTTCTGCCTGTAACTTTTTACCTCTAGAAACTCTAAGAACACCAGTTTTAGAGAAGGATATGTATTACATAAATTTTGAATTGCTCCTCTCTGAAAATAGAGTAACTACATTTTTGTATAAATACTGAACATATTTTATGATGTTTTTAGGCATGTTTGAATTGATTGCAAGTTTTCAATACCATATGAGTCTGTAATCAAACTAAAGTTACAAATCTCTTCTAGTTTTTAAAATTCTTTGTTTTACAGATATTTTATTGCATAGTAAAATTTACTCCTCTTTTAATCAACAAAAATTCCTGTTTATATAAATGGAAAGGGTGTTTTCTGTATGCAAGGAAGATTTTTTTGTAAAAAGGAATGTTCATAAAAATTTTAAAAGCCTTGTTTTCCAGATTTTTTTATTCTTTATTTTTTATAATACTGAGTTGTGTAAGGAATAGTTTAGAATCGTTCTCTAAAAGCAATGCTTTTTATACAGAAAAATATATATTCAAACCTTTTAAGCACAATTGGTTTGTTGTTAAGGATTTTCTTCATTTAAAATAATGCAACATTTCAACTTATACAGGAAAAAATCTTTGAAATAACAATGACCAATGCTTTTTCATGTACAGTTCATTTTCCTCTCTGTCATATGTGTTTAGGGAATGCTGGCACTAGTTCTGAATTGCATTGATCGCTTAAATGACTACAACAGCGCAGCTCATTTTGCAGGAATTACGAGAGAAGAACATGGTACATCATGGAAAGAAATTTTGAATCTCCTTTACAAATTGTTAGGTAAGTTCTTCAAAAATGTATTGATGTAAAAAAATAACCCAGGTATCCTATTTGGTGCTTCACCACCAAATATTCTGTGTATTATTCAGTTTATTATGTAAATTACACAATTTCTTTCATATACTTACTGCTATTTATTACAGAGAAAAGAGTTTATTGATCAATGATATATTTGAAAATTGGACCTCACCTACGACAAAGTTCTGTGAAGCATGCCAAAACCTTTTTTCTTTAATTTAAATGTGCCTGTGATATGCAAATAGATATGAATTATTATCATAAAAATCAGAAAAACTAGAAAACAGTCTTTTTATATGGAGCTGAAGAAAAGTCTAAAAATAATAATCAGGTCTGCTCAATCCATGTTTGTCACTTGAGGCTTAGATTTAAATGTTAATAAAATAATTACGTAAAACAGAAGTGGAAATATTTTTTTCTATATCAGTGCCAGAGTTTCTAGAGCAAACTGCTTCTGTGTTGTAGAATGGCCAAAATTATAGAGCAGAAAAAGTATGCATATGTGTATTTCCTTAAATTTCTTATTTGATACTCAATTTGCATTATTCCTCATTTGGGAGAATCTTGTCTTCTGATGGTGTGTAAATGCATCTAATTTCATTACAAAGGAAGGTAGTCCTGACCAATAGTGAAATAAGGAAATTGAAACTAAAGACAAGAATAAAAGGAACCAGGGGAAGTGCTTTGAAGCATGAGGTTATTCACATAGAACAAACATGCAGGTGCTTCTGATGAAATCTCATTGCCTCAGAAAGTAAAAAGTTACCATTCCCTGAATTTTGCTACAGTCTTATGAGTTTAAAGCAAAGTACGGTGAAAAAAAAATCTCTTTAGTGCACTGTGGGCTTTTTAAAGATAGTGTCTTGATTTTCAGCTGCAGGTACATTTTGAACACACTTGTTCTGATGTAATATTTATTATGCTTAATAATAAAAATCATTGACAGTTGTATCCAAAATGTGCTCTTCTGTTGCCTTTTCCCCTCTATGATCAGTAGTAGCTTCTAGAAGGAAGAAAGCTAGCAGTATTGCTTAAAAGACTTCAATGTTGATGAACTTTAAAAGTGCAATCTGCACTACTGAAAGACTAAAACCTATGCTTTCTACAACGTTGTAATCAGAAAGTAGAACTAAACAGCAATACTTGCATATGATCTTCACACATGTGGTAGGAAGTAATAGAAGAAGAAATGCTTCAGCCCCATGATTATGAGAGTGCTTGACATTTGCATCAAGCAAATAACTTCTATTCTAATTAAGCAACAAAATAAAACATTAACAAGACTTTTTTTTTTGCTGAGATTATTGTTTATCCAGGAAACCCCAGCCAACTTCATAAACTGTATGCTCTTTAGAAACTATGTCGGTTGCTGATATTCAAAATAATTAAAATCTCTGTTCTTTATTATGGCAACATATATGGACTTGTCTGTTCATTGTTTTATGAAGTTCCTCTAAAAGTTGTGTTAAATACATATGATAAACATTGGTGATTTAAAATGGAAATCTCCTATTATGCCTTGTGTTTTTTTCCAGCTGCTCTCATTCATGGCAACAGAAACAACTGTACTCAATTTTCCAGTAACCTCGATTGGCTAATCAGTAAATTGGATAGATTAGAATCTTCCTCAGGTGAGACTTACTTTTACAATGTAAGTTAACTATGGGTTAATGTCAGTTTTACATTTTTGTCAGAGCAGTTTTCCTTGAAGCCAGCACGTATTAGAAAATGAATACCCAGTTGGGGTTTGGGGTTTTCTGTTTTGGGGGGTTTTTTTGGTTGGTTTGGGGGATTGGGTCGAACAGTGTCAAGAGTAGTGTACCATGAAATAACACCAATTTGTGGGTGTTTGCATACAAACCCCATATAGGTATAGATTACAGGGATTTTTTTACAGTGGAGCATTCAACAAAATATTAATATACTATACAGTGCTCTGTATTAAAACCTTTACCTCTTCCATTATAAAGAAGGAGCTAAACTTGCAAATTTCTCAAGTAGTTTTAAAATCATGGCTATTTTCAAAAGAAAATAGAAATTAATATTTTTATTATGTATTTATTCCTAAAGTATCATATTCATGTTAACACTCCTTAGAAGCATTTTCATTCTCTTTTTAGGCCAGAGAAAGGATAGCCTCTTTTAAGAGAATAATTTACTGAGCTTTTCAATTGTGTTCAGTTGTGCATGTGATTTAATGACAACGTTATTTCTGTGGCCCTCATATAGGTATTTTGGAAGTCTTGCACTGCATCTTGATTGAAAGCCCGGAAGCTTTAAACCTAATATCTGAGGAACACATCAAATCCATAATTTCACTGTTGGATAAGCATGGACGCAACTACAAGGTAAGTTTGGAAAAACTAAGGAGGTAATGTTAATCTTACAATGATTTGTAGAGGGAAATAATCAGAAATGACTACATGGAAATATGTGATTTTCGTACCTTTGAAGGAATAAAATAACCTTAAAGTATATCTGCAAATTTTCTTTGTTGAGATTAAAAGAATGTTTATTATAAAATTGCTTTGCAGCAATTTTCAAATACAGGAAATATATATGAGAAGTAAGCAGTTAAGGAATATTGGTAAGCAGTCAGAACATTGGATTTGCTGGAAACTTAAGTATTGTGGTGGCTGTAAGAAAGTGGGCAGAGTAGCTTGCTTTGTGATTCAGGGCTCTGCAAAAGCCGTAGACTACCATTGTATCCACAGATATAGAGAACTGTATCCTGCAAAGTCATTCCTAACTTGGGTAATAATAGTAGTAGCAGAAAAGAAAAAAATAAATTGAGAAATCAGAAAAATAATCCAAATATCTGAAAACACAGGTGTTCAGAAGAAAGAAAAAAACCCTGAGTTTCCAGAAGAAATACTGGATGAAATTAATTTAGACATCAATATGCAATTTATTATGATAGAAGAAGGTGAACAGAGTTTCTGGCTGCAACCAGGATGACATCACAACACAGACGAAGATATAGGTTTTTGTGTGATTTTCTGATGTGAGTTTCCTTCCTCAATTGAAGTTTTTTTTGAAAGACTGATAACCTCGAGGAAGAACAGAGAAAGTTTTAGTGAGCTGAAATTACCTTCTCTTGTAAATCATTAATACAGAGAACCTAACCAACTACAGATGCAGTAAAAGAGAAAAGTAGTTTTAAGCATGGTTCAGGACAATGAACTGATATAAGTAGGAATAAGAAAAAAGGTTGAAATTACAGCAGTAAGTTTAGCTTACTATTTTTAGCTCTTACCAAGATTACTGTGTTATGCCAGTGACCTACAAAGAACCTTTTGTCTGAAATATCTTAATGTAGACCTTATAGTGAGAACTTAGAGCAGCAAAAGAAAATGTACACAGGAGAAGAGTTATAGTGAATAATGGATTTGTGCATTTCCATTTGTAATGTCTTTGATGATACCTCAGAAAGTAATGAAGAGTGGGAAGAAACTAATTTATCTGTTATTCCATAAACAGTATAACTTGTCCTGTTGAGATTTAGGAAATATGAAGCAGAAATAAGAAAATTAATAAGCAAAATTGTCCTGGAAATTATTGATTTGAGGGACTTTTTAAGTTAAAAGCCTTCTATCAGAAATACAGTCAGAAAATTCACAGAGATTATTTAAATAGTTTACATGTAAATTCTGAGTTTCTGGTAATCATTAATGTTACTAAGATGCTTTACAGCTGAGTACTGCTCAGAGTTTACGTGGTTCTTTAAATAATTACCTCTATCCTTCTGCTATATGGTTCCTGCCCAATAGCAGGGATGGTAGAAAGGAAAATGCATGTGCTGGGACTTAAAAAAGTGTTTAAGCTAATATATTATCTTAAATAGCTTAAGCTGTTGATGGTGGGTTTGTGCTAAATTCACTGGGCAGATGAGAGGAGTAGCTAAAATGACTGTTATGTTCTACTGTTTCTGGTGTTGTACAATAGTAATAACATAATCAGTGGTGTGAAGATGTGTCTTTGTCTTGGAGGTGATGTGTAAAAGTTTAGACCATTTGGACTTTTTCCTCAGAGACTGTTTGTCAGAAGTCAGGTAGATATTTAAGATCCTCTGGTTTTTCTGTGAAAGTGTGCAGCTTTGTTCCTCAGCATTAACCAACACTATGTTACTGTGTTCTCTTTTCCAAAACCTCTTGCTCCAGTACTCTGGAAGAATGATATCAATCTCTTTAAATTTTCAGACTTAAGGGGAAAAAAAGGAAATCTGGAGTTTTAGAACACCCCTCTGAAATTCTGTTTTGCTTTTTAAAAGTGAACTTTTTATTTGTTCACTTTGTGGTTTTAATTTTATAAATAAATGGATTGTTTCTCATATAGAAAACCTTCTTTCCAGAAGAGATTCATAAGCAGAGAATTGCAATTGAGAATCGTCCACTAATTTTGCACAGGAAGTTTTCGGGCTGCAGAAAATTTATCAAAGAATTTAATTTTGTATTTCAAAATTTTAATGACATTTAATGAAAACATTGTAAAGACTTGAGACACAGCTGTTTTAGCTTTGTTTTTTCTAATCAAAATGAGAGTAAGGAATCTCAAAGGAAGGTTTTTGAAGCATTCTCAAACCCTGTGTTCTGAATTTATGTTCCACAAGTGCCTGATATCCTCTATCAGTAGTACAGACTACACTTGGTCCATTTATGTGAAAAGTATGTAGAAAAAAATAATGTGCATTATATTCCTTCATTTAGGTCTATTCTGAGTGTAAATTAAGGTGACAACTGAATCACAATGTATGCAGCTAGCTGCCTGTATCTGACTTCCTTCTGATTTTTCTTTCAAGGTTCTCGATTTGCTTTGCTCTCTCTGTGTCTGTAACGGAGTTGCAGTCCGTGCCAATCAAAATTTGATCTGTGACAATTTACTGCCTAGAAGAGACTTACTTTTGCAAACGCGTTTGATTAATGATGTGACAAGGTATAGTGATATGTTTTATTGTTTTATTAGAAAAAATTGAACTTCCATATCTTCAATAACTCATAGAGTAAAATACTGTATCCTAAGAAATGTCCCAAAGCTTTCAATACCGAGAAGTACAATTTAGGAAGTGCTTATGTATTATGTATTGACTTCTGAAAAAAACCCAAACAATATGGCATTGGTAATGGAAACTATGCTCAAAAAGAAGTTGCTAATTCACAATCAGATCTGCTCTAAAATGGAAGCATGAAAGTTGCTTGCTTCTGAGTCAAAACAAGGCACAGAGTATGTAAATATATTGTGCAGTACTAGTGTGTTTTAAGAGGACTTGATTTCCTGGCAAGCTCACTCCTGGTTTTTTGATTTTAGGAAATGATCTTGTCATTCCTCTTTTGACTGTAAGTTTTTCAAAGCATGGAACCTCTACCTGAGAAGATGATTCTACAGCAGCTTAATTATTTTATACAAAATGGGTCACTTTTTAAAATAATATAAGCAAAATATGGGTATCTACACTCATATTGTACTTATAAAGTGAATTTGACAGTTATACAGCAATATAATTCATATGTCACACTTTATGTTTACACTAACTTGCTTACATTTTCTTTCTTAGCATAAGACCAAACATATTTTTGGGTGTTGCTGAGGGCTCTGCGCAATACAAGAAGTGGTACTTTGAGTTAATAATTGATCAGGTTGATCCATTCTTGACGGCAGAACCCACCCACTTACGAGTTGGATGGGCCTCTACTTCAGGTTATGCTCCCTATCCTGGAGGTGGAGAAGGATGGGGAGGCAATGGTGTTGGTGATGACCTCTACTCTTTTGGGTTTGATGGACTTCATCTGTGGTCTGGTGAGTACTTTGTCAGCTACCAATTATTCTTATATTTAGCAGTTACCTGCCCTTACCTTCTGGTTGTATATCTAACATACTATTTCATAGTGAGCTACATTCCCAACTCCTGGTTTTCATGATGTTATATATAAAGTTCAGATCAGACTTCTTGTCTGTTAGCCAATATCGAATTATACCAATTAGGCTTTTTGGCAGATAGCTTCTGTTTTCATGATTTTGATCAAAGGAAGGCATTATCCAGATCTAGATCAATACTGACTTAATTTTATCTGTCCAAAATCAATGGATGCATTGATCTCAGATAAATTGATTCCATATGAATCTTCATTTGCATTAATCTTTTACTTTGAATCTACAGTTGAAGTGATTCTTATGCCTGTTGATAGATCTGATAAATTGAATGAAAATTTTGATAGTTTAATAAAAGACAGTTTTGTCAATTCAAAATAATTGCTACACTACTGCCAACTTCATTATTTTAGTCCTTGTGTGTACAGTCTTTAATAACGAACTAGCACATTATTTTTTCTTCCAGATTTCTCTCATATGCACAGTAAATTAAGATTATTTTTTATATAATTCAAATTTTGGGTTGTGTTTTAATATGCAGTTTTCAAGACACATAGGCAAAACCATTAATCTACCCATATTTCTCTGTGTCTTTAAATGCCATATACATCTAGGTATTAATTGCTCTGAAAATTATAATAGAGTTGGACCATGCAAATAAAAGGTGTATTTTAAGGACAGCATACATAAAAACACTGAAATCAAATTTATGACATTAATTCTCATCTGAGAATGTTTCAATTATCAATCATATTAGCATTGTTATTGATATCAATTGTATTGCCATGTAGCATAGGGTTTTGTAGACAAAATATGTGTGCACACCCATAATTCAATATTTTATTTCAACACTTTTGAACAATTATCCAATGTCAGAAATTATCTTTTTGGGGAGAAGACTGGGAGGCATCTGTAATGTACTCCATTAGAAATGGCTGAATAAATATTTTTTTTAAAAATTAAGCCTGCTTAAACTTCTCATTACTAAATACTTTTATCCTAGGTCGGGTACCGAGAGCTGTGGCATCTGTCAATCAGCATTTGTTAGCATCTGATGATGTGGTTAGCTGCTGCTTGGATTTAGGTGTACCCAGCATTTCATTCCGCATTAATGGACAGCCTGTACAGGGAATGTTTGAGAACTTCAGTACAGAAGGATTTTTCTTCCCTGTTGTAAGCTTATCAGCAGGTGTAAAGTAAGTACAACTTAATTTTAATTGTTTTTCTTGCTGTTTTATCACACTAAGTATTATCAAAATTCAAGTATAATTTCTTCTGTTTTGTTGCTTCAGTTCTGCCCAAACAGCAGCTGGAAGGAAGGCAGGGAAGTACTGATTTGTGCAGTGATGATTTCACTTCAAAGTGAAATGTGAGCCTGTAAGCAATTTGACTAAGTTGCACTGTCTGAAAAGTGTTATTTTATGGATATTTGGTGACCTAGGGGAAATTAATTTTGTTTCATTCCACTTATCAATGAAAAAAGCACGTTCAAAACACAGGACCACATTTGGCACTAATTAAATTCTCACTGGTTTTCTCAGCAGGGAGTAAAAAACCTAAATAATCATGAAAACTGATACTGTGTTCACAGTAGGAATCAGACCTGATGAGAAGCAGTTTTGGAATATCTTTACTAATATTACCAATTTCTTTCCTCTTCTACTTCTAGCAGAAATACTGAGTTTCAAGCTTACTATATTCAATTTATATTGTTGCCTACTTTCAATAAATTCAGTAAATCTTCTGCAGAATCAAATAGAATAAAGGAGGGCTGGGAAAGATTTAGTAAATCAATTTAATTTATTCCTCAGGACAGACCCTCCTGTGTAGCTGCATTAATACAAAACTTTTGAAAGTGTTCATTGCTTTTACTGTAAGAAATCGGCCCAAAGTGGTGTAATTATTTTTTTTTCATTCTTAGTTGATGTTGCTTTTATATTTTTTGAGACAATATTCCTTTGTAGTTTATAGTAGCTGATGTCAATAGCAGGTGTATGTTGTCATTGGTGTCTGTTAGTATCAGAGAAAATGT
Source organism: Entomyzon cyanotis (assembly GCA_024500445.1). Lineage (NCBI taxonomy): Eukaryota > Metazoa > Chordata > Aves > Passeriformes > Meliphagidae > Entomyzon > Entomyzon cyanotis. The sequence continues at coordinate 31,242,963 of JAKEPQ010001030.1, forward strand.
TTTTACATGAAAATCCTGAGTTCATGAGTGGAGCAGGGTGTTCTGGGTTCTTAATTTTTCTCATCTTTTAAAAAATGTAAATGAAATATGTTGATCTGAGAGTTATAATATTCCTATAGCCTTCTGATCACCCCATGACAAGAAATGCGGGGGCTAATTCCTAGAGAAAAGAGGCTTTTAAAAAAATTTTCTGTGCTTGTTTACCCCTAGAGTTTGTCCACTTGAGGACCAAAGAATGCAGCTGGATAGGTTTTGTCTTTGTTGTTTTTCCTGGTATACTCTTCAGCTTATATGGAAAATATATATCTGAGGACAAAGAGAACACTTTAGCAGTTTGCTAAGAGTCTTAGTTATGTTTCTGAAACTCATTCCCAGTTGTAATATTTGGTATAATGTTGTTTGATTTCTTAATGTATTATGATTTTAGTGTTTTGTTTGGTTTTTTATTTCTCTCATGTGCCAATGGCCTGCATGTGTGCACTGACAAGTTACTTTCAGACTTTTAAGTTATGTATCAATAGTCCCAACAGTATTTTTACAGTAACAGTCCAATTTAAATTAGATTTGTGTTTCCAAATCCCTGAGTCCATTTAAAAATTCACAACTTACAACCATTTGATTTTAGGTGATAAATGTTTAAATGTGCTACCTCATTAAGTAACTAGTTTTGATTTGACAAAAACAAATTTTCAAAAAATAATGGGTAGCTGATGGTTTTACTGATAGAATCTGCTAGTATGAATGCTTGGTAACCCTTTGGTGTTTATCAAAACATGACGCATGCAGGCATTTTTGTAAATGCAATAAAATAAATATTTAAGTTTCTAAATTATTTCTTCATAATGATAGTATATGGTGACTATTCAAGAGTCTAATTGCTTCGTTGAAAATTGCACAGAGTTCGTTTCTTGTTGGGTGGACGTCATGGAGAGTTTAAATTTCTACCTCCTGCTGGCTATGCTCCCTGTTATGAAGCATTGCTTCCAAAAGAGAAGATGAAACTGGAACCAGTCAAAGAGTATAAAAGAGATTTTGAAGGAGTGAGGGATTTGTTGGGTACAACACAATTCCTCTCGCAAGCTTCTTTTATCCCTTGTCCAGTAGACACCAGTCAGGTATGTGAAGTTTGCAACAATGGGACCTGTAACGTATATCTGTTCAAAATTTGAATTCACAATATAAAAACTAAGGTAGCTTCCCTCTCTCTTAGCAATTCTCCATGTATGTGTTGTGATGTACTGACTGAACTTGATGATCTTGGTTGTACAAGGTATGGTAACTGGAACATATGCTCTTTCCTTAGATTGCTCTTCCTTTTCATCTTGAAAAGATCAGGGACAAACTAGCTGAAAATATCCATGAACTGTGGGGAATGAATAAAATAGAACTGGGCTGGACATATGGAAAGGTATGTTTTGAATAACCTGTCTGGGTACAGTCAACTGGTGCAAACCTGGGCTTGGAAGTAGAACAGGGTATGTAATGGTGGTCTATACATTATCGCCAATAAGTGACCATGTAAGCTGGAAGGAGGCAGTGGTATTAACATTTTGGTGACTTTTGTATACATTCAAATTCCTCATATTCCTTGGATTTGTTAGTTCATTGGTTATGGAGGAGTTCTTATAGTGTGCCTTATAAATGAATCATGGGAGAAGTAGATTTATATAGTTATGAGTAGCTGTCATTGAACAAAAATGGTATTGCTTATATTGTCTTCTTTACTGCAAAGAATTTACTGGGCTTTTACTTTGATTCTTGATTCTGTCAAAAAAGTACTCTTTTCTGTTACTTTGTTGCAGATACGGGATGATAACAAACGGCATCATCCTTGTCTTGTGGAATTTTCAAAACTGCCTGAGACAGAGAAGAATTATAATCTACAAATGTCAACTGAAACCCTCAAGTGAGATTTAAATATAAAAGAAAATTAACTTTTAAAATTTTTTTTTCAAGTGCATTATACTGTTGTAAGATATAGAAACCATTGAAATATCTCATTCAAAGATGTTCTACTAACTTTGCTAGAAGTCCCAGGAATAAATTCAGACTCATTGAGAAAAACTTTGTCTCTACAGAGACACAAAGTAAAAACACCACCAAATCCTGTTGGTTGTAATAAAGTGGTATGAATCTCAAGCCATAAATTTGTGCCTTTTTAGGCTTTGAAGGGCTTATTTATTATTTCTGATAAACTAAAATATTTGGGTTTTAAAATACCATTACTTTGGATTATTTCTGTGTTTTTTAATTATAATTTCTTCTGTGTATTTATACAATGCGTGAGCACTATAATGTTGTGTTTCTCTAATGCCATTTTTATGCCAGAACGCTTTTGGCCCTTGGATGTCACATTGTTCATGCTCATCCAGCAGCTGAGGAAGATCTTAAAAAAGTCAAACTTCCTAAAAAGTATGTACCTTATGATAACAGTTACATATTGTAATATTTATTATAAACTTTTTAAAGTTGATTTAAAGAATATTTGATATAACCCCTTAATAAGGTCTTACAGATCCCTGGTTAGGCCATTACCTTGCTTGTGATGTTGGCTGAATGTGATTTCTGCTGTGCCGCATCACCTCCTGAAGCTGTTCAGAGACGAGTCCTGTACTCAAACCACATGCAGTTATATCTGCGTTACATCACCCTAGAGCGGATACTCCAGAGTTAAAAGTAATATTTCAGTGCTTTTCTGTACCATAGTAAAGAGTAGTCTATCCATGGGATGATAAATGTATCTTCTTGAGAAAGGGTTTACCATTTAACCATAGAGGTCTGAAACAGCAAGTTGGATACTTGCCTCTTTGCATCAGTTTATCAACCCACTAGCTGTCTTTTTTTCCCTGAAAGAAGTTTATCCATGAGAAACAAAGTTAGTTCTTTAAAGTACGCAGTAAAATACATAGTTTTGTGATATGAGAGATGTTAATATTGATCCAGTTGATGGCATTAATTAAAAAATAGAAAAAATATGTATTCACAAGGTTCATACTGCAGACAGTCATAATACTGTTTTAATATTATTGTCTTGTTACAATACCTATTGGCTGTATGAAACATCCTGACAAATGGAAATGATCTGATTTGAATAAAAGAGAGTGTGCATATGTCTAAAAGGGCAGGTCTTCCTTATACAATATGGAAGGGTTGGAGAAGATAACAGCTACTGCTGAAAAATGACTAAACTTATTCAATGAAAAAGTGGTAAGAACGATAGCTAAGCTATTTTCTTCTGTTGGATAAAGAAAATGATAATGCAGTCCTTACTGAATAGTGAATTAAGATACCAGACATAATAATGCATGGAAGAGTTTTAGAAGAAGTCATCATACAGATCTTTAAAACAGAAATTACTTGAAATGTTTAAATGACAAATATAAAAAATACATATAAAAAGTACTCATTCAATAACAATTTTGTTGCTTTGCAGCAACCATTTAGGCATGCATGTAAGGACCTGAGTCACATTTAATTAGCTACTGTTCGTGGAGGTGGAAAATGAGACTGTCTGCTACAATCCAATTTATATCCTACTCAATGATCAAATGTAATGCAAGATTTTTGTAAAGAAATGGGAGAGTAGGAGATTAAAAAGTGGAGAAAGTGATTTCCACTCTATGAATACCCCATTAAAAGGTTTAGATACCATAACTGGGATGTGTTGACTTTCTATTTGCTTTGTTGACTTACAGTTACATGATGTCAAATGGTTATAAACCTGCCCCTCTTGATCTTTCTGAAGTGAAATTGTTGCCTTCTCAAGAATTTCTAGTTGACAGACTAGCAGAAAATGCACATAATGTCTGGGCAAAAGACAGAATAAAGCAAGGATGGACCTATGGCATTCAGCAGGTAGGAACTCCTTTAGATGCACTTGGAATAAGCAAAGAATGTGAGATTTTGTATTCTAGAATATAATTTGGGAGGGAGTGTTAATTAAGATGATAAATACTGAATGTCTTGTAATATCTGGAAAAGCTATATGGGGTGGGGAGCAGGAAAAGAAGGCCTGACTGTGAAAGTCTAAGTAGATTGTCAGGCCTGTATTGTTGCAGCTGCTGGATGTATGAGAATATCCTTCTCTTTCACTCTTATCTTTAGATTTTTAGTGTTATTAACAGATGATTAATTGAGCTTGCATTCATTGAACTCTTCTTCATCAATGCTGTTTCTCCTCTGTAATCTTAACGTGATTCCAAAGTGCACTCTGTCTCATTATGCAAAGTCTTTGTGATGTCTAAAGAGACTTTTCTCCATGTTCTTTTATAATCCCTTCCAGGATCTTAAGAACAAACGTAATCCTCGGCTAGTGCCATATGCATTATTAGATGAACGCACTAAAAAGTCTAACAGAGATAGCCTCCGTGAAGCTATTAGAACATTTGCAGGCTATGGCTATAGTATTGAGCCATCTGACCAAGAAATAGGTACGTATTTTCAATAAGAATCATGGCCTTTTTTCCCTCTCAGTGCTGGGGGAAAAAAAGGAAAACTGAAATAAGTAGGGAAAACAGATTATACTAATTAGTAGTGTATTTTGGCAATGAATTTTAGTGAAAGGTGCAAACATACTTTGTAAATTACTTGTATATTATGTAGATCGGTGGGTTTTTTTAAAGATTAGTTGTAGTTAATGATATGATAATTCTAATTTCCATTATTATTAAAATTGGATAAAATCTGGAGTGTGAGTGGACATACTGATTTTCATCTGGAAATAATGAAATAAAAAAAATGATGCAAGTGTTATTTAAAAAAAAATTACATGGTATACAGATTAGGTTTGATTACTCAAAGTCAAATTCGGTTTTTTAAGCAGTCTTCAAAGAAGTGCACCAAGTTCTATATATTTCTTTTAACTTGAAATCAGGAACAGAAATTCGTTTAGAAATTTTCCTTCATATTTCCTATAGTATTGTAATTTTTGACAAAAATACAAAAGGAAACAAAACTTATTTAATAATTTTTTAAAATGTTCTAAATATTTGACTTGTGTAGGAAAGTATTTTGTTGTATTATAATACTGCATTATTGCACTGGATTGTATTGCATGTAGTAATCTTAGGTTTCCTCTACTCATTTTTGTGTTTGGGACTCCACATTGAGAGACACTTCGGAATATTCTGATTCTAAATAGCAGATGATTGTTTATCCTGTGTGGGATTAGAATGTGCTAGCCTCTGCATGCTGATTATATCCTTTTGTAATATTTTCTATGAAAGTTCTTAAACAAACAATGGTAGATAATGGCTCTTTTCTTTAGATAGAAAATACTGGAGACAGATGAAAAGCTAAACAATTACATTTATAGTTTCCTTTTATTGTTAAAACTGGTTTGTTTTTTTTTTTCTGTTTATTTTTACAGCTGACCAAACAGTGGAAAAAGTCAGCATTGACAAGATACGATTTTTCAGAGTAGAGCAATCCTATGCAGTGAAGTCTGGAAAGTGGTACTTTGAGTTTGAAGCAGTGACAGGTGGAGATATGCGTGTTGGCTGGGCCAGGCCAGGCTGCCGACCCGACGTGGAGTTGGGAGCTGATGACCAAGCATTTGTATTTGAAGGAAGCAAAGTCAGTACACCTTTACCTCTTTTGATGCTAGACAGAGAACTACAGTGTAGATTTCCTCTGTGTACTCCAGATCAGCTATTGGAATATGTTTGATTCATACAAGGGTATTTCTGATTTCTGTTTCACATTGGATAGTACCTCCATTCTGGTTCTGGTCATGAGATAATGCTGATAAAGAAGAGTTGGTTTATATATATATCTTCCTAGAGAATACCCAACCAAGTACAGAAGTCTGTCATAGCTATAAACAAAATACAGCATTTGCTTCCATCTTTTTATCAGTGTTTTTTTACAAATATCAAACAAAATTTTCTTCGTAAACTGAGAGAAACACAGTTTTGCTTTCCTTTTTCTGTCTTTTTTGCTTTCTGCATGTCCTTCTTCTCAAGCTTGACTCCTAAAGGACTGGAAGGATAATAATGACCCTGTATGTAAGAAGTTGAATCCAGTGAGCAGTAGTTATCAGCTTCCAAATTACTGAAGTTAGGGTGCCTTAGTTGCTCTGTGTCTCTATTATCTCTAAGGAAAAAGTCATGATCAATACTTTCTGCAAATTAATTTGTGATCCTGGAAAATAAAATGTTTGGGTTTCTTTATATATTTTGTATTTAATTTTTAATTTTTGTTTGTTTTTCCATTTAGGGCCAGTGTTGGCATCAAGGCAGTGGATTCTTTGGACGAAGCTGGCAACCAGGAGATGTGGTTGGTTGTATGATTAACTTGGATGACAAATCAATCATATTTACTCTGAATGGAGAGTTGCTTATAACCAGTAAAGGTTCAGAACTTGCATTTGCTGACTTTGGAATTGAAAATGGTAACTTACCTTTTATAGTCACATGGTTATTAGAAGACAAAACAATACAAGAAACAGAAAAAATAGTTTGTCATAATGACTCAGTGAGCTGAGAAACCATATTTCACTGATGTAGGCCTTCAAGACTGTTCTACACATTAACTTCATAAAAATTTATTTTGAGAGTGCTTATGTGACACAAATTGAATATCTTTTCTTCCTTTAACCACATTAATGGGGTTTCAGCAGTCAGAGTGGGTAAATTTTCTTGCTGTTCCTAGGCTTTCTCTCAGGACTTTAGTGCTAAGGAGTCGTAAAAATAAGCAACCTGAAAAATTTCCAAAACTGAAAATGTAGTCTCTGATTATCTCACTGGAGCATAAATAGTCTATGTTCATGTCTGTGAAGGACAAAATGAGTACTATATGGTGAGAGTCTGCATCAAAAGAGCAAATCTTTGCAACATAACTTGAGTCTGATTTGTATTTTTTTTCTCGGTGCTATTCACAACTTATATGAATTTCTCATTTTATGGAGATATTTTTCTTCTTCTGTTTTTGGTGTTTGCTTTTTCAAAAATTAGTATCTACATGACTGTAGTAAAGCAGTGGGGGAGTATTTTCAAACTGGCTTTGTGTTTTCATTGACATTTTCTTTTTATCTCCTCTAACTAGTAATAGCTTCATACTTGTTAGTAGTTGCCAGAAAACTGCAGCTTCTCACTGCCCTCTTTGATCTTACCACAGATAGAGTTTTTCTAACTCTAGAGAATAAGGGACTGCCTTAACAAAGCTATTCTGAAGTCTTAAAGTTTAGGAGAGAAAATTTCTCCCTTAAAGGTTGGGTTGAAGCCAGCCTTGAACTTCTGGCTTTTCCTTCTTGCCTATCCTTGCTCCAAATTCTGGGAAATGGAGAAAGAAGTCAACAGCCTTTTATCCCTGTCTAAAGGTATATGGAGATCAAAAAGTTAAGTCACAAAAAAATGCTAGCATTAAAGAAGTGTGTATTTGTCAATTGTTTATTATGGAGGAATGAAGGCTGGCAAAAAAATTGTATCTACTGATGATAAATTTTAAACAAATGTACTGAGATACCTGAACCTCATCTCAAAGTCCTCTTGAAAATTTGGTGCCCTCAGAGACCTTACTTAACTTTTGTTAATGACTTTGATTTAGCCATGGTTGGCTTCCAGGGTCCAGCTTGTTGTATAAAGCCATGCTTAGTAGTCTAAAAATGAGAAAGATAACCAGTTAAATGGGATAGTGCCTAAGTCCTCCGGGGTTTTGGTAGCAAATATATCTAACTTAGACATTAGTATTTACGGCAGCTTTGAAACCTTGCTACTATCATCACTTCATGTGCATTACTTGTAGGATCCAATGTTTAGTTCATATTAGATGGATCCAAAATAAAGAGTGCCCAAGGTTTTAAATTAAATTACTGTTGGGTTTTATTTGGTTTTTTGTTTCTTTAGGTTTTGTTCCAATTTGTGCACTGGGCCTGTCTCAGATTGGTCGCATGAACCTTGGAATGGATGCCAGTACATTCAAGTTTTACACAATGTGTGGCCTTCAAGAAGGTTTTGAACCTTTTGCTGTTAACATGAACCGAGATGTTGCTATGTGGTTTAGTAAACGCTTACCAACATTTGTCAATGTGCCAAAAAATCATCCTCACATTAAGGTAACATTACATGTTAGGGAGACACCTGTTCAATGACTGTTTGTTTAGCAAGCTGAGTCGCTAAACCCTTACTAATACTTACTGTCATCAGATAGTTTGTTATATAACTCTATTAAGTCACTCTTAGATAATTCCAGATGATGTTGTCTATCTTCGGTTTCATTTATGGTAGTATGGATTCCTAAGGATATGCCTATCTGGTTTATTATACGTCTTACTAATTTATGTTGTGGTTAGCCACTGGAAACTTGTTCGTTTTGGGGCTTATTATATTCTATGTTACATGTGCTTTCACTTTTTAAACCTTCTGTACTATACATTTTTCTTAAATATATGAAAATTGTTTAGCTGAAGTCTGAGGACATTTAAGTGTACTTGTTGTGTCACAGATTGCTTCTTTCATTATGATGCATCAGTGATAGGAATTTCAAAACTCCCTAACTAATCTATTTTAAAGCAGAATAATATATCCTGTTTTTTCTAGAAAATTTTCCATATTAATATATTCCAAAATGATAATTTTGAATTCCTGATGAGATTTTTTATTATGATCTCACTAGACCATTTACTTTAATTTAGGTGTAGCCAATTATTCTCTAATACTTGTCTCAGAATATTTCCTTCTTAGGCAAAATAAATTTCACTGAATTCAAGCTAAATTATCTCAGCATCTTTTTAGTATTTCAGGATTATTTAATCACTATTCTTGTCTTTAATAGTTATTCCTGTCTTTAAAAGTTTTTGAAATGTTGCTATCACTGAGTTTGAAGATTTACTCACCTTTTCAGCACAACGGAAAGTAGTATCAGACTCAGAGTGCATAAAGACCATCTGAACTATTCTAATTGATATTTCTCATTGTGGTAGAAAATTAGTGATTCTTGTGATGTAGTTTTTCAATGACTTGTGCACTCAGAGTGAATTAGTTTAATAAAATATATAGGTTTTTTTACTCCTATATGGAACATCTCAAACATATTTACTGCAGTCACGATATGGTGAATCTGTTGCTTCCCTTGCTCTTCAGGTTAAATTCAATGTCAGAGAACAAAGCTGCATAGTTTTGAAGATAATTAATTATGAAAAATTTAATTGGCTATTTCAATTTTCTCATCCTCTAGTCGCTTAATGAAAGTTTTCAGCATTTTTTGGAAGGTATTATTCTAAAATATTTCTGTTATTTTTAGATATGGAGAATTGATGGAACCATGGAGAGTCCACCGCGGTTAAAAGTTACTCACAAAACATTTGGCACACAGAACAGCAATTCAGACATGATATATTGTCGTTTGAGTATGCCCATTGAGTTCCACTCATCCTTCAACTTCGGCATGAGTGGGGAAAATGCCTCATCTGATATTTTCCAAAAACGGTTAGACTTGAGTTTAGTTATCCTATTTCATGCTTTCAGTGTAAATGTATTATGTTGTATTATTCTTTATTACTGTACACTCAAAATTCATAGTTGTTCTTGCACTAAGCACAGATTATCATAAAATGCATGTTACTGAATTTTTAAAAAATTCTTGATGGTTTTAATTAATTTATAACCCACCTTTGCTGCAGAATGCTGTGTCCAGACAAGAGAGAGCCTTTTCTATAAAGTTACTTAACAAGGTTTATAGCTCTTCATTGCTTAGCAGCTCAATTCTTTCCAAATTATTGGGATTTGCAAAAGCTCTTCAGCTAGGCTGGAAAGCCAGCTCAGAGTCTTTTGCCCGCTGGATTATTGCTCACCAATATTATTCTTCACAAGCACATCGTTGTTGGAAAAGTGCCTAATTCATTAAAAGAAAAAAGACTGTGGGACAGATTTAAGATACCACGTATTACTGAGTCCAGTACCTATTAGAGTTACCTCCATCTTTATTTAACTGCTGTAAATCTGCATCTTCTCCCACTCTCCACCCTAACTGCAATCAATTATTTTACTTGTATATTTGTATCCGGTACAGTCTTTGCTAATGCATACACAGAACCCAGCACACATTAGTTAGCTTGTAAGTATACTTAGCCTAATAATGGCCAAATTTTTTACTATTCTTTTTTGGTTTTCACTTATTTACTGATTTTCCTTTATCTGTAGAAAACACAGCCAAGAAATTGCTCCTCTTTCTACTACAGTAAGTAAATATGTTGAGATGCTTAGTTCTTCTAATGTTTTGAAGTAGATTTAGTTGTAGCAGCATGTTCCTTAGGAATTGATCCATTGAAAGAAGCCTTTATAATAATTTTCTGTAATATAACACTGCTTATAAATAATGATGTCCAGAGTTGCATGACTTGCAACTTGTGTAAACATAAACCTCACCATCTTAAACCCGTAGTCTGTTTTTTTAATTTAAGAGTATTTTACATGACTTATTAAGAGAATGTGATTTACTATTATTAAAGTTTGATATATAGGAGAGGGTTTTTTAAAATCACTAATTAAATATTCCTTGATAAAATACTTTTTATTTCTGTTACTAATATGCTCTTTTCCTCCTTTCAGTATTTTTACTCACTACGGATATTTGCTGGCCAAGACCCATCCTGTGTCTGGGTTGGCTGGGTAACACCAGACTATCATTTTTACAGCGAGAATTTTGACCTAAATAAAAATTGTACAGTGACAGTAACTTTAGGCGATGAGAGAGGCAGGGTTCATGAAAGGTATGGATTAATTTATTGTTTATTAAATTTTTAATACTGTTGTTTAAAAGTCAGATATTCACAAGCATGGTGATATTTTAAATATTAATTCAAACTAATAACAAAATTGATTATGGAGTATGAGTTTTCTGTGTTCATTTATATATTAAAGGTTTTTATGTAGACTTGTTAAAGTGGTTATATTTATCAATTATGTTCTGTTGGAAAGAATATTTTCTGATACTTCTTTAATTTAATATCCATATTTACTCCCTGTGAATGAACCTGTTCTTTTTACTGTAACTTAGAAGTGCACACAGAAGCCTGTGAATTTTTTCATGATTATAAAAAAGGAGAAAAAAAAAAAGTATTTAGTCTGATCCCTTACCCATGGTGCTTACATTATTAAAAAAAAAAAGTTTGTTAATGACCAAACAAACTAATAGCATAACAAGCATCTTTGAGTATTCCTCCATGGAAAAGTACATCTCCACCAAATACTCAAGTTCAATGTGACCAATGCTTTGTTCTTGCTGTTCTTGCAGTGTGAAGCGCAGCAACTGCTACATGGTTTGGGGAGGAGATGTAATTGCCAATTCCCAGCGATCAGGTCGCAGTAATGTTGATATAGAAATTGGATGCTTTGTTGACCTGGCTACTGGAATGGTGTCATTCACAGCCAATGGAAGAGAGCTTGGCACTTGTTACCAGGTATTATCAGATTTTCAGGAAGCTATCTAGTGAGTGGCTTGTTTTGATGCTATTTCTCTTCTTCAGAAGAGAAGAAGAAGAAACGATCACTGTGTGACAATAACATGTTTTCCTATATCATTCTGGTTTATCCCTCTTTTTCTCATTCTCTTGTAAAGCTATGTTTTTCTAGCTGTTTCAAATGTTTAGGAAGGACTATTGACAGACATGTTCAGTTCGTGTGGTTCAGAATCTTGATTTATAATGTTAATTTAAAATTTTATTCAACTGATTCTGTTATACAGTAAATGGGAAAGAAATATTTAAACTAGTAGAAGGTCAAAAGTAGACCTTAGATATAATAATTTTTGGTATCGAGAAGAAAAACTTAATTCATTATTATCAAGGTTTGTGTCTTCTGCAGATAGCTGTGATTTGGAGACCTTGTGAGTTGATAAGTTTCTTAATAGGAAGTACTTATCTTAATGGGAAATAAAGATTTGCACTATGCTGATCACATGATGTGCTATCAACCTTTAGAATGAGTTCTTGAATTTGGATGTGTTTGAGAAGAAGCTACACTGTGTTACCAAAATTCTTGCTATAGGTGTTGAGACCACATAAGGCTACAGACACACCTGTCTGAAAATCAGGTGGTCCTGTAAAGATAACTGCAAATGCTCTACTATATTATAGGTAGACACTATTCAACATTTTATTTAATAAAGCATCTAAAGTTATTTGGTAATGATGTGTAAGGAATCCAGTATTTATTTCATATCATATTCATGGAGGAGATTCTTTTTCCATTTTTAATTTTCTTAAAATTTTAATCTCATTTCTCTTCTAGGTTGAACCAAACACAAAGCTCTTTCCAGCAGCTTTTTTACAGCCTACAAGCACTAACTTGATTCAGTTTGAACTCGGTAAATTAAAGGTAGGAAATATTTTTATATTCTGAAGAAAGAGAATCTTTATGTAAATGTGCACTTTTAAATCTGTTTATTTCCATGCAAATTCATGCTCAGTTAAATTTGTTTAGGAAGCTTGAATCAATGGCTTGGCTTGTAATTTGACTTCTTTGATTACTTCTGTAAATGTTGTTGTTGTACGCCATTGATTGACTACATGCATTTGTCAAAATAAACCAATATTATTTGAGGATAACACCATTAATATTGGGGGGTTTTAACGGATTTTGTTTGTTGAACTAACTTCTACCTTTCTATTATTTCCTTTCTATTTATAAGTTATACTTCTTTTTTGAGTTATAGGTTTATTCATAATGACATGCTTCAAAAATGATGAATACACTTATTTGTTTCAGAATACCATGCCTTTATCAGCAGCAATTTTTAAAAGTGAAGAAAGAAATCCTGTTCCTCAGTGTCCCCCTCGCCTTGATGTGCAAACAATTACACCTGTTTTATGGAGCCGGATGCCAAACAGCTTTCTAAAAGTAGAAACTGAGCGTGTCAGTGAACGTCATGGCTGGGTTGTGCAGTGTTTGGAACCTCTGCAGATGATGGCGCTTCATATCCCAGAAGAAAACAGGTACATTTATAATGAAATAAAATTAACTGATGTGGCTAGAATATACTGAAAACAGATGTCAGAGTATTGATTAAACCTGCCTTGTTTAATATTTACCCCATAGTTGTTGGGAATTTCTGACCTTATCTGATATATCAGATATTACTGTATTCAGGAAACTTAAGTGCGAGAGACTGAACTTTAATGCCGTGTACCAACTTTTGCAACATTTTTTGTTTAAAAAAGCATGACTATTTGATTTTATTTAAATTATTAAACAACATCTCTTAAATCTGTAGGTCTTAAAACCTAGAGATTTTCCCAACTTGAGAAAAGAACATGCCAGTATTATTTTGCTGATTTTTTTTTCTATAACAAAAACATGTAATCTCTTCCTGTTTCATCTGCACTGAATTTGCATGAATTAAGTCCTTAAGTTCTTATTGACAAGATCATGCCTTTGATTTTCATTAGGTTTTATCTTCAGAGTGAGGATAATAAAGATCTATCCAAATATCAAATGTGATAACATTTAAAAATCAAACTATCAACAAAAGCATAGAAGAAAAATAATATAAGTGCTGTACTTTTATCAGTGATCTTTAAATTTCTTTTAATGATTCAAAACTCAATTTTATTTATTGTTAATAAAACTGAATTTAAGAAAAGAGTAAAAAACACTGTGTCTTGTGTAAGAAATGAAGCATTAATCCTGGGTAAACTAGAAGGTACTATTTAGTGACAGTAGTAATGCAGATTTTCAGCATGCCTAATATACACGTTATAAAATCAAGTTCTAATTTATGATGGTTTCCAAAGAAGCATCTCCATCTTAAGTTCTGATTTTTTTTTCCCCTATGGAGTACTAATTTTAAATAGTCTCAACTAACTGTTTTCACCATTTACTGTGTTTTAATGATGCACATACTAAGATCAGTTAGTATCAAATTTTATATTAGTGGTTTTAAGAGGAGCTGACCAAAATGTTCAGAGATTATAAAACTCTCCTTTTGCAAAGTCTTTATTAATGGAATTGACTGGTGTTCTGTTTTGTTATTTCATAACAGATGTGTTGATATTTTGGAGCTATGTGAACAGGAAGATTTGATGATGTTTCACTACCACACTTTGAAACTTTACAGCTCAGTTAGTGCTCTAGGTAACACTAGAGTAGCTTATGCACTTTGTAGCCATGTGGACGTATCTCAGCTGTTTTTTACAATAGATAATCAATACTTACCTGGACTTCTACGTTCTGGATTCTACGACTTGCTCATTAGTATTCACTTGGAGCACGCCAAGCAAGCCAAGCTCATGATGAGCAATGAATTTATCATTCCGGTTACAGATGAAACTCGAAATATTAAATTATATCCCGATGAAACAAAGAAGCATGGTTTACCTGGGGTAGGGCTTAGCACTTGTCTGAAGCCAGACTTTAATTTTTCTTCTCCATGCTTTATTGTGACTAGTGAAGATCACCAGACATCCATCCCGGAGATACCCCTTGAGATACTTAAATCCAAGGCCATAAGTATGTTAACGGAGGCAGTCCAGTGCAGTGGTAGTCACATACGAGACCCTGTTGGAGGACAGGTTGAATTCCAGTTCGTTCCTGTTCTGAAACTGATAGCAACATTGCTCATAATGGGTGTTTTTGATGATGATGATGTGAAGCAGGTGTTACTCCTCATTGATCCCACTGTGTTTGGAGATCACAAGGAAGAAACAGAAGAGAGGATAGAAAAGGAAGAAGTGACACAAGTTGAAGAAAAAGCTGTAGAAGCTGGGGAGAAAGCAATCAAACAAACAAAAGCTCCTGCAAAGGGCTTGTTGCAGACAAGATTACCAGAATCTGTTAAACTTCAGGTGACTATTTATTATGTGTTACTTACGCTCTACCCTTGATGAAAAAAATGTGCTTTTTTCATTCTCTAGTTAATAAGATTTGAAACTGTGTCTTTAATTCCACTTTGCCTTAAACCTCAAATTCGTAAACAAATTTGATGATGATGCAGTCCTTTCTACATGTATCTACACTCAAAATAGATATATGAATACTTACTTATTTTAAAAAAAGGGAAGGGATAGACCAAGCGATCTTTAAAGAGCCTTTGCAACGCTGAACTAGTGTGTGACTTCTGGATATTTTGTGTGCATGGAGTGAAAGATTGTGAGTGCAATACAGTATTATCAGATAATGAAAGTGTACAGTTTTGTCACATATATAGCGTTAAAACAAAAATGTGGGAAAAATGTCTCTCATTTTTACAGTCTGATGCAATGTACAGTGTGTACTCAAGTTCTTCCCCAGGTTAGTAAAACTGTTGAGATTAAGTCTATTTTTTCTTCCCTAGATGTGTCATTTACTCAATTATTTTTGTGACTGTGAGCTACAACATAGAGTGGAAGCTATTGTATCGTTTGCAGACCGTTATGTATCAAAATTGCAGTATAACCAGAAATACAGGTACAATGAACTCATGCAAGCCTTGAACATGTCTGCTGCATTGACTGCCAAGAAGACTAAAGAATTTCGGTCTCCTCCTCAAGAACAGGTAATATTAAAAGAAGAGATTGAATTAAAGATTTAAAAATGCCTTTATGATTATAAAGTCCTGACTTCTAAACTACCACTGCCATTGCTGGGGAACCAGAATTAATTTGAAATACAATTTATTCTGTGCCACAAAATACTGAATGTCAGAATGCTGAAACCTGTATTTTAGAATTTAAGCTGTAAACCCAAGTTATAAACAGGTAAAGTGTGGCTATATACTAGAATATGTCTTAGGCTATTTCTGGTTTTTAACTATGTTTAAATTCCCTTTAAGATTAATATGTTGTTGAATTTTCAACTGGGAGAGGATTGTCCCTGTCCGGAGGAGATTCGGGAGGAATTATACGAATTTCATGATGATCTTCTAATTCACTGTGGTGAGTGGCTAGGTTTTGATACAAGTTTGATTTGTCTTTTTGACACTTGACAGATCAGTTGAAAAGTATGCTAGCATGAGGATTTTTTTTTTGTTAGATGTATTGCTGCCTACAAGGTGACTTTACTGACAGACTTGGATATATATTACAAAAATATGGGAAATCTGTGCATGGTTTTAAGTTTCACTGTTATTTCTCTATTAAATATTATTCAATATTATTCTATATATGTACACCCATTTTAGACCTATTGGGGGAAAAAGTCCAAACAAGAAGGTTGGCTTACCTTAAAAAATTTGTGTAAGCACATGTATGAGTACAAGCAGATAAAAGGTATCAAGGAAACACCATTTCTGTGAAGCTGAGCAGCAGAAGTTTAATAAAAAACACCACATGAGGGGTTCTCTTCCTGCTTTAGATTAGTTTCCTGGTGTATACCTAACTGTGAGAATCAATCATTATAAAACACTGTTGCACTGCAGACTAAAACTTGAATTGCCCCCAGTCACTGAATTTGGATTTCCTGTGCAATTTTATGTGGGGTTTTTTGATGTCTGTTTTTAGTTAATGTATTGAGATCTTTGTCTAATTCAGAAAAACATGGAATTGTTAACATTTATAGTCTGAGTCATGTGATTATTACTGCTCATTCCTAGTAATTATGCAGTTAAAACTGAAATACACAAGCTTTTTCGATCTACCTTCCTGGTAGATACAGTAATAGTTACTCTTCCAGTGTGTTGCTTAGTCCAATGGTTTGATGGCATCCATCGTGTCCAAAAAGAAGGGGCTAACATCATTACAATGTGAGCTGACAGCATCTCAATCTCTTCTCCAGGAAGAGCATGATGTTCCTAATGGTTAGTTCTTCCTTGTCCACCTGTTTGCTTGAGGTCATTATCAAATGTTTCCCAGTAGAGTCTGCTAGATCTTTTTTTGCTGGCTATCCCTAAAACCAGTGTTACCTGGTTCATGGAACTGTGCTGTTTTAATGACCCGTAATTAAGTTTCTGTTTTCTGTTTGTAGCCATGGCTTCTGCTATACCATTCTATGCTTGTATTGTTATGGCCTCTGCCATTATTTTGCACTGCTATATCTGAGTACCCTCTTAGAATCTCCAGCAGCCATCAGTCTGTGATTTCATGATAAGCCAGTTATAATTTTTCAAGTATCTTAGCCTTAGCATAAGATGTGTAGGTATGCAGGTATCTAAGTTGTGCTCCATAATTTTACTCCTGAGGATATTGTATAAGACAGTATTAGAAGTCCTTAAAATCAGGATTTGTATCAGCAAGGTCAGCTACAGTATAGGCAGAAATTCAGTTTGTTTGATTTTGGTTTTGACAATCCTCTTTTAATTGTTCTTCATCCTTGCTTCTAAGTTCTTACCAAAAACTGCTTATTTCATTCCATCATTTTTCTTCCAAGTGTTATAGCGAATCTATCATAATAAATGATTACAGTCATCTCCACTGTTCAGTCACTCAGCCCTTGATCTCACCTCTCATTTCCAAAGATAATGCCCACTTGGCAGCACACAGTACTCTGAGACTCAAGGATGGAGATTATGAAAGACGTACAACTTACTTGGAAATGTCTTAACTCCACAATCAATTAATTTTAACTTGAAATCTTGTGGCTGGTATGATCATTCAGTTAGTTTAGCTCCTGATCACTCTTCATATTTCATGAGAGGAAATGCTGGGTTTTGTATGTTTTGGGGTTTTTTTCTTTTTAGGGATGTACTTTTATTTTGTTTACTACATTACAAATACGTATTTTGAATGAGAATTCGAGACAGAGAAAGCACTTTCTCATGATTAAAATAGTTTAAAGGTCCTCTGGATTCTAAGCAAAACCATATTCATTACTTGGTACTGATTTATCAGAGGTGGTCTCTTGGGATAAATGCTCCTCATTATCTGTGTCCTGACTCGGTCCTGGAAATCACTACTAAGCAATCACAGCTGCAGATTAAATGAATAGGAGTATTGCTTGGAATGTTTAATCAGCTTTTTAGTACTAAGTATACTTTGCCATCTAAGTGGAAAAATATGTGTGCAATCAAGTAATTAAAGGCTTCTTCATAATGAATATAAGCAAATAGTTACTCAGGCAATCTTCATCCTGGCATGTGCTAACTGTGAGTGGTTAATTTTGCTGGCAAAATAATAGTCCTCTATAATACTTTTTATGTGCAATTTCTTGGTTATAAAAAAACCAAACAAATTTGCAACATATTTGGCTGGATAATATCAAATATCTGGGTTGAAACCATCTGTACCGGTGCAGAGGTCTCTGCCACTTGAACAAAGCGATTAGCCAGCAGCAACATCAGATAGTCAGCTTCTGAATGGATTGCAACTATAGGAATGAACAATTAATGATATGGAACAGTAAATGAGACCCCATCTGGAGGAGTCACAGACCTCATCTACCCCAGTCCAGCACTGTCTTAACTCATCTCTCCAGTGCATTTCTTCTTGTCTGTCCATTTCAGCTGCTCAAGACTTTTCCCAGTGTCTCTTCCTTGTGTCCCGGGCCAGGCTTTTATTTCAGTGCCAAATGGTTTCTTCCTTTAATATCCTTGTCTGCTTTGTCTTTCCTTCCATTATTGGCACTATTTCCTTTTCTTACTTTTTTCAGAGTGAGTGTATAATTTCTTCGTTCTTAGCTTTTCTTTTTGCCAAGCCAGTTTCACTTATCCCAATTCTTAAATTCCATGTTTACTCTCCAATTTCAATTTTGACTTCTTTCATTCCCTCCCACTGCCTTTGAATTTTTTTCTCCCTAATCACTTAGTCAGTCCTAGTCAGAATATCAACTTCCCCTTTGTAGCTGCCAGCATAAAAGTTTTTCCAACTTGATACCACATCAGTTCTTTTTTCTTTCTGAGTTAATTTTTAATACCAGTTTTAGCCACTGCAGTTTATACTTTTCCCCTCTGCTACAGACTGTGTCTCTAATATCCTGTCTGAAAAACTCTAATATCCTGTCTGAAAAAACTTGTTTCTCTTTGACAGGCAAACTGAAAACCTTATATTTCAGCTTACCACAATTAGCTCTGACCTGAAGGGAGCATGCTTAGTTGTTCTTTGGTTAAAAAAACCAAAAACTTTCAGATATTTTAATATTGTTTAAATATTGAAGGAGTTAAAATTCAAAGTTTTATTTCTAACCAGTTTTATTTTCTGCTAAGGTATTCCACTAGAAGAAGAAGAAGAGGAAGAGGAAGATTCCTCCTTGACTGGTAAACTCTGTTCATTAATGTACAAAATCAAAGGTCCGCCAAAAGCAGAAAAACTGGAGCCTAAGGAAGAAGAAGAGAAAGCTCCTAGTAAGTTTTCTTTCCATGTAAATACTTTAATGATGCAAGTGATAAAGTTTTACGTAGACAACAAGAGCGTATTTTCTAATAAAATTTTATAATGGACTGAATGAGACTACCTGTTTAAGTTTCTTCTGCCTCTAAGAACTATTATTCTGCATTCTGAACACCTCAGATGCATTTTTAAACAAGTTAAAATGAGTGGAAGATTTTTCACCCAGATCATTAACTCTGGGGTTGAGAATTCACTTATTCTTTATAAAGAACGACAAAAGGTTAATTATGGCACAATAATCTAGACTCAAGCCTTCTAAACTTTCAGAAGATTTCATTTTTATGGTATAGTTTTTTTAATGTAAAAATTCTTCTTTAGAGCTTATTTCTCTTTCTCCATTTCCTTCTATTACCTGTTCTTAGGCTACGTATACACACAAACATACAGACATGCACATTAACACCACAATTCACTTGTAATCGTGGATTTTTATTCTGAGCAGTATTTCTGTATATATACATTCCTATACCCACTTCCATAACATGCAAGGGGTGTTCATGGTTATACAGGTGAGATTGGTTCTATGCTTGCAATTCCTCAACCATCTGCATAAGCTTTTTCTGGAGCCTCTTTGAGCAACTCACCTGACTTCCACTGCCTCTGTGCTCACATGCCACATGAGAACTCACCCCAGTGAGGGTGATGTGTGGTATGACTCTCACAAACCTTGTCTTTGCTGTGTTTATGGCTTTTCAATCTTTAGTTGTGACTAGAAATGGTGAGGAATAAGCAACGAGAAAAGCCAGATTCCTCCAGGTCTTTATGACACATTTTTGCTAAGGTTTCCCTAGCTCTAAATTTCTTTAATACTATCCAGATATCATGAGCAGGATTCTCTGTGTGACTTGACACTGGTCTTTCAACCAATAATGGTTACTCCTCTCCTTTTTTCAATTTCCTCAGTTTGGCAATAGGTGTGTGTACAAATGTGGAATGATTCATTTCATTTCAGACTTAGTAATTTCATCAGAAGTTGTGTTGAGATTAGACAGCAAAGTTATTTCATAACTTGTGACACCTCTTGCATGATCTGCTTGCTCTGGAAAGTATCTTAGAGTGTTTGTCCTGGTCTGAAAGGACTTTTTGGTCTGTTAAGCTTTGTACTGTGTTGTAAGTATGTTAAATCCTATAATGATCTGATATTCTGCATGAAACAGGGCTTCATTCTCCAGTGATTCATCTGCTTTCTCTTTAACGGTAGCAGGACCTTCTCAGCATCTGGAAGTGTCATTTCTTCTCAAGGTTTCATGTGGATTCTATTGTCATGAATCAGGAAGTATTCACTCCTAAAGCCTCAGGGCAAATGGTGTTTGGTCCTTGGAACAGAGCAGTTTGCATATTTCATGTACTAGATCTTTGGGTCACAAGAACTGTAGGTTGGAAAAATGATCCTACGGTGTCTATTTTTTTAGAAATTTCAAATAATCTCTTAAGGCTTGGGCTTCTCCTTAGAGTGATGCAGAGTACAAATATGCACATGGATTAAGTCATTCAAAGTGTGATGAAAAATTATATAAATATATTTTATTATATGCTTGACTGTAGCTGGAGACTGTGAGAGTTTTAGTCCACATGTGCGCTTCCCCTTGATGCACCAGGAAATTCGGAATTCAGACGTTAGAGGAAATGGGTATCTGGGGTACACCTAATCCTCTTATGTGCATGAACAGGGTTGGTGTTCCTATTTCCAAGGTTAATATCTCTGTCCTTGAGTGCCTTGGCCTTAGTCATACATATTCAGAGTGTCAATATTCATAAGAAGGAACTATTTACTACAAATAGATCTTCCTTTCCTCTAAGCACACATTCCTTTCTAATCACAAATGAACTTTTACCCAAGTGAGGAATGCCAGCAATTTCCCCCTAGTGTTAATGATGAATCAGTAAATTTTGTATTTAAAAACGAGTTAGAACTCTGAAAATAAACACACAGATGCAATGAATTAATGTTAATAATGATTGTAGGACTTTTCTAACCATCAAGTCAAAATTGAGGCAAGGTTGAAATAATTGAGACAAGGTTGAAATAATTGAGACATGCCACTAAGAGTAGGGCTATCTCTATGAAGTACAATTTTTTTCCCACAGATTGAAAGCCTAATTATTGAACCGAACCTCAGAATTAATGATGGGTTTGCATAAATACAATGTTAAGCAAAGAAAGAACTGTTAGCGAGTGAAAGAATAATGTAGATACAAACCCCAATGGATCTGCCTATATAGAAACATAGGAGGTAGGAGGGAGCTGTTCTTGCCATGGGAAGAACTTTGGGAAAGTCAAGGGGTAAGTTTACTGGGAAAAGAAGAAAGAAACTTGCATTGTTTTAAGAGGGAAGGTGATTACTCCTGTTCTACCTGATACCAAACATAAACATTTGTTAGAACAAGGACTGGAACATGTCTCTAGCTTTCAGGTAAGTTTCCTAAACTTTGGGCTCAGCAACACTGTTTTCAGCATCATTTAATATGCAATATCTACAATAGAAGTGCTTCAGGCAATATGTATTGTGTAGTTCCAAACAATACAATGTTTTTAGAAAGTGCATTACCAAATGATGGTGACTTGTTGTGATATAGAAATGAAGGATAAATTAAAATTGTAAACATTTAATTTACAAGGAGGATTCTCAGAGTCATGGTCAACTAAAAGGTTTTCATTGTCAACAGTGCTGGTATTGACTTGAACCCTAGATAGATATTTATTGTTTTCTATCACTCAAGGACATTTCACTTACCTTGAAAGATCTGTAAGCTGCTTTTCCAGTTTAAAAATCCTGTTCATTCTGCTTGTGGGCTTTTTCTGGTTTACAACTTTCTTATGGTCTACTCTTATATATTTTTGTACAATACATGTTTTTGATATTTTCTGTTGCAAGAGCTAGTAATGTATACTGTATTTTACTTTTAGCTACACTGAAAGAGCTCATATCCCAGACGATGGTGCGCTGGTCCCAGGAAGATCAGATCCAAGACCCTGAATTAGTTCGGATTATGTACAGCCTCCTTCGTAGGCAATATGACAGCATTGGTGAGCTACTGCAAGCCCTGAAGAAAGCCTACACTATTAGTGCTGCCTCTGTGAAGGATACCATTAATCTGCTTGCAGCACTGGGCCAGATTCGCTCACTTCTCAGTGTGAGGATGGGAAAAGAGGAAGAATTGCTAATGATTAATGGATTAGGGTATGGAATTAACAGAATTTTATTTTAAGTTGGTGTGAAGCTTTTTGTTATGTTAGAAAATCCTATAATTTTTGACCCTGGATGAATATTAATGCTGTATTGAAGTGTAAATATGTACCAGGGATTTATATTTTCACATGTATTTCCAGGGTGGCTTCAAATGATCTCTCTAACAGTATCAAAAGCGTCAAAGTTTCTGTGAACTAAGGTATTATCTAAAGAAAATAGACTGCTTTTACTACAGTTAATCCTAATACTTAAATCCTCATCAAAGTGCATGTTTTAGCAGCTCTGGAGAAAAAGATCACTAAAATTTTTGCTGGCATCTACCCATACTGCATTTTTCCTAAACTCAAAGTCCATCTTATATTTTATGTATGAGTGGATAAACTTTCTGGTGTCTTTTCAATTGGAAATTCAAAAGAAATTTCCTCTATATAGTACCTGATGGTGCGAGAATTTTTTCTGCACCCTTGCTGTAAAATTGCCTCTGTTAAGCAGTGGTATTATGGAGTATGCCTGCACGTCTTTTACTCCTCTCATGTGACTGAATGCTGGTTAGGCCACTTAATGTTGGAAGGAAAAGAAACTCACAGAAAGTAAATTACTTTGATTAGCATGGGGCATTTAGAAAGAGAGATAATTATAGTATTGTTATCTGAGAAGTCTATTTTTTTGTCTTTCTTCACAAATATTAAACAATTTCTCTCCTTTACAAAAATTGTAAGAAAATTCCGCTATTCTTACTCTTTCAATGTAAAAATTGTATTGGTTTTTCTAAAATTATAAAGACTGATCTCTTCATTTGGATTGATCAAGTCATGGCAATGATTCATTAGGCAGTGTGAGACAGTATTACCCAATTTGTCCCTGATGCTGAGTTTGTAAATTTGCTTGTAAATTATATGAGGGATAAAGGATAAATTTTGCCCACACATGGTATGTATATAAACACCCTTCAAGAGGTGCTGTATTGACAGTCATCCATTCTCATTTTTCTGTATTTCTTTACAGCAGGCATGATGCCTGTTATTTGCCATGTGTTTTTAATAGGTTTTCCTAAAATGTTAGAAATCTCTGGATTCTATTGAAATCTAATCCCTGCATTATACTGAAACAGATTAATTGTGTTTTGGATGATGAAACCAATACAGCAGATTCTAGAAAATATTGAAAGAACAGTGGGCAGAATTAAAAAGTAAAAACAGTCCTTTATAATGGAACTGTATGTTACTTCTGACTGAATTTGGAAATATTAATTAATACAGATAAACAGATAAATTTGAATACTAAGTCTATTTGTTGTCTTTACTTTGTGAACTGAGGAAATTATTTAAGAGGGGTTACTGCAGAAATATGATTTATTAGATTTCATTTTCTTGATCACCATTCTCAACTTAAAATACAACAAAACATATTCTTTTCCACTTGTATCATCACAGAATCATTTTTTTGTTTAAACAGAACAGATGGTAGGATCTATTTAGAGATTAGCAAATGCCATCTCGAAATAATTTAGAGGTTAATATTCTTATTGTGAAGAAACTATGAAATTTAGAGGAATGACAGCATATTGAAATGTGAAGCATTTTGCTCTCAGGTGTTTTTATATTATGCTGAATTCTAAGACTTTGAAATGATGTTAATACAATGAATCCATGCCTCTGAAATCTCTAATAATGCATTGAGTTAAATTAAACTAAATTTTCTTAAAAACAAATTGCTGTCTTTTCTTCCATTTTAGGGATATAATGAACAACAAGGTGTTTTATCAGCATCCTAATTTAATGAGAGTCTTGGGCATGCATGAGACTGTTATGGATGTGATGGTGAATGTGCTTGGAGGAGACAAATCTCAGGTAATTTCATCACAATTTTCTTGTGTGTTTTGCATTTTGAACCTCTCAAAAAATATATTAGGATGTTTAAGAAGGGAACAAAAATATATCCCTTGTAAGCTAGATTTTGCTTGTACAAATTAAAATATTAATTAATGATAAAAGTAGAATATTTTTATAGTACTAGAGGGAGAAGCCCAGTAGTCTAGGACTTGATTTTTAAAACCTGAGATGTCACAAGTGTTTAATTTATCTTTTATTAGGATTGTAAAATACTTTGTTCTCAAGTTAAATATATACTTTAGCTGCATTTATTGGAGGTATAGCTCTGCTAGGAAAATTTACTTCTTCATCTAGATGAAGTGTTACTACCAATAAATTATAATAAAAGACTAACAAAATCTTAAATATTAATGCTCAAATTCATGCACTTGATTTGAGTGAAAATTTTCTTGCGGTGTTGTGTTCTCCCTTTTCTTAGTGTTATAGTTGAAAATATATATAGTTATTTTAAAGGAAGAGTGGCATAAATTTTGAGAAGCCTAACTGAAAATTTTCACTACTGAAAAAGTGAGAAGTTAAGCGTGCTATTTTCTTCTTCATTTTGCATATGCATGATGTTTTCATCCTGTTGCCTCCATCCCAAAAAGCGGGGTCTACTCTGATCCCAGTATTGCTTATCTAATTTCCTTTTGTCTGGCCACTCATTCTTATATATTTGGGAAAATTTTCAGCACAGTTTTCTACCTTTTGGTTATCTTTTCTCTGTATTTCAGTTTTTCATAGCTTGATTGTCTTCTATGTGCAGCTACACCATTCTTTCTTTGCCTCTTTGGCCATGTAGCTCACATGATTCCCTTAAATGCTTATGCATTGAATCTGCCTATGCCATTGCAGTTTTACGTGGTATTTGCATACCAGTTTTAATTTTTCTGTTTTATTTCAAAGCAAGGTAAAATTAATAATAAAATTATTATTACCTTGCTAATTTATAGGTGTTACAATGCTCTGGTTTTGCTACAACGTATGTATAGAGCCAAAGCTGATAAACCCCCAAAACTAAAGCAATGACAACCCCCCGATGCTTTCTACTAAAAATGTTTTCATAGAAAATTTTAATACAGATCTATAAAAATACTTTACAGAAATTGCCATGATATCCTTCAAAGGAAATGCAGACTTAGGAAACTGCTGAGTAACCTGGTGTCATGCCATTAAATGTATCTGGCCACCCAAAATATTCTGTTTTAGGTCTCTGTCTTTATTAATTGCATGTAGACAGTAGGTACCTCATGAACATTTTTCTGTTGAGTATTGTAGCTGCAAGAGATGGAATGAGCAATCATGAAATCCAGTCTCTGGTTTAGGGATTGGTCATTTCTCTAGGTTGTGGCAGTGGATTGTTTGAGATAGATCTCCAGCATCTTGGAATAATTTACTTAATCAAGAGGCTGTATTGAGACATGTATTGTCTCTGAAGGAATGGTGGGAAGGTAAAAACTTGTCAGTTCAAACTGATATGTCACCAATAGTCCCCTGCAAAATGATTTTTCAACATTTTAATGGCCTAATGAATGTGAAAGGAAATGCGGGTCCTTTCTTAAGTCAGAACCAAAGCCACTGTCAGTTGCTTATCACCTTGGTAACTTCACTATACTTTCCTTGTTAGGAGTGCAGGAAGAAGAACTAGAACAGATTGGTAATTAACATATTTCACTGCTTTGTCAACTTTTTTGTTCAGCAGATCGCTTTTCCTAAGATGGTGGCAAGCTGTTGTCGATTCCTGTGCTACTTCTGTCGCATTAGTCGTCAAAACCAAAAGGCCATGTTTGAGCATCTCAGTTACTTACTGGAAAACAGCAGTGTTGGACTGGGTATGCCATGTAGCTGCAACAGCTAAAAGCAAGAGTAGGAGCAACTGTGATATTACAAGACTAGTGTCCAATTTGTATAACAAGCTGAAACATGCTTAAACCACCTTCTGGTTTCACCTTTGATTATTTTCTTTTTTTTTTTTCATGCCTATGTGTCTATGAATTAGAACCAGAATAGTCTGAATCTGTGTTTTTAAACACCTTGAAAAAAATTAGTATTAAACATACAGTTTGCCATTTTTTCCATTCAAAATAGTTGCGGTTTGAAATCTATAATTTAATTGGCCATTCATGGTGCTTGCCTGTTTCATCTGGTTTAATTTTCCTTGTCTCTGCAGTTTAGGCTACTGAAGTAAATTGTATATTTTTTATTTTGAACACTGAATGTAAGTTTTTTATGCATGTGCATTAGATTTTGTAGCACAAGGAAAATTATATTGGCTAGATAGATAATAATAAGATATGGCAAGGCAAGGTAGCGTGTGATTTCACAGTGATTTAGCTGTTCATGCCTGCCCTTGGCCATAATAAACACAGAAAATGGGAAAAGATTAACGGAAGAAAACTGATAACTGAAGCTTGAAATGTCTCTTTTTGCTAAACATGGGCGTGTTTTAAAATCTTGAATTGATAGGGCTGTGCAGAAGGGCATAGTTAAAAAAATAGTATTCCTCTCATTTGCTGTATTGTTAATACCGATTTTTTAAATCTGCATTTAAAACCAGTGTGGTTCAGAATGTTTACAGATATGGATGTGAAATCAGAAAAAAATTCCAGCATTTATTTTCACATTTTTGAAAACAGTTGACCGTGTTCTTGAATGAAGAACTGGCCTAAAATGTACTATGAATTAATTTATGCTCTGGATTCCAGCGTGATTGCTGCCCTCTGCTGCATGAATGTGATTACTGCAAACTCCGTTAATTTTATATTAACTTTGTTCTGCAGCATTTCCTTCTATGAGAGGTTCGACCCCACTCGATGTGGCAGCAGCCTCTGTGATGGACAACAACGAGCTTGCACTCGCTTTGGAGGAGCCAGATCTTGATAAGGTAGGTGGTCACTCTGACCTATTTACCCATTTATTAAATAAAATTTACCCTATTTACCCTCAGAAATACCCACTCTAGGTATGTGGTGTTCCAAGGTAAGGTTGACTGAGCAGTATTTTCCCTGATTTTACTTTATGCTTATCAGGAATCACAACAAACAAGATTTATTTTTATCTTCTGCATCCTTTCAATATTGTTGTCAGGTAGAAAGGGCAAGAAAATATACACGAAACAGAAATATCAAGAAGTATTGTTTGGGGAAGAAAAAAACTGAGAATTAAGAGGAGACTTGTGAAAAAGGACACAGGCCTTTTGGCTTAAATCATAGAGATTTGTGGGGATGGAAGTTAGAGCTAAGAGAATGGAAGGGCAGGTATTTGAAGAGGAAAGGTAGAGCAGGATATTAAGGGTAGCTGCAGTGGGAAACTGAATCCAGGATTCAAGTCATTGGGAATGGTTAGGAATAAAGGGAAATGTGAGAAGAGGTAGGATGAACTAGAAAAGGTGGTAAAATATTGTAAAAAATGGCATGAAAGGTCTTTGTATATCACAGGAGGAAAACAGATTTAGAGATGGAAGATGAGTGCACAGTCAGAAGAGGAGGAAAGCAGGGAAAGGATGTTATATGTGCTAGCAGAGCGCTGAGGTACAGAAATCAGAAGGTGGGGTTTAATATAAATGGAGGGAACAGTTAAACACCTAAATGATAACTTAGCATTGGGAAAATCTGTGCAATGTGAGCAAATCCTGTGATGAGAGTGGAACTGGTTGTGGGACTGTTTGTCATCAGCATATGCTGTGGGAGAAAAAAAAGTTGTGAAATTTAAATAAATGGGCATATTATAGTAGTAACATGGGGAAGACAGACAAGAATATGAGTGGAAAGGATATAAGACAACACAGGAATGTACTTACTAAACAATATACTGTTGAGAAGAATTAGTAATTCTGTATCACCTGCAAAATTGTTGAGTGTACTCTGTCCTGTCATTATTAAAAATTAAATAGTGTTGATATCAATCCTTGGGCCACCACACTAGTGACAGGAACACTACCTGTGGCTGTGTCATATTTTCATGGAAAATACTGTACAACAAGTCACTAAAACTGAATCACTGTTGACCATATTTCTCATTTACTGATTGCTTACCTTGAAATATTTGGCACTTTGCTTACTGAAATACTTGGCACTGTACAAGTACTGCCTGTTCAAACAGTGACAGATATCAGCTGTAACATAAGAAGTATTTTATGCTGAAAAAATCGGGCTCTGTATGTCTCAGACTGGACTTCTCAAACTGATTAGTCATTTTAGCTGTAAGAGTCGTAATGGATTGACTGCAATGTATTACCTCAGGTGAGTCAATAACTGCATCTAGTAGAGTATGTGGAGGTTATTCAGTAAATAAATCTGTATACTAAATAAATCTGTAAACTAAATAACAAGAAAAACTAATACTGTCTGGATATTAGTTGATGAATGTGACAGACACCCTATTCACAGAATGACGCAGCATTTCTATGTCACTAAAGATTATACCATAAAAACTGTTGTGCAAAACAAACAAATTACATATAGACAACTTAACTTTTGAATTTTTGCCATGGAAAATTTAAACCCTTTTTACTGCAAATGTCTGAATGTGTGGAAGGTACAGGATTGCACAAGAAATGCATCCCATGGCTTCATGACATACTGCAGTAAACTGAATAGATTAAAACTTTATGGCTTGGACGTAACATTGTAAAATCTTAGAAGAAAAAGAGACTTATTCTACTGGTTTTCTTACATTTTATATGAGCTGCATTTCTACACTCCTACAAGTATCTATTCACTTAAATCTTCTGAATGAATTCTTGAAAACTATCAAGTCCTATTAGGAATTACATACTTTTTCCACAGAGTGCTCTGAGTAACTTCCTTATTGCAGAGTGCAATAAGCAAATTTTTCACATCAGCCCATTTTTCCACTGTTGCAGCCTTTTGGAGGCAATTTCTATACTGTATCAGCAGACATACAATTCTTCTTCCTAAATTCATAATTTTTCTCTCTTAGGGCATTGGATAATGCCCAAGTGTAATCTTATCATATATCTCACTTTTGCCACCTCTTTTTGGCTGCCTACCATTTTAAGAAATTAATTAATTTTTTGTAAGTTCATGGAAGATTCTTAATGTTCGTTACCTATTTTAAGTACTATAACCATGCTCATATATTGTCCTCTGTGTATTCCAAATAAAATAAACTATCAAGTTTATGTAGTTATCTGCAAATTTTTTTTTAGATGAATGACAAATTATTCTGTACATTTCAGAAACTCAGTTTACTATAATTAAAGAAACTTTTCATAATTTCTCAAAGATTTCCCTTAAGGGAATCTCTTGATAAGAAATGCTGTGTTAGAAATTTATGTATTACCAAATTTTTTAATCTTTCTGGTTTCAGACTCTTAAAACTGTCCACTCATATTTATCAGTCTTCTGAAAAATGTAACGGTTTTCATATCCATTAAAATTAGAATTACGGTATATAAACTTTTGATGTAAGGTTTATTTCGCTGTTGTAGCAAATTAACCATACATGGTTATTGATCTGATTTTTAAAGTTATTCAATAGTATTTTAGCTGTTGTGTATGTACTGTCAAAAAGATCTGGATTCTACAAGATTTTATTCTGCTTTTCACATTCCACATTTGTTCATGTTGTAGTATTTTTGTGTCATTGTGTAATTGGGTAACCAGAAATAAAGAGTGCTAGCCTTTTTTGATTTAAAAAAACAAACTGTGACTGATAAAAGAATGAGCTGTGTTGGTAGATTCTCAGATTCTCAGGAATGCCCAGTATGTAGAAAACCTTGTGACTGACAAAAAATACTATGCTCATTTTGTATAAATCTATATGTACAAATCTATTTCTAAGCATATGAATAAATTGCTTCTATATGAGCAGATTGCTTCTGTATTGCAGGTTGTTACCTACCTGGCAGGTTGTGGCCTGCAGAGTTGTCCAGTATTGCTGGCTAAAGGATATCCAGACATTGGATGGAATCCAATAGAGGGTGAACGTTACCTGTCATTCTTACGATTTGCAGTTTTTGCTAACAGTAAGTCTAATTTCTTGGCATCTGAATTCCATCAAAAGATTTCCTTTAAATTAATTTCCTAACCCTAACAATATGTTAAACCTGAAGAGAGGTTAATGCATACTCTTCTCATTACAAACCCAAGATTATTGGTGTATGCTTATTATTGTAGTTTTAAAAAAATTTTCTTAGTTATTTGTATTTTTTCTAAATTTTTTTTACAAATCACATAATTGAGTAGATTAACCTGTAGCCATGGTAGCAAATCATGTCAGTAATTCCTCGGCAGCGGAAGACTGGGGGTTACTTCAGTATGTTCCTGCCACTGCTCAGGAAGAAGAGTCTTTCCCCTGCTCGGTGAGGGGTCCTTCCCATGGGAAACAGTTCTCTACAATCTTCTCCAACATGAGTCCATCACACAGGCAAAAATGCTCCCCAAACTGCTTCAATGTGTGTCTCTTTTCCATGGGGTGCAGTCTTTCCAGGACAGGCTGCTCCAGTGTGAGTTCCCCACAAGTCCTACTAGTAAATCCTGCTCCAGAGTGGGCTCCTCTTTGCACAGGCTGGCAGGTCCCTGCCAGGAGCTGTCCCTGCACAGGCCTCCCATGAGG
Organism: Entomyzon cyanotis; assembly: GCA_024500445.1. Taxonomy (NCBI): domain Eukaryota; kingdom Metazoa; phylum Chordata; class Aves; order Passeriformes; family Meliphagidae; genus Entomyzon; species Entomyzon cyanotis. The sequence goes on from JAKEPQ010001030.1 coordinate 31,273,835, forward strand.
TCACATGCCCCTGCTCCAGTGTGGGTCTCCTTCCCAGGCTGCAGGTGGATGCCTGATCCACCATGGACTTACACGGTCTGCAGGTGGATCCCTGCATTCCTGTGGACCTCCATGGGCTGCAGGGCCACAGCTGCCTCACCATGGTCTGCACCATGGGCTGCAGGGGAGTCTCAGCTCTGACACCTGGAGCACCTCCTGCCCCTTTTTCACTGACCTTAGTGTTTGCAGAGTTGCTCCTGTCACATATTCTCACCCTGCTCTTCTCTGGATATAATAACATCTGCACAATAACTTTTTTTCTTCTTAAATATGTCATCACAGAGGCATTACCACCATTGCAAATTGGCCCAGCCTTGGCCAGTGGCATGTCCATCTTGGAGATGCCTAGGATTGGCTCTGCTGGACATGGAGAAAGCTTTTCACCCCTGTATCCCTTTTCACCCCTTTTCACCCCTTTCAGCCCTGTAGCTCCCCTACTACCTAAGCCTGACCATGCAAACTCAACGCAGCTTGCATGCACAGCTTTTCCTTTCTTTACTACAGTCATTATCTCAATGACATACCTTGCATTTTCTCTCTGTCCTTCCTGCCCACCCCAGTAGCAAACTTCTTGCCTCTTGGGAATGTCAGCCCTTATACCAGAAAGATTAGTTTCTGCCAGGAAATTAGCCTTCTAAAGTGAGCCTTTATAGATTGAGTGTGGTAAAACCTTTGCAAGGCAAGTCAACACTGGCAATTTGAAACCTCAGTATAGTTTTGATAAAGTATATCCTGCGCTGCCAGCTTAATAAATCTTTGTTTTTAACCCTTAGGATGAGGATTTGTTTTAGATTTTGTAATACTTAGGAAAACAAAATTTTCTTTTGACTTAAGAATACCTTTCAGGAGAAAATATGTGTTGTGTTTTATGGTCCTCAGGTGAAAGTGTTGAGGAAAATGCAAGTGTTGTTGTCAAGCTCCTTATTCGAAGGCCAGAATGCTTTGGGCCAGACCTCAGGGGAGAAGGAGGAAATGGTTTGCTCGCTGCTATGCAGGAGGCTATCAGGATCTCAGAGAATCCTAGTCGTGACCTTCCTTCCCAGGCATATAAAAGAGAAGGGTAAGTAAATGTGAATGCTTGTTTGGCAAGTGAGGATTTAATAGCTGATTCAGTCATGCTTGCAGTATGTGGGTAATAGACCCTGTTGTGTAGGGATTATACAAACAGAGCATTAGAGATTCACATCCACAAGCAGTTGTCATATGGTATTCATAAAGCATTAGCTAGATAAAAGTAGAATAAGAGTTGCAGAGAAAAAAGCCTGAAGGACAAAGAAAATGAGAAGACTGCTGTGGAATGAAGCTAAAGTTAAGGTTAAGTAAAAAAAGAAGGAAGAAGGCTCATGTGAAGTCAGTTATTACAGGTTGACTGCATGCTTACCCTAGGGACAAAAACCCTGTAGCCTGGAGCCAAAGCAGATGAGTATGTCGATGAATAGTCTCTGGATCATGTGTCTAGCTCCAGAGCAGAACTATAAACTTAGAGCAAAAATGAACTATAAAAAGTGAGCAAAAATGCTCACTGTTACTGTTTACTTTTTAGCGATGATGAGGAGGAGGAAGAGGAGACTGTGCACATGGGAAATGCAATCATGTCATTTTACTCAGCTCTCATAGATCTGCTTGGACGCTGTGCACCAGAAATGCATGTAAGTTCATTTCACCACTTGCTCAGAAAATGTGGAAGATTTGTAAACATAACTGTGTCTAACTAAACCTTTCTGTATTCAAAGGCTTCTGCCCTTCAGAAGGTAGATGTATTCCCTGCAAGCTGTATATAAAGAGCCGTGGTCTTTTGATTCCTTTATACTTTTTTATTTATCTACAATTTTGGTAATTTTTACATGACTATGGATTCAAAGCAAATATGAATTACAATTGCACAATTAAGTGACCAGTAGAAAAACTTCTAAAATTGACCCTTTATTATTCTCTAGAAAGCCATATAAATAATTTTTATAAGATTGTGATACAAGGCAGTGTTTTCTGTGCATTGATGAAATATGGAGCCCACACCATGTGAATACATGGAAAAATATATAAAATAACTGTTTCAACTGTAATGCCTGTAATGCCATGGAAGTCTTGGTTTTAATTAAACAGTTGCTTGTAAGTGCTTAAAATTCTTTAGTAGCTTAAACCCAGCTGAAAATGCTCTATGTTTCTTAATACAATAAGAGCAAAAATTTTGGCTTGCAGCCTCCCTATTTACTATGACAAAAGCTATTAAGTTTGTTAGCTATATGTGGCCCTTTATTGCCAGAAACAGTAGTTTCATGTTATGAAAATTACTGGTAGAGATTTTCAGACACCTGATTGCTGCTAGAAGTTGAACAGAATTGCTCACCTCATTGTTGTAAATGCCTTTTGAAGTTTTTGTGGCATAGAAATAATAGAAAAATGGATAGATACGTCACACAGGTCTGCTTCCATTTGTAGGATAAAAAGCAAGCTTAACATCTGGTACCATGGGTTCTGTAGGTAACATGAATATTTCATGAGTTTTGGATTCATCACCATATGTGGTTGATTTAGGAATCTTGCAATGTGGATTTTTTTGTGTTACTGGGAATTTATAATATTGTAAAATCATTTACATGATACAAAAATAAGAACAGATACAGAAGTAGGAACAGCTGAATTTGGCAACTTCATTAGTTCTTGGATAAATAGAATTTCTGTGCATTTTCTTCAAGTGTTTGGAAAAATCATATTAATAGAAACATATTTAGGAAAATTTTCTTATGTCCCTTAGCATTAAATTTCTCAATTGATGGTTTTTTCTAACAGCTTATTCAAAGTGGAAAAGGGGAAGCTATTCGAATCAGGTCAATTCTTCGATCCTTAGTGCCAACTGAAGATTTGGTGGGGATTATAAGTATACCACTAAAGCTGTCAACAGTTAACAAAGGTAACTTCAATGCTTTTATTAGACCATTTATCTTTTGCAAAAGTTTTTTGCCACATTAGTCTTCAGATGTAAAATAGAGTAGTTTTGTTAGAGTTGAATGCAAGCAGAGAACTGTTCTTCAAATTTTAATTAGATCTGTATCAATCAGAGCTGCTCCAGGAGCACTGATTTGCTCCTGTGGAGTAGAGAATATAAGAACATAACAAATACTTTAAAGGCTCACACTAATGGGCCAATACTCTGACTCCAGCAGTGGCTCTAGAGGTGTTATCTTTTTAGGTACAATATATAAGCTTGGGCTCAGTCCCTTTGTATTTCCATATTATCTAGTCATTTGTAGAATATTTTGCCATTCACTTCTAAGCTTTCATTTAAGAGTGACAGATAATTAAATTGCAAAGTAATAGAGGTTTTAAAATAATAAAAACTTGCTATTCTAAACTATTCTTTTTCAGCATAGAACAAAACTGAACAAGAATATAATTTTCTTTGAGTATGTGATTTTACCCATTAAATGTAATTATAATGTCTTTCATTGTCTTGATGTTTCTTGTTTTATCAGTTATCTATTATTAAAAATTGCATTGTACATTTGTGTAGATGGCACAGTAAATGAGCCAGACATGTCTGCAAGTTTCTGTCCTGATCATAAAGCACCCATGGTACTCTTCTTGGACCGTGTTTATGGTATTAAGGACCAAAGCTTCCTCCTTCACCTGTTGGAAGTTGGATTTTTACCAGATTTAAGAGCCTCTGCCTCTTTGGATACAGTACGTATTGCAGTATTGAGTTTAGGTGCAGTGGCTGGATATAGTGGCTCTGTACATGTAAAAAAATGGAATTTCAAGTCAAAACAGCTTTTAAGAAAGAGGTGTAATAGGCTCACTATAAAACAAAACCGGTATTAATTCACTATTAATTTGCAGTGCTTAAGTCTGATTATAGGCTGATTCATTAGCACCTTATGAAGTGTAAATGTAGTTTAAAAACTTTTGATACAGGCTGCACAGTAATACAATAAGTTCATTGAGTATACTGCAGTAGGCCTAATGATTGCTTTTATTTCATGTTTGTTTCCAGTAATTACATGGAAAATCCCTAGGTACAAAGAAGTTTAGATGAAAAATGTTATTTAATGCTTAGTGAAGTTTGCTACCCTGTTCAAAGATTTTGCTGCTGCTATTGGTTCAGAGTGCAGTGGTACAAGAGACAGGATGGATGGCTTGGATTTTCTCCAATTGATAAAAAATGGCTTTAATCCTCATGTGTATGCTGGGAATATCATGTTAGCACCCAGCCACTTAGGGAACTTAAGGACTACTACATTATTATGTTTTATAGCCTTCATATTTAATAACCTTTACCCATTTTGTTACTAACGATCATTTACTGCTTCATACAGGTTTCTCTGAGTACCACAGAGGCAGCTCTTGCACTAAACAGATACATTTGCTCAGCTGTGTTTCCATTACTCAAAAGATGTGCTCCCCTCTTTTCTGGAACAGAGCATCATGCCTCTCTGGTTGACTCCATGCTTCACACAATATACAGGTTGTCCAAGGGACGGTCCCTTACGAAAGCTCAAAGAGATGCTATTGAGGAATGCCTGCTTGCTATTTGCCAGTATGTATGATATCTGTGTACAAATTGATTTATTTTGCGCAGAATACGTATTTTAACAATTTCTTTCTTTGTGGATGGTGTAGACCTAAGACTGTTTTATTCTTGCATGAAATAAATGACCAGTGTTATCTCAGGAGTTGAAGTGTAGATTTATGAACCCTGTGTTCATTTAAGAGGGTGCAGAAGTAGCACAACTTTCTGTGCTATATTCTTTTATAGGTAGATGAGGCATAATGAGATTCTTTAACCACCTAGCATTGTTTTTTCAGAGTAATTTTACTGAGTGTTTTGTATCCCAATAGGTAAGTTGACTTCAATTTTTATTTCATTTTCACTGAATTGTATGAATTTTGCTAATGACATCTGTTTTTTAAAAATTACAGCCATTTGCGTCCCTCTATGCTACAACAGCTGTTGAGAAGGCTAGTTTTTGATGTGCCCCTGCTCAATGAATACTGTAAAATGCCTCTCAAGGTAAATACTTTACTTTCTGTACACACATCCAGCATAAAACTTGAAAATAAACTGTTGTTGTCTTGTTTTAAAAACAGAATGCAAAGGGTAAAATTACTTGTGAATTGAAAATAATGTTACTGTTTTATAAAGTCTTTCAAATGAAATGTAATATTTGCAAAACTTTTGAAATCATGCCTAATCAAACAGTATACAGTAAGTTGATTTTGTGTAGTGAACTGTTGACTTTCCCATTGCTTCAGCAAAGAGTATTTGATTGTATCAATTTTATGTTAGCATTATCTTGATATTTCTTCTTCTGCTATATGAACTGTAATAACTCTTGGTAGGATGCAGAGTCCAGAAATTAATTTTGAGTGAAATCTAAGAGACAGGATACAGGGAAGAGAATTCACCTTTATTAGTGAGCAGTTTGTAACCAAGGTTTTATTTATCCTTTTGTTCTGTAAATAAAGAATTGCAGTAGTTAGATGATAAATAAATCTTGTTTAGAACTATTCTTTCACATTTGTTTCACTTTCCTGTTGGGATAAAAGAGCCTGATCTTAAGTCTGTGTCTTTTTGTGAAAGAATTTAAATTCTATCATACTTTAAATCAGAGCTGCCATATTCACAAACATACTCCGGAGCATCATTAATTTTTGAGTAAAAGTGTGGTGTAGAGGGAGTGTTTGATCTGGTTTTATTATTATTATTTTCCCTTTTTATACAGAATTGCAGTAAAAATTAAAATGTCAAGATTCTAGTCTGATGCTAAAAGAAATTTAAAAATTTTGCATGGGATAGGAGTTTTTACAGAAGAAACTGGTAGAAGAAACTGGTTCTACAGAAGAAACTGGTAGAAATTTTAAATTATGTGGAAAGTGCCAACAATCATATATACTAGCTCTTTAACTGGTATATTATAGATTTCCTGTATGACAGCTCTTTCCATCAGTTTTTCCATAGCTGAGCAGTTACAGCTCAGAGGGTGTACTGCAAGGTGTCTTTTGTAATGCTCTGAATAATACTAAAGCCATCGACTACAAATGACAGGAGTAAAATTTAGATCTTTTCATCAGAATCTCTCTTGTCCTGCTTTATATCCATTTCATGTCTCTATTTTTATGCTGTGAGCTTGTTTGTACTCAAATGGTGACAATCCTGAAATTTTGCTACTCCCTGTAACCACTGAGAATCCCACAGCAGGAGCTGGAGATAATACAAGCCTTACTTTCACAACATGGGCTGTGCTGCTCTTCCAAAAAGAAAAAATACCATTATTATGAGCCATTGGAAATGAAGAGACAGACACAAATAATACTACTCTTGTAACTGTTTAATATAATGGGTTTTTATTTTGTTCAATACCAATGTTTCACATGCATTTTTATTTCTTGAAAATATAGCTTCTGACAAATCACTATGAGCAGTGCTGGAAATATTATTGTCTGCCTTCAGGAATGGGAAGCTATGGAATTGCAGCAGCAGAAGAATTACATTTAACTGAAAAGCTTTTCTGGGGAATATTTGATTCCTTGTCTCACAAGGTAATGTCTGTAATTCACATTATGGTATAGGATGGGTATGAAAGCATTACAGTGATAATTTGCTGTGCCAAGATCAGAAAGTTCCTATTTTAACAGTTGTTTCATCTAATATGGGAAATACAGCAAAGAATGCTCTTAATGAAGTGTAAAATTGAATGCTGAATCGTGAAGGAGTCTCTCTAAACTGATGAAATGTCAAATCTTTGGTTGATATATGTATAAGCTTTATACTAACAATGAGGCACTATGTATATATAGATACACAGAGCTATATATATACTAGTAATGATTAGTTCTCACTGCACTAACATGTCAGAGTGTCTGCTTTCCTATCTTGGCTCTACTAAACATTTGAAATTACTTTTTACTGACATAACTTTTATTAAATATATGTATGTGCTTATGAAATCAAAGTATATGCAGAATAAATTTACATCATCTGTCTTCAAACATATACTTGTATTTCTTTAGTTTTCTGGCTGTTGCCCAGCTGAAGAGATATGCTGCAACACCCTATGAAATTAACACTTTTACACTTTTCTGTTACAAAGTGTGATCTTGGATTTTTTTTCACTTACTCAGTTTTTTTATCAGTAAGAAAAAGGTGCATTTCTGATAGGAGAAATGTCTTACTTAGTAATCAGGTTTGTTGTGCTTGGCAGGGATAAAAATTTAGTCCAATCAAAAATCAGGTTTTTGCTTTAGGACAATAAAAAATAATTTTCATTGTGTCTCACTGAATTTATGTTCTCTTTCTAAACAACAGATGTATATGAATGCTCCTCTAGGCATTCTGATTTGGAAATGAAAATGGTCTCTGCATTATCCTGAAATGGCTTTTTAAGCTTTATTTGTATTTTATTTTAGTGACATTTACCCTTCTCTTACTGCTTTGACAAGTGTGAAGAGTATTAGGAGGGCCTGATGCAAGCAAATATTTCCAATTAGTGCTGCTCAGATTTTAACAGATAAATTAACAGGACATGTTTCTGCCAATATTGGTGGCTCTCTATAATAGCATTTTCATTTTTCTGTAAATGGTTGTTAGCCCAGTGAAAGAAGCGTTGTGTAAATCTGACCTGCTGACTTACAGCATTCTCCACTGGTCCTTTTTGTACCAAGATATTTACTAGTTTGAAGTTATTAAAAGTAATGAACTGACTTTGCTACAGTAAATCACAATTTCATTTAATGAGCATGTTTTAAACTGAAATAGTGCAGGGTGAAATAAGGCAAAACGACAACGTCTTCTGCAGTTAAGACAGGAATTAGTAATTTTAGAATTAAGGCAGTATTTTATAGATGATCATACTGTGTAACTAGGCAAACAAGCCTTGATCTTCCCTATATAGGCCTACATGGCCGAAAGAAAGCTTGAGTTGTACTCACAATGCATATACCTATATGGTGTCAGCACAGTCTTAGGTCAATCTGAATAGTCTTGAGAATATATCAAGTTGATATAATAGAAAATATATGTCATGCAGCAATAATTTTTGCTCTATGTTTGAATTTTAAATGTGCTTTACTGTTCATTTGCATCTTCTAATAATTGTACATGGCTATGGCTGCTTGGTTTTCACTAACATTTTGCATGTTTTTCTATTGGATTTTCCAACCAGTTCCTATCTCTCCTGCAGAAGTATGATCCAGAGCTCTTTCGAATGGCTTTGCCTTGTCTAAGTGCTATAGCTGGTGCCTTGCCCCCTGATTATTTAGATACACGAATTATGTCAACTTTGGAAAAACAGACTTCAGTGGATCCAGAAGGAAATTTTGATCCCAAACCTGTCAGCACATCAAAGTGAGTCATATAAATCACATTGATTTCCATCCCTTAAATATTTTTATACTATTCCTTATTAACTTCTTTTTTGTTGTCTGTAGGGGGGGGATGGCTGGTGACTGCCTTCTTAGTGGTATTAGGACTTTCAGAGGTAGTATAGGGATTTTTGCCTCCTTCTGCCAGATACTTCACTGCAGTCTGTCCTGTTATGAAGACATAAACCATATTCTTCTCAGCCTTGAACAGATGTTAAATATTTCCATCTTATGTCTGCAGAGAAAATAGTAAATTCAAAATTTATTATGTACCATATTGGCTAATGGTTCAAATGTTTGGGATATATAAATTAGAAACCATCATTATTTAGAGTGTGCTTATGAAAAACTGTACAAAAGCACAAAAATCTGGTCATTCAATTGGCCTACAGCCCAATTTTTTTTAAATCTTCACTTAATTTTGAGAATTGATCAGTAGAAACCTGATTTGGCAAAAAAGTAGATCATGTAGGATGATTCAATAGATAGTTGGCTTTGCTAGTAATCTTGTGCTTTTAAAATACAGACTTATAATAATTTTATATTCAAGAACTCAGGATCACTAGCTCAGTCTTGCAATTAAATTCTTATCCTTACATCATTATGCATTGTGAAACATTCATGTTAATAATATTCTATATTAGAATTAACAGCAAAATTGCCTGCAGGTTATCCTGAAGCAGGTTTTTGTTTCTTCGTGATTTCAGTTGCTAATAAGTGTGACTGTAATGTATTTGATGGTTCTCTGTAAATGCTGTTATATCTACACCTTTTTTGTGGCATTTCTTTTAAAGAATAGGGAATTGCCAAGCCAAATGCTTTGCCTTCATTTGGAGGTGAAGCATTTTGATTAGTGCTATATTATACTGACTTTTTTTCATGAATCAGACTGCAGTGACTTATGATTGAATGACCCTCTTTGCTTACAGCCTTGTACTTCCTGAGAAGTTGGAGTATATCGTAAGCAAGTATGCTGAACATTCCCATGATAAATGGGCCTTTGAAAAGGTAGGAGTGATTTTAAGACTGGCAACTGTCCAGGACAAGTAAATAATTCCTGGGGTGAATATTGAAATTAAAACTGGACAGTTCAAATGATAGGCCCTTGTTCAGAGTGTATGGATGTCTACATATTTATTTAGGGATATGCAGAAGAAACCACTTGCTTAAGAAAATGCATTGCAATTTGTCACTTTTTCAAAGACTTTATTAGGTCAGTGATTTCAGGAGACTGAAAAAGGGGCATTTGGTTCGGTTTTTGGTTAGGGGTTTGCTTTTTTTAAAATTCTTTTTGCTTTTTTGGTTGTTTGGAGTTTTGGTGGTTTTTTGTTGAGTTTTTAAAAAACATTTAAGTAAGAATATATAACATCTTGGCATCATTTTGCCTGGTAATAGTACTTTTTGACTGGGAGTCAGAGATTCAATTTTATTGCAGCATTTCCCCGATTAAAGGAAGTAGAATGTACAGCCTAATGTAATTTTTTATTTCAGAAAAAGTAGTTGTAGTGTTTCCTTCTTCTTAGCTTTAAGAAATCTGTTATGTATTAAAGTTCTCTATAATTTTCCAAATGCTCTGTCACTGTGTCATGTCTCTGCAGAGCTATAAGACAATAAACTCTTCAATAATTTATTGTAAAATTAATAAAAAATTAACAGCAATTTTATGGAAGAGTTGTATAAGAGGTGGGGGGAGCTATATATGCAAATTTGTAGGGAGAGGTACACATACATATGCATATGTAAATATACACAGATTACTTTCAAACCATAAGTTTCAGTTACAATTGTTTAAGGTAAAACATATTTTTAGATATGTTCTTCAGTTCTTGATCTGTGGATGTTACATATTCTTCTCTGTGTTCCTGGCTTTAGCCTCCCAGAGAACTGAGACAATCTTTTTGTCTCAGTCAGTAGTATCAGTGCATGAGTCCACTTGACAAGGGCCAATGTATGTCAAACTCAGACCTGCTACTCACAGGTGGCATCCATTCTGTCCAGGGCATGTTTTGTTCCTGCTCATCCACAGATGGATGCACACTCTTCTTCTCAGGAGGCACTGAGCAGCTCTTGGTGTGGGTTAGCAGTTTGATGTGACAAAGTAAACTGGCTAATTTGCTCTCACTCATCTATGTTCTCATTTTATTTCATTGGGGGTTTTGGGTGGGTTTGTTGTTTTTTTCAGACTAATAGTGGATGGAAATATGGTGTTTCACTGGATGAAAATATGAAGACTCACCCATTAATAAGGCCTTTCAAAACATTAGCTGAAAAGGTAATGGAGAAAATTTCAGCTGCATTAATATGAAATAGATTGATTTGTGTGCTTTTTAAAATCCATTTGAAATACATTCTGTCACAGGAAGAGGCACAAACGAATTCCTACAGTTAAGAATAGGTGCATCTATATGCTGAAGTGGTTTTTCAGTTAATCTTACACTGAGTCTTGTATAATTTAATTCCATTAGGCATAATGTTCATTGCTTCTTCATAAGCCTGGGCAAAATTGTATTCAAAAGTATCAGTAGCACAGTTTTTTTCAGGCTTCTCATGGATGAGAAATGACTGGCAGAAATTCCTGGGGTTTAATGAAAGTGTAATTTAATATATCTGAAGGCAATTTTGTCTTCCAGAAAGATGGTAGAAAAATGTAAAAAATGTGTAGGAGATGATTCAGTTGAAAAACACACAAAAACATTTAAAGTTTTTTGAATTTCTTTACTAGGCACAAATGTCTTCTAGTTGTCAGAACAGTGAAGTGAATTTGAATTCTGTTGCTTATTTTTGTAATGATTTGCTAGGAGACACAAGTCAATTACATTTGTCCCTCTTTACCACATTTTTCCTGTTCAGAAAATAGACATGACAAGAACCAAGAGGGATTAAGGAGGTTGAGCTTCCTAAGGTTTGTAAATTGCTTTGGAATATTTGGAGAGGAGCCAAAGCATTGTTGGTTAAGTTGTTATTTAAGCAGTTCAAAGAGAATTTTCTGAATTGTCTGAAATTAGAACTTTTGAACATAAAAATTAGATCTATCCTAAAAGCTGTCATTTTGAGCAACTGTCAGAAAAATTCTGGGTTTTGGTAAAACCTGAAATACATTTATTAAATTGATTGAAAAGTCTTGATATGGCATACTCAGAATTTTCTTTGCCACAAGTTTTCAGAATTTCTCTAACACTTTTTCTTTTCAAAGGAGTGTTGGAATATAGACTGTTGTTTTTTTTTTAGTTGGTAGCTGTGTTTATATGAAGAGGTGTATAGTTCAGTAACCTTCTGTATCTATGAGCGGATATAAATGTAGGAAGACTAAAAAAAGGCCTTGAGTGCTGATGCATTTGAAGGTACATACTTGCTTAACTAATTTCATGGCACTCATAGTACCATCATTTTTTTGTTATTCTGTGCTGAAGGAATTAATTAAGAAGTTTCCAGATCCAATCTACCTTATTGCTCCAGAGCTCACTCCAGTGCTTTTAGTTTCTAATATATATCCCAGCAATAAATGCCACTAAGAATAAAATTTTGAAATGAAATTGTAAGTATTTTAAAGCTTCTCTCTCATGTAAAAAGAACTTTATTTTGTGTTCTTGTATAATATAAAAATTTTCTTTACTTTTGTGGTAAGTGATGCTTAATAGAGAAGGACAGAAATTTTTTTTGTGCTTTTCCTACTTACTAAATACAGAAAAAATTTGCATTCTTTTCTTCAAAGGAAAAAGAAATTTATCGTTGGCCTGCCAGAGAATCATTGAAAACCATGTTGGCATTGGGATGGAGCCTAGAAAGGACCAAGGAAGGAGGAGAAGCAATAATACATCAACGTGAAAATGAAAAGCTCCGTAGCATATCTCAGTCTAGTCAGGTAAGGTAGAATGCCTTCTTAGAAAGCAAAAGGCTTGTGCATTAATTTTCTAATAAATTATAAACGTTTCTGTCAATTTAAAGTACTATTAGTGAAAAGAAACTTCTGGTGGTTGAATTCTGAGATTGGAAGTCATGTCACTATTATAAACTGTGCAACACTGAAGAGAGGATTCCAAAAAGCTTTTAAGACGATGAGGCTGTAAGAGACCGTAGATATTCATTTTCTTAGAAGAACTGAAGAGAGTTTTCATACAATTATTCAAAACAAAACTGACAAAGCATTTGAAGTCTTTTATAGCAAGTAAATCTAGCCATTTTCTTTTTTTTGTCAATCAGAAGAGCCTAACATAGGCTTTTGTTAAGATTGTAAATATGACTGACAAATGAGATTGCATATTTGATGCTTTTTTTTTTAACCTACAGGCAAAATTCTCAGGTAATTGTATATTACCTGGCATTTTGATATGATAATGTATTTTTTTTCCATTTGTAGTTTTTTTGTAATCCCATGTTGACACTGCTGGTCAATATGTCTGTGTCTTGGACAAGGAAATCTGTTTAAAATTATGACAAGTGTATAGGAATTTTATTGTACCTCTTGGGGTGAATTAAACACACATTTGTACATAAATATAGTGAGAGCTGATAAACAATGCATTAGGCACAAGTCCTGGGAGGAGTGTGCAAAGATGTGTCACAAGTTAACTCTTTATGTTCACTGCACCACCACTGATCCTGTGAGCTTCAGCGCCTGGCACCTTAAGCCTGTGTTGGGTTCCTTCTCCAGGCCCAGTTTTTGCTTACCAAAAGTGGCCCCTGGGCACTCCATTACGAGACAGTATTTCCCTATTTCTTATCTCTTAAGCAAACCTCACTCCCTTACAGGAAATTATTCTGACTCTGGAATCTCTGCTTCCAGCCAGTTGAACTTGTTCTACAGTTGGGCCTTCTTGCCCAAGAAGGTGCATGATAAAGACGTGATTGGGTAGAGGTTTTCAGCACATACTTAACTTGAATACACATTTGAAATCACTGATTTATATGTAACAGTCACCTTTAAAGTGTACCTAACAGGTTTTTTCTGCTGCAGCTTTCTAATTTAAACCAGTTGAAGATTGTGTTAATATATTACACTCCTTCTTTTTCTTAGTCTGTAAATTCCTCAAGAAAATAATTTATCTTTTTGTTGTATTGTCACATCTTTAGCACAGGGCTCGTTCAGGCTGTTCTCACATGGTTCTGTCATGTTTTGAAGGCATATCTTGTACACCTTATGATTAGTCTTCCCTTAGGCTAAAATCTTAGTTCTTAGCAGCTTTTTGCCTGTTGTGAATAGAGAGATCTAAGTATCTGCAGCAACCTGAATACTTCCACATCAGAAAGAGTATTTTCTTAATCATTCTTCATGCCTTCAATACATTGCAAAACAATAAGTGAACACAGTTTCTAGAGAGAAGTATAAAATTGGGAGTGGTGTTACTCTAATCAGGCCAAAACTAGCGATGTTGTAGTTGAGTATTTGATTCTTTTATCTGAAATTCTTTTATCTTAAAATATTCTTTTTTCCCTTGCAGGGAAATGGGTATAGCCCAACACCACTTGATCTCTCTAATGTGGCACTTTCTAGGGAGCTTCAGGTTCGTATTTTTGTTTTGCATATATTATGCTGAAAACAATGAAAGAATTTAGTTTTATTATTATTATTGAGTTGAATTTTGTTAGGTTTTGGAGTGTATTTGTGACTGTAGTTATGACATGCTGTTGTAGAAAGGTACACACTATTTACATATTGAAAGGTGAAATTTCTACTCTTCATGCCATTGGTGCTTCCTGAGTTCCCAGAAAAAGTCAATCATGTATCTAGAGAAGGGGCTGTCAACAGCATGTGATATATGTGTATCCTGTGCTTGTGCTGACTTCAAAGAACGGCTGAATATGCAAATTCCACTTAACTGTGATGTTTCTTTATCACAAGACTGTACACTTTACTCAAGACTGTAAAATTGTGTAGAATTACAGAATTTTTTATTGTCACCTAATCTTGCATATTGTTTTTTTCTGATGGTTATATAGGGAATGGTTGAGGTTATGGCAGAAAACTACCACAATATATGGGCCAAAAAGAAGAAAATGGAGTTGGAAAGCAAAGGTAAGCCACAATCCTGTAAACCACACAAAAAAAAAAGACAAGGAAAATGAGGGAGAAGAAACAATGTGAAAGAAGACAGTGTAAGACAATAAAAAATGAATAGTTCCTTTTGTACGCGAAGCAGAATCAACCTTACAGTAGAAAAACTTACAGTTCTTTCAACTTACTAAAGGTGGAGGTAGTCATCCTTTACTGGTACCTTATGACACATTGACAGCCAAGGAGAAATCACGGGACCGTGAAAAGGCACAAGAGCTGTTTAAATTCCTTCAAGTCAATGGTATTATCATATCTCGGTAAGTTGTACATTTTTTCAGATGCTTGCTTGCATTCAGTGCACAAACTAGCATGTTCGTCTTATCTCACTGCAGTCTGGCAGTTATTAACATAATTATCATTTGGTGTATCTTCTATGAATCAGAGTTATTTTTGTGTTCAGAGAGACTCTTCTAAAACAGCATATTCAGGCAACTTTTTTAATAAGTGTATGATCATAGTAAGTACAAAATGCAACAGTAGTGTAATTAAACAAGACGATAATTTAAAATGTCTAAATTGGCAGCCAGCATTGCCAGTAAAGTATCATGGGAAAGTTAATCTGAAGTCTGATACTAAAACATATCTGTGTAAAACTGCTTTTTGAAAAAATATTGTTTTGAGTTCTGTAAAGTGAGAAGACAATGTGGCTATTTTGTGGACAGTAACTTCTACTCTAGCAAAAGCATAGCCTTCCTTAGTTTTACTGTGACTTGAATTTCTGAGTCTCAAAGTAAGCTGGCCTGTGGGGACTTCCTCTGCCAATGAAATTAAAATTACTTCTTACTGTAGTATTTGGCTTCATATGATGGAATTTTGAATTAATATACTATAACTCTCCTCTTTTATTGTATGTGAAACACCTGAGTACAAAGGAAACCTCAATTTTCTGGCATTTAAGCATTTTTGAAAACTAAATTGTATTCACAAGCAAATTTTTCTGTGCATGAAGAGTCAGATCTTACCTGTTCTCATTTCTTTCTACTTTTCAAGTCTGTGAGTCCACTGAAAATATACTCAGAAAATTATAAAAGTCAATTTTTAGGATCTGCAAAAGTTAACTTTGTTGGCTTCAACAATTAATAACATTTCTCAGAGATGAGAAAACAGTTCTAAATATATATTTCTGCATTACTGAAGAGAAAAATTCCCTCTTGCCACAAATAGAGGCTCTCAGCCTGAACCCAAAATGTAGGTATGCCATCAAATATTTTTATAACCTCAATAATTGCTTTAGAGCCACTGAATAAGAAGAGCTGGTGCTTAGTGCATTTACTTAGTGCAAATGAATGATCTTCTGAAAGACCAGTGGAATTGCTCAAATTTTGCAGCTGTGTGTTTGGGTTAGGAAATCGGTATTTTCTGTGTTAACTCATGGGACAAGTCAGCTTGAAAATGCATGTTCAAACTCTTTATTGATGTGCATAAAGAGTTTGCAGTGATTGTATAAGGATGAATCAAGATTATCCTCTTCGCAGTGTTTTATTCAGGTGACTGTATGCACATACATATATATGTACATACATAAAATCTTTTGAAGTACGCATTGCAATTATCACATTTCCAGAATGTCATTCTTGAAAACATTGGACTGATCATTAAAACATAGGAATTGTTTATTATTGGAAATGTATAGGCGAAACAGCGTGTGTACTTTACATATACCATCTGCCTCTGTTTTGGGGTGTTTTTTACTACTCTTTGTTGAGAATATTTTTGAAACACTTTGTGTTTGTCATACAGAGAAATCTCTCAGGCCTTACTCAAGTACATGTTAGAAACAAAATGGTATGTTGTTAAACATCTTTAAATCTCTGCAAGGTCTTTTGATACTGGGTTTTTTTACTTCACAGACCTACCAACATTTTTCAATATTTACGGAAGTATGTGTCATCTCTTAGGAACCATGACTTCATATAAACTCAAAAAGAAAGTATTTACAGTGACCTCACTGAAAATACAGATAAATGCTTAGTCTTCTTTTTGAAAGTGAGGCAGCAGAAGATGCCTCTCACGCTGTTACATACATAGCTGTTAATTCATACTAAATAATTTGATTGCACAGGTGATAAATTAATAGGGGGTCATCAAAATATGTAAACTAGAACTGTTAAAACAGATTTTTTTTTTCCAAATTAAACTGTAAGATGGGAGGTTATAGTCCTACTAAGTTTGTGTTTAAAATGGAAATGGAATATCTTCCTCGGTTCTCTGTTTCTGTTCCCTCAGACTATAACCGTTCCTTTCTTCTTAACTGTGTTCTGACATGGTCAAGAACATATATTTTATTTTCCCCTTTCTTCTTGTTCCTTTCTTGCTTTTGCCTCAGTGCCACAAACTACCAGTTCCTCCCTTCTTCCCTACTTCTGATACACTATTCAATTCCTCTGTAGTCTCTGCATATCCTTTGGCCAGGTTATCTTCTGTAGCTGATAAGGGCTGAGTCTTTCTACCTGCTACTGTTTGAAGAGTCTTTATAGAAGCAGATGAAGTAGCCACCATTATGGGGTAACCAGAGGTTTTCCTTAATGTCACTCTTTTACTTCCTCTCTTAATAAAGCAGTTAGCTGTAACACACTATCTATCAAAAGAAAATCTCAAGTAGAGTTTAGTCCCTTTAATGTTGGAATAAAGAGACTGTTGAAGGAGTTGCAAACTAAACAAACATATAAGAGAGCCTCAAGGAAACAGAGATGAAAGAATCAATGACTTATGAAAGCAAGTACATTTGAAAACACAATACATGAAAAAATTTGTAGAGTTAAGTGACTGCAAAAGAGAAATGAGAAAAAAAATCATTGTTCTTGTCCTGGATGCCAAGATAGAAGGCATCGTTTGCAGTTTTGTAGAATGAACCCTTAGCAGTGAATTGGAGAGTTTGGCTACACTTCAGAGGAGCTTTGATGGTCTGGAGAAAAAGGCTGACAGAAATCTTATGAGGTTGAGCAAAGGTAAATTCAAAGTGTATACCTGGGATGGAATAATCCCAGGAATAAGGGAGCTGAACCTGAGAGTGTATGTGCAAAAAACTCTTTGAATTGTGCAAGTTGAACGTGAGTCAGGAATGTGTCCTTGTGGTGATGAAAGCTGACTTGTACTAGGCTTTATCAGCAAGTCTGTTCTGCAAGTTGATGGATCATGAGATTCTATCAGGAGTACGTTGTCCCATTTTTGGTTCTCCAGTCCTAGAGAAGACATTGAGAACAGAGTTGCTCAGGTGGGAGGCCACTGAGATGCTCTGTGGATTGATGCCAATGTCATGCCAGGAGAGGCTCTGAGGAGCGGTTGGATTTTTTTCAGTTTTAAAACGAAGGCTGCAATAGGTACAACTGGACAGTTGTAAATCTGTTCTCAACTACTTCATGCAAGGTTACAGAGACAATGAGGTCAAACTCTAACTCCTCAAAAATAATAAGTTGTTACAAGGAAAATTCCACTTAGATACATGAAAATATTTCACCATTATATTTTTGTGGTGAGAGTGGCCAAACATTATAGGGTTTCCAGAGTCATTATGAGGTTTTGATCTTTGAGCCCACTCAGTACAGTTTCATACAAGGTTCTGAGAAATCTGATCTTTTGTCTTTGCTTTGAGATGGGACTTGGATCAGATGACTTTCAGAGGTTCCTTCCAACTTTAATTTTCTGTGATCCTAAAGAATTTTAGAATTTCAGTCCAGAACGTTTCATTCATACTTAAAATAAAATCCAGTATTTTAAATCTAGGCACAGACAACCACACATATTTTTATTCCTCTTTAATATCTTGTGTATACCAGTATGATTTAGTTCATGAATTCATCTTGAAGAATAAGTAATACACGCCTCTTTAGAAATTAGTGTACACTGTTGAAATTTTTCAAATACTGTAGTAATATAATAGTTTGTTACTTACATTTAAGTTTTCATTTAGTAGCTGAAGTAATTTTGGCTTTGTTCCTTTGTAAAATTGACGGACCAAATGAAGTTTAACAGTGATTAATCAAATGAAGGGTTGCACTTCGGCTGACTTTGTATAGACACAACTACTGGCTTCCCAAACACTTGACACTTTGATGTGCCAGCAGTAGAAATTGAGAGACCAATGCATTGTTTTGTTAGATTCAGATGCACCATGGCTTTGTTTGTGCAATAAGATAGCACTCTAAAGTTCTTATCCTAAAATACATATATTTTGGATACTTTAATCATAAGATATTATACCTCTTATTAAAATAAGTTTCTCTTTCTCTATTTCTTCCTAGGTAGTTGATAACTAAGAGTTACCATGGCAGGTCATTTCATACTTCTTGTGAAAATGTACCATAATAAAAAGATAAGGCATGAAATGCTTCATAGTACTGTGATCATTTGTACCATGGCCATCATCAATGCTACTTCTTTTAATCCTTTCTAAAACAGGGGCCTGAATGACATGGACTTGGATGCTTCATCTATGGAAAAGAGGTTTGCCTTTAAGTTTCTGAAGAAAATTTTAAAATACGTTGATTCTGCTCAAGAGTTTATTGCACATTTGGGTAAGTTGCAGATTTTATTTTAAAAATAGTCAGAATTGTTGGTATTCAAATATTTGAATTGATAGGTTTACATTTGCAGTGATCACATATTTGATTTCATTTAAAAAACTTAAATCATGTATTTTAATTTGCAGATTAAATTATTGAACATTTGTAACTAGCTAAACAGTTTCTGCTCTTTTATTTTTATTTGAGTACAAAAGATTTTGCAAGTTTATCTAAAAGACCTATTCTGTTATTTGCTATTAGACACCTTATTTGTGTCTAATATTGTGTTATTTGCTATTAGACACCTTATTTGTGCCTTGATTTTATCCTTGCAGAAGCCATAGTAACCAGTGGAAAAACTGAAAAGTCTCCACATGACCAAGAAATAAAATTCTTTGCTAAAGTGAGTGATTATTTCAAGTAATATTCTTCATATACCTTCCATTATAGATTATATGTAAATCTGTAATGTTAGTCTGCTTTTCACTTAATAGAAATATGTATTTTCTGTTTTTCATTATAACTAATTAAGCTGTTAAAAAATATTTTGAAATATCTTCAAAAATATTTCGGTGTATTTGCTGGATTGAAATATTTCAAAATACTTCAGTATATCTGCTTCTGCATGGGAAGGAACACAGAAATTAAAATGTAGCTTATTCATTACATGACAATAGATACTCTCACTGAATATATAGATTTTATCTAATTTTTTTTACCACAAGATATCACTGAGGTGCATATCATCTAGTTAGCAGAAAGAGACATTCCTATGCAGTATTAGATCCAAAACAGATATCTCGATGTAACGCTGTCATTATTTATGTAATTTTAAATAAAATCATAAGACTTCAGGTTCCAATTTACATGAGTTTATGTCTGAAACAAAAAAATACAACTGTTACAGAACTAAAATTCTTTTAATAAACTTTGACCAATCAGAGCATTGCTGCTACATTTACCACTGTGCTCTGTAAAAAACCCATTTTGTATCTGTATTTCTTAGGTTCTTTTACCACTAGTTGATCAGTACTTTACAAATCACTGCCTCTACTTCCTGTCTTCTCCATCAAAAACCCTCAGTAGCAGTGGATATGCATCAAATAAGGAAAAGGAAATGGTAGCAAGGTAAGTAAAAAATTGAGATATCCACAGTAGGGTTTTATCTAGGTAAATAAAGGTTTCTTAGGTTAAAGAGAAAGATAGACAGTTCAAAAGCTCACTTTCCTCAGCTGGAAAGAGAATTTTATTCTCTCTGAGAATGGCAGTGAGTGAATAAAATTCCTCATTTTAATATTTATTACACACACACACCCACACACACACCCACATACACACAGTTGAAGTGTTAAGTATATATTATAATTATATATTTTTAATATGTAATTGTAGATGATAATATCAAAATAGTACTAAACTATTCTGTGAACAATGGAATTACTTAGTTTCTGTTGGGGTTCTTTTCATTGTTGGTGACAGTTTCTAGCTAAAGCTTTTTCCACTGTGTGTTCATTTAGATTATATCACATTTATTAAAATTTTCAGAGATCAAAAAAATGTTAAAAATACCATGAGGCAGCTTTTTAGGGGGAAATATAAATTATACGCAAAATTATTTTTGCCCCTGCACAAGTATTCCCGGAATTTAATAATTTTTGCATGTCTGTACTGTTTGGATAGAATCAGCCTTTTGACACAAAATTATTCAAGAAAACTCAGTTAAAAACAATTGCCGTATAATTTATTACCGCCTGTATGAAAATATAAATTTCATTTTTTTACAATTAAAATTTTAAAATAATATTAAATAATATTTATTTATGTTTTAACTATTACTTTAATAATTTGATTGCCAGTTTTTGTCTTCCCCTTGAGCTGTGCTGCCAGTTATTTTAATTCAGAAATTTTGTTTTGTAGTATTTCAGACTGTTTTACTCTCATGATTTCTTATTTGACTGTCAGTTTCTCAGATGTCTTTTTACTTTCCTTCCCTTCCCTGTGTTGGCCAGAGTTAACTGCTTTTTCCAAAGGAAAGTAGATATATAATTTGAAAGTAAAGGTTACTTATGTGTTATTATGTAAGATCAGGCCTAGGACTCAACTTCCTAGATTCCATTCTTCAGTTTATCTCTCAACATATTTTTGCCTTTCCCTAAATTATTATTACTGTTTTGTTTCCATCTTCTGTGTGGTTAGTAGTCCTTATGTAGCAGTTGTGCATAAGAGTGAGTGGTAAGTCCCCAAGATTCTGCTTTACTCAGCTCTCAGACAAATACCAATGTGCAAGATATTCCTCCAGTAGCTGGGAAAGTTAGCTCAGGTTCAGGAAGATGGAAGTGTCACTTAATTTCATTTCAATTTCATGCTTCTTCTCTGAGTACTCCTGTTGCTTCCCTAAAGTCAGTGAGGTCACCTTAACGGAGGCAGAAGGATGCATTCCAGGGCTGTACAAAGCGGCTTCACAAAGGCACATGAAGAAGTTAGATGGTTAGCACATATATCTGCTAGTATAATTGCAGAAATGTCTTATCATTCTTTGTGCGTCCTTTATTGAGAGAAGTGACTATCTGCCGTTTTCATCTTATGGGAAGTACAGTACCCTTACCATTGTGAAGATAACAATAAAAATCTGTGGTTAGTATGAGACCCTACCCATTCCTAAGGTATATGCTTCATTTTGTTATGTCCTAATTCCATTTGAAAAGCATGGCCCAAATGATATGCAAGTCTGTCTTGCTGTATTTTTTAAAGTAGCCCTGTTAATCTTCAGAGAGTTAATGCTGTATTCTGTTAATTGTCCTACTATTTTGACAGGTAGGCTACATATGAAAGTTTCAGATATACTTGCCAGAAGCTCTTGTAGTCTGTATATATTTAGGATTCTTCTTATCATCATCAGCGGGTAAACACAGGTTTATTTATTTACAAAGGATATCCTTGCAAATTATTTTAAGTAGTAAGAAGATTTTTAACATTCATTTCCTGCAGAATGTCAAGTAAAGTTTAAAATGCTTCTCATTTTTTCTTGTTTTTACAAAAAAATAAGAAAATTATTTCTTATTCAGAAATAATAGCCATAAAGAATGACTCGGCCATATACTATGAAAATCACTGTCAAAAGAAAGTTCCACATTTCAAGTGATCTCTGAACTGGTAAAGTGTAGAAAATGAGAGAACTCAGAAGCTTCAAAATCTTACTCTGCTTAATGCAGTTGACTGTTATCATCATGTATCACTCAAAAAAAGTTTTCTAGGAACTATGTTTTCTTTTTCATATTCCTACTATTCTTTACCTTATATTCTAAATAAACCTTTAATCTTTGTCTTACCTTGTTTTGCTCTCTCTGTTCCTCTCTACTTTAAGCCTGTTCTGCAAACTAGCTGCTCTTGTTAGACATAGGATCTCACTTTTTGGTAAGTTTTTAAGAAAGATTTTGATAAAGTTAAGAATTTAAAGATTGTAGAACCATTGTTTTTATCTTACCTGAAGATTTTCACAACTAAAGGCAAAATTGTATTAAATGCTCCATAAGATTCTAGTGAAATTAGTGAGTGCATTGTACATGGCTCTGAAACTCACACTTAATAGAATGTGTAAAGGGCTGAGGCAGGAAGAAATAGCACATTCTAGTATCTCCAGACTCCTTGAAAAAAAATATCAATGCTTTGAAATTATTTTTAGCTTTTCAAAAGTAATCTTACACTAATTATTTTGATTTCTGTTATCCAACTGTTGAATGCAATAGATTAATTTCCCAATAGATAAAGGGGATGTAGGGGAAACCAATACACCTACAAAGCCATTGGTAAAATATTTTTACAAGAAATATAAATACTACACAATACAGAGTTTAAAATGTTGCAAGGTTAGGTGGTGAAAATATGCCCTAAGTAGACATTAGCTATTCTTTTTAGTTCTTATATGAAAATTGACTTAAAAATTTGAAAGTTAATGCTAGAACCAGACTTAAATCCCTCTCCAGAGACCTAAGGTGGGAGAATTATGTAAGGTCTTGTTTAATCATTGAACGTCCAGTAATGATATTTTGGATCATTAGATGATGCTATGTTTTCCACACTATTGTGCTCTCATAGTATCTCTTTCTAACCAGGTAGTGATTCTGCTACAATGGTGAATTGCCTGCACATCTTAGCTCAATCTCTTGATACACGGTAAGTTTGCCACTTTTGTACCAACCTCAAACTACAAGTGTCTGTGAACAGAGCTTTTCAGAAGCATTTGTATTATTTCTGTATTTTTTTATTGTTTATCTGTAATCAATATTCTTTACAGCATCAATAAATCAGATATTGTCTCCCATATTAGCAGATTTTATCTGAAGTGTTTCATCTATATTTTTCTGTTCAATGTCTGGCATTCAAACACTGAAAACACTTATCATCCTTTCTGAGGACATTTGAAGACATTATTCAGAGATATAAATGACAAAATAATTGGAACTGCAAGTATTGATACCTGCAGATATTAAGAAAGTTTAGTACATAGTGGAAAATTTGTCATTAGAAGTATGCAGAGTATATTTATATGTTATATATTATATATTATATTTGTAACTTTTACTGCATATCGTTGAAATGATTATGTAGTTTAAAAGAGAAGTCAGAATAGTCTTCTAATTTGAGCTGTCTTCTGGCCTGGTTAAGTTACACAGCAGTCTGACAATGAACTTACTGTGAACTTGTGAACACTGGAATTATCATTAAGGTGTCAGAGAAGAGTACAAAATGTGATGCTGGTATTGCAGTTGCGTTTTCTAGATTCAGGGTGATTTGAAGTATCCTGACTTACATACCTAGTTAATGTGGCTCCCATAAAAACACAGGGATTAAGAGTTGGCAGGGTTTGAGTTTATGTATTAGTTTGAAAACAAACCAATGGGAGGATCGCAAGTCAGGATTAAAATTTAATAGGAAAATTAAATAAAACTAGTGCAATAATAGAAGGAAAAGTACTGACAAAAAGACAACCTGACACCCTTTTAGGGTGATGGTAGCAGTCCACATGAAGTAGTTCAGTTGAAGCAGTGATCCTGTGGAAGGTCTGGTCTCCACCTGATGGTCCAGTGGTAGCTCTTATCCTCTGGGAACCTAGTAGACAGGGCTAACTTAGGCAGGTCTAAAGCCAGGTTATATCCAGGTGGGAATGTTTGGCTCCTCCCTCCTGGGTGGAGCATCTCACAATGGGATAAGTCCATGAGTCATGTGGTTCGTTCTTGATGGCCCATTGTCTGTTTTCAGGGGTGAGTCACAGCAGGAGATAACAGCTAATGGCCCACAGCTGGTGGTAATAGAATACTAAATGCATCTGTATTGTAACCTAGGGCAGCATATTTTATGGAGGAGCTTTCTCATGACTTATGACATTTACTGAGAAGGCATTATCTTATTCGAAAGCAGATCATAAAACAGCGGAAAGGCAAGGCTATGGAATCAAGATCTTTGTTGTTATTATTGTGTATTAAATACTCAAAGATAAGTGTTACTTACACTGCAATGCAGATATAAGTTCCCTTTTCTGTTCATAATGGAAAGTTCCCTGATACATGTGGATATTTTTTCCCTTGTTATTTTTCAGAACTGTTATGAAATCAGGATCCGAGCTTGTTAAAGCAGGACTGCGTGCCTTTTTTGAAAATGCAGCTGAAGACTTGGAAAAAACTTCAGAAAATCTTAAACTGGGAAAATTTACTCATTCACGAACACAAATGAAGGGTGTTTCACAGAATATCAATTATACTACAGTAGCTTTGTTACCAATCTTGACATCAATTTTTGAACATATTTCACAATATCACTTCGGAATAGATTTACTTTGTAAGTATTTTGGTTTTTAATTTTATTGTATTATAATGGTGCAAATACTTTTTAGTAATGATTGCATGGATTCAAAAAATGAAATTATGTTTTCAATAACATGCACATTTTCAGCATTAATACTGAAATTAGCAGCATAGTACCTTATTCCTAGTGCATATTTAGAAATAATACTCAATAAATTTCGAGTTAATTATGTACAATATTTCTCCAAACATTGAGAGAGAAATTAAAATATCCCCTTAAGTGCTCTCTTACCAAATATGTGGATGAGACTAGTTTTCTATACAAAATTTGTATTTCATTATATTAAAAGGAGGCAACTTGCTGTTAATTCCCTGTGGATTTTCCCTTACATGTGAAAACTGCTGTAGGTCTTTGAATTTAAATCTTCCTTATTTTTAGCATCAGTTAGTTTAAAAATGCTGAAATGACCCCTTGAGATTTATGAATAAGCTGAATAGTCTTATTATGTTCTAATGTTTCTAATGTCTCTAATTATGTTCCAAAATTTTGTATATATTTGGGTCATAATTAAAAGATGGATAACCATGAAAATACTTTCTTTAAAAGTATGGTGAACCTTTAGATCATGTACCTAAAGGACAGACCCACAGAGTGATGTTATCTTAAAATTTTACTCTGCAAGTGTGATAACCTGCAATATCTTATTAGCAAGTATCTGCTATCCTCTTGGAATGCCTCATGATCTGGTAGGCCTTGGAATGAATGTAGATGATAGATCAGGTATTAGAGACATTGAAGATAAATACCATGTGGAATATGGACAGTCAGAATGTCCAGTGATACATGTGCTAAAAGTTTGAGACACTATTTCAGATCGCATAATACAGAATTTTTGATATTTGAAAAGTAATCCTTAGCTGAATAAATACTAATAATGCATTTTTATTTTCCTCTAGTGGGTGATGTACAAGTTTCATGTTACAGAATTCTTTGTAGCCTCTATTCTCTTGGGACTGGAAAGAACATCTATGTTGAAAGGTATTAAGTGTAAAACTCAGCATGCAAAATTTTCTCTTCTTTAGGAGACTGTTGCTTAGGTAATAAAGCAGTTTGGAGGAGAAAGGTGGATTTGAAAGAGAGATGTTTAAAATATGCTTTCCCTCGAAAGTAGTTGCCTATACGTTAGCATTCAATACCACAGGAAAAATCTCTCAACAAAAGTAAATCACTCATCCTGCATATGGCAGTGTATCTGCAGGGAGTTCATTTTTCCCATAGGAAAAGCTAAATTTTTCTGTGGGCTGTCATTAGGTTCCCAAAGCTTTTCTACTGCATGTTGCTGTGGTAAGTAGGCTGAGTACCAAGTAGGTAGCATCTGTTTCCCACCTAAGTCTGTACAGAGTTCTCCAAAGAGTCGTCCTGAGCATAAAATCCTCAGGATAGGTAGAGTATTCTGACAACCATTAACTCTACAAAGGAAACCACTAGTTACTTGTATTAAAAAACAGTAAGGTCAACAATTCCTTTAAATTGCTATGCTATGTTTCAAGCCCTTTCCTTCATTAAAAGGGGATCAAATCTGTATCTGTTAGCTCAGAAAAGAGAACCCTAATTGCTTGTCTTTCTCACAAGACTGGAACCAAGATAAGGATAGCCCATCCTTACACGCGTGAAAGTGTTAGGTTAGGCAATTTTCATGGCCTTTCTGATGATTAAAAATTAAAAATCCATAGGGAGAGAGAGACTAAACTGGAGGAAATGCAAGTCTGGAGTCTGATTAGTAAAGGCTTTGCGTAGTATGAGGAATGCTGGTCTCCAATTCCTTCCTTCCAGAGTTTATTCAGAATTCTTTCACACAAAATGCAAGAGCCATCTGGTGGACAGATCATTCCTCCCTCTCTGTATGCATACAAATGTGTGCACAAGCTGTATGTTCTCGTTCAGGCATTTATGCATCAATCACTAATAATAAAGCTATACTCTCTTCTCTTTCTGGGCTTGAAAATCTTAAATACTCCTTTACATAGATCTGAGAGGGAAAAGTGTCTTACTACTTATCTAACCAGCAGTCAGGGTCTCCTCACAGAAAATGAAACTTAATTGTGTTTGAGTTGCCTTTCACTAAGAGTTAAGAGCACAGGCCTTCACTTGACTGGCAAAAACCGTAAGCACTGGACAGTTTCTTTAAACATCGATGCCAGCAGCATCACCTTTGCCTACTGCAATTATCTTCTTAGAATGGGTGAGTGATATATTCAAGGAAATTAATTAGTCTCCTAAGGCTGTGTGAGAGGTTTTCAACTGTGGATTTCATTTAGTTTTTAACTAGTCTCAGGCTGCTAAATTACAGTTGTAGGCAGATATCAGTGTCTAGGTGGGAGGTAGGATTTCAAACACAATGCTCAATGTTTCAGCAAAACTTAGAAGTGAGTGATGGAGCTGACTTGAACAGTTATTCAAGTTAAGCAATGCTCAGATCCAGGATCAAATTGCAGGTTTTTCTCCTAGTAAATGTTGGCAGGGACATAAAAAAGTTTTACCTTCCATTGCAGAATGAGTCATAGTTCACTTTTCATAAATATCTCTTTTTATGGCTGAAATAGTTCTGCTGACTCTACAGCACTCCTGGCAGCAGGGTCTCAGGACTAACACTTGGTTGGATTGCTGCTGATACCCGGTTAAGACAGACTTCCATTGTCAAGTGTTTTATCTTTTGTACAAGGACTGTTTAACTTCTTTAGGATGTTGGAGATGTTTCTGATTTTTCTGTGGACATTTCTTGTCTCCACAGCTCATAAATGTTGAGAACTGGATGCAAAATGCTGTAGCTCTTGGTTACTTTGAGCCCTAATCCTCTACTGACAAGTAGAGTATTATTGCTGTAGGCATTCTGGTACTCATTTCTTTTTGTCCACTGCATCAGAACTGTAGATCCTAAATTTGGGGTTGAAAACTCTCTTTTCATACCCAGTACCCAAAAATTGTATGATCCTTTATGTTATCTTGGTCTTTTATTGGTTAGCTTATAGAAACACATTTTCAGACTTTTTTTAGAACAAATGATGAAATATCTGTATCAATAATATGAAATATAAATTTATGTATGAGTTAAGAATTTCTTGCAAATTTTTTCATGTGAGAAGTTAATTTTTTCTAAGTTGTCAGATAGTCCCTAGTATAAAAAAGATGAAATAAATCAACAACAAAAAATAATACTTCTTTTTATTGTGCATGCTAGATATTGAAAGCCTGATGAAACACTTTTCCTCTCAGATGACTTTTAGTGTCTCTCATATACAGGCAGCGTCCTGCTCTTGGTGAGTGTTTAGCATCTCTTGCAGCAGCCATTCCAGTAGCATTCCTTGAACCTTCTCTCAACCATTACAATCCACTGTCTGTTTTCAACACAAAAAGTGCAAGAGAAAGAGCAAGTAAGTACTGTTCCTCACAAAAAAAAAAAAAAAAAAAAAGAAAAAAGCTATTTACTCCACTCCAACTAGGTAATGGAGGTTGCATAATGGAAAAAGCCCTGAATGTATGACTCAGCAGAGAGCTTCTGCTACTGATTTTTCATTACTTACCATTTTAACCTTGCTCTACTTTGTTGAGACTGTGCAAACCCTGTTCTCTTACTCCTAATATTTTTGAATATTTTTCTGAACATGATTTTTGAATGCCTCTCTGAAGGTGCATACTGTAATATTTAAACTTAGTTGAAAATCATATCTACATTACAAAATTTTTTTGCAAGATACAGTTTTGTACATGTAGCAAAATGCAGGGGTATAATATCTAAGTGAACAGGAAAATAATTTCTATGTTTTTGTCGTGCTACCGGCAATCCAAAGCAGTTTGGTATAGGGAACTCCTGGCAGAATAGGGCTAATTCCGTGAAATCTTAATTAAAGAGGGACCTTGGCAGGTGGAATAATTTTGCTTGAGTTACTGGCACTAGATTGCAATGGGTTGTTGATTGCTGAATCAACTCACTTCAGTTTCTAATACAAGTATCTGGCAGCTGAAATTCTTCCCTGGCATTTTGTTGGGAGACAGATGTTCAGAGTTCATTAACTAAGTACAGTTTCATTTTAACCTCCCTCACAATTTTAAGCTGTTTGTTTCCTTTTCCCTGAGGTGGATTTAATCTTTGGCAAATCAGCATATGAGTTGTGAATAATTATGGATACAGTCCAGAGTTTATCCAATATTAATGTAAGCTTTTTGTTCTGCACTATTACATAGCTGGACTGCTCACAGGATAATTTCAGGACACCTTATGGTAAAGCCATAGCTTTATGGCAGCTATTGTTTACATCATTGCTATATGCGCATCACCTGAAAGACATAATTTTTTTATGAAAGGAGATACCCATGCATGCCCCAAAGTCTTACTGTAGTTCTGTCTGTTCAGGATGGTGAAAGAAAGGAATCTGAGTCATTTGTATTTAGGGTTTATACATAGATGTTTTCTTTTATTTTGCTAATTAATCTTTTGGTTTTCTACCCTTACTTGCAGTTTTAGGTATGCCTGATACAGTAGAAGAAATGTGTCCAGAGATCCCTCAGCTGGATACATTAATAAAAGAAATAAATGATTTAGCAGAGTCTGGAGCAAGGTATACTGAAATGCCTCATGTGATTGAGGTTATCTTACCCATGCTATGCAACTATTTATCCTACTGGTGGGAAAAAGGGTCCGAGAGTGTTCCTCAAAGTGCTGGGCCTTGCTGTACAATGATAACATCTGAGCATCTGAGCATCATTCTTGGAAATATACTGAAAATTATTAACAACAATCTGGGGATAGATGAAGCGTCTTGGATGAAAAGAATTGCAGGTACTGTAAATATTTTTTTAAGAGTATTTGTATTAATAATATTTAATTACTTTGCTATACTTTACCTTATTGCCCAGTGATACAATAGCAAAAAATTATAACTAGAACTATCATTAAAGAAAGATAAATAATAGATACCCATATGAGAAATATGTTTATTGTTCATTCTATGCATACATTGTAGCATCACTCTAAGTAGGGAGCTTTCTATTCACCATGAGAGATTTTTTAAATCTCCTTCTCTATTCACTGTATAAGAGCCTTAGCATTTAATTTGGAGTTGTGAATTCCATTGATTTTCAAGACACCTGAGTTTTCCAGTAAAGGGTGTTTGAGCTGTGAATTCTGTTCATGAAATATCAGGACAAAATGCAAAGAAAGTGTAAATGGTGAAATAATCTCAGGAGTAATTCAAGATCAAAATTAATTGGTTTGCCTGAATAAATGTGTGAGGTATTAAATAAGCTGAAAGTTTTCTCAAAATATCCCATAAGGTATAGTATCTATCCTGCTAAAGAAGTTTACTGTATCCAAATTTTATCATTCATATAATACAGAGTAAGAATATAATGTGCAATAACGTGGTTCAAGAGAATCTATGTAAAGGTAATAATTTCCTCCTAAATTTGAATATCCAGGACCTGTGTTGTTCTTGCAAGGATTTTTGACTTGGGTAATTTGCATTTTATTGCTAGTCCTTGTACAAAATTGTTCTATGACCTTGAATTACTCATTCCTTCTCTGCATTTTAACTTGCCCAAGGCAAAACAGGTAAAGGAATTCTTCCAGAACACTATCTCCTGGCGGTTTTCTGACACTGGATACCAAAAAACCTGTCCCAGACACGAAAAAAAACCCCAAACAAAAGAAAAAGAATTTTTGTCAAGACTTTGTCTCAATTCTTACTTTGCTTGGGTTCTTAGTTAGAGACATAGGACTTGCCAAAACCATGTTAGTTTATTTTACATAAGGCTGAAATACTTATAATATGAAACCACAGTCTTTTAATCTCTCAATATGCAGTTTCTATAAAGCTACATTCATAGTTTTATTAATAATTTTATGATGCCAAAATATATGAAGCCCCATAATCTTTACTGTTTCTAGAACTTCAGCATTCATATTAATACAACAAAAAACACCAGTTATTCATTAATCATAGCATTATCTATATTTTCATGTATAGTTTATGCTCAACCCATCATCAGCAAAGCTAGACCAGATCTTCTCAGATCTCACTTTATTCCAACACTGGATAAATTGAAGAAAAAAGCTATGAAGATAGTGATGGAAGAGGAGCAGCTGAAAGCAGACAGTAAAAATGACACCCAAGAAGCTGAGCTACTCATTCTTGATGAGTTTGCTGTACTTTGTAGAGACCTTTACGCCTTCTATCCAATGTTGATACGTTATGTAGACAACAACAGGTAAAATAACCTAATAATTAAACTCATATTTATTACTTAATATACTGGCATCTATGATCAGACAATCAGAAGGAACACAATTCACTTAATGTTATGGTGAGAATAAGATCCTGAGTATTTTAAGATTCTTAAATCTTAATCCTGAATAATTTAAGATTCTTAAAGAATGCTGTACCTTGAATTCATCCCTTTTGGTCAGATGCAAATTCCTAGGTTAGCTACACAAATGATACCTGATCTATTAAATGGAGATTGTTATGTTAAACTGTCATCTTTTAAATATCTTATTTTAAATTTTTCTTATTTTTGTAATTAGAGCTAATTGGCTAAAGAAACCAGATGCGGATTCTGATGAACTCTTTCGAATGGTAGCTGAAGTTTTTATCCTGTGGTGTAAATCACATGTAAGATAAAATGTACTCTTTTCCTTTCATTTCATTCTATCTTTAAATATAAATGTGGTACATGCAGATGAGTTAAACTTCTGGTGATTTATTTTTTTCTTTAGAATTTTAAAAGAGAAGAACAAAATTTTGTGATTCAGAATGAAATCAACAATTTGGCATTTTTAACAGGAGACACCAAGAGCAAGATGTCTAAAGTAAGTTAATAAAAATTTGTGGACCAGGTAAATCTACTATATGTTTAGTATGTTGAAAGAAGGCTCTGAAAATCTACTCAGATTGCAGCTGCTCTGCTATTAGAAGAAAAGAAAAATAGTCTTGCTTCTTGATGATAGATGTGACAACTACTATGCAAAATATAGTCTATGTATCTTAGAGTTACTTATCAAATGTCTGCTAACACTCAAAGGCACAAGATTAAAATAAAAGTCTTTATTTGAAAAATTTGCACATATAAGAGAATATGGGCTGTATTATAAAATATGGGTTATTGAACATTCAGCAAAGAAGAAGGTTGACTATTTTACAAAAGCAAATAAAGAAATATTGATTGTCTTATCATTTTCATGTGAATGTCAGTCTATTGTTCTGTCAACTCTGATGGAGCATGGCTGTCATTGCATATACCTCTTTATTTATACATGTAGTGTGCTACATGTGCACCATTTTTCTTGTTTCTTATTAACACATTCCTTTCTTTTTTTGCTAATTTTCAATATGACAAGATGCTGGTATGATGGCTTCAAAGTACATTTGTTACCCGTATAATAGAAAAAAATTGTATAGTCAAGGTAAAAATGCTGCTTTGACATTAGCTGAGGAAATTGCTTTACTCAGCTTAAGCCAGATGAAGTCTAATTCCAAATTAGTGTAGACAAATATAGTGAGGAAACCCTTTCTTTTATTTATATTTATAATGTAGGATTTGGAGTAATCCTATTTTGAATGTAGCAGAGAAGTAGCATTTAAAGTTTTGTATTTCACTGTATTTTGGTTACCTCTAACCCAGCTACTGTAAGTTCAATTACAAACAAAAGAGAGGCAGATAAAACGTGTTGTTACATTTCTTAATTCTCTTTTAAAATCTTTGGTTATTTTTCTTTTTTCATATGGATATTTTACGTTTTGAAACCTGACTAAGCCAAACCCTGATACTGGAATTCTTACAAGCAAAAATAGTAGATTGTCTGCTTGTCATTAATTCATGACTGGCAGTGAAATACAAGTTCAATGTTATAAAGAATTCTGTATTCAGAGATAAGGAAATATTTAACCTGTTTTTCTGTTGTCAAGATGTGGCTTATCAAAGTTGTGTGATAAAACTGAAATGCTTGTATCATCCCTATTAACAAGACAAGTAGTGGGCACAGTCCAGGCTATTTGAGCAGCAATTGCACAATATAAGAGTCTAACATGTAAGGAATAAGGAATAGGTAGGTCTCCTATGGCTCTGGTTTTGATAAAATTACAGGAATTTAACATCAGGAAACTTTATTACACAAATTTGATATTGAGATTTTATTCTCAAATGCTTGTTGTGTATATTTAAGTATCCATATATACCATGTATGAATAATTATATTAATATATTTGTAACAGAGATTAAGATGCATATGTAAATACATTTTTATTCCTATGGGTATAAGAGAGTACAGAGAGATTCTGGGGGGTTTTGTATGCATATAATTTTTTGTAAGCATATTAATGTCAATTTATGGTGTTCCAGGACACTGTGCATGGTTATTGCTAATAAAGGAAGAAATAAAATACTGTATTGTTCATGACTGAATATTTTATTAATATGGTACTATAACTGCAGGCATGATTGCAGAACAGCTGTTAATTTAGACATTTGTTTCATGGTGACTTAAATACCATGATGAAATATACGAGGTGTCTTTTACAAGGGTTGTATTGGTTTTCTATATATTTTTCTAAGCAGGAAATTGCTAATAATAATTTCATAATATAAAATGTAAGTGGCCTAAACCCAGCACATTCAATAAATGATAGATTTACATCTGATTCCTTTTTTTTTTTAAGACTGCATAGGTTAAAATAAGAAGAAATTCTCTAAGTAACTGAATTTCAGGCTTTCTTGCAGGTTTGATATTCATTAATATCCTCAGACATTGATCTGTAGAGGACATTGCATTAGGGAACATTGTTTTTATAATTTCTTGCTTTAATATTAACATTTAGCTCAAAAAGTGGCATGTTAACAGAATAGTTAGCCCTTTCCTCTCTATCACTTGTTCCTCTTTATTGACATTATTTGTAGTGCAAGCAATCTTATGCAATATATCTCAAGTATGAGTAAGTATAGAAAACTGGATATGAACATTGGCTATTGACAGTGACAAGGGAGAACAATTTGGGGTGTCTTAAAGGAGTAAGGTCCCAGGCTAATCTCAGACTGTCTTAGGAAAAATACTGAGTGTCTGTCTGTGTTACCTGATACAGAATACTGCAATTCTATTGGAGTGTAAGGTGTAATATATTATGTACAGAAGGTTTTGTATCCATATGCCATATGGAAGAAAGAAAAAAAAAGAAAGTAGAGGAAGAAGGAGTAGCATTAAGTTTCTTATTGGTAGCTAATAGCAGTGGTAACAAATTATTAATCATTAAAATCAATAAATTGGTTAAGTACCGATTGTATTTTTATTATACCATATTAACTTTGTTAATAATTTTTCAAGTAAATGTATTAACAGCTGAGCATTTAATTTTTCTTTTCTAAAAATATGGCAGCAGATTGCTCGGAGGGCAATGGTAAGTTAGAGAACTTTCAGTCTGAGAGAGACTGGTAACTTAAATTCCATTGAAACAACAGATTAGTGATAAAAGTGTTGAAACACCTTCATTTCCACTAGTCTGCTATTTTCGACCCCTTCATAGGTTTCTTGATAAAATAGCTTTTTGGTTAAGAGGAAATGATGTTCCATTGTGTTTTTCAGTAATTGGAATAGAAGACTAAATGTATACATTCAGATGTGCATAATAATTGTTTGATATATATATATGTATATATGGACAATTTTTCTGTGTAAATTTTGGAATCTAAACAAATGTGTGGCTGGATATACACCCTCAGTTGCTAAACAAGTGCATATCCTACTGAAGTTTTATTTGACTTGCCCTCATTATTTTTTTATCTATTTTAAGAACATTTAAATATACCTATTGTAGAAATTAGAGGCAATCATAAAATCTAAGTTCGTATTCTGAAACAACATTGTTGTTTGTGCCCATCTG
Organism: Entomyzon cyanotis; assembly: GCA_024500445.1. Taxonomy (NCBI): domain Eukaryota; kingdom Metazoa; phylum Chordata; class Aves; order Passeriformes; family Meliphagidae; genus Entomyzon; species Entomyzon cyanotis. The sequence goes on from JAKEPQ010001030.1 coordinate 31,308,514, forward strand.
TAATATGTAGTACATATTGTTTGCAGATTTACAATAGTTAGAGGATTTCATGTTAGTATTTTCTGCAGGAATTTTAGATCTCTTCTTTGAGAGTATTTCAATCGCATAGAATACATTTCCTTTGGATATCCTGAGGTAAAGCATGAGTGGATTATATTTATGGTCAGCTAAAATAAATTAAAGATAATTAACATCTTGTCTTTCCTTACCTTTAGTGTATATACCTGTGCATACCTGCTGAGGCATGTCTATGCAGCATCTGCATATTTCACACAATTGAAATTTTAAATTAAAATTTGCTATTTGTCTAAGATATTGAAGATTCTAAGATGCTAAGATTCTAACACTTAATTTGATGATTAGTCTTTCATTTTTCCTGACTTGTATCTGTTTTTCTTACTATGTTATATAAATTGATTAGGCTGTAAAAATATTTTAGTAATAGCTTGACTTCAACATTTTGAAATTTAATCAAGTATCACAAGAAAATGAAGTTACTGTTAGGACAATGACAGAAGTGGGGGCTTGTGTGTGTTTGGGTTTTTCTGCTTGTTTTTAACCAACAGTTTTCTATAGTATTTTCCTAGGCCTTTTCAAGGATTCTTTTGACTAACAGTTTATTTTATTTACCATAAATAAAAGGTTTAGTTGTTATTTTCTTAAGATTTACTGGCACAATGATAATATAATGTTGACTATAGAATACATATTATTTAAGTGTATTTATGGTATTAATATAACAAACAGGGGAAAAACATCCTCTGTCTGTATGAGAGTTACAGCTGAGTTTATAATATTGTTCTCAAAATGGGTACTGCTGAGAGATGCAAGATAAAGTTTTCTCTCAGGCTATCTTCAAAATGCTATGCATTAGTAATATGCTATGCAGTGGGAAAATAGATCTGTAAATTAAGTGCTACACCTGTCCAATGATAGTTGGACTTCTAAACATATTTTTTTCAGACATATTTTGGTGGGGAAAAGAGGGAGAAAGAGCTATTTTGGTAAAAATGTGATTATTTTTTATTACTGAACTATCCAGAGTTCAAGACACCTTTCTTCTTTTAACAAAATTGGGAAAGGATGCAGTAATCAGTGTATTGATAGGTTTACTAACTGGATGTACTTATATGTGCAAGCAGCAAATGGTAGCATGCAGTAGAAGAGTAACCGAAATTCAGAAGTTCAACTGTTTAATAAAAATTAAGCTGATTTCACTAAGATCTCATTTGGTTATGCATTTAAAGTCTATTTTTTTAGCTTAAAATATTTCTACTGTTCTCATAAAACTGACTAAGTTTATAACTAACGTGTAAAATTATCATCCTTTCATCTCTTTTACTTATGGTTTGTTTTTTTTCCCCCTTTATTTTTCTTTCATACAGGCCATGCAAGTAAAGGTACAGGTCGAAGTGCATGATGTGTCTTTGTTTTAGATTTAGAGATGATCAGGCTCCAAGCACTCTTTCCATTGATCATAGCAGTGGCGTCACAAAGTGGAGGACCAGGTTCTACCTACTATAAATTTTGTCCCAGCTAAAGTGGCATTCTTTGACCAGAGCTAATGGAATTCCCTTTGGCACTGCTAAATATTGCTTAATATGAAAATGTATTAAAGCTACTTTTTGTAACTATTTCAGGTGTACATTCTGCCTCTGCTGTCTTTCTGCATTCTATTTTTTGCTAAAATATTGAATTAGACATTGTAAAAGAAATGTCTAAGTAGAGTCATTAGAAAGATATATTTGGCTTATGATATTCAAGAAGTATCTTTAGGAGAAATGTGCCATAACCTACAGCCCATCTCAAGGTGAAAAGAAGACAGTATTAAATCAAATAAGTTTAAATAAGGTATATAGTTCAAATCCTACCTTTTTCCAAAATAAAATTATCTTTACTAAAGTCATGAGGTGTGACAAAGCTTTTTAATAATCCTTGTTTCTTTTATGTATTTAACATATTTGAAGATTTTCTCCAGTGAACTATAGGTCACTCTGTTTTGCATCATTCATATATATATATATATATATATATATATATATATATATATATATATATATATATATATTTAAATATTAATTTCTAGTATAGATGACTACTTTCTGACCTATGGTGTGTTCTTCATTGGTGAACCAGAGTGAACAGCAAAATGGAGCATAAACCCTTTCATCTTTCTTTTCACCCTGTGTGCAGAGAAGCACACTTGATGCTGTGAAGAACTTTTAATCAATTGAAGCAGAGACATGAGTTTAAAAGGGAAAAGTTCTGTTAAACTAATAATCTGATTTCATTCTTTGCTATTGTCAAAATTCTCCAGGTATACAGAGTAGGATTTAATGAATGCTCTCATGATAATCTCAAAGAATTGAAGTTTAAAGAGGGATGGAAATACAAAAAATGTTAATTTCATAATCTTAACCATTTTAATCTGATTTTTTTAGTGTAAATAAATTATTCCTTTCTTTTCATTGTGTATTTAGTTATTATTAATCTACTGAAGAATCTGTAATTTTTTTTGGTATATGTTTCTTTTTCAGAAATATCCATTTGTGTATTTAAATCCTCAGACAAGTAAGATCATTGTATGCTGTTAGGCAACCAAATTATATCATTCACCCTGTTGAGGTCCTTTTAGCACAATTAATTATTTAGGCAAAATATATCCAATTTCCTGCTCTTTACATTTGTAATACAGATATTGTGTGAACTCATAGGTGCATATTAGAACTGAAAGAGACATATTTCCATTGTAATTTGGGTTTCAGTCTGTGACTCTACTTATACATTTATCAGCTGGAGAAGTGAATTCACAGACAGCAGAATTAATGGCAAAGGCAGAATGGATCTTCTTTTCATGTTTTAAAGAATCTCAAGTTTTGAGGTTCACCTATCTTATTCTCATGAACAAAAAGAAAATTGGATGTGCAAAATGTCCACAGGCATAAAAGATACAGAAACCAGAATCTGTCCTTTTCATTTTTTTCCCTTTTAAAAATATATCAGTTACATATTTTGTTATTCCTTATTTAAAATGCATAGTGACGCCACTGGAGTACAGTGATACATTGTGAGATTTGTTTGTCTGCTGTCAATGTAGAGTACAAACAATGTCATTATTATAGCCTTTGCATCACTATTTCTAAGGCACTTTGAAAAGCAATGCTTTGAGGCAAAGTACTCTCTTGCAATTGTTAGTTCCTTAAGAAAGGAAGCCACATCCATTGCGTGTTCCCTCAGACTTGCAAAATATTTAACACAAGCTGTGTACATAGATATTCACCATCTAGAAGACAGAATTTGCCAAAATTTATCACCAAGTAGAATACATATGGCTGCCTTTTCTCTTCCAGTGATTACTGTGGTAATAGTGAGGCATTAATTGGGAGATAATGAATTGCAATGGATTCTGCTGTATCCTTGTGTGGAACTACACAATATATTGTGAGAACAGTAGTTAGTAAATCTTAATTGACGGAAGGAAAAGGATGTGGAGGGTTAAATGCAAGCATTTTTTATTTTGTAGTGTTGTAAAAGCCTGGAGGCCTAGTCCTGAACTCTTATCTTAAGCAAAACTCCCTTTGAGTATAGTAGGAGTTTAATATGGGTACAGAATTCAGAACTGGGCTGTTTGATGTTGTTGCTGTTTACTATGTGTTCATTAAATATATGGGTCTGTTTGAAAGATTTTGGTTCTCTGTCTCATAAAGGAAATGTTGGGTGTGAAATACGTTGTACAATGTCTGTCATAAGAAGAGAGGGCAAACATTATTCGGTTGTGCTGTTTACTTCTGTTTCTTTTGTTTTCCTTTTCCTATTACTGATGATCTCCAAAGACATAAGAGTTTTAATTTTTTGTCCCAAATTTACAAATATTAGCCAAAGCCAAAGGGCAGTACTTTCCCAGAGGCACTAATTCATTGGCATTTTATTACATTGAATCAAAACCTTTTAAATAATACTGTTTTTCAGATGAGACAAGTCAGGAAATATTCATTCATTCAGACCCTGGATAATTATATAAATCTCTTACAAAAATGTAAACATCCTGAATTTGTCTCTGTAACATTAGACAAAAAATAGCGTCCCCTGAGAATACTTCACCTTTAATTTTAGGGCTGTTTCTGATTTCAGAGGTAAGATCCAGAAAGTATTGTTAGGGCCACGTGTATGAATGCACACAAAAGTGTGTGACTCCTATTACATTTCTGTTACTGCATTTTCTGCATTGGTGCACACCAAAAGCATTCCTATACATTTCCCGCCCACCCGAGACTGTACACCCTTCCTCTAGTGTAGCATTTTTAATTGTGCTGCATCAGGAACATAGTTTCCTTGGACCATTAGGGTAAGAGTGTGTTGAGGAAGTGCGTGATCAGAGAGCTGCAGTAATTTTTCTACTCTCTCTCTCTCTCTCTCTTTTTTTTTTTTAATGGCAGTCTGGAGGACAAGATCAAGAGAGGAAGAAATCAAAACGTAGAGGGGATTTGTACTCCATACAGACATCCTTGATTGTGGCTGCACTTAAAAAGATGCTTCCTATTGGTTTGAATATGTGTACTCCTGGAGATCAAGAGCTCATCTCTTTGGCTAAGACTAGATACAGCCATGTAAGTGTGTACTTTGTAATAGTTTTTTTTAATGCAAAATAAGCAGAACTTTCTAAACCGAATTTGGAAGCATAGATGTCTAAGCAGTCAATATTATTAAATATCTCTATGTACTGTAAGCAGTTATAGCTGCTAATTGTTGTGCTTTTGTTTAAAAATGTATATAGACATGTCATAATTTCCCTGTTATTTTCCATTTGTATACAATATGGAGTTTTATATATGCATATTTTTTAGGACCAAATACTGAATTACAATTAGTTCAAAGTTTAATCCTTGCTTTCCAGTTAAGGAAAGCCTTTGTCCCATGCCCTTCTGGTATCTTACATACTTGGAACACCAAAGGGGTTAAATTTCAATATTAAAATAAAAGTTTTTCTTTTGTGTTGTAAAAGTTCTCATGAAGTGAATCATAATCTGAATTGAAAATACTTTTACCTTTCTACAGAGGGACACAGATGAGGAAGTCAAAGAACACTTGCGCAACAATTTACACTTGCAGGAAAAGGTAATATATAAAGATCTGTCTTACAGATGCTGATGTGCGCTTTTAAATACAGAAGGTGCAATTGTTTTGTTTATTGTGATACATTAAAAAAGATAATCTGAAAAGTTATTAGAAAGATTTCCATTTTAACATTATTCTTCATGATTTTTTCATTGCAAGAAATGGCTTATTTGTAGCTTTGAATGAATATTCAAGTTTCAGCAGGATCTGTAAAATGGGACAAGTGTGAAGAATTGAGATACTGGTAGTCTTAAAGCTGTAACTACTTAGAATGAACTTGATCCAAGGGAAAAATAAAATTAAAACTGTTGTTTCAGCTAAAATGAAAGCTGTAGTTCAGCTTTTCTTCTTGAATTTAACTTTCACTAATGATTAAATGGTATTTCTAAGAATATATACATTTAAAATTACTATAATAAAGTAAGAGAAGCTTGTGTTATCTTAGCACTTGTGAGTTTTACAAGCACATTTATATTCCTACAATTCATATGCTGAATACACTGTCAAAGGTAATATCAGTATGAAGTCCTCATCATTCTGTAAATTAAAAATAATTCAGAGCATTGCCTACAGTCTTTGAACACAGTAAGTGTAGCTTATTTATCTGTCATGGAAGTTGACTGTATGTTTGCTATAAATTTGTGCTTACATATGTTTAAAATGGACGTGACAAGTAATTTAATGTGGTTTTCATATTTCTGTCTTGCAAGGAAAAAGCAAAAACTTTAGGTGTACCTCTTCACTGACTGAAATTCCAGCTGTCTTTTCTAGACTCCAAAAAACAGCTTTACACTCTCAGTACAGAGGTCCTGCAAGGAAGTAAACTCAATCCCAGTACTAAATGTGCTTCCTTGTTTTTAATGCAGTTAAGTGGAATAAGTAAGTTCCAGGATACTTTATTTTGTTTCATGAAATAAAAATACAGAACCTTGCTGAAGAATAGAGTTCAGTTGCCCAGCAATATACAGAATTAATGCCGTTTTTTGAAGCACCTAGCAGATGTTTGGTCCGAAAGAGCACAGACTTGGGAGTATTTATAACCTTATTTATTATACAATGGGAGTAGAAGTGGTGTTGGTCAAATTCAGTGCCTTCATTCAGCCGCTAACAAATGAAATATGTTGGGTTTCAGTCTGATGATCCAGCTGTGAAATGGCAGTTAAATCTGTACAAGGACATTTTAAAGAGTGATGGACCTACTGACCCTGAGAAAAATGTGGAACGTGTGCAGAGGATATCAGCTGCTCTGTATCATCTGGAGCAGGTAAAAAGCCCCATGTCTATACTGTATTTTAAAATAACCTGAGATTTTTTCCTTGCAAAGATATTTCAGCAACATTGAGTTTCATCATAAAGTGTCCAGGTAAAACTTAAGGTTTTATACATGCATGCCTGCAAGTACACATGCACATGCAGGTGTGTATATATGCAAAGCTTTCAATGTAATCTGTTCAAGGGCCTCCATTTAGCTGCAGGGAAAACTCAGGATGTATTTCTACAAAACTTCATAAACAGTCACAAGAATAATGCACAGATCATCTCCGTGCAGTAGCTGAAAACTCTGTGATTTTAGGAAGAGATGTTTGCTCGTGCACTTATTTTTACTATACTGGGTTTAGCCTGTCTCAAATTTCTGCACCTGGGGATGCTCTAGCAACTTTTGAGTTGCTTGCCTGTTCATCCAAGTGATAAAATTTAAATACAGGAAGGCACTTATACTCTTCCTACATAAAGTTAATCCATTTCATTCACAAGTTCCGAAATACGTTCACATGAACAACTCCATATGCATAGTTAAAAATAAATAAAATAACCATGTTTTTTTAATTTACCAAGGAGTCACACACATGAGCTATTCTGGCACCTTGAGCTTGTCTGAATAAACTGAGAGATTACTATATGGAAGGTCCCTGGTATTTTCACTTATTAATAAAAAAAATAACTAAAGCCCCAAAAGAACTTTTTTTTTCAGATGATCCAGAGCATTTAAAACATTTTCTACTTTGCTAACTAGCTAACCACTAGCTGAAAAGAAAATTTTGCTTGAAAGTTGACAAGTTTTCATTGTATATACTAGTAGATATTTTCCCATAGGTTGAACAACCACTGAGATCAAAAAAAGCTGTTTGGCACAAACTCCTGTCAAAACAACGCAAAAGGGCTGTTGTTGCATGTTTCAGAATGGCACCATTATACAACCTGCCAAGGTAGGTGGCTTAAAGGTTTATTTCTTCATAACTTTTGTTTGCATTGTTTACTGAGTGCAAATACTGCTTGTGTGTTTACCTACGTGTTTGTTGATTGTTAGGTGTATGTAATTTTAAGAATCAAGAATTTATTAGTCATCAGCTAATTCCTCACAGTAGCAAAATATTCATCTCATGACAAATAACCAGAGTGGGAAAAGACCATAAGAATTACGTGCTTAATTTTTGTCAGTTATTCTCTATTGTTCCTCATCTGTGAAAATTGTTAAGATGTTGCTATTTCTGTCCATTTTTTGTCTCTGATTGGTTACTCTTTTTACTCTTTATTCTCCTGTGGTTTTATTATTTTTTTTTTCTTTTTTTTTTTTAATTTTATTTTGTATGGCTTTTCCTCTCCTCTTACATGAACACTTCATGCTCTGTAGCTTGTCTGGGCCAATCCTAAGCTACTACATCAGAATGTAATACTAATTAAAGCAGCTACTGGGGCACAGCAGTGCAGAATCATATTTTAGACTTGTGTGTTGCTCTGCTTCTTACTCTAGTGAATGTAGATACGACAAAGTCGGAGATAAAATGCATCTTCTGCCAGGATCCATCAACTGCTTTAAGCAGAATAATAAGATCCTATAGCACTGGAGTAACTTCCTTTACTCTGTCCCTTCTCAAAACATCTGGGTTTTATTCAGATAGAGGTTAAGCACATCTTTAATTAGGTTTGCCTCTCACTTTCTGCAAATTTTTACTTTTTGTGTTTAATATTTTTATTCAAAGATTTTTGGCAAAATATTTAACTTAAGAGTTGAGTTGGATTTTCAAATGCCTTTATTAAAGCCAATTTACATGTTTGGTGTAAAGGTCTTTAGCTAAAGTTCCTGTAGCTGTGCCACTAACATACTGGAGGAATATTAGGTTTGCACAGGACAAATGAAAAGCCAGTTATACCATAAAAAGCACACAACCTTCCTTTACAAAAATGAGTATTTCTAGACTATAGTAACTTCTCCAAGTTTTCATGCTACCATCAGACTCTCTTTAGAGAACCAGAGAAATGGAAAGGATTAAATACACACAACAAACCAGCCAGTATCAACCCTTCCATCTTCAAGAGCTGTGTTTGGCAAAACAAGAGGTGGTATGAAGAGATAAAAATTCAGTACAACCTTTTTGTGAGCAATTTTTTTTTTTTTTAGAACCCTATTCTGGCTTTATAAGTTCTTAAAATGTTTAGAATAAATACATGAGCACCCAAATGTTAAAACGGCTCATCTTTTTTTTCTTTTTTTTTTCTTAAAAAGCAGCCACTTTTATTTTTTTCATATTTGAGGTTGATGGAACACTTCCCAAAGTGGGTTATGAATCTTTAAATTTTTGAATTTTTTATTTCCAATAAAATATGGAGTAACACCCATTGAAATGGAACATTTACATTATTTTTTAAAAACGTTTTTGTGTTAAAAACTTTTCTCAAACTTTTTCTTCTCAAACTTTATTTTTTGTGGTAGATTTTGTGGTACCATTTACTCCCAATTTGAAAATGAATATGAGGACATTCTATCCAGCTATTTAATTTTGTAGTTGCTAAAAATGAACTCTCATAGATTTCTTTTTTCAATTTATTGTGCTGTGTGCACTTCAGAACTGACAAGACTGAAAACACAGTTTGAACTTAAAATCCTAAAGTTGTAGAGTGGTTTGGGTTGGAATGGACCTTTAAATGTCATCTAGTCTGACTCTGCTGCCATGAGCAAGGACTCCTAGGTGAATTGCTCTATCGACAGGGGAAAACCGAAGTTTTAAAATTCACTAGCTTACAGATGTTTTTTTTTTTTCTAGATAAATCATAAGGTTCTGGCAGAAAAATAAGGCTATCACACTATTATGCACCTCTAACAATCTCCATTATCTAAATTGACAGTGTTGCTAAGACATGTCTGAACCCTAGGGAGATTATTTCAAGTGGGGTATTATTAATTCTAGGAGCTATTTAAATCTCTTTGATCCAGAGTTTAAAATGCAGCTCCCTACTTTGTTTTTTTCATCATTTTATTTGCAGCTTTGTATTGGGAGTTCTAGTTCTAACTTTGATGCTAGAATTCATTAATTTAGAGGATAGTAAACAAACATTATGGTTGTACCCCTTCTTTTATCCTAGAGAAGGTGAATATCTTCAGTAAATAATAAGCTTACTCTTTTGAAAATTTTCCAGATATTTAGGTGGCTTTAGGTATAGTTTAATTTTAATCTGAGCTATTATGCTAATTTTCTGCAAAACTCCCTTGTATATGTATCAGCTTTTAGGAATTCCAGTAAAAAATTTCAGAAAGGACATGTCTATTGATATGAAGGTGTTTGCTAGATCACAGAAAAATTACTTTAACTTCTACCATAAATATTCCAAGAACTCCCTTTGATGAAAAGTGCCTGCAGATACAAAACAAATAGCTATATTTTAAACCTTTATTTGTGTTTATTGAATGTACATGGCTTTGGAAAAGTGTCTTATGTGTGAGAAGTGTTTTCATCTGAGATGTGTCTATTTATGTTTCATGTTTTAAGGAAATTAATTTGAAAAAGATTTGTCTTATTGTCTGTCATCTGTATGCACCTAGATACAGCGAAGTTGTACAAGGCAGTTTTTCAAACACGGTTTACAAATACATTCTTTCTGACTACTTTATTGAATTTAACTTGTGCCTTTCTTCAATGAAAACCTATATGCTTTTCTTCAGACACAAAATTAGCAATTTCTTCCTGAGCACCTTTCAACGTGTTTGGCTGGAAAAAGTACATGAAAAAACTCAGTATGACAGGCTTATACTCAAGTTAACGGTAATGTAACTTGTGGAGAGCCTCTTGCTTATGCGCCCACTTCTTCCTTCCCAGCCATGATTTGATACTATCATAAAAACATGGATTTGTACAATTTTCAGAGGGGATTCTGATTGGTCAGTTTTTGAAATTTGATAATAAAATGGCACCAGTGTCAGCAATTGAGCCTAGAAGGTTGACTCAATAGCTATTCCATTATAAAATACTGATTCATGTGCACAGTGTATTTAAAAGTTATTGAATGGTGTACAAGCAGCCCATTTTAATAGATTTTTTTGGTGGCACAGGATAAAAGTAAAAGAAAAGCCTGCATGGAACAGCCTTTGTAACCTCGTGTAGCCCCTCAAAACAAAATTTTCCCCCCAAATAATGTAAAGATGGAATTGTTTGGCCATTATTATATGTAGTCTTATTGCCATGAGCTGTATTTTCTGTGGAAAGTTAAATTAATGAATAGTATACAGTAGCAATTAATATGATTTAGAATTTTCTAAAACTGATCATTTTATAGAACAGGTTTTATATATTTCTTTTGCAACTTCTTTGAGGACATGCTAATACTGCCCTGATTTGGAACTGAAAGACTAGGAATTGAGGTTAGGCTTCTTTGTGTGGAAGAAGGCAATGATTGTCTGCAGATAATATGCTGGAAAGCACTTTATAATTATTTTGGTGTTAATGGCCAATGTCTGCTGTCTTGATGTCCTAAATCTAGTAATTTAGATTTACACCTTGTAGATGTAAATCCCACTCACTCAGTCTGTTCAAGTGTGTGTTTTTCTCATGCTTGCATTAAGGTATCAGTCCTGCAGTTTCGTGTATAATATATATTAGGCCTCTCTTAGCCTTCAAAATAAAAAGTGATGTATACATATGTGTATGAAAAGCAGTAAGAATGTTCAAAAGTACCTGCAGATTTGTCACTGAATGTTAGTTATGTTTCACATCTTGTTTCACTGACCAATCAGAGGATCAGAATTGTACAAATATGTATCCTTACTAACCATTAACCATCTGAGCTGTTATACTCTGTTCCGTTACCCCTCTTGATCTCACTTTCACAACCCCCCCCAGGCACCGTTCTATTAACCTCTTCCTCAATGGCTATCAGAACTTTTGGATAGAAACAGAGGAATATTCATTTGAGGAGAAACTAGTTCAGGATTTGGCTGTAAGTACTGACATAATTGGGCATGTATTTCAGTGCCCACTTCAGTGTGTATTCTATGTATCTATTATAAACTATATTTAATTTTTGTGTACTGTATGCATATGCATAAACTTATAAAATATCAATCCTTATGCTTCTGAGCATAAGGTCATTTTCTGCTGTGGTCAAAAAGACATTTGTCCTGTGATGCGCACTGAAGTGCATTAAGATGATTTATGCCTTCAGACGAGCTTTGTGATAATCATTCTTGGGAAGAGAAATGGATTAGACGAACAGACAGACTATTTTTCTCATGGTAATTCCTATGTTCCTATATATTATTTACTGGGGTTTTTTTAAAGCTTGACACTATTGATCCTCTACCCTTTTAAAATATTTTGGATGCATAATATTTAATTTTAACATTTTCAGCTTTGATAGAAATTAATTTTGCTGTTTTCCTTTTGATGCATCATAAGGAGAAGTAAATATATGCAGCCATATTCAGCAAAAATGTAGTTTACCTGTGTCCTTGATAAAAGTGATAGATAAACTTCAGGATTTTGTTAATGAATATTGATTCAGAATGCCTACTGCTCTTTCTCTTCCCTCTATGTAGTTAGCTTCTCTAAAATACCTCCAAGGGGCTTATCTCCATAGTACCTAAACACCATGAAAGTTAGTATACAGCTTTATGGATCACGTGCAGATGTATCAGAAGTGCTTCAATGTTAACAAAAACAGTCATGTTGTGCTTTTTGAAGACCCATTAGGCCTAATATTGTAGAGTCATAGAATGGTTTGGGTTTGAAGGACCATGCAGATCATCTAATTCCAACCCCCCTGCAATGGGTAGGGACATTCTTCACATACTCTGGACAATTATATGGTCAGTCTTTGACTTTGTTGCTTCTTGCTAAAGGAAAGAATAATGCCACTAATCAAATCAGTGACTGCAATTCTTTCAGATTTCCTAGAGAAGTAAATTGAACTTCCCTAATTACTATTATTACTGTAATTAAAATAATTCTTCAATGACTACAAAGGAGTGATAACACAAGTAAGGTAAAGGTAATATACTATGTTATATTTTTAACTGCCAAGAAATGTTTGAAGTTTACACTAATGAGCATTCATTGAATCAAGGCCACTTAAAAATTATATCTGAACGTATTGTAGCCAACATTAGTCTGAATAGGATGTATTGATGATGCTAACAAAAATTATTCCAGTAATTCTACTCCTAAATAATTGAGCTAGATCTTCCTTTCAGTTCTGGTCAACTGGAAATGCATAATTTCTGTTGAATAAGGTTTCCCCAAGATTTTCCCTGTCTCATTCTCAATACCTTGCAAATGAGAAACTTCTGAAGTTACATAAAATATGAATAAAAATCATACCTTCTAACCTTTTCTGAGTCATACAGGTACATAATGTTGCAGGTTATGCTATAAGCTGAATAAGATTAATACAGGCAGTTAATACAAATTGGACAGAATAAAATTACTGAAATCCTTTCCTAAGCTTAAACACTAAACATTTTTCTTACTTATGAAGCTTAACTTTTATATTCTAAATCTTGAGACAGACATCTCCAAAAAAAGATGAAGAGGAAGAAGAAGAGACTGAGAAAAACCATCCTGATCCACTCCATCAGATTATCCTCTATTTTAGTCGCAGTGCTCTTACAGAGAGAAGGTAAAAGAGCTGCATTGAAAAGCACATTGAGTAAAAGCACACAGTAACTGAATTTTTAGCAACATTACCGAAGTGATTTAACACAAGTGTAGCTCATCATTGTACATGGTGAATACCTTTTTCCCCTCAGTTTCATTAGAGTTTTTATGTATTTAAAATAGTATAACCTTTACATTGAGATAAATATTGACTATTTTTGACATTTAAAAAGCTTTGTAAATACCCAATACAGAAATGATTGAGCATGACTTCTCACAGAAACACAAAGTCTACAGGAACTGGAGGTTAAATCAGAGTACTCTCTCCTGGTCTCTCCTGGTAGTAAATGTGTGTTCTTGGTTTTGATATTCCTTACATTTCACTCAGTATGTCAGAAAAGGTTTTGTTGATGTTTATCATGAATCTTGGTGCCAGTTTTTTGTTTGACTTTAGACTGTTGATTAGAATTATTAGAATTATATCTTTATGAGTACTCCAGTGCTTCATATAATTTTTCTGTATGACTAACAAAATCTTGCTATCTGACAGCTATAATTATTTTAACATATCTCCAAATTACTCACCGGCACCTTCAACAGCCAATGATGACCCAACATGACTAATGTGAATGTCCAAATATACCTCTAAATTGTCTGAGTAAAGATTTAGAGATTTGGATTTAGATAAGAGAATACCTTTGTGACACAATTTTCAAGTGTAGTAGCTTTTCAAGTAGATGTACACCTACTTAAATAAAATATCCCTTAATAAAATGGTAGGCATATGATGCCTTTATATTACTATGTCGTAAAATGATTTTAATTTTTTTTTAACTCTTCACAGCCAACTAGAACATGATCCTCTATATGTTGCCTATTCTGCCATGATGGCAAAAGTAAGTGTATAATTTCAATCTCCATCCCTCAATGTATTTAGGTACTTCCCATTAATTTTAGGTGCTTTTTGAAACTTTTCTTTCTGTTTCTTGCATGGGACTGCTTGATACTAGTAATTTCTGTATTTTTAATGGAGGAAATGCTGCTCAGAGTTATATATACACATAATGAGAAATTTCCTACATTAAAACAATACTGTAAAATCCCAGTGGGTGCAGTCCTGTTGCTTTCACTTGGCACTTTGTTTTGTACATGATTAACTCATGAGCAGTCTTAACATGTTGCCTTTTTTTTTTGGGTAATTATTTTAGAGTTAATATTTGAAGTCTGTCAAAAATAAGGCAGTTTTTGCAACATACTGATTACAGCTGACTCATGATGAGACCTTGACCCTATAGAAGCATATTATAGCTATAGAGATATGGCAGAAGAATATATAGCCTGCAGTACAGGGTTTGTATGTATTTGGATAAATACCCTGAAATACTCATATGCTAGGGAATATCAGCTTCTTAGTGTGGATGAGCACAAATATTTACAATTGCAGTGGTTTTAAATCTTCTTAATACCTTCCATTATTGCTTGAAAAAATTATCTGGCCATTTTTGTAGAAATACTATAGCAGAAACAGGCATTATATTTCATAATAACATCTTGTGATTTCTGTTTTTAACATAAAAAGAGCTGTCAGGAAGAAGAAGAGGGAGATGAAGAGAAAGAAAAGACATTTGAGGTAAGAGTTTAAATTACATTTCTTTCTCATCACCTAATGTGGTAGGTTTTAAAATATGTCCACTAGAATAAATGCAATAATAACATAACACTGTGTGTGTGTGTGTGTGTGTGTGTGTTTGTTTGTTTGTGTGTGTGCATGTGCAGCTGGTTTACTAGGTTATTCATATAAAAGAATGATGGGGTGTTCTGAAGTTTTGGACTCAAAAAACCCATGGATGGTGGAGGCAGATGGTCTTCAACAAATTCACATTTCTCATATTTCTATTTTTTCTGGATCCATTCCAATCTGTAGTGTGTTCTTATATTTGTTCCCAAACCCAGGAGAAAGAAATGGAAAAACAGAGAACTCTCTATCAGCAAGCTCGCTTACATGATCGTGGAGCTGCTGAGATGGTCCTTCAGATGATCAGTGCAAGCAAAGGTAATGTTCTGGGACATATTTAAAGTATACATGATGTGCAAGTCATAGGTGTCTTTTGTCATTATACCTATAATGTAGACATCATACACAACTTCTATATGATATATAATGAGGCAAAATAAATGTCAGTTACAACTGCACTAAGTACCAGACTGCATTTCTGATTGAAGAGTTCATAATTGCAAGTTTTAATGACTGTGTCCTTGTTTTGACAGGTCATACAGGACCCATGGTTGTAGAAACACTAAAACTTGGTATTGCTATTCTGAATGGTGGGAACACCATTGTTCAACAGGTAATGATTTTCTAACTACTTTTAGTGTCCTGTTGTTTATGTTAGTGTACTTAAAATTAAGCCAAATAGTGAAGAAATACCAGTGTGTTTTTGGTACAATAGCAATTATATTATTGCTCGCCAGTGATTTGTATTTCAAAGAATCAATTCAGGAAGTTTTGAATTAATATAATTTTAATATTATTAATTATAAGGGTACTTATTTTTACTATTTTAATTTGTTTTATAAGTATTAATTAATAATTAACTGTTGATTAATATTTATTGTATATAAAGTTAATACTATATTTTTTCCCTTCAAAAATACACAACATTTAGAAAATGCTAGACTACCTGAAGGAGAAAAAGGATGCTGGATTTTTTCAAAGTCTCTCTGGCTTGATGCAATCTTGCAGGTAAAACCATAAATTGTATTATTACAGGTTCAGTTTTAATCATGTTGGTGGCTTATTGCTCAGTGCAGGTGAATGTGTTAGATTTACATTTCAGGAGTCACAGGTTGTGGGACTCCTGTGGGAAAGTTTTGTGAATCACAGGAACAGTCTGTTAATATTTTAGAGTATTCTTCCAAAGGAAAAAACAGAGCAAAGTCTGCCCATGCCTTTGAAGTCTTAGTTTGAAGAGGCAGAAAAGTAAAATGTAATGACTCCTTTACTGATCCTACATCCCTCGAGGCTTTTGTCTGGTTTGTTCCAAGGATAGAGAAAAGCCATCCCTGAGGGAGAGATAGGCCAATGGAGCTTTACTAAGCTTTCAGTTTCTACAGTTTTTATGGCAAGCTGCATAATCTCTGTCTCTTCTGAATCCTCTACATATGTATCAGGTTTGTTAGAGATGGCATGTTGACCAGTGAAACTCTAGTAGTGTCTTCCCTTGATAAAACAAAAGCTCAGATTAGTTAAGGGAAAGGACTCCCATATAGAAGAAGGAAAATTGTTGGTGTTTCTGATTACTCCTACAGCAAACAACCTCTTTTTCTCAGCCTTTTAAAGTACCACAAGGGTTCTAGAGGAGTGGACTGGGAATTAGAAGTGGAGCAGCTGTATGAATAGAGGATAAACTGTGGAAGGAATGGTGACCTGCATTGTAGAAATTATTGTTGAAGAGTTACAGTCTAATTAAATAACATCTGCCTTGTAATATTTTCATTTATGTAGAACACTTTAGCAGGGACTTGCTCAAACAGGTCCTGTTGTGCTATTATTACCAATTGTGTATTATGTATCATTCAGGAGGTACTGATAAAATTACTTGAACATGATAAGAGAATGAAAATGCTGCTTTTAAAAATGCTTTTTGTTTTAATGATGTCACTGGATTGAATATGTGACTGCAATGCTATTGAACTGAATTAAAATTAGATAATGATAGAATTATATTTGGATGCTTTGAACAAAAGTATTCTGACTAGGTGGTGAGAAGAATCATGATTTGCTATTCCATGTGCTGAGCTATTCCAAGTTAACAAAATAAAATTCAGTTATTAGTGTCTTTTGACCTTGGAAGATATGGAACCTCTGATTACATTTCTATCTTCTGCAAATGGAATCAGAAATTCCATATGTCTTCTGAATACCATAAGCATGCATAATATATACAGACACAGTATAATAGAAGTAATAGTGACAACTTAGTGGAAAACAGTGCGAGTGAGAAACAACTGCAGTAATGTCCTTTTGGAGGTAGGTTTAAGCCAACATAAAGAGTAATATGTCAGGCTCCTTTTCCACTCCTCGTTTGTACATGAAACCATGAATGACATGATCAGGAGTGAAGTTAGGTAAGTGGCGAGACCTGGCCTGAGAATAATTGCTTTTCAGAAATGGACACTGGACCCTTAGTTTCATCCATAGCTCTTTTATTTAATATAAGTATTAAATAAAATATGAGGCAATGCATGTCATAGTGGGTCAAGAGTAGTTGTTGAAGGCCTCCAAAAATTTTGTAGAAGGAAATTGTTTTCCATTGTATATTATAGTCCTTTTTTTCTATTTGTGCTGTTTGTTTTTTCCTCAAATATAAGTGTTCTTGACTTGAATGCGTTTGAGAGACAGAATAAAGCGGAAGGCCTGGGGATGGTTACTGAAGAAGGAACTCGTAAGTAGAATGAAATTGATTCCAGTAGTGCTTCAAACGTTATTTGTGCTTCCTTCTTTAACTAGAACTGTTATTTTCTGTGGCTCGAGGTTTCTCTTGTTAAACTTATTATAAATAATTCTAGGCTTTGTGTTCTGAATATGTGCTTTTTTTACAAAATCTTTAGCAATAATTTTTAAGGAAAATACTGTAACTTCCAATATTCTTATCTTGTATTCTTGTTATTTTTCTTTGATCCACAGTCATCGTTCGTGAGCGTGGTATGTTTGGGTTTACAGTTTTTGATACTATTGTTGCAAAAGTGTGTTGCAAATACAGAGAGAAATCTCTCATTGCATCTTCTCAGATATCTTTAGGTTTAGCTTTATGGTCTGCAGCAGGTTGTGTGTTTAGCTTGAATAAAGAGTTTGATGCTTTTCAAAGAAGTATCACTCATATTAAAGGCATGATTTTAGTTATGACTAACAACTTACTTACTAGATATATATCCTGTTGCCTATTTTTTTTTCAAATTAGTGTTGTTTTTTTTAACCATGGATGCATTGGAGTGCTAAATACTTTGGCTCTGCTTTTTCTGTCTCAGTTTTTCTTTTCATTATTATCAGTCTGTTTCTTTTGAATTGCTTTAATGCTTTTAAATACTGGTTTTTTAAATTAAAATTCCAGTTTAAAAGGTTACTGTAAGATTATGTGTTCTGCATAATTAACCATAAAAATTGTCACATAATCCTTGTATTTATATATTTTAAAGGTGAAAAAGTCTTGCAGCATGATGAATTCACTCGAGATCTATTTAGATTTTTGCAACTGCTCTGTGAAGGACATAACAATGGTAAGAGAACTGAATTAATTTTGAAAAAAATGTGTGGTGAGTGTTCCTAAACAGTACAATAGAACCAATTCTAATGTTTTCCTCTAATTCAGCTTAGCTTTTAGTTTTAGTTTTCTGAGGGGAAACTGGCGCAACAACAAGTTGGGTTGCAGAGTCCAATTTGATTCTTTTTAAGTCTTAATTTAATTTCGTTGTTCAGTGTAAGTTCTTTCAAGTAATTTCAATAACAATTCTTCGGTTATATTTACATTGAGATCTAAAGTAGTTACATTTCTACCACATAAGCCTCTGTATTCAACAAAATACTTGAAAAGTATGCATTCACCTCAAAATTAGAAAAATAATGTTGTATTTTTTTTCCTTGAGGTACTAACCAAGCACAAATCACTTCTTATTTCAGATTTTCAAAATTACTTACGTACTCAGATGGGCAACACAACAACAGTGAATATTATCATTAGTACTGTTGACTATCTCTTGCGTCTTCAGGTGAGCAAAATCAGAGGAAAATGGAGTATAACATGTTTGCCTTTCCTTCACTTCTTTAGTCTTACTGGAATCAAACATGGAAATTCTCCTGCAGGGATAACTAAAATAAAGAATTTTAATTTATTTCTTATCTTTTTCCTTTGAAAACAGATGACATTTTGGAACTCTGTGTGACCCCAGATGTTTGATAACTTATTTCATTGTTCACTTCTGAAAAGAGTGCAAAATATTATTGTGATGAGAAACAGATTGACACAGATATATTAAATTTCATCTGAATTACTGATTCAACTTTTGGAGATACAAATGCAGGCAGTAAATACTGCACAGAGAATTCAAAACTAGAAAATATAACATTGTTTTTTTCTTAGGAATCCATCAGTGACTTCTATTGGTACTATTCAGGAAAGGATGTCATTGATGAATCAGGACAACGGAACTTTTCTAAAGCTTTGGCTGTCACCAAACAAATATTCAATTCCCTTACAGAATATATCCAGGTAAAAAGAATGTTTTCCCAAGGTACTAACAAATAACTTCTACGATTACATGGCATGATCATGTTCTTTCACAAATTTGTAAATATTTTGGGTTTATTTTTTTTAATTTTCATTGTTACATGTTTTCACTGGACTAGTGTAAAGTGAAAACTAAAACACACCAATACCTATGTATTTAACATGATGCAAATTGGTATTTATGCACTAGATACCCAGAGGTCTTGGAAAAGCTTCTCATGTAGCTTCATGGCAGCCTGAAACTTCTTTTTGATTTATTTGTTTTGGTTTATTTGACATAAATTAAAAATGTGTTTTACTTGATTTTTTAGGGCCCTTGCATAGGTAATCAACAGAGTCTGGCTCACAGTAGGCTGTGGGATGCAGTTGTTGGCTTTCTTCATGTGTTTGCTAATATGCAAATGAAACTTTCACAGGTATTTCTGTAGTTAAGTAATCCTTCTTTGCATATGTCTATAACTTAGTCAAGTGAATGTTGGAAGTTGCAAAGCCATTAACATGCTGATACTCACTGGCTGTGAATGGGCATGTTTTAAAGCACAGGTCCAAGAATGACTCTTAGGATTAACATCGTAATATCACTCCTTTCAACGTTAATTGTCACTGGGCACTCACCTTTACTAAAATCAGATGTGATATTCACAGTTCAGCTGTACCTTTCTGATAATGAATGTGGCAGTTTGGTCCCTTTCTCCCTGTTGCCAAAACCTGATGGTCTGTCAGAGCAGTAGCACCATAGAAAGTGTGCCTCCCATGCTAAAGATAAGCAGGCCAAGAGAAAAACTGAGAAAGATTCAAGGAGGGAGGGAGTGTGAAATTTGGTCAACTTATCCAGTTTATTAATCAAAGACACTGAGTAGGGGGGCAGAGGCAGTGTTCATTTCACTGTACACAACATAGTGGAGTCCCACCCCACTTCATGGTGTTGGGATTCTGTGTTCTTTTGTGACTTCTGCTTAATATATCCATACACTCAAGCTCTGCACTGAATCCAGCAGTGCAGAGAGTAATTTCCCTTCTTATTCAGTGTCTCTGCTATCCTCTGACTTATGGGGTTTCTTCCCACCCTACAGAAGTATATCAGAATTTTGAGAATACTATTTAGGGCCTTAATGTCAAACACAAATCCACGTTAGACTTACCATGTTCTGTAATTAAATGGAATAGTTCTAGTTCTCAGTGAGTGGTAATGCATTATGCCGCTAAATATTGCCAGGGTAGTGAAAAAGGATGGATTTTTTCTGAGATAGATACTTTCAGATCTGCATAGCAACCAATTTTTTTTGTTCCTGCTGTTTCTTAGCCGCATTTTGGCACTCCTTGATGCTTTATTAAAGCTTGACTTTATGGTATTAATATCTCTACTGTAGTAAGTTACATATTGTATTAGACTTCTGATAGTAATCATAATAAAATGACAATGAAATGTTGCTGAGTAATGTGAATGAAATTCAGTTATCAACTTTAATACCATTTTTCTCCAAATTTATTTAATTTTACAGATAAATACAAATTAAAAACAATCTTACAGGGTTTTTTTTGTTGTTTTTTTTTTACAGGACTCTGCTCAGATTGAACTGCTTAAGGAACTGCTAGACCTACTAAAGGATATGGTAGTGATGCTCTTGTCACTGCTTGAAGGTTGGACCTGTTTTTTTTATGGTCAAATATGATTATCTCACCTTCCTATTGTAAATCACAGTTATCATATTAATCTTTCTAAACTGCTTTTTAATTGCCTTTATGTAATTTTGGGGGGAAAAGACATGCTTCATATTTATTTAAGAATTATTCTGGAATATACATAGTCATGAAATAGAGAGCTGCTAGAGAAAAGCATGTTGGAAGAAAAAAAAAAAGAGGTTTAAGAACATGTTTGTTCTGTTTTCAGCACAAATATGAAATGTCTTTATTTAAAATGTAGCTGCCAAATAACTTCCTGTTATGACACCCTTCTTAGGTAATGTTGTAAATGGAACTATTGGAAAACAAATGGTGGACACGCTTGTAGAATCATCCAGCAATGTAGAAATGATTTTGAAGTTCTTTGACATGTTCCTGAAGTTAAAAGATCTGACTAATTCAGATGCTTTCAAAGAGTATGATCCAGATGGTAAAGGAATAATTTCCAAGAAGGAATTTCAGAAATCAATGGAGGCTCAAAAACAATACATACAGTCAGAGATTGAATTCCTGCTGTCCTGTACAGAAGCTGATGAAAATGATATGTTTAATTATGTTGACTTTGTGGAAAGATTCCATGAACCAGCCAAAGACATTGGATTTAATGTAGTAGTATTATTAACGAACCTTTCAGAGCACATGCCTAATGATCCACGCCTTCAGAGCCTACTTGAGCCTGCAGAAAGTGTTCTTAATTACTTTGAACCATACCTTGGCCGTATTGAAATAATGGGTGGGGCCAAAAAATAGAAAGAGTTTACTTTGAAATCAGTGAATCCAGTAGAATGCAGTGGGAGAAGCCACAGGTGAAGGAATCTAAAAGACAGTTCATATTTGATGTTGTAAATGAAGGCGGTGAGCAAGAAAAAATGGAACTCTTTGTGAATTTCTGTGAGGACACAATCTTTGAAATGCAGTTAGCATCCCAGATCTCTGAAACAGATTCATCTGAGAGGCCGGAGGAGGAGGAAGAGGCAGAGCCTGCTTACTTAGTGGATATCGGAGATGATGAGGAAGAAGAAAAGTCCCTGGAACCTGCTTCAGCTTTTGCAGTGGCTTGTGTTGCAGTGAAGAAGAATGTTGCCAACTTTTTAAAAATGGTCACTGTGAAGAACCTAAGGAAACAATACAGGAAAGTTAAAAAGATGACAGTAAAAGAGATGGTGAAAGTGTTTTTCTCCTTTTTCTGGATCCTATTTGTAGGGACATTCCAACTATTCTTTTCTATAGTGTGGGGAATATTCCAGATTCTTTGGAACACTGTATTTGGGGGTGGCCTGGTTGAAGGAGCCAAAAACATAAAAGTTACTAAAATATTAGGGGATATGCCTGATCCAACACAGTTTGGAATCCATGATGATGTTATGGAAGCAGAAAAAGCTGAAGGTGCTGAGCATGGCATAAGAGCTGAACTCGGGGAGTTTATGAAGAGTGAAAAGGGAGAAGCTGACATAATTGCAGACATTTTTGGCATTCCTACAAAGAAAGAGGGATCAAAACATGGTCCTGATGCTGGACTTGGGGATATTGCAGAAATCCTTGGTACTGAGATCCAGCCACCTCTGGAAAACACAGCTCATAAGAAAAAAAGATTACAGGTAAATTAAAGAGATTTTGTATTTCTTTTAAGATAATAGAAAAAATAAAAAAAATAATAAAACTGCTGAATGTTAATAAGAGATTTATTTTCTATTTAACTGATTAATAAATATTAATTATTTATTTATAAATTAATTATTTGTTTATTTGAGTTGTGTGGATTCACAAATAAGAAAAGTAGTAGTGGGCTAACAGTTTGCTGATAAATCTATTATTGGTAGCAAAATCAAGAGCTAACTGCAAAGTTGCCTTAAAATAGCAGATAGAAATCAGTGAAGTGATGAATACAGGAGGAAAAGTTGTAATTTTACCTGTAAAATGCAGCATTTTGATTTCATTTTTACTGTTTGAGTATGAAAGCTTGGGAGTATAATTGAGTTGTACGACAACATCAGTTAAATGATAATGTCAGTCAAGCAAACTGAAATTTTGAATTGTTGAGAAAGGAAGAGAGAGAGGAAACCCCCATATTATTATGCTTTGTGAACCTTAATAGATCTGTCATGCAGACCAGGTTCTCTCATTTCAAAAAGAATGTGATAAAACTGGGAAAGGTTCAGTGAAGATCAATGAGTTGTTAAAAGTTGATATGGAACAAATCTCGTGTATGGAATTAACTAGGTTAAGGCTCTTCAGCCTGGAAAAGAGCAAATTGAGAGCATATGATAGAGGGATGGATAAGATGGATAGGGCTTTATTCATTCTTCTACCACCCTACCCCTTAAAAAAACCAGGCATCATCAAATGATCTTGCGATTACCTTCCACCAGCTTGAGATCTTAGGGGACACTCTTGGTGAAAGAGTTCCACATGCATCATTTACTAGGTGGGGTTCCACAGATAACATGTGAGATATAAGAGGCAAGATCAACTTAATAAATTCTTTCATATATCCTTTCCCCACGTACTTGTGAGAGAGAGGCATCCAGATGAGTAGTGGGGGGAAGTTTAGATAACTGTACATATGTAATAGCCAGAAATGTAGGACCAATAGACAATTGCTGTCTAAGCACTTCAAGAGAATATAGAAGACAATTAAGAGTTAAGATAGGTTTTTGCAAAAGGCAGTGGAAACAATTTTAAGTACTTTAGATTTCTTTGTGAGTCTAGGATGTCAGGGCCTGCACCTCTTGGATTTCCATTGAAGCTTAGATATTCCAACTGCATTTGAAATGAGTTTACTTTGATCTTGTAACACCAAGCCCAAAGGCATTTCACATCCAGGCCCCAGCTTCTTTGCTGCAGTTAGCCATCTGTAAAATTGTACACTGATTTTTCTTTAGCTCAAGGGAATGTTGTAAACACACACTTAAGAGGATTGTGTGGTGTGCCAGTAAAGGTTTAATGAGCCATTAGCCCAGCTAAGACAAACAGCTTGAAGAAAACATTGTGTAAGTAGAAGTTGTTAAGTATTTGTCTGTTTTCAGTTGCATTACTTGATCATGGCCAAGTAATTGGGTTTTGTAGTACCTGATAGTTACATAGACATTTTTCAGATTTTTGATGATAACATTAATATATTGTTTCCAATGTTCATTTTTCACGTCATCAGTAACTCCACTGATTCTTTGTGAGTGACTTCAGTATCAGGATATGATCTGGATGTAGTTACCTTCACCCTCAGCTGGTCACATAATTTTCCTGATCACAGTGTATAATTAAGTTGTTCAGTTAGCTGGACTAGCTAGAGTATTGAAAATACTAAACTGAAAAAGGCTACCAGAAAAATTTCTGCTACTTCCACTCTTAAAATATAGCCTGAGCTCTCTATTTTTAAACATTTAACACTTTAAAAGTGCAAACTGCTATAAAATATTATTATTTTATTTGTTTCTTAGAAGGCAGTAACTAAAATTACCAGAATTTTGTTTGAATGGATCCATTTTGACAGTTGTAATACTTTCTGCAGATATCTGAAATTGCAAAAGAAGCCGGAACACAAAGAAAAGCAGATGCTGAGAAGGCTGAGTAAGTTTTACAAAATTCCTGCTTAACTCCTTGGTACTTCCTAATGCTAAATAATTTGGCCAGAAAGAATGCAAGCAATGCTCAGTGTTCAAAGAACTTCATGTACACTTTGCCTCATCAGTGTTTTGAAAATATACTGAGAGGTAATACTAAGTATTTTGCAATATACTAAGAGATGGCAGACCATCTCAGCAGGCAAAACAATGGCAATCTGATTTTTGTGGCCCTTGCCAATTATGCATATATAGATCTGTGGCAACTGTACTTTTAAAAATTCTTATATAATAATTTACACATACGGAAATCAGGCTTTTTTTTTTATTAAATCTTTTTTTGGCTCTAACTAAATTCCTCTATTGCTACATACAGGATAAAAACTGCATTTCAAAGCCAAATTTTATGAATTTAAATAAATTTGAAATTAATGCATTTATAATACAGAAGTTTGGCTAGGTATTTTTGTTTAGTTAACCTTTCTTCTAGCATGGAAGATGGTGAGAAACAAGATAAAGCCAAGGAAGTACAATCTGAGCAGCTAGATGAGGGGAAAATGAAGAAAAAGAAGAGAAGGCACGGACAAAAAATTGAGAAACCAGAGGCTGTTATGGCTAACTTCTTCAAAGCTTTGGAAATTTATCAAACAAAGATGCTTGTAAGTTTGTCTTAAATTCTTTAGTCATTGAATTTTTATTTATAGAAGCCATTTTTTATATTTAAGGGAGAAATATAATTGTTAAGGGAACATTGCAATGAGTTTTGTAGTGGGTCTCTTGTGATTTTATAATACTTTGTAAAGTAATATAATAAAGTGTTTCTGTGTGTAATTTCTAATAGGACAGATTAGCCTCTTGACCTCCTTTTTAGGAGCTCCCTATTTTCCATAATCTAGCTTCTAGGATCTTTAACTCTACTTTCTATTTTTCTTTGTTCTTAAAACCATGAAATGTTGAATTCTCTGAAAATTCTCAAGTTGTTTTTTTAAGTCTACCAACGTTTCTTTCAACACTTCTTTCTATTTCAGTCTTCTCTGACTTATAATTTTAAGGCCATTATTTTTAATTCAGTTTATCATGAAGTGGGAGAACAGGCTACCAAGAAATGCTCTTGCTTTTTATAATTTTACATATGAAGGCAACACAATAATGTACTTACTGTTTTAAAAATCTTGCTATCTACTTTTCTTATTTTGATATTACCCACAAGCTACCTTTAATTCCTTTTTTTTTTTACTTTCAGAACTACTTGGCAAGAAATTTTTATAACTTAAGGTTTCTTGCGCTATTTGTTGCATTTGCCATCAATTTTATTCTCCTATTTTACAAGGTAAGGTTATGCATAGTTCTTTAAATATTTTTTGTTAGTACCACAGGATACAATATTTTAATGTTTGTAACTACTCTGAGTTTCTAGGCGCTTTTTAATTTATTCATGGAAGGTTGTAATTGTTTGTATTGTTAATCTTGTTCTGGGAAAATTGAAACTGATGAAAATAATTCAAATGTCAAAACTGTTTAATTATTTTTCTTTCATTTGTTCTCAAAATATTAAGAGACTTCAGTTCATCCAGTTATTCTCAAGTTACTGCTTTATTTTTTTATTTTTATTTTTTTTTTAAATAGCAGGCTACAGTTCTTTTTATTTAGCTCACTAATGAAGAAGACTATGCATTCATACTTTAAACCCAATCTTAGAGGTTCACCTGAATTTAGACTTCTTTCACGTTGTGGTGTATAATACCAGATGATACAAAGTAGAATATCTTCAGCAGCCTCCACTATTTTTTTTTCATGAATCTTTACTACTTCTATCCATTAAATATATTAGAATTCAATAAAGAGAACTCCAAACCATAAAAGCAGCACTTTTTTCCTTTCCATACAAATCTGAAGTCTGAAAGAAGAATTCTGATTTATCTATATCCTGAAATCTGTCCCTTTTGATTTTCCCTTCCTAGATATATAAAGTTTCAATAAGCTGATGAATCCTGTGTTTTCCAATATAACATATTCTAGTTCTCTTGCTTACAACCAAAACCTTAAACCACAAAAGCAGCTGGCTGAACATTCAGTCTAGAAGTAACTGAGTCCTGATCTCAAACACCTTGAAATGGAACTCCTATAACACAATTACAGTCTCAGAGGCAGGGCAGGTGCAAAAAGCTCTCGGAAACTGGGCAGAATGTACATTCACATTCTGCAGAAAGTCTGTCATGTCTATTTAGGGCTTCCTTCTTGCCTCTTTCTTTCCTTCCCATGGAGTTAAAGAACATGGACTTCAAATATACATGTAGAATTCTGCTTTTGTCCATGCCAGTCTCCGTTTCTCCCCATTCTCTTCTGCTTTTCACCAAGTCTGGTGGGTGACAGGTCTGGTCTGTTGCAGAGCAGGGACAAAAGTTCATATCTATCAGAACAAGTCCATCTGTCATAAATAGGAAAGGGTCAGTGGGAGTCAAACAGGACTGAACAACATTTTAGCTTTCAGATAAAGCTGTCAAAAAAGGGCCCCTAAGGCTTTTATTTTAAAGGCCAGATTTTTAAAGTCACTGGAAGAATTTTGGGCAGCTGATGAAATACTGAATATAATTTGTAAGGTCTAAACTGAGACAAGAAATAAAAATTCATGAACAATATACAAGTTGATACCATGAAAGATTTGCTTCTTTCTAGACTCTAGTAATCAGGAAAAATGCAGGTTACAAAAAAACCCCCTGAATTTAGTCATAATAAATTACCCTGTCGTTCCTTGGTTCTTTCCAAAAAATGTTTTTGCATAGCTTTTCCATTCTTTGTTTTAGTTTTGCTACAGCATTGTTAGAGAGGTTTGTAAACTACCTATTTTTGCTTTTTCCAGATTTTATTTTCAGTGACATGACATGATGTGGAGAGTTCTGCTGTGCAAATGAAGGACGTTTAAAGCTAATGCTCTGTCATCATCCTCTGAGCATGCTTTGCAAACATCATTTGCCGTTAAAGGAAAAGCTTTTAGGTTTATTGTATGTTTTCAATGTGCTTGAATTTTTCTCAGGTGACAGAAGAGCCCCTTGATGAAGTGGAGGAAGACTCTAATCTCTGGAACTCTTTTGCTGAAGAGGAAGAGGAGGAGGGCATGGTGTTTTTTGTTTTAGAAGAAAGTACTGGCTACATGGCACCTGCTCTCAGAGCATTGGCAGTTATTCATACTATCATCTCCTTTGTCTGTGTGATTGGATACTATTGCTTAAAGGCAAGTTCTTAATCTTACTACTAATCTATTTTGTTAAACATTAGCTGTGTCCCAAGGTGGCTGTTGGTGCTAATACTGGAATACCTGTTTGTACCTAGCTGTTTACAAATTCTCTCTGCTCAACATGTAGATGTTTTCCTCATGTGTTCTGTCCAGGAGAAATGGAGTTGACTTTCTTCATAGCAGTGTGTGTGTTTTGGATTTGTGGTTAAAGCAGTGCAGGTTATTGCTTTGGCTATTTGCCTTTTGGTTATTGCTGGGCAGTGTTTGTGCAGTGTGAGAGCTCTCTCTTTGCTTTACCGACTCCATGCATCCCCCAGCATGCTGGGAGGGGTCACAGCCAGGACAGCTGACCTGAACAAACCAGAGGGATATTTCATGACAGCTAATATCATGCTCAGCAATAAAAAGTGGTGCGTGTGGGAGGGCTGGGGCTGGACTGCCAAGGTGGCCTTTGCTCAGAGGCTGCCCAGGCATTCATCTGCTTGTGGGAGATTCTGGAATGATGTTTGGTCTTACATTTATAGTATTATAAAGAGTACTATAGGTACCAAAAATACATCATGGTAAAGATGTCCACTGTCATCTTCACAGGTCCCTCTGGTTGTATTCAAGAGGGAAAAGGAGGTAGCCAGAAAGCTGGAATTTGATGGACTATACATAACTGAACAGCCAACTGAAGATGATATTAAAGGACAATGGGATCGCCTTGTGATAAATACTCCGTAAGTAAACTTAAATGATGATATGTAAACTGCTTATAAATATTATAGCTCATTAAGCCACTGATCTAGAACCTTTCCTGTCCACCTGCCACTTAGTTCATCTAAAAGAAAGGCATTTAGCACTTTATAGATGCTTTAGGTGCTACAGTAGCAGATTCTAATGTGAAATCCTGTATTATCTGTTTATCTAATAAATACTATTATAACACATAAATTCCATCTCCTTTTCATTTTCTAGGGTTTGCAAGGATTATGTAGCTTACCAATGTCTCTCCAAGACCTTTCACATATTAGTTGCTATTGAGAAAGTTTTAAAAAGATAACTTCCATCCTTTCCAGTGACTCAATATCACTTTTATAGTAACATTCTCCTCTCTTTCTTACCCATTCCTTGATAAAAAAATTTGTGTATGACAAGAGAAGTAAATCTAGTGAAAAATAGCAGCCCTAGAATTTGAGTAGGTCTGGCAGGAATTTCTGTCAAGTTGTAGGCATTAACAAATACTGTAGTAGTCATACGCTGATTCTAATAGTCTCATCTGCTGCTCTGCATCAGTGAGCTGCAGCAGTTTGTAAGAGTGACACACAGAGACAAACATAGCAAATCAACTCTTTTCCCTGGAAAGAATACCTTGGCTACAGGCTATTTTTCAGAATTTATGGGTAGATTTAGATTAGCTATTAGGAAGAAGTTCTTTACTATAACAGTGGTGAGGCCCTGGAGCAGGTTGCCCAGAGAAGCTGTGGATGCCCCATCCCTGGACAAGTTCCAGGCCAGGCTGGTTGAGCCTTGGAGCAGCCTGCTCTAGTGGAAGGTGGTCCTGTCCATGGCAGGTGGGTTGGAACTAGGTGATCTTTAAAGTCCTTTCCAACTATGATTCTGTTATTAGAATCTCTAAAATACTGGAAATTCTTGAATGCTTTGTTTTCCTACACCTGAGTTTTGAGAATTTTCCTTAATTTCAGTCAGCAGTATGGACTAACACATCTTGCTGAAGTTACAACAGAAGGTAATTGGGAAACTGGAGAGCTTGCTTATTTTCCAATCAGTTTCTTTCACTATTGATAGCAACCCATCTAGACATCCAGTAAGTTTATTGTCAGCAAAAAGAAGCATGAATTAATGAAATATATTGTCGACTTATCTCTAATGACATGCTGTACAGTCTCTTCTCAGCATGCTGCACTGTCTTCTGAAGTTAAACAAAAGATTAAGGCTAATTTATGCAGACTAATCCTTCCCTCTGATGTTAACTGAGTCTCAAGGTTTAGTGCAGGTTCTGTATGATCAGAATAACCACTGCTGGAGGGTACCCAGTGTTCTGTATATACTGAAATGTGCTTTCTGTAAGTGAAAAAAGTAATTAAAAATGCAAAAGAGGTACCCTGATGAATTATTAGATGTTTGTGGTAAAAGAGATGGACACAAGCTGGCAACACTATGACATACTTTGCTTAAAAGCCTGAAAAATCAAGAAAAGAAATAATACAGAGCATTGGACTAGAATTTACCATCCATCTGAGTCACGAGAAGCATTTGCCTTTATCTGGAGTAATTTCATTCAGAATTCGAGTTCAGACAGGTAAATAATAGAGCATAGTAGCTGGGAAATTCGCCTCACATCCCAGCAGAACAGCGTTCTGGAATCTCATTTTGCTGGTGCTGACACTCACTTAATTTTAAAAGTACTGTCCTTTCACTTAAGTATTTATTTTTCTCTTTTACATTCCTGCATATTTTCTCAACTCAGAGTTGTTTCCAGGAAATAAGGAGAGAAAAATCTTAAATTTTGTAGTTTCCTCGAACTGGCATTCTTCAAAATGGACATAATATACAGTAAGATCATTAGAATGAGGAGTTTGTGGGTACTGCTGTTCATAAGGCAGTTCAAGAATGGTGTCTGTTATGATCAAACTGAAGATCAAACAACCGTCACTGATAAGAAAGAACACTATCTTTTTCGTCTTGCAGGTTACAGCTGATGTATTTCCCAGTGTCTGTTGTAAGACCTCTCCTGCACAAAAGCAGTTGCTTATTGAAGCATCATTATTGCTTACTACTCTCAGAAAAGCATAGAACTTTCCATATAGATACCCTGGCACATCTTAAAGATTCACTGCTCCGTTTCTTTCTCTTACATATAAACGATAGCTTTTCTTTTAATTACTAGTGTGGGCATTGCTGCTCAGAGGCAAAAGAAAAATAGTCTTTAGGTGAACAGTCCTGTGGCTTTAGACTTATAAGAGGTTTTTATCCTGTTTTCTTCTGGGAAGTCAGATCCGGTGACAACAGTATGATGCATGCGAGAACAAGATTACCACTAACCCCTGGTTTTGGCAAATGATCTTGAATTTCCTTGAGGGGTTTAATATTTTTTCATTGCCTGTTGGCTAATTGTCAACTGGCTCTCAAGTGCTCAGCCTCTATTTGAAATGTAATCCAGTGAAGGTAAAAATTATTTATGCTTCAAGATTCTCTTATTTTCCTTTGAAAATCATTGTCTGGTTTGATTTTTATGACTAGGAGTGATAAAGTATTTATTTAGGAGAAGAATGATATTACAGTGACTAACCTGCTATTATGGAACTGCTGGGCTTATTAGGTGATATCATTTAGCCTGCTGTCTTTTTGTAGACAGTCATATTTGTTGATGGGAAAAAGAAAGGGGGTGTGGAGGGGGAAGGTGATTTTGCAGCACATTATGATTAAAAACAGGTGTTGTCCACATGAAAAGAAATAATTCCCATAATTTGAAGTGCAGTGAATGGACAAAATTATACCAAAATTTGCAATGATTAGGAACATGGTACTTTTTTTCTTTTTTTTTTTTGTTTTTTCGCTTTCCCCTAACAAGTTATATAACTTGAAATATCTCTGCCTTATCCATGTAGGTCCTTCCCTAACAATTACTGGGACAAATTTGTAAAACGGAAGGTAAGCTTTTTGTATTTCTGTTATGTTATTCAGAGCAATAATCTACTATTTGGTCAGTTTGGATATCCGTATAATATGCTTCTGTACACATAAATAGACAAATAACTGAGAACTGAAATTTGTTTTATGGAATTCATTGTTGTGTTAAATGTCTCGGGGAACAGGCAGCTGCAGCGTAGGTGGGAGGAGGGAGGAAGACAGAAGGCTGTGGTTTCCTTCCTAGACCCAGACATTTGAAATAACTTTGTGCTGTCAGTCAGCCAGCAGGTCTAATTTACAATCATTGTCATCTTTAGGATACAAAGCCCCCCCATTGCCCTAAAAAAAGAAAAACATGCCAGTTAAATGACAGCAAATTATACATATGCTTCCAGATAATAGCCTTTAATGCTTGTTTTTTCTTTTTTGTGCTCCCCTGGTTTCCTGGGAGTTCTTAATGTTCTAGTAGTGTTAATTGTGAAGGACTTTTTTTATTTTTTTAATTCCTGACAACTACTGGCCTAAAGTAGGTGAATGTCACCAAGGAGTTTCTCTGAGCAAAAGCTTCTCTTCTTCCATTTTCAGGTTATTAATAAATATGGAGACTTATATGGAGCAGAGCGCATTGCAGAACTTTTGGGTTTGGACAAAAGTGCCCTTGATTTTAGTCCAATGGAAGAGAGTGAACCAGAAGAGGCATCTCTGGTGTCATGGTAGGGCTTCTGAGCTACACAGACAAATTATCTGTTGTTATAACTTCACCATCAAATATAAAAATGGATTTCATTTTGAAACTGTTTTGATGATTTCCACAGCATGGAAAATTCAAATACATAAATCTTGCTAGTGTGGAAGTGAAATAAAATAACTTTCTGTTTGTTCTAAAACACACTCGCGTTATAAAAGTGAAAAATAAAATAGTGAGTTTGTGCTGACTGATATAGTTGGGCACTCCTTTATTTTAAACAATAATTAATGCAGCATTCAAAAGGTCTTACAACAGATTTTGTAAACCAAAGGACAGAAAAAGTATTGGTAACAAATACTTAGATAACAGGTGCAGAGATGTTTTCCTGACTTAGTCAGCCAGTCAAGATGAGAGTTTGAAAGTGTCCCAGTCCCAAGTGATTTATGCTCCTACAAGTCTTGGTTTCGTCAATATTTAAGATGCACAAGAAAGATTTCCCTTTGCATGCCATCCAATGGCTATAAAATATTTAGAATATTGCAGAAGGCTTTACCTTTTCTCTTAGTCATGCTGGCAGTATTTTACACTAGACAAAACACTTATCTCTTGAATTCAAGTAATTTGGTTTCCACATGTCACTATTTTTGGTACACATTTTAATTTTTTAAGCCTGGAATACGGCAGTATCACTCCTCCTGAAATTGTTACACCAGTTTTGTTGGCTTGGAAATTCTTAATGGGTGCTCAGAATTAATGAATACTCTGAAAAATGAAGCATCTGCATCACTCAAAAATGAAGTTAATTTACATCACCACCTTTGCAAAAAAAAATGTGAAGTGCCAAAACGAGTTTGCTGTGTAAATACAGAATTCAATACTTATTTTTGACATTTAAGCATTTCAAAAATTTTGTATTTTCTAGGCTAAGCTCCATTGATACAAAGTACCACATTTGGAAGCTCGGAGTTGTTTTCACTGATAATGTGAGTATGTTAGCCTAGAAGAATATGCTTTATTTACTCTAAACATGATTTTATGTCTTCCCCCATCTGCTTTTATTTTAAACAAAAATACACAAATAATATTGCATTACAGAGCCATTTAAATTTTTTTTCTATCTTGTGTTGTAGCAAATTGCTTTCACTTATGTCAGAATTTTATTTATGATTCTAAAGGGCAATATGCACCTCCTCACCACTGATACAGTGTCAGCATTTCAGAAGTTAATGGGAGCATTCTCACTCAAGAATCTACACACACACCTGGGAGTGCTGAAATCCCTGCCATTAAGAAGTGGGACTGAGCTTTTACAACATAAAGTGATTGACTGGAAGTCGTATGTTCCCAGGCTAGTTGTGCTAGCTCAGCAGAGCATCATCTATCTTTAAATAAGTTATTAGTACTGCCACTCACTGGTTCCTCTATCAGGAAACCCCTGCCTTCCACATCCCTGCCAGTGCCAGTAGCTGTCTGGATAGACATGTTTTTCACATCCTTGGGATGTCTGGTTTTGAGATTGTTGAGTGAGGCTGATCTCGGCACTTTTCAACACCAAAAGCAGGGTGACATCCCCCTCCAGCACTGGTAATTTTCACTAGTAGGGTGAAGTTTGAGCTGTTTCATCCCTACATAGGCAAAGTGTCCTACTACAACAAAAAAAGCTATGTTCTGGATCCAATAATCCACATAAGCAGCTGCTAATCCTCTGCCACTTTTCACTTTCTCTGCAGTCATTTTTATACTTAGCTTGGTACACAACTATGTCTATCCTTGGACACTACAACAACTTCTTCTTTGCTGCTCATCTGCTGGATATTGCTATGGGTTTTAAGACACTGAGAACTATTTTGTCTTCAGTCACTCACAATGGCAAACAGGTTAGTGCTATATGCAAAGGTTTGAAAATGAATACATTTTGTAAAAGTACTGGAAAAAAATTGTTGTACCAGAAATATCGAAATGCAATTCATTTTTATAATTATATGATTGAAGAACAGATCCTATCATATCTCTTGCAGCACACTTAATACATGTTAAATCGCATGAAATTATAACAATCTATACCCACCAAGTGCTGAAAAAGAAGTTTTGTACACAATAGAAATAGCATCATTTTAGAAAAAAATGCCAGAATAAGAATTATTACATAACCACCTCCTTTTATATGCTCAGTGATGAGCTGATTGCTGATAAATAATAAGAATATGCAGTCCCTCCTTAGCTATAGCAGTAATAATGATCTGGGCACTGAGACTTCAATAGTTGGCTAGTAAGAATGTGCTTAAAGGTGTGGGCATTCTGCTGTGGATTCTACACTTCTATGTCACTTTGTCATGCAAAAATCAGATTAATAAAGTGTACTTCAAAAACTAACTGTTAAAATTTCACCAGGGAATCATTCTCTGATCTTTAAAGACTCTATGTTCCTAGCTATTGTAACAAAACCCAAGCTTCACTGTTACTTTTTAATTTACATTTTAGAAATCTAACAGATCTTCTCCAAAATATAATTTCAAACATACACATTCCATTCCTACTCAAATGCACTAACATACTCTAAACCCATTCCTATGCCCTGTAAATTTGTCAAAACATTTTAAAACCACATGATGTTTTGGAAGAGGCATAAAAATATACCCACAGAAGGTGATGATGTGTATCATCACACAAAAAAATGAAATCTCTAATTTTATCCTGTTTATTTTATTTCAGGATGACCAAATTCGTATTACTTTTAATAATTGTCATGATTGATATATTTTAATGAAGTTTTTCTTAAATGTAACAGTCAAAACTGAGCATACTTGACAAAACTGTTTCAACCCGAGACCATGGCTTTTCATTACATTCTTAACAAGCAAAGATTAGTTTCTCTAATCCTGTTGCTTTTCTGACTAGTAGATATGAAAACTGAAAGAGCTGCAGATTTCCAAAATGGAAATGTTCACTTTGGGGAGCACACTGACAGATCTGCAGATACTGATAGTTCATCAGCTTGTTCTTCAATACTCTTATGTTTCTTTTAAAAGTGTAAATACTGGTTGTTGCATTTTTTAAAATATGGAACTTTCAGTAACTTCTCTCCAGAGCTTTATCTTCTAACACCAACTTCAACAGATAATATAATCTAGTCTCGTTAACTGCTAAACTTTTTCACTTAATGATTTTATTTGCTTAAAAGCAAAACCTGGAAATTACTTACTTTTGCCTAAATTTTTTCTACCCATTTCATCAAGAGCTTTGCTAAACAGCTTCAGAATAGAAAACATGATCATTCATTGTAAGTCCTAATAAGTCCCAGTTAATTATTAGTCGAATTATCTAAAGGTTTTTATTTTTAATATTTAATTTTTATTGTATATGCAGTACTTCCAAGTTGCAATAATCTAATTTTTAAACCAGAGAGTGTAAAAATTGCTTTGGTGATACACACATAAGTGCTGTCTTTAGTTTCCATATTGGGAAAGGTACAATATGACCCATTTTCAATATTTAAGGCAACGCAACAAGCTGGCATGTCTCTTCTAACAAAAAGAAATTGAAATCTGCTTTCATGTCATGTTTCCACACACAGCTTGTGCTTACTGTGGGCCTCCTGGCTGTGGTCGTGTATCTTTACACCGTGGTGGCCTTCAACTTCTTCCGCAAATTCTACAACAAAAGTGAAGATGAAGATGAACCAGACATGAAATGTGATGACATGATGACGGTAACTAAGACATCACCTGCATGCCTCAAATGTCATCCTGAATTTTCAAATGGATACTTTAGACAGAATAATAAGTAAGGAGGGATGTGTTTGTTGTCAAATCCGTTGAGTTCTTCTTCTTCTTGATACACATCACTTTGGAAATCTGAATAGTCCTGACATTCCCTCTGCATTCTCCAGTGGTCTAAACTCAACAGCAAGTAGATGACACATAGGAAGATATTCTGAATTTTCTCCTAAATACTGTGGTATATGATTTGCTGCAATGCTTTTACAGCTGAGGATGGCAAACCCTCAAAGCAAAAAGCAAAAAGCAAACAGTAACCCTCAAAGTAAAAAAGGAATTTCTTGACAAACTGGTCAGAGCTGCAAAAAGAAGCTGTGTTGTCACAACACAAATAAACCCCATTTGTTTCTAATGTTTGCAAGTGTGAAGCTGTTCCTGTCTTTATCTAGGTTATATGAATAATGTGATGTTATCAGCATTAGTTATAAAAGCCTGCTCCAAAATTACTATTAGTAATTTAGTCACGAAGAAAGAGGTCAAGGGTGACAAAGCAGAAATTACAACTCATTATGAGTGATAATTTTGAGACACCAATTTATGATCTGATTTCTCCCCATTGCCACTGAATGTCATTTCTGTCAAAACAGCACAGACTCTACAGATACATATTAATTTATGAAGAGGATTTGATTTTCTCTACTGTATACAGAAAACATGAACTCAGGTATTAAAAATGTCACATCCCGGGCTTGTGGCCAGCTAATATCTCCCATGGGACAGAAACTCTCTGCCCTGCATTATATACCAAAGGTAGAAAAAAATACCTCAGAATAGAGGTGTATCACAGACTTCACAGAATGATCTCCCCTATTCTTGGACTTTCTTTTAAGCAGGTTTGACATGCAAATTGCAGAAATTGTGAAACCTGCCAAAAACCTTTGTGAGCTGGATACTATGGTCTGGTCATAAAATATGTGTAGGAATAATTAGCATAATAGAACTATACTACATTTTAAACCACTCTATCAAGTAAGGTAAATTCTAAGTTACATTTTTAAGTACTATTAAACTCGTACTAGCATCTTATGTCATCAGTAAAATTGCTTTATAAAAATGGATGTATGGTTCTGCTCAGTGTTTGCTAATGCCAGGTTTTATACTCATTATTTAACACCCACTGCTGTCTAATGTGACTCCAGAAAACTGGCTGTGCTTAGAGACTGATATTGTTTTTAACCCACACTGTGTGGCTGAAGGCGGTTTACAAGATTCTGTAGCCAATCATGCAGGAACATTAGTAGTTTATCACTCCTGCAGAAGATTCCATTCCAATATACTTACATCCCTTAAATATACAGATTATTAAAAATTTTTTCTATTACGATTTATATGTTAAAAAAATATGGCAACAATACTTTTGTAAAGTGATTTTTTTCTGCATTGAACAAAACACAGGCTGTTTCACAGATCACAATTAATTTACAATATAATAAGCCAGACATCTAGTATTGCAAAATTAAATTATCCGGAAACCACAGGTAGATCTACTTGTTGTGAATATGCCCCTATTTGTTTTATGGGATTGTCTTCCACATTTCTAAACTTCATTGCAAGACTTTAAAAGATGTCCTTTGCTTATTCAGAAAAAGACAAAATCTTAGGAAATAATATAAGGAGTAGAATATAGTTGAATACAGTAACAAATACAAGTAAAATACCCCCAAAATGGTCTCAGTCTGAAAGTAGGACCCAGGGAGAGAGAAGCAAGTAACAGCTGATGCTGACTCCCCCTCTTAGTAGGTGTACCATAAGGTGGAATCAAATTAGTCAAGACAGTAGAAGATTTTTGGTTTGATTGATACATGAAGTTTGTTTGATACATGAAGAATGATATTATGTGTTCTTGTTACTATAAATTGTCAAGAGAATTAGGAGAGCAGAATAATTTTAAAAAAAAGGAAAAAGCCCCAACAGAATAATTCATGGTAAATATATCTGCAATTTTCTTCTCTCTTTTTTAGTGTTACCTGTTCCACATGTATGTGGGTGTAAGAGCTGGTGGTGGCATTGGAGATGAAATTGAGGATCCTGCTGGAGACCCTTATGAAATGTATCGAATTGTCTTTGACATCACATTTTTCTTCTTTGTCATTGTTATCCTACTGGCCATTATTCAAGGTACCATCACTGACCTTAGTGTACATTGTCCAAAATCAGTTCATCATTGTAAACCATATTTATGTTTGAGGTAAATTTAGCAGTATTGCCGTAAAGACTAATTTCTGAGTTTATAAAATCATTAATTCTGAAAGTAATAGTTTTATATTAATTCGTACGTTATGCCTTGTCCCATGTACTACACAAAGTCAAAACACAAGGAATGTAACTTAGCTGGGTTGCAGTGTTTATGAACACTTTTACAACTCTGCAGCAACGATGAAGCTTGTGCAGGATCACTGCTCTTCCTATACTAAACATTTGAACTTGGGAGAGCCTTGCTGAAGACTCTTCCCACTCTTAGCTTGGAATCACCACAGCTGGCTGTGGAATGGAAAATTTCCCCTTGGGAAGGGTAACTGACAGGGAGAAAGTCACCATGGCCACATAGCCACATAGCCATTTCCTCCTTTCTTCAGAGGCTGATTTGCAGTTTTAATTGGTTTGCAGTTGTGGTTTACAGCAAACGAGAGCCTCTTCAGTGATAGGCAGCATTCAACACTTACTGCATAAACTCTTTTGAGTATGTTAGTAAAAGAAACAGTTTTATGGCAAACTGGTGGTAAAGAAAAGATGTAACACATCTATACTGAGAAAAAGTTACAAATGTCAGAGTCCCCAGAATGATACAATTCTTAATATATTGAAAATGGAGGAGTAATCCTTCAAATGTGAAGCAAACTTACAAACTGGCCAAGGTGGGCTGTGGGAGTAGAGCTGTCTTTATTGAACAAGAGTTGGGATACAAGAGTTTCATGAGAAGGAGACAGAAAATTAATTTCATTCATGGGAACAAAAGAGATGAGCTTATGTAAGGTTAAATGGACTATAACAATGCTCAGAAAAGTCTTTCCATTCTCAAGATTGTGTCTCTATGTACAAGTACACTAAATTCTAGACAGTGGAGGATGCCTGACTGACATTACTTGCAATATGAATATTGCTCAGTACTGAGGTGTTGCTACTTTTCTATTTGAAATAGGTCTGATTATTGATGCTTTTGGTGAATTAAGAGACCAGCAAGAACAAGTGAGGGAAGACATGGAGGTAGGAAGCACTTTACATTTTCCATTGCTCTTGTTCATTTAGATTGTCACCAATTAGTGTCTTTGAGATAAAATTCATCTGTAACAACTTTTGCTTTCAGACCAAATGCTTCATTTGTGGAATTGGCAATGACTATTTTGACACAACCCCACATGGCTTTGAAACACATACTTTGCAAGAACATAACTTGGCAAACTATCTGTAAGTACATTTTACAACTGGAATTGTGATAAAGAGGCCTTTCAGATGTAGTGTAATTTAGGCGCATGCATTGCTGAAAATCCCAAGACAGAATTCTGTAAAACTGAGGATTATCTCCTCTCCTTTCTGGTCTCTGCTCCTCTATTCCACACTGCTGGTTATCTTTGAAGTGTTCACCTTACACATAAGGAACCTTACTAGAATGAGACCAGAAGCACATCAACTCCCTATTTGGCTGGAAGCAGAGCCAGGTATGAGGAAGGGTATAGGAGAGTTTAATAAGTTGCTTTAGTTTGGAAGTTTGGATTGTGACTTCTGGGGGCTTGGTAGTGCTGATGAGATGATAGAAAATTGGCTTCAATTTGACAAAAAAAGAAAACCAAAACAAAGCAAATAAAGGCACTTGTAGGAAGTTCTTGAAAGAGAAGCTCCAAAAAATAATTAACTCTGATCCTATTGTGAGAGTGGAGCTTTTTGGAAACTTGAAGCACTCAGGAGCTGTACGTGTTTAGACTATACCCCAGACTCCCAAGAGAGTGCTCTTCCACTTTCATTAGTAAATATACAGCAGACGTAAGAGGATGTTAAAAAGTTGATCTTGTTGCTTTACTTACTAATACAACACAGATAAATTATATGAGCATTGTGTCAGCAGAACCAAAGAAGCAGCTGGTAAAATCTTACGGCAGTCTGGCTTTGGAGTACCGCATCTGAAATTTTTAAAATTAAATACAAAAAAAAAGTCTGCCTCCTGGAGTGGAGGCTACATTATTCTTTGCATAGCAAATGACACTGACAAAATCAATTGCCTTATGTGATGCAAATTTCCATTAATATCCATAGTTTCACCAGTCTACAACATCCAAGCTTTTCTTACTATATTGAATTGCTTAGTTGGTACATGGGGAACTTCCTAATTCACAGTAAATTAAAAGTG
Source organism: Entomyzon cyanotis (assembly GCA_024500445.1). NCBI lineage: Eukaryota > Metazoa > Chordata > Aves > Passeriformes > Meliphagidae > Entomyzon > Entomyzon cyanotis. The sequence goes on from JAKEPQ010001030.1 coordinate 31,348,698, forward strand.
GCTGTTTCCATCATAGAATATATAGTGAACTATCTTTTTACCCAGGTTACTCTTTAATTAGACAACTGGTGAGGTCAGTGTACTTTCCTTCTTTCACAATGCAAGCACATCCTAAGCTGAATTCCAAATGCACTGCACCAAGTGTCCAGACATGAGTAGTCCAGACATGAGAAGTATTACCTGTAAACAGACCACAGTTGGCTCTCTACAGTCTTCCTACTTAGTTCAAGCTCTCAACATCCGACTGAGCACAGCTGTTGGGGAAGGGTAGCCTCAGCCTACGAGCTGTATAGCAGGAGTGTTCAGAATTCCTGGTGCAGCTCAATATTTACCACACTTCTCATGCAGTAGCCATAGTAACTTCTTCCAAGGTGAGATGTTGGAGCATATGTGCATAGAATCTGGCATATGCCTAATTCAGGTATTGCTCCTCACACTGAAATGAAGGATTTTTCTGCTTCTACAGATTTTTAGTCTGTTAGCACTTCCACAGGAGACATGCTTCAGCGTAGAATTTTCTCCCTTAAAATAAGCACTTTAGATGCCTAGCAGTGTTATTGCTTTGCTGTTTGGCATAATCGTCCTCACATAGCCCAGACTAGAAAAGGTCAGGTAGAGAGATGTTATGTCTCCTGCATTAATACCCACTTCATGTGCCCATTTCAGGTTCTTCTTAATGTATCTAATTAACAAGGATGAAACCGAGCATACTGGCCAGGTGAGTAGAAACGAAATGGTTTTTCTCAAGTTTATCTTTCAGTGTTTTTATCTTCTTGAGCCTTGTTGCTGTGTACCAGCAGGTGGAACTGATGTACCACTGAGAAGTGGGTGTGATGCCACTCTCCCCAAGAGTCTATTGCCAGAGAAAGAAAAGAAGGGTTAAAACAAAAGGGAGGGGAGGATGCTGCATTGGGCTATTTCACCCAGCAATCACCTCTGTCAGAAATCAGTTACTAGTGATCTTACTGTCATCTCGGTAAAGAAAGTCTCAAATGCACCAGGTGCAGTTTATTCCCAGAAGGCTTAAGTAGTTAAGCTATTATATTTATTGTCAAAATCTATATATATGTGTAGATAGGTATTTGGGTGTCTGTATGTTTAGCATTGTTAAGCCCTAAAGGTAAATAAATAAGAAAAAATCTAGGATTTAATTTTGTCTTATCTCTAATAAGAAGCTCAGGCAAATACTACAAAAGTACCTTTGTTTTCCATTCAAAGCAAAACGCATTTACTTATATATAGATTTCTGAACAAGTTTACTCTGATATAAATAGATTAATTAATTTATGCTTAGATATTTTACTAATAGACCTTAAATTCAGTAGTACTGAATCAAAGGAAGTACAAAAGTTTTATAAACATTATGGAGTTACAATCTTTTGAGTTCCATTGTCTTCACAGTTCTACTCTGTGGTAACAGGCAGAGTATGTGGTTATTGTTAAACATTTATCTACAGCACTAACTGCATGGTGACATAATTTAAATTAAATACTCTTTCTCACTTTCAGGAATCATTTGTGTGGAAGATGTACCAAGAAAGATGTTGGGATTTCTTCCCAGCAGGTGACTGCTTCCGAAAACAGTACGAGGATCAACTTGGCTAATATCACAAAAAAAATTATTTATTCATGAACTGCTAAGATCCAGTATACAAAAAAAAAAAAAGTTCTTTTCATGGTGTAATTTCACAGCTTGTACTTGCTTTAAATGTCTTTAAACTTCAAGACACACATAAAATTTGACACTATTTCAGAGGCTTTTTGTACCTACTACAGGTCTTTTGGTGGAATTTTAATTAGAAAAAACTATGACAGATTAATTTAAGCCTTCCAGTTCAAACATGGCCTAAAATTATAACAACTTTTTAACCACATCATTAACCTGGTGTTTGGCAGTACAGTTGAAAGGGCTAAAAGGCATCTTAATTGCACATTTGACATTGAAGAACTTGAACATCAGAGGCCGTACCTCAGAAAAAATAGTTCAACTAACTGCTGTCCAGTTTTCCCCACAGTATTTGCTAGTGAATGTATTAAGATACAGTTTGAAAAGCTTTAAGCAGTTAAAAAGAAATCATTTTCAAACACTTTGTCAACCTTGAAACATTAAAGTGCCTTAAAACCTCTGTAGACATAGCTATGCAAACTTTTTATTTCTGTTAGTGTTCTATATGAACAGACCCATTAACTGTATTGCTTTTCTGTCTTTCTGTAACAAATTGCACTTGAAGTTTGTTTATATACTACATTCAATGACAGCTTATTAGATGCTGCTGTTAAAAGACATACACTGTATCAAAATGAACACAATTTAAATTTTAGGCCAAGATAAAAGAATGCTCTATGGTCACATGCAAGTAGAAGTTGCTAGGATTATGCATTTTTTTTCTTCTAATAAAAAGTGCCCACTGCAATAAAGTATTATAAACCAAATATTACTGTTGCTCTCATCTTTCCCATTCTCCTACAATATGGAGTTTTTTGACAATGGTGACTGAAAACACATGTATTCATTGTTCATCCACAGCTTTATTTTAAGGACTACATCGAGCAAGTACAAGCTTAAATAACTGTTCCTTTTGTGCACTGTAGCCTGCTTCTTTAGCAAAGAAAACTCTAATTTCATCACAAATTTTAGACCTTTCTAATAATATCATTAGTTTTCAACAATTTTGAATCTCATCTAAGTTAATTTTGGTTGCACAAAATTTTAAGTGCCAGCAAAGAAAAATAGGCATTTGGCATACAGAGAAAGGAAATACAAAGGCGATAAAGAAAGACTCAATATTCTATGTAATGTTTGCTCTATTCAATTATTCATATGAGGAAATGTGAGCTTCAGGCAATCATGCTGTCCAGCCAGTCTTCAAGCTCTTCTTCAGTAACATCTTTAGATGTACTTTGCTGTTGCTGTGATGATGTGCTCTTCTCTTCGGGCATATCTACTTTCAATGGCTCTAGAAAAGTGAAAAGAACAGGCTTGAAAATCTGGAAAAAATTCCCATACTACTTCTGTCCTGCACAATTTTGCTTTTAATGCACAACTGACTGTATTTAAACACAATCTCTCCGTCTTGAAGAGCAGTGAGTTGTATTCCAAAAATAGTTTCCATGCTAATCTTAATTTTGTAGACTCAATGCTAATAAAGTTTGAAAGCAGCATTTAGGAGAAGCCATCAGAAATAGCTGTCAATTCCTCTGTACACTAGTAGCACAGTGAACTAAGGGCTGATGAAGTTACATGAATACTTTCTCTTCCCTGCAGTAAAATTCCTTAGCGGTATACTTTTTCTAAAATTTAACTTTTTGCTAAATTATAAATGCAATGATGTTTTGCAGAAGAATTTCAATTAGCATTTAAAGTGAACTGACAATGGTGAAACTTCAGTTTAGTGAGTAATTAAAACAATATAAACAAATGGGTCAGAACACAGCCCCAGATAAATGAAATGCAGTGTGACAGAGATGACGGTAGCAGTGTTGTTGTCTGGCTAGTCAAAAACTCAAAAACATCACCAAAAGAGAGAGCAATGGAAATTAAATAAGGGCATGCTGGGGAGAAAAACTTACCATTTTCCTTACAATCCATTTTCAAATCTTTCTCAGTTGATGTGCTGCAGGATAATGTACCCAACACAGGTCTATTTTCTGTATTAATCGGAGCCTCTAGATTCAGGAGAAGATCTAGTTCTTCATCCAACTGGTCAGCGTCTTGATTTGACAGTGGATTGACTCTCTGAAATGATTCTCTTTCACTTGCCCTAGAACCATTTTTACTTCTAGGTTCTGATGGAGCAGCAGAATTACCAACAGGATGGGAGACCAACGTGGTTTCACTTTGAGCCAGAGACTGTCGAAATAGCTGCTCTCTCTTCTTCCCATCTTCAAAAATTTTAGATTTCATCTGTGGTATCTCTAGAGGTGTTGATGGCTAAGAGAATAAAAAAGAACTTGAGTCCTTGCAATGATTATCTATTATCACTACTCTAATTTGGATTGCAATTCATACTTGCTGTATTTGATAACTTAAGAACGTACAGCAAACTTGAGCAGAATTGAATTCAGAAGTAAAAGTAAACTAACGTTATCCTGATATTTTTACAAAAGCACATGCAAAATATGAGCTCCTTTTATCCCTTATTACAGAATGTGAGATTGTGTGCTAACACAAATACTGATAGACTCATAGAATGGTTTGGTTTGGAAGAGACCTTAAAGTTTAGATCACCTAGTTCCAAGATGCTGTCGTAGGCAGGAAACCTTCCATTAGACCAGATTGCTCAAAACTCCATCCAACCTGTCCTTGAACACTTCCGGGGACAGGGAGTCCACAGCAACTCTAGGAAAGTTGTTACAGTGCCTCACCACTCTTACAGTAAAGAACTTCTTCCTGAAATCTAATCTAAACCAAGCCTTCTTCAGCTTAAAGACATTTCCTTCGCCTGTCTATACATTTAAGTTTCACTGGCTCTTTTGCCCTTACTTTTTCACAGTTTTCACAGTTTGAAGGAACACTTTACTAGTATCATTGCGACCTCCCTCCTCCCACCACTGGAGCATAAATGACATTTTCTTCATCTGTACAACTGACAGCTCTACCTATTAAGATTGATTCATGGAAAAAACATGTATGTTGATATTAGCTGTGGAGGAGATTAATTCACAATTAAAATAATTAGCAGGAAGAATGTGAAAGCACTTAGAAAATGTTGGTGCAAGCTTTTAACAGCTGCTAACAAGAGAAGCAAACACAAAGACAGTGCAATCATTCCGTGTCAAACACTCTTATACCTAGTTTCAAATCTCATATGCTGCACATCCAAGCATTTTGTTTAAAGCCAAATAAGCACACAAAATGTGTTGATAGAGGCGTATCCTGCATTACATGCCACTTGACATGCAAGTCTAAAGGAATGTATTTACTTGTATAGTGCATTCTACCTATGTTTGAAGACTATTCATTCTTGCATACATTGTCTCTTGCATTTTCTTGTGAAATTTCACAGCATTACCTGTACAAGGTCAGCAGGTACATTCAGCCTCAGATGTAGAGGTAATTCCTGAAGGGCCTGGACCAAAGACTGGCAGTCCACAGAAAGCGCAGAGAACTGAAATACAATTCAACACATAGTACATTTGTGAAAAAACCCCAACCAAACACAAAAAAATCCACCAACAAAACCCCTAATGATTTTAATCTCTTGCATTCCCCTGTTCCACACATTCAAGAAATCTAATGAAATACACAAATTAATAGTTTAAAATACACTTTTATGAAGCAGTTGGGCTAAATAATAACATAAAAACATCTACAGTGCAAATAATCACTTAAGGTTAAAGAACAAGGTATAAATAGAATGCCACGTAGACAATACCTTGAAATTCCAAAGTAGGAAATAGTTCAGGAAGTTGACAATGTCGTAAGAAGCTTTCCCAACTGAAACATCTTTTAAACTGTGAAGCTTTCATGCAATGTGAAATGCCATTCTCTACTGAATTGCTACTATTTCCTAAGCAATCACGCCGTGTAGCTCCTGTGTAGCTAAATTGTTTTTAATGCCTGAATAGGGGCCTTTTTTTCCTTCCCCATCTTTTAAAATGTTTTGATTTACAAAAGCAACAAAGGATATCGTTACAAACATTTCTAAAGTGACACTGAAGAAAGATATGCTAGAAACTGCTGCTAAATGATCACTTATTACTTTTAGGTCCTGATTACTTAGGTCCTGAAGTTTCCTTTTCTCTTCACCCTTTTTCAAAAACAAATTTGGACCAGCAATAAAAACACATAATGGACCCACAATATTTGCAGTTTCTACAGAACAACCCACACTTTAGTAGTTTTAAAACAGATTTCAAGCTCAGAGTAGAGCAAAACATTCTGAGCACATTAACCATAGATGAGAGATAATCTGATATCCATCACATATTTTAAAATCTGACAACAAAATGCTTCAGTTCAGTCTATACTCTCATTTTCACAGAAGTAGAGAAGTTGCTTCCAAATCTCACTTAGATAGACAAAAATTTGTCCCTGTCAATATGATGTAGACTGGCACAGACATTTTGAAGTCCAAATACTCAGGAGAGTTTTGTGCCAGTTCATAAGAGATTTTTCAAAGAAATTCCCACTGCTTCCAAAAGCCAGTCAACAGCATGGCTTTTAACACCTGCACATATAGCAAGAATAAACATCAAAGACATAGTGTGTTCTGACAGTATATTCACAGAATTAAAGTAAACAAAAAAAAAAGAATGCAGTTGATTTAACAGTTTCTTGTATCCAAATTCAGGTTTTTGTATCCAGTAATGAGAATAAAAGGACCAAACAAATATCTGATACAGGAATTTTTCCTCTTTGCTAAGAACTTTATTTTACAATGGATTAGTGATCACCATCAAAGATGATTCACTGGTGCAAGTAACCTCACAAAGTCTTCATCAAATCATTCTTGTTACACAGCAGTGAACAAGATCTTCAGAAAATCCAGTTATTTGGACACATATTAATGATCAAATGTGGCTTCTGCACAGTTGCAAAGTACAAGGAAATTATATGAATCTGGTAACGCAAAAAAATTCTAAAAAATATAATTGAATAACATTTAAGTGCATTTTGGAAGAGCTATGTATACTCGCAAAAATATTAACATGAATGAACATTGCAAATGAAGGTAAAAAAGTAGAGATAGGGAAGAGAAGGAAAGGTTGAGAGAAAAGGAAAACAGGAACTTTGAGAAATAACAGAAGAAGGAGTTTGATACCTAAGTAGAGATTTCTCTAGAAATGGTGTTTTAATAAAAAGCAAAAGGATCAAAGCAGTATATAATAAACTGTAAACACTTCATGGCACATACAGTTACTTGTTCAAAAATAAAGTTGAGGCATACTTCGTTGCTGGAATTGCCATTTTTTACTGAAAAATCCAAATGACTAATATCTGTTTGCTTTTTCAATTGCAAACCATGATATAAAACATATTTTTTTCATTTTATCAATATGCAATGGAGCAAATACAAATCTACTTTTTGTAAAATGAAAGACAGAATTCTTAATAAACTGATTTTTTTTATTGTTGATGTCACTGTGACATTTCCATTCCATATTTGAAACTGATGCTTTGCCATTGCTTTCTACAGAAGATAGGGAATGAGAAATATATAATCATTCTGCAACTATTTTCTGCTTTATTCTGTTTCTTCATAATCAATTAACTTCAGTTTAAAATTCTCTAATCCTGTACATAATGTGTAGACAGGCAAAGAAGTAGAAACAGGTGAGCTAAGAGGCAAAGGCCAGGAATTTGGCAAATGGTATCTAGGATGAAAATTAGACTTGGATCTGGATTTCAGAGAAAAGAAAGATGGGTCCAAAACAAAAAGAAGATACCAGGCTGAAGACCAGAGACAATGTGAAAAATTTAGATAATGCTATGAAACCATCTGGGAGAGTTTTCTGGATTAAAATATGAAATCAAAGGAAGGGAAATGGTGGCAACATGCAGCTTCAGTCTGCTCAAAATGGCTTTAGCCATTCAGGAATTAATTAATGTGTTCTAATCACCTAAATGCTAGAATGACAAGCCTCTGAGGAAATTATGAAGAAATGAATATTTGGGATACTGACATCATCCTGCACACTAGGAGCGGAAGAACTGAAAAGAAAAAATAGTCACTGAAAGGCTGTGTTCCACTGAAGCAACAGGTGGTGGTTTAAACAAATGCTGCATTTGGATTTATTTCCTCCTTTTAATTTGACTTTGTAACTCTAAAGTACCTTTAGATATCATTTCCCAGGGAGTGATTATTGTAATATTTTAGAAAATAAATAGCAAATCTTCAAAATTTGAATACATATAGATGTTACAAGAAACACACAAGCAGAGTTTCACAGCAATTCTAAGAAAAGCCTGAAGACAAAAGCTGTATTTTGCAAAAATTCAGGTGACTTGCATGAGGAAGACAGAGAGATCTCTGCAGAAATTGAGACACTTTAAGGTATCCTGATAGAGAAAACAGGAGTCTTCTATTGCTGTGCTCCTTTTTATTCAAGCATAAATAATTCATTTACAAATAATCTAGCTGGTGCCCTAATTTTTTGGGGCATGAAGTTTCAAACAGAGGATATGAACTGTTAATCTGAAGGGATTAGAATGCTTCGTAGGCCAATATATGAATACACTCCTACAGGTTTTGTTATTGTCATTTTACTAAACACTTTTCTCTTGAATACAGCTGAAAAAGGAAGGCTGAATTCCTATGCCAGTAAAGCAAAAAGACAGTTCCTTATTTTCTCTTCACTGGAGGGCTTTCTTGTTCTTTCCTCCCAATGTTACTTGAAAACCTAGCCTGCTGCTTTGATTAGTCTTCAGAAGAAAAGAAAAGGACAAGGCCCAAGGACAAGAGCCTCCAGCACTAGAGAAAAGTTGGTAAAAATATACAGAATAAAGAGTGCTACTATTGTATTAACAATTTTTTGCTAAAGGCACAACTGCCTAGATATTCTGTCCCAGGTGATCATCTGTATGAAATAATTTGAATGACAATTCTGTTACCTGCTTATGGCATATACTTTCTTTATCCCATTCTTTCTCGTCAGCAAATCGAAACTGTGTAAAGGAATCTCCTAAAGGAAAGAAATGAAAAAATATATTTATTTAAAACAAGAATAACAAGTTTTCTCTGAAGTTCCCAACCCTAAAGGAGTAAATTCAATAAATAAATCTCACCTCTTCAACATATTTTTATTTAATATTAATGCTGCTTGTATTCACAATATTAAACTTATTATTGCCAAACTTCTATAGAACTTTTAATCGCTTATTGCAAAACAATACTAAAAAGGGACAGCAAATACAAAATGGAATGATGAGGGGTTAGGTGTCATGTCAGCATGCAAGATTTTAATTTAGAAGTCCAATCTGGACACCATACTAGGATTACACACAGTATTCACAGAGTGAATTTCTTATGAACAGCTTTTAAAGTTCTGTAGACAGACTTGCTCTTACCAACATGCAAATATTTCTAAAAATGGATTACAAATACATTAAAAAAATCACTTTGTACAAGGCAAATAAAGACTTCCTGTTTTCTGGTAGCTATATTCTTGCTCTTCCTTGAACTAGCCCCTCCTCCAGCACATCAACAAAAAAATGCACCGAACCCCAAAATCCAATTCCTACACAAGAAAGAATGAATTAAAATAAACCCTTAAAGAGGACTAATTAAGTAAAGTATATAATCTTAATTGCAGGATTTTCTAACCTATCACATTCCATCAAGCAACAGAAACTTTCTCTTGCTATAAGGAATGCTGGATTATCATTTTGCTTTAAAACACTGTATTTTTATTGCAGCACCATGCTGTGTTGCTGAAGACAGACCTATAAATTTATTTACTGAAAAAAACATACAAGAATTACAGAAACTCAAAAAAATCCTTAAGGTCTGTGACAGAGGAAACATGAAGTATTAGGGTTGCAAGATGATGGCCAAAGGCATAGAGTACGGGAAAGATGCTGCTTCTTAGACTGCAATTTAAGGATTAAAAAAACCATATTCAATTATTGTTGTGAAGGAGATAAAATTTGATCCTGAGAATTGCAGAGCTACTAAGTTGGTCAAGGGTCTGGAGAGTCTCTCTTCCAACAAAAGGCTGAAGAAGCTGGGCCTGTTCAGCCCCAAGGAAAGGCAACTGAGAGGGAACTTCATCAATGTCTATCAGTATCTGAAGGGAGGGTACCAAGAGGGTGGATCAAAGCTCTTCTAGGTGATACCAAGCAATAGGACAAGAGGCAATGGGCAGAAACTGATGCACAGGAAGTTCCACCTGAACATGAGAAAGAACTTTCATGTAGGGGTGACTGAGCACTGGAACAGGTTGTCCACAGAGGTTGTGGAATCTCCCTCACCGGAGATACTTAAGAACCATCTGGATGCAATCCTGTGTCATTTGCTCTGGGATGACCCTGCTGGAGCAGGGAGGTTAGACCAGATGACCCACTGCGGTCCCATCTGACCCATCCTGTGATCACCTGTAAGTCACTGTGATTTATTCCAGCAGTTGGCTGAGAAACAACAGCTCTCTCTAAAAGAGAATGAATGCCCTAGAGGGAGTTTTCATCAGCTTTACCAACAATTGATAATCTAGCTTTCATTTGGTTCTCTACATCCCGTCATTCATACCTTTAACAGTTCCTGAATCATGCCCTAAATCCTGCAGACAAAATCTGAATGTATAATCTGCTTTCCCAAAACTGGCTTCGTTTACATTGCCTGCCTGTCCCAAAATGTAGGAGAGCACAACCTTTCAGCAATATTACTCAACAGTGCAAGTATCAGCTGGCTTCTGTTTTGCAAACAAAATTAATAAGCAGCAAAATGGCATAGTAATTTGCACATTTCTGTGTCAAATAACGAGAAAAGAGAGACCTAGCCATCCTTCAGGTAGAATATAAAATTTATTGGCAGTGAATTTTAAAGATTTGTTTAGTATCTGAAGTGCATTTCTAGATCATTGCATTTCATATATGGTCATTGGGCATTCAAACGTACTCATATACTAGCAACAAGCCCTCTGTACCTGGCATGTCCACCATCATGATTTTCAGAACCATTACAGCAAGAAAGTGACCTTCTCAGCTGAATATTTGTATAGATATTTCAGGCCATTACCATATCAGCTTGAATATGCATTTCTCTATTTTCATTAGCTTAATCCAACATGGGTCAGCAGTATTGTTCTGATATACAGCCTTGCCTGATCAGTTCTGTTTTGGTTTACATTCAGGATCTCTAGGGATTATTTTGAAAACAGCCACTGTCAAGCAGTACACATGCCAGTAATTAAAGCTGAGTACTGACATTAACAATTAGATATCTAGTAAGGTGGCTAATTTTACAAATGCTCAGTTCATATAGTACAAACACCAGATTCCACAATGCCTAGGTTTGTTCAGCAGTGTGGAAAAATAAGACCCTATATCTTTATGCATCTATCTGCAAACAAAACCACTTAACTTGAGCACTCACAGTTGTCTCACTACTGAAAAAGGCACCTCCCTCTTCACTGCATACAGCATAAGAGGAAATAAATGCCTCTGTTTCAAATCTAGAGTACTGCTAATATAGAATAACTAATTCTGAAAACCAAAGAAATACAAATATAGTCTCCAGATTTAAAAATGCATACGAAAATGTGTAAATTAATGTTTTAACAGCTCGTATTTTACAGGTTCTATTTAGTTACATATGAAAAGAAGTCCAGCTGAAAACAAAATGGTCCTCAAAGTCTTCCTACTACTAGAACAAAGGCATAAGTACTTCCTTCCAACATCCCCAAGACTGCTCTTGTTATTGCTCACACCACATCAAAGAAGAAATAGTTTTGTCTCCTCTTATAAAGGAGTAAAACTGAACTAAGGGATTGGTTGAATGTTTTCAGTACCTGAGAATGATCAGTTCTAAACAAACTAAATCAACCTACTTCATCAGGAAGATACACTGGGATCAAGAACTGGTTTATGATTCTCCACACTCATGAAGTTGGTAATCACACATCCTCAGTTTGATATTGTATTGTTGAATTAAAGGGTATGACTTAAACTGTAGTTTAATTGGGCTCTTTAAATAAGTTAACAAAGCATGCCTTTCAAATGGGAAAGCATAACTACAATTCACAGTAGCACATTTAATGCAAATTAGGTCAATGAGAATGTTAGTCTAACCAATTTTCTTTTCACAAATTCCTTTACCCTGAAAAAAACCTCTTTTATGACATGAATAGTAATCAAATCTCTCGCAATAACTCTGAGTTCCTTTCGACATTGAAAAATACTTTTTTTCGTGTGAATACTTTTTATGTTACCTATCAGTATCATTTGGCCTTCAAATACAGAGTAGCTGAAAATAATGCATTCAAGTAAACTTCACACATGGTCTTTGGTAACAGTAATAAAAAGCCTTAATATTGTTCATTGTTTAATATGTGAAATTATTATGAAAACAGCAGATTTAAACCACCATGCTTTCCTAGCACTTGAATATATCATCAAGCTAAAGCAGTTTATTTAAATAAAATGTATCTTTCATTTTTTCATTAGCCCAATCATCTTTTCATGCAATTATTCACTGAATAGCTGAATCAAACACATCCTACCTGTAATCTATAATAAATATTTTCAAATTTGTGAAATTTAAAGTCTAAAATTAGAAAAAATTGAAGAAAACCAGTTTTCAGTAGGAAAAATTATATCAGTGGAATGATTTTTTTAAATTTAAAACTCTTGCAATCACATAAAACATTACTGAAGACAGAGGAAAAATACTCTGTAGTCTTAGCGATGAAATTTCCCATTGGAAGGAAGAATAACAAGGAATTTAAAATGATCCTTCTAAGATATCCATGACTATAAAGAAGTGCTGCAAGTGCAAATACAATACTCTAAATCCACTTTTTTAAATCATAGTCTCTTTTATACCCCTTTACTTACTGGAAGGTGCTATTATATGGTTTCCCCAGAACCTTCTCTTCCCCAGGTTGAAATCCCCCAACTCTTTCAGTTTATCTCCATAGGATACTGATGTCAAGGATATTTGTAGTCTGCACTGCCAACTATAAAGGACATTTGTAACCAGATTCAAAAAGAACAATATTCTGAATTATTTTCCTAGCAAAATTATGCACTACTAATCAGACTTTAAAATAAAAACATGTGAATCTGACCAAACGGCAGGATTATCTGATCAGGGCTAAATGATGTCTTCAAAATTTAAAATGTGTCACAGATAAAGGAGAAAGAAGGAAGGATCTTTGGAAACTAGTGCTGGTTCTTGAACAAAGAGTGTCTGTTCAGGAAGAACGGAACTAATTTAACACAGAGGAATTGCAGCCTATTGAAATCAAGGACAGATACCAATTTTTCAACTGAGAAGCAGGATGAAGCCAACAAATACCAAAATACACAACAGTTCAAAATGAAAAAAAGATACACACACAAAAAATCCCCCCCCAAACAAATCTTTTTATTAAAAGCTAAAGCAGAGGCTTACAAGAGTCAGGAAAACCAACCAAACAAAATTATACTGAAAGAGATTCAGAAAAATAACCAGTAGTACACTTGCTTCTGCATCAGTACCAAGTGACTAAGAAATAAGACAGAAGGAACTGGAATGCCTTTAAGCCTTTAAAGCTTTAAAGAGCTAAATGACAGCACAAGAATACTAGGAACAGTGAAAGGGAAACTGGAGAAGACAGTGCAATACCAGCACCATATGTTTGATGGACAAATTAAGTAGAAACTATAAGAAATTTAATGGTTATGCATATAAACAGTATTTTGGGGAAGAATCAATGCAGCATGTGAAGCTCTGCTGCATGACACAAGACAACTTCTCGAAAGAAGCAAAATATCATGTATATAAGCAGGATCTGGTTCATATAATTTACATGCATTTCCAAAAGCTCCCACTCCCTTTCCCACCCAAGACTTGAGAGCAGCAAAAAGAGGAGGAGGTTTGGTATGAATAAATAATTGCCTTGAAGTAGGAAGAAAAGAGTAAATTGTCAATTTTCACATTAAAAGAAACAGCCAGTGCAATTCTCTGGAGTTGTAGCATTTAATCTCTTCTCTCAATTAAAAGAGAAGAGAAAAAAGAGGAGAAAAATGAAGTAACAAAATTTGCTGATGATACCAAGCTTTTTGTGTTAGTGCACATGAAGGTAGGCTGTGAAGAATGACATAAAAAAAGTCCATAAGATTGAGAAAGGAGATTTTAAAATGGCAAATGAAGCTTAATACCAAAAATGCAAAATGCAGCAATTCTCAAAAAAAGTTTAGAGCTGACCAACACCATTCTGAATCAGAATCTCAGTGCTACACGGTGTGCAAAGGAGCAAATTCTTTGGAATTCTTAAAAAGGCAGGAGTAAACAACACATAGAACATCATTACACCACTATCACGTATTACCTTCAATATTGTGCAGAGTTTCGGTTACCCAAGCCCAGTGTCAAAAACCGCAACATTAGAAAAGGCATAGAACAGATTCTGGATCGCAAGCAATTTAGTAACTTCAGCCAAAGGAAGGGAGCCAAGGGAACATGACAGAGATCTAAAAACATGAAAGGCACAAAAAAGGCAGATGGGGACTAACTGCTCATTGTCTCTTCTCACCTAGAGGCAGCAAATGAACCTAGCAGGTAACAGACTCAAAACAAATAAAAAGTGGCAAATCTTTATAACTTAAAGTTGGGTTATAGGACTCCATGCCATCAGATGGTGCAGACAGGACAACATGCAAGGAGGCATATAGGATAACTATTCCTAAACACAAGAATAGCACATCTGGCTCAGCAAATTCCTCAGACACAAACTGTTGCAGGTCAAGAAACTATTTGAGAAAGTAGAATATAATACAGTACATTCAGGCGCCTTAGCTCAGGTGTCTCCAGGTGGACCTCGGGTTTACTTCAGTAGAACCAACCCCAAACTACAGCAAATCACTAGGGTTTTTTACTTATAGGGCTCCACCCTTCTCTTAACTGGCTATCTTTCTGCAAGAAAAATAAGGAGGAAAAGTAGGCAATTCCCAAATTTATTTTTAATCTGTAGCTGAGTGTTCTTTCAAGTCAATGAACATTTGTGTTTTCTATTTCTTCTACATTTTCTTAAATTTTTCACTATTTTTGACATGTAACTTCATTAATTGCTTAATTATTATAGCTTTCAGAATGCTGCAAAAATGCAAAATATTTAACCAAACTGCATTGAACAAAAAGTATACTCAAAATTTCACTCAACCACAGGAGCCTGGTTATTCACAAGTACCAATCCCACCTCCTCCATTATTCACGTTTTACTGAATAAACAATAAAATTATATTTAAGGTTAAAGTTGCTGATTTCCCCACAGGTTAAGCTTAAACTTTTCATTAAGTTTAAGCTAGTCACCTTAAATATTTACATTTTTCCTGATGCTTTATGACATTTTCTAGTGTCATTTTATTCAGGCCACTAATTTATAACATACTTAGTGATTTTTAAATGTCACTGCAGCCTGCTTGCAATATTAGACAAAGTATAAAAATCCACAGAGCATATTGTTTTTTGAGCAGTATCACTCAAGTAGGCTGAAAAAAAAAAACCTGCTGCATTACTTAATAAGAAAAATGAAGCTAAATTACTGCATAAATGCACAAGACCAATGAAATCTGTGATTCGTCCTAGGGGTAGAGACAGAAAACTCCTTTGGGTAAAAGGGAAAGAACTTGTATATTTCGATAAGCTTGGATCCAACAGAGGAAAAAGTAGCTTAACAGAAGAGCTGGTGATCCCCAAAGACTGACAGGTTAAGGGAACTAATGATCTGGGCCTTTGTGGAGACTCTGTTTGCTCCAACATCATGTAAGCAACTAATGTCAGTACAGCACGTCCATAGCAGGAAGCAACACTGAAATTCAACACTGGAAGAAAAGAAGAAATGGCAAGGTTCCCACCCACAGAGAAACATTTGCATAATGTCAAACTGCAGAACTCAAAAGCGGAATCCATTTGCATTTGCTGGCACAAGGTACTCTTATATTCTGGCTTGTGAGGAGAGACATCATGAAACGAAAAGAATCCAAGAGGAACCACATTCTATCAGAATGAAAGCCAGTCATTCCCAAAGATCCTTGGTTTGCTCTGCCTATTGATAAGAAGCACTGTGTGGCAGCCAAGAAAATGGGCATTGGAGATGAGGAAGAGGGGAGAAGGATGCACTCCTATGCACTCCAGTAAGCAAAACTGCCTTGAGACCTTGGGGCAGATGGCACCTCTAAGCTCACACAATCACTTTGAAAGCAAAATGAGAGCTTGGATGAATGGTTTAGTTTTATACAGAAGTGAGGTTAAAGCTGAAACAGCACACTTCATTCATACTTTAGACCATACAGCTAGCAAGTAATTAATCATCCTATTCTCTAAGGTTTGATATTTTGAGTAGCTAAAAAATATATCCCATAATGAATGACTAAGCTTCTGCTGTTTATTAGGGAGGTTTTAATTTTTCTAAATTACACAAAAGACCAATTTTTACAGTGTTTCCAAATACAAATATAACAATTGTCCTACTATAGAAAACCAAATGAGCTTTCAAACTTTGTCAAATATCTAGATTAGTGGTTGTTAGAAAGCTTAGATTCAAAACTCAGTTGTTGTCCTAAACTTGGTAGAGTGCTTTACCCTACTAAGCTCCCAAATTTTTTTGTTGATGACTCTTTCACAATTCTGTTAGGAACCTGAAAGCTCTTCCTAATTTATGTAAAATATGTCTGTTCAAAAACACAATAAAACTACTATTGTTGTTTAGATACCTCATGTCATGCTAGCAATAAGAAAGAACAACAGAAACTGCACATTAAGATCTTTTGCTAAGTTGCAGAATGGCACTCACTGGCCTAGGTTCTTCACCTTGTCCTATTTAAGAAAAGTTCCTCCCAATTATTCTTTATTAGGTTTATTGATCATTATACCTCCTGTGTAAACAGTGCACACAAACATATCATTGTATTGTATCTGGGAGGTGAGAATATCATTCTATTCATTAGACCAGATTTATTCTTGCACTTTTCCATCTAAGAGAACTTTATACCTGTCATGCAGTTAGATATAAACTTCTCTTAGAAGTTTATATCTATGGCTAAGAATAGTTGCATTGCAGAAATTCACACTAGGATCATTACTGTTTCCTGTAAGTAAGCTGTTAGAATATTTGGTCTGAAAACTTCAAAATTCAATACATATTACTTGTCCAGAAAATCCAGGAATTTATAAAATAAGTCCACTTGTGGTCTTGTGGAATACCTCATTGTACTGCCACCCACAAAAAAATCTATTTTTAAAAAAAGAACCCCAAAACTCCCATGACAGCAATCTTAGAGCAAACATATGAACAAACTTATTAAATACTTTATTTTAGCCAGCCTGCTAATTTTTAATTGCAATAATAACCACTAATTGACAAAATTAGAGAAAAAAATCTCCTATCTGTAGGCCTTACATGCTACACAAACACTGGAAAACTTCCCTTTCTCTATCCGCCTTCCCTCCAATTTTTATAGCAGATAAATCATAAAAGTTTACAACAGATTTGACAGCTGACTATTCAAGCTTCCATTTTAAGCATTTAAAGCCAGTTGTAATTTTGAAAGGTAACTACACACACTATTTGACACCCCTTACATTATTAGAATTTGATTAAAAAAAAGAAAAAAATTTCTTAGTACTACAGCTTGATTCCCTACTCTTTATTTTTCAGCACATTTACAGCAAAAAATATAATTATATGATTAATAAATATTCTTTATGATGCTGTTCTGACTATTTTTAATATCATCACATCCAAATTAGTATGATCCTTCCCTAAAGCACAATTCACTAATCATGTAGGTGGTACATTATGCTCTGTCTATGGGACTATCTTTCAAAAGTATTCATAAATTATACACAAATGTGCAGGACTAAAAATATTCAAGCAGTTTGATACAGTGACTATGAGGCTTGGCTTTCTTGCATTTATGAGGGGTTCTGCAAGATATGACAAGCCATAGTACTAACATGAGCTTGCAAGATTTTTTTGTTTAATGAAACAAGAAAAGAGCAGTAGCTTCAGAAAACAAGACAGGGGTATTTTCTTCTGAAATTTTAATAAAATTACAAAGATTATAATTACCAAATAATAAAGCTAGTAAAGCTCCAGTTCTATAAGCATGCAAGAGCTTGGAAAACATTTATTTGTGTGTGCAAGTTACTCATAACTCCCCAAAGACAGTAGTGGATTGACTTATGAGAGAGTTCTGAACATCAAATTAAACTAACAACACATTGGTAAATACTCGCTTGGGATGAGAACTACAAGCAAACAGCACACTGGATTTGCCTTATCTAAGGCTTAGAAAGCCACTACATTCTTGGTCCAAATTTACAAAAATGTGCTTTTTAAAAAGTTATGATTACCTACAGTGGAGTTTTCCCATTGTTATGGAGGAATGGACAATGCAAAGTTTCAAAACCCGTATTAAAAGAAATTAAGAGTTTTTCTGCAAAGTGAAGAAAAGAAGAAAAATAATTACTTACTATCTGCAATTCTTAGTGCCATGTTAAAAGGAAATTGTAGCCCCATACAAGCTTCTGTTTATCTTTTGTATCAGGTACCTTGAGGGTTTTTCTACCAAATTTATTATAAGTAAATAAAGATTGGGTTAGCTACAGTGAAAACACCAGTACTTCTCATGCTAACCTCTGCTCTTGTGCCTTTGTGTTGAACATTCTACATTCTATAGCTTACAATGCCCCTTAGCAACAAATCCTGTAGCCTTCTTATACAAGTTCTCCTTGTATGGTAGAGACAAGACCTTCAGCTATCCCACGAACTAAGAAACAAGAATTATTGGTACAGAATGGAGAATTACATTTTCATAATAATTTCATATTTTTAATGAAATTATATGAATTATATTATATGATTTTATGGATATGCTGTTTTCATAATAATTTCGCATATTAAACAATGAACAATATTCTGGATGACAAATACCATCTGGGCTATGTATTTACCACTGATACACAGTGTTTCGCAGGTCTGAAAAACACAAAAGTATTGATTTTTATTTAATGATTTTCTGTATTCAAAGAGCAAAAAATTGAAATGTTGATTTTGAAATATTCATTTGAAGATTCTGTTTTCCATCACAGTATTGACATACTATTAAATAGCATCATAGCAATATAAAAATTCTAGTTTTAAGATACTGAAGACTGTGACATATCTGGTAATATTAAGATGGCTAAATTGAAAAATCATCTGTATCACAGCTATTCACTAGACATATTTGCTTTCTGTTGTTTATTTGTAGGTTTTTTGCTATGACCTATTTCTATAGAATTAAAAAAAAATGGCTTGCACAACTTTGGCCCCCAGGAACATTACATCATGATTTATTTTAATGTCATGCTAAGGCCTCCCCTGCCTTTACATTCATCTACCACCCTGCTTGTTCTAGCCCTGTTTAGGGGGTTTCTTTTATTTTTTAACCTTGTTTAAATCTATTCTTCCAGATTTCTGACCATGATTGTGCTATTTTAAATCCCTCTAGACTACATGAACCATAATAAGCAGGTGCTAATCAATGCATTTTTTACTTTAGCAGGAACTGATCTGTGAATCATGCAGAAAATACTCTTTACTCTTTGCTTTGCCTTTTCAAACTGCATTGCTATTTCCCTGTGCACAGAAATATGCATGACATTTACCACACATTGTTCTCAGTGTTTGATTTAATTCTGAACATGTATTTCAAAACAAAAGGTTACAACATTTTTCTTTTGAATACAGAAGTTTCAAAATGCTTCTCTTTTGGTTTTCTGGGGGTTTTTAAACTTTTTTTTTTTTTTTTTTTTTTTTAACTTTTTAATTTTTTTTTAATGCTTTCAGTCAGCCTTGCTTTATTGGGCACATTAATTTTCCTCAGTTAGCAATTTGAGAGCAAGGTTTAGCAGATAATAAAAATGTGCTTAAAATAGGTAAAAGATGTTTAACAACTACAAATCTTAATGATCTATATGTAAAAAAAGAAAAATAACAGTGTTCATAGAATAAGAGAAAAAGCATTCACCAAGATATTGCTCTTGTGCATGTGTTTTCCCACAGGTGAAAAATGAATGACCTTTTCTCCAAACATACAATCGGGATTTTAATATCTCTTCTGCTTTTGGTCAGCACTTTTTCTTTTTTTGTTTTATTTATTAACATTGAAAAATACCTTTATTTATTTTGCTTTTAAGCTTCAGAGCCTGATTCAGAAAAGAATCAGAATCAATCAAATTTTTAGGATGACAACAATGTCACTTAGGCCTTGAGTGGCAGCATAACATGCAGCCTTCAGAAATACCAACTCTAACAGTGACAGTGAAATGAGTATTTCCTATACAAACTTCTACAGGTCCTGCAGTTTGAGAATACAACAGGAAACTGCAGTTAGGTATCTGACCCCTCTCAGGGGAGAGCATGTTGTCACACTGACTAGATAATACTCAGAATAGAGCAGAAGTTCAATAAATTAACAAAAAGTGACAATACAAAGATTAGAATAATACATCAAAATTAAACGATATATAAAAAGTGAAATTCAAGCTAAAAAAAAAAAAAAAGAAATTTTAAGGCTGAGTTTCAATTCAACTAAACATATTTTTATCCATTCCTAATTTCCTTACTTAGAGAACTCTGTATTCATGGTTTCCAGCCTCTCTGGACAGCCTCTCTGGGGCTCTGAGAAAGGTGATGAAAGCAACATTAGACTGTGAGTGTGTCACCACTGGATTCCACAACCACACTGGGAAAAAAATCAACTAAAGATCTGCAAGTAAAAAAAATTAAGTCTATTCAGGTCAGTTTAACTACTGCAATAATTAAATTTTATATTACATATGGGCGTATAGGGGGTTCTCTGAAAATCCAATTTAAAATATACTTGAATTGTCAAAGCTCACTTGCATTCTATTCAGATTTGGTTTTGAGAGGTGAGCTGCTCTAACCTGCTGGCTGCAGCTCCCTTACCTTGCATTGAGTCCATGATGAGTCACTGAAGAAACTAGACATACTGCAAGGCTGGTTTTGATTGATGACTCAGAACTAAGAATTAGCAACCATTGGAGGGATAAGGGAAAAAACAGAATTTGGAAAGGTCACATACTTCTAGACACATTAGAAACTAGAACTTAACTATTCCTACACCCTCAAAGGTCATGGTGGGGAAATATTCTGGACAAATATCAGGAGGAATTAGGGTACAGTGGGTTGTCATACTATTGTACTTAGTGATCAATAGATTATTGTGCTTTGAACAACGTTTTTTATTACACTGTATAGTAGCACAACATCCATGATTAGTAATTTATCAGTACTGCACCTAAAAAAAGAAGTAAAGAAAGGCAAACACATATACCCTTAACTACTGAAAAGCCATGCATCTCTCTGGTTCTATAAAAATGAAGGCACACAGGCTGAAAATTATTCACATTTAAAATATACCTTT
The DNA here is from genome assembly GCA_024500445.1 of Entomyzon cyanotis. NCBI lineage: Eukaryota > Metazoa > Chordata > Aves > Passeriformes > Meliphagidae > Entomyzon > Entomyzon cyanotis. The sequence continues at coordinate 31,369,771 of JAKEPQ010001030.1, forward strand.
GGAAAACATTACCATCCTCACATGAATTTATTAAGTTCAGAAGAATATAAAACTGTTTGGCAATTGATCATCTCAGAAACAAGTTCTCTTTCTATGACTGTCAAAATGCACACTAGGAAACTTTGGAAAATGCCACCACCTACTGAATTCATGAGCAATCTTTGTGGTTTTCATGTCTGCATTTCACTGTGAGACTTTCTAAGCAGGATAATAAAAAGGAGATAGAAATCACCAGACTAGTGTAAACTCAGACTTACCCTCTTCAATGGCTGAACCTGCAAATGGGAAAGGAACAGCCACACCCATCAGCCAGAGCAGGACAGACCCCAGGGTCTCTGGGCTGAGCAGAAGGAATCCCCAGGAGCTGTTGGAGGTGGTGGTTGCTTAGAACAACTCTTAACAAAAACAAACAACCAAGGAACCTCCTCTAAATTTTATGTTCTGAATAAAAATGGCAAACCTATTTTTAATTATCACAGGAGGTATGGAAGAAAACTGAAGTATAGTTCAACAGGTCAATTAACACCAATTTCAGTAATTGAGTGTTTAAAAAAGATTTTTTGCTTCAGTGATATAAGGGAAATATCTTTGATGAAAAGACATAGAAGTGAACATGGTTACCAGATGAATGAGATGTCTTTAGGGAAGAGCCAGATTCATGACTTGACTCTCATCACTTCGGTACAATGAGAAATGTTATATCCTCTGTACAATGTTGCTGTAAATGAACATGAAAATGTGAATGACTGTCAGCTGGAGAGTACTATACATACATGCTAGATACACTCAGGCTACTTCACTGATTACATAGATAAAGAATAGGCCAGTGTATTTGATAGTGTTAAATACAAAGAGAAATGTGGCAGTGATTACATTACCATTTAAATATTTTAATCTGAATGTGTCTTCTTGTATGATTTTTCTACAATTAGAGAAGATTAATTCAAAATGTGTAATAAAATGTTTCCCATTCTGATTGAATAAAATTTTACTGGTTATATTAAATCAATTTGCTTCCTCCAGCTTCTGTCATCAGGTATGTCCTGAGAATCAAGCATATAGATTGTACATGTTTCAAATAACTAGGAAAGAAAAACTGCTAGGCCAACTTTAAATTATAAGTAATTTTAGTTTACTTGACAGTAATAGCTCAAGGCAGAAAAGCCTGTATCACCTGATTTGATCATAGAAACATGACTATATCCTAAGCTTATTTTCCTGAATTCCAGAAAGTGTTGCTCTTTCAAAAAAGCCTTCTTTGCAGTTTCTCTACAATGCACTTATCTGGACCGTAGATTAATTTTGCTTCTTCCATGTCTATAAATAAATAATGAAAAAAGCTATTGCATGAGGTGCTACATGTCTGTAAGAGGTCACATGATCTTAAAGGTGGCCAAGTTCATACTGGAAACTGCAAACTTGATTTCACAGTGCAGTCTGACATCCATAAATGGTGCATTCATTCATGCTTCTGTGAGCCCAGAACTGTGGCCATAAATTTTACAGGGCAGACATCGTCAAAAGGTCTTTGGAAGAGGCTACCCAAAAGAAAAAAAAAAAAGAAGTCCTTTTTATTTACATAGTGTTTTCAGGCTTCCTTTGCTACCTTTGAGATTCTTGTTCCAGACCAACGACAGCATTCAGCTGTCTGATTTTTTTCACATAAAAACATCTTTCATAAGCCAAATATCTTCGTATATGAACAACTGCACAGCCTGGCAGAACAAACATGAGCCATGGCAGGGTTTCCCAAAATGTTCTCACTGCTACTGAAAGGTCAAAGCAGCACCCTGTAAAGCTGCTTAATGCAGTATTGTAACATATTCCCAGTGAGGATCTCAGAAGCTTTTTGTTGGCTGGATAGGCACTTACAAAAGTAGGTACCTCTGCTATTGCTTTTAATCTGGTAATGGAAATAAAATAGTGACCAATGTGAATACAACACAGCAGATGAACTATTTCAATTCCTTCAACTGAATTCACCGCCTTTCTCTGAAAACACAAAATAGCAGTCTCCTCATCTGAGGTAAGAAGATACAAATCCCACGCCTGCTGCAATGATAAGGGCTTATTCTCCCTTTGAATAGCTTTTCAATCAGACACATTCATGAGTTTAGAGAAAGAACAGCTGGAAATAGACAGTATGTGCATTTTGTGGCTTGTTTACTTCTTTGATCTTCATTGGGGTTCTCTACGAGTAATAGAGGCCACTTTTCTTATGAGTAGAAGATTATGAAGAGCTGATATTGTCAAGATCAAACTTCCAGTCCAAAAGTGTGCTACTTGGGGAACACTGTGTTAACTGATCTGCTGTGATGCTCCTGAGATTCTTTGTAGATTTTAAACACCTAGAGAATGTAGCCCCAAAAATCTGATAATGAATATCCCTGCAGTAAAGGTTCATCAGATAATTGTATACTGACACATCTTAAATTTGTTTCTCTGGACAGGTACTGGCACACTTTGTAGTTACAGGAGAGCAAGAAATAACACAGTTTTGTGCAAGTGCCTACAAATTCAATGATTAAGACTTTAATAAAAGTAGCTAATACTTTGTTCAATCGCCAGCCCAAATAAGACTGCTACATGTACAGATGTTTTACATCCCCAAAAATAGAAAGAACAGTGGGTTATGTAAAAACTCTCAGTGTATTTTTCATTCTATCAGTTAGTGAATGCAATATTAGTGCCTTGTGTTTTACTGAAAAAACAATAGTAGTAACTTTGTTCAACTGAAAAAAATACTTCTCATTGTTAAATAGAACCCATTGAAATCTAATGTTTTAACAGCATCTACTTCTATTCCTGAAGCATATGACATCTAAGTATAAGCTATAATTTTCATCTAAAATCTAGGCATAACAGAGAACTAGCTTATCTGTTAAAATGGGAGTTTTGATCTCAGGGTACTACGTCCTTGGAGACAATCATGAAAAATGAATAAGGGATCAGAGAATTTAGTTCATATCCTTTTGTCACTGAAGTGACAGTCAAAGAGAAATTAATTTTGAGAACAGAAATCTGAATATCACGGTCTGAGATTATGACAACCAATCTAGTTCACGACACTTGATTTCTTCTTCCTGTGGGCCATTAGTGCTTAATTCCTTTGGTCAGGTTCTCTAAGCAGCTATGATAGTCTTTTACATGTACGGAAAACTCTACAGGATATTCTAGTTATTTCTGATACGATATTGAATATCTTCTAAGATAAAAAGTAAATAAAACCTTTTTTTTTCAAGCCTGAAGACAAAAAATTGCTGCATCACTGCTTTTTCATTTTAAAATACCTCCTACATAAATCTACCATCAATAAGGGCTCACTACTCTACTTGGAAACATGTTTCTTATTTGCATTTTTCTGCCGTAACTTACAACACTCACTGGCAGGTATTATTAATAACCAAAAATTAATATATAACTCATACAAAAGATTTATACAGTACTGAAAAAGCAAAAAGTCACAAATTAAAGACAGGAGCAAAACTACCAATTACATACTAAAACTCTTTGTCATTCATTCCACCTATTTTTGCAAGTGCATATTTTGTAATACTTGATTCAAGTTAATATAAAAACAAAAACTGTCACTAATAATTTTTTGGTTTTTTTGAAACACCTACTTAGCTGCAGGAACACAATGTAAGTTTCAATACAGGTTAAAAACCAACTAGTACCCGACAGCCAAACATATATAAAACAGAAACACAGAAGAAAATCTGGAATTAAAAGAATAACATTCCAAATAAACACACTAGTTGAAAGTGAAAACAGAAGTTTAAGAAATTGCAATTAAGAAACAATATAAAATTGTTTTTTAAAAATCTTGCATTAAATTGAGTAAGATGTTTCTTCAAGACAGCTACATTTAGGAGTGCACAAAAATGTACAAGGATCTACTTGAACTAAAACATTGTTTAATCGGTACAGAAGTTTCATTTCCACAACTAAACTAGTCCCCAGACATTTGTTCTCTGACCAATCTCTATCCCTCAGCTCCATTGTCTTTAGATAGCATTCTTAGGTAGATAAAAAGGAAAAAGCATTTTGTTTAGCAAAATATGAAGGAAGCAATCAATCAATCAATATCAAATATTTAGGCAATTTTTACTTTTGGCTACCAGCAAAAATTTAGACCATTTCAGGAAGTACATTGGTATCTCTATGATCCTACATTTCTATTCTAAAAAATACCAGTTAACTTCCCATTTCATAAATACTTACTGTGTGAAGTTTATGGCAGATGGCTTTTTACACTATTCTATGCTGTCATCCTCAATACCTAGCATAAGTATATAAATTCCAGTGTTCAGCATAGCAGTGCCTACCATACAGGTAGAACTTGTAAGCACCAAGCTTCTGGCACAGAATCTACTGTTTAATCATGTCAGAAAGATGTGTCCAACTCATCCCTCCTTCCCTCCACACCACCATAGCTCTATAACTATCCACCTTCTCCCTTCAGCTGGATCTGGGGGCTCTCCCACTCACATCTCCTCTTGCTCAGTCCCTAGATGTATAGCAAATCCTCCTTCATGGTGAATCCTTACTGAGCTGACTCACTTTGTTCAACCATCAGAAAAACACTGCTTTTTGTTTGTCAATTAAACTTTCTGTCATTTTAGCAAGCAGATTCCAAGAAGCGTGAGAGCTGGCACAGCAGAAAAGAAATGGATAAATGCTGTCAGAAGCAGTGAAATGATAAACTAGGAAAAGCAGAACACGAGCTCCATTCAAGAGCAGAGCCTTACATGAGGTCCTACAATTGAGTGTCTAGAAGTGAAGAAGCAAAATTGCAACAAGCTCGATTACTTAGAAATGAATGTCTGAAAATAGTATTAATTGCTAATATTTAAGAATCCATTTGCTTTGAAACTAAGCATATTATTCAGACTGCAATTTTTTCCCAAGAAAGCATATAGAATATTTACACAGCTGAAGCTATAACATCAAATCACAAGTGAAAAATTGGCTTGCATGTATCCTGCATGTGATGAGGTCAGCAAACACAACAGCAGAACTATTGGCAATCACTCCTCCCTTTCTGAAACTTTTTCCTCAGTCTGAGAGAATAGCATTAACTTATGAGTTGCCAGTGAGAGAGATATAAATATTTCAGAATAAGTTTTTCTGACAAAATTGGGTCAGAGTAGCCATGGACTGGAATTTGAAAATGTTGATCTATATCCAAGGAAAAGGTATTTTAATTTTCAAAGCTTATGGGTTAAATTTAAGATTTAAATTGATATTCAGAAATAAGGTGAAAGCTTAGATACTTTGGGAAATACAAGGTGAATAATTTTTGTATCACAAAAAAACATGGCACTTCATATAATTTCACAAAGTACAGTGTCTTTCTAGTCCATTAAATTACAACAGCCTTTTAATAATTGAACATTTTTCTAAATAGCATGAAGCTGAATGATTAAAAGAGGGTCTTTCGTTTTAATAAGAAATTAATCTATTTGTTTTAATGAGGGTTAACCACGCTGATTTTTATTTCAGTGCCAAGGAGGCTCATGGGAGAAAGCAATTATTAAAAAGCTCTAACTATCTATGAGTAGGCTGGCACAGACACTTTTTCTAAAAGGATGACATATTCTCAAAACACTTTACCCCGAAGTATTCCACTTCCATGGTACAAATGTTCCACATCTGGAAAATCCTTATTAAAATACTCTGTTTTTCAGTAGCTAAGTTAAATTGCATAATAACATCTATGTTGCTGCAGAAGTGCTGTGGCTATGCATAGATAAAGCTATTTACAACTCAAAGTACTGTAAAGTGCTTGTGCTGTTACACAATAATCTTGCCCTAATACTCATAAAACCTCCCTAATGAAGTCTATATTACAAGGCCTATCAACTCTTCAAATACCAGAAGCTTTATAAAATATTTGCTCAAGACAGCAATTTTCTGTATTGTATCCTTTTTTAGCATGTTTCACGTCTAAAGGTCCAATGGCCTCACTGACCACAATCAAGACTTCAAGTACATAATTTCTTTAACTGAACAGGTGTTCACTGACTGACATCCAAAAAAAAACCTCCAGAGAGACTGAGTCCCTCTCTTCAAGGGACTCAGCCATAACTGGCTACACAGCACTAGTTTAATTCTAATCCATACAAAACAGAGGGTGGAGGTGAGCAATCACCCCTAAGGTTGAATTTGTCAAAAAGAATGCAAAACAAGGATGCAAAGCTCATTTCCTCCAATAAGGGAAAGATATTACAAACAATCCTGTTTCGTTATTCAAAAAAGTGAAAATGTACTGTCCACATCTAAGTAAACCTTGTATTTCAGCTTTTTAGATTTCTCTCTCTTCAAAATCCTAGATAGCACATTTCACTTTTGCTGCAGTAACATGAATTGCTTGAGTAATTCTCTTGATGCTCCCTGTTCTACTAACTGCAGTCTCAAACACAAATTATCAAGACTGTACTCCCCCTGGAATAACTCTCTTCACTTTCAACCAGAGGAATAATTCTGTCATTTCCTCTGCACTGACATTGGTGCATTCTTTTGTCTCCCAAAAAAATGTAGCTAACACTCACCAAGACTCCATGCATCAGTATATGTATAAATACATCAACATTAAAAGAAAAAGAAATTTTCTTAAATTGAAATGCATTGTTATTTCTCATACTGATAATCAGAAACTGAGCTGGAAAACCATTAGCAAAAGGAACTAAGTGCTTCTGCTTTCCTAAATGATGTAATGGCTAAATCAGAAGGACAGTTAACCATCAAATTATAACTGGTCACACAAAAATGTAACACTGAGCCCATGAGAAAATGCATTTTAAAAAAACCATTTTGGGACGTATTTTTTTTTTACTTACCAGACTAATTCTTAAGGAACTATGGTTTATGAGATACACCATTTGTCTATCTACTCATAAGTTTTGATCTATTTGACAAACTCTAATTTAATATAACAGCAGGTGAAGCTTTTGAACATACAAAGGTCCATATTTTGTGACCAAAACTCACCAGGTAAAGATGAGCCTTTGAATGTGTTTATCAAAATAATGACAATTAAAACTCATCCTCATATTCAATTTAAAAAATGCAGCTGCCAGTAGATCAATCAGCAAATCTGTAAGTCTAAACCAGTAACAGCATACAGCAACAACTGTCCAGATCAAGGAAGCTAAGAACAGGGAAAAGTATATGTATAAACAAACAGTAAATAAAAGAAACTTAGTAGTTTCCCTGCCATGGAAAAACCTATTTTTAAGAAGAACTTTCAGAAAAGACCCTTTTTGTATTTAGGGTATTATCTAAGATTATTATTAAAAAATTTGTTGTCACTGTCAGATCTAGGACTGACTACACAGTCTTTCACCTACTCTGATTCATGTTAATATGAAATATGAAGTCATTAAGGTATGAAAGTCAGAAGGCTACATAGCCTTCACAAAATTTTCATTTAAATCACAGGAAAACAACTGATTTTTCCCAACGCTTTAATTCCCATTTACTTTCTACTCTAGTTTTTATACATTGTATTTCCTAGTTACAAGCTGAGTTTGGTTCGAAATTTAGCGTATTACATTTCTGAACACCTAGTTTATAAAGTCTTCAGAGAAAGGAATTTACCTTCCAGTGAATCCTACTTTGAAGCATACGGATGTTTTTATAAAACAAATGCTGAATAAAATATGGTGAGGAGAGCTAGAAAGTGTGCTATTATTACCCTACATGACTGATTTACAGTTCATACCTGACTCTCTAGTAACCTTCATGTACCTCTTTCAGACACTTTTACTGTCAAGGCCTTTTGACATACCTAATCTATTCCTCTACATGTAAATAAAGAAATAGTTTATCTGTTAGGGAAAAAGATAGAGAATGGAAACAAGCTGAAAGGCAACCTCAGAAAATAAGATTATTATATCTTCTAAGAAACTCACACTTCCATTAATTATACACAAGTACTTACATGAGCGAGAATAAAACAGTACTTACTTATGAGCGAGAATAAAACAGTACAATGAATTTAAAACTGTACAAGTAAATCAAGGGAAACAGGTTCTACTTCAGTGGAATTTTACCCTTAGAGTAGCCCTACCAAAACCAAAAGAAATGCTTGAAAAATAGGGCATAACTTTGTCTGAATAAAGGTGGCAGGATCTGTCCTTTAAACTATAATATTTAAAGGATTATTTGTACTACTGCATCTAGTAAACTAGTTTGCAAAAGGCATTACACAAACAAATTAGTGACATGGATTTTTTCTTCAGTTTGTAAAAGGGATAGAGGAAATAGCACTGATTATTTCCGCTATTACTGTCATTAACATTGATGTTCATGGCTGCAGAAGGGAGTGTTTAATCTTAAATCTCTACTTTAGTCTTTAAAAGGAGCCTGTGCTATGTAGACCAAATTAGAAGTTAAAACCTAAATCTACTATCAGGGAATTTCACTGACACTCAGTTAGACACATACAAAATACCAAGTTTGGGTAATACAAATTCACCCGGAAACATTTTAAAAATAACAGAGTCGGGCAGACAAGGCTTGCTCTATCTGTGTCTTTAGGATACAGACATTCATAAACATGATCAGCCACGCAAATTTGTTCAAAAACCTCAAGATAAATCTAGTATTAAAAATTAATATAAAAACTACAACATGAACTTCCTATTTCTCCAATTCCATTAAGATCAAAATTTCAGTCAAGTGTTTATCTGAACACAAATGAGAATACTGAAACTGAACTGAGGAACTGGAGGAAAGAAAGACACCTTAATGTTCCCATCAGCCTCTCTGCTGCCTTCAGGCCAACTGCTCTTCACTCTGCTTATTTGGCATCTTTTAAAGCCAAGCTCTGCCTTTCACTGTTGAAAACCACTGGAGACAGCATTTTGAGATTTCCAAGAACTGCACAGTAAGGAACTCTAAATAAAAGCTAAATTCATCTGAAGCTACTATTTCTGAGGATTTTTTTCACCTTATTGCTTTTATTTTATCTCAAGCTACTATTTCTGAGGGGTTTTTATCTTATTGTTTTTATTAAATAGGGTTAACCTAGTTCATTTTCTTAAGCATAACCCCCTCAAAATTTAATATGATAATAATAGTATATTGATATAGGATTAGTAATAAGCAATCATTTTGTTATAATTGAATATACAATAGCAATTAATGAACAGCAGATGTCAATAATTGCATAGATAGTCATAAAGCTCCAAATCAATACCTGCTTCGAGTTCCTTTAATGAAGACAGATGCTCATTCCCTAATGGCTATTTAAAGTGATATAAGAGGAAATACTTACAATTTTTGCAGAAATTTTACACTATTTGACCTTTCAGTACCAAACAACTTCATGAAAGAAAAGGATTCAAGAAGAATAATTAAAGATTATTCATGTTTTTAGATTAAAAGTTACACAGGGTTTTAGGCACGTTTTTTAAGTAGTCCATGCTCCTGGGGAAGGGAATACTTCCCTGCTGCTTCTTCTCCTACTGGGGTGACAAGCAGCACCAGCCCACAGCTTCTCTTCACTCCTACACAGAACTGGGAATGGGGCACATGCTATCTGAACTGCTTCTAATTTCCTCATGAAGAACATGCAACTTAGATAAATTTTATTTTTTAAACATGATCTTGAAGCAGTTTTCTTGTCATCTAACATGCAAAGACATGCAATCCATGTTTTGAAAACTCCTTAATTAAACCCCTGGAGAAACCATGAGAAGCCAGTAATAATGCTGGAACTTCTGGCATGGAGAGACTGGGCAGATGAGAAGGTGAAAACCTGAAAGTTAAGGTTTTATTTCTTGATTTCTTATGACGCCATATGCAACACTGGGCTTCCCACAATTGTCACTATGTAACTTGTACAAGAACACAGATAAGCCAGAAGTTCTTGGTCCAATTCTCAAAAAGGCAACTCCAGTATACAAAGCACCAAGCAGTAGGTGTCATAGTCTAAACTGACACAGATCCTGACCTAAGAAACTCACTCAAACGGAAAAATGATAGGAAGGAGTCAAATAACATAACAAGTACTACTATTATCCACCCTTCCAATTTTCAGTGTACTTCTTTTATTAGTATTTTATTTTATTGCAAATTACTTTCTTCCACAGGACAGTCATCTGTCTTTGTTTTTATATACTACATAAAGAAAGCAACAGATTTTTATTTCCTGTGTCCTTCATTTTTCACAGTTCATGCTATTTGACACTACGGACAGGCTCTTAAGAAACAATAAATAGCTTAGCAGGATATACAAGAAGCCTACTGTGTGAATTAAATATTTTTTTACTACTGGTTTTACTACTGGTGTCACCTTAAGAATGTAGAGCTTAAACCAGATTTACTGAAGCAGAGAGATAATTGGATTTCATTTAAAAAGTAAAATTGATATTTGTGTAGTTCAATGTAAGAGGTTTTTTCCTCTCTTTATCAAGGCAGTTAATTGTGATACTCCAAACATCAGAATGGTGGTAGGCAGCTCTTAAAGAAGTTATCAGATTTAGGCACAGTTCATCTATTATAAACATAATCTTCCAGAAAGGAAGAGAAGGAACTGTATTAAAGCAACTAGCCCACAAAGAAGCATTTTAAACTTTAATGTATACATTTATCTACATTACATTTTTCAGTGCTAACATTAAAGCAGATGCCTAAAATGTGGGGGAAAAAGTAGAAGGAACCAGAATCTGACCTACCTTGCACTGAGTATCTAAATTCACTTGTTATATTTATTATCTTTTTTGAAAATACTATCTAATCAAAAAACATCAAGTAGACAGTAATACAATATATTTTATGGTTGCCCTGTAAGTAATGGGAAAAGTAACTTTTTTCAACTGAACGTTTTAATATGATACAATAGAAATTCACAATATTATTAGCATTTTTCACACTTAGGCAAAAGACATCTTTCCTCTTCTCCAAAAAACGTACTACATTCCATTCATTTATTCTAAGATGAATTGATAAGGCAGTTTAAGCATTATCTCATATTATTTTAGAGTATTTCCTAAATTCCTAGATCTACTTTGAGAAGAAAAGGTAGCCTTTTGTCTCGTATAGCAATGAAATTTCATAATCCTATTCCATCTGTGCATTCTGCAATGCTTCAAGTTCTTGAACATTTACCATTTTTCACTACATAGAAATATAAAACCCAAGAAGTTTGTCTACTGTGCAAGTATTGCTTCATGCCTGTGATAAATTGTCTTCCACTCCAAAAACCCTAATTAGGGATTCTTTTTTATGGTCCTACACTAATACATATAACCACAAGAAAAGTAGAAAACTAGCAGTATAAAGTTTAGGCTAAGAGAAATAGCTCATCAGCTAAAATTATTTGAAGAAACTCTTAAAAAAAAAAAGGGTAAGAGAGAAAAAGAAAACAGAAAAAATGCACTTTACTGATATTTAGTACATTCTGGTTATTGTAAGAGGTTTAGTGACCTTTTGCATGCATTTATTCAAGCACTTTACAAATGTGTCTTTTTTTTTTTTACTGTGTAGTATATATTATAGCAGATTTAAGAAGTGTATCTATTAAGAAGATGCTCTTAAGAGTTTGGAAGTTCTTTTCCCTGCATTCACTTTTCTAGTGCCATCAGTTCAGCAATTTGAGGTATTTAGAGGATGAAAGATGAGGAGGTGCACAACTCGGAAAATGGAATTTGGAAAAGAACAGTTAACTATTGGTGGTTTTTTGAAAGTCTCAAGATGGGATGACATTTTGAAAAGTGTCAAACATGTCTGCATTCAAATTTCCAAAAGAAGATAGCTATAAAATAAGAGAACTCTTACAGTTTATAACATGAAGAAATCACATCTAAAAACTTTGGCAAGTAAAGTGTAGTTCACCTTTTAAATATTTTTTTACATATGTCCATGTACAAAATTTAACCATCTAAAACAGATAAACATTTACAGATTCCTATCACTTTTATATGAGATGCACTAATACTCTAAAATAGGTTGGAATATTAAGATCTACTGCTTTTTCCAATGTACTGAACTACACTCTGACATTGTCTTTTTTAAATCACTAAGAAGGTTGTACTCTAAAAAGTTAAATATGTAATCTTATTTGAAAACAATTTTCACTAATGAACATATTTGAGAGAATACCACTGTGGCATTACTCTTCCAACACCTGATATCCTAGGCCATACTTGCTTCAGAAACTACAGTAAAATGGCACATTTGTACCATGTATTAGTTAACACTATTGAAGTTATAAAATGGCTACCAATACTAAGATGTAAAGAAAGAAATATTTTAAGAAAACCCAATGCAATACATTGAAGACTCATTTAAAAACGGTGGGCTGCTCAAGTTATAATCATTCTATTAACATAACCTTTAACTGACATTAAAGAATTTTCTCAACTTGTTTCCACTTCTGCCTGTTTGAGTCAGGTACACAATTGAAAAATCAAATACGAATCCTTTCTTTTTGAGGGTAAGAGACAAGATAGGGGGAATATGACTAATCTTGGGTTCATCTATTCAATGACAATCTCTTAATTGAGTTTCCTACTTCCAAGAATATTCATGAAAATATGAGGGAAAATTAAAATCAGGCAGTTAAATAAGTGTAATAACATAAATTATCCTGCATTCTTTACCCCCTTGTTCCACTTAGTTGAAAGCTACTAGGTACCATGGTGACAGACACAATAGAAATACTTAAAATACTGTATGTCATCCTGTAGTGATCCTGACACTAACAATACACTATGGATAACTCAGATGGGAAATGGCAAAAATCATCATCATTGGGAAAGGTCATTTGGCTGTTTCATTGCAACTAGTAAAGAATGTTATTTTCTTAAAATAGGAAAAAAACACCTAAAACAAAATTTAAAAAAAAATCAAAACTACCCTGAAAGATTCATACATACATAGTGGAACAGCCCATTCTTCCATATGAAATTAATAAATTATGCAAAACCCCTTCTAAGTCTCCTAGGATGGTAAGTCATGTAACCCTTAATAGCTAGAGGCAGAGAAAATCATGAATTTTGATCATGTATGTCCTCCCGAAAGCTCAGAGTGAAGACAGAAGAATGAGCTAATACCTTGCACGTATGTGTGGCAAAGTACTGGTAACCAAGCAACAGGCAGGAAACATGTCAGAGAGGAAAAGCATATTTACAGTCCTAACAGTCTCTCATTTGTACCCAATTATAGATACCAGTTACAAGAGGAGAGATCAGACAGCAACACAAAGCAGTAAAACCTTTTCATTTTTTTTTCAATTTTGCTTTACTACAGATATTGTCTGGGTTTCATCAGATTAATCTCACATGATAATAGCTGCCTTAATTCCCTTAATTCATAACAAAATATGCAATTTGCCTAAATTCTGCATGAATAGATGCACAAATAGAGAATGCATCCTGAACTTACTTCCTACCTGTTTCAGTTTGTTTTTTAATAGGATTCTGTGTTAGTATTTCATGTGAATTATTCACTTTTTCTATATGATCAACAGAACACACAGGAAAAAAAATATGTATCATTAGGCAAACATAAATATATAGTGTATATACATTTCAGCATGATTATTCATGCAAAGACAATTCTACAACACGTACTAAGGTAGAAAATCATGTCTTCAACCTTGAAGTTCTTAGGGCCTTGTCCAAAGTACACAAGTTTATTAAATCCCCAAATGCAGAAATTTTATTTTTTGTTAATTCTTTTGTCCCTTTTAAACATACGAATAGCAAATAGGAAGGTTGTCATACATAGTCATATTTAAGTGCTTCTGGGAACAGAAGTATAGCAGAAACAATGTCTATCAATGTTTCTTCAAACTAAAGCATTCTAAAAACTCAAGGGAGTAGATGAAGTAATGAGGTGTTAAATACATTTTTATTCTTATGTTCCACTTTTAGTTAGCATTTACTGAAACATAACCATTAATGCATGTATTTCAAGCAAGCTGTGGAAGCCGTAGTGACCCTGGTCCTCACTACACCTAAAAGATACTTGCTAAATGCACCAGAACACATAACAACAAAAAGACAGAAGTCCTTTGATTTGAGTTTTGGTTGGAGACATGAGGAGGAAAAGAAATCTTCCCAGGGTAGGTTTCTGCTTCTTCAGCGGCAAACTCCATGAATTTTCACTCCTAAATAGAATACATTCTCGTTTTGATACAACTATTGGTGATAAATAATCTAAAGTCTATCACTTAAATGGACACAAATGACAAGAGTTATTGCTCCTAATTTCTAATAAAAATTTCAAAACATTTTATTCATTGCTTTGTAATAAAAATTTAAAAAATATGGTAATCACCCAGTCATCTAGGAGCCCAGTTTTATTTGATCACTATGATACTTCTACTCTTTATTATAATCATGAGTACAATTTAAATCACGTTCACTGCATTACAAATTATTAACTCAAGGAAGATTTAATAAAATGACAATACAACCAGTCTGAAATAAGTCTTTAAAAAGTAGACCATGAAGAGAAACGGTGAAGAACTACAAGTGGTCATTTCTAGGACTGCCAGTTGCCTCAGACATTTCTTCTTTCAACTTTCACTGACAAAATAACACTTTATATGCAATAAAAGAACAGTGTATTAAGAACAATGCAACAATAATCAAAGATGGAAACAGTATCACTAACTGTGGGAAATATAAAATGATATCACTAAGCAAGCCTTGCACGAGTGCTGAACTTTAATGCTTCAGATTGAAATGGAATACAGAAGAGAAATGGTGACAACATATGCTTAAATATTTTCCTCTGTTTTCATTTCTAAAGCTTATGGTATGTAGAGCTATGTGCATTCATATAAGCATAATTATTTCACACAACGTTAACTCAAATTGCTAATAATATTTAGAAAGAACATGTTGGGATCTTTTGTTCCTGTTCAGACTATTGTGAAACCACAGAACTTGAACTGGCCTCACATGAACATCTAGACCTTTTTTCTTCCCGAGCAGGCTAATCTATTTCTAATGCCATTCCTGGAAGATGTTTTTCTAGCTTGTTGTAGAAAACCTTCAGTGACAGAGACTCTCCAGTGTCTTTAGCAAGTTTACTCAAAAATCTTCATGGAATCACAGAATCATTTAGGTTGGAAAGGGCCTCCAAGACCATCAAGTCCAACTTTTGACTGCTCACCACCTTGTGAACTAGACCATTGCACCAAGTGCCACATACAGTCATTTCTTGAACACTTCCTCTCTGGGCAGTCAATTCCAATGCTTAACAGCCCTTTTCATTAAGAAATTCTTCCCGGTGTCTAACCATCAAACATACAAAGACAGTCAAACACACCAACGCTAGCGCCCCTATTTAATCATTTTCTTTTACAACGTAAGAATGGTTGCACTTACTCAGACTGATGGTTACCACAGACTATCTCACCTTCATGACTTGTGACAAATAGCTGCCTAAGGCAAAATGAAACAACAGAGGAAGGATGTTCTCTCCTCCCTAACTTCATTTCAACTAAGTGGAAATTTCAAACTCATTACATTTCCAGAATTCTCTAACAGAACCCACTTCCAAATGCAACTTTCCTCCCTGCAGCAGCACAATTCCTTCCTGTCTTTGCTCATTTTTATTCAAAAACCTACAATACAACTAGTAGTGGAGAGAATTAGAAAATAATGTAATCTTCAATTACTCTTACACTAGGTTGTTTGCATGCTTCCACTCTGCTTTTTTTTAGCACAGCAGGCTCTTATGCTGTTCCTTCATGACTCCAGGATCACCTAATTTCTTCTACCCTTATCGGAAGTATTAAACACGTGTACGCTGTTGACAAACTGCGGGGTAATCTCATTTTACCAGGCCAAATTCAGGGTTTATGTAGTTTGGTTTTGGTTTTTATTAAATTCTAAAGTGTCCTCTTTTTTCCTCTTTTTCTTCAATCTTCACTCTCTCAGATTATTTTCCTGTGTTTTCCACCAAAATCAGAGTTATGGATCAGTAGTGCAAAAATGGGAAGATTAAAATAACTACAGCAAAAACCTTCCGTCATCTGATTTTTCATCAGGATAAACAGAATTACAATAGGTGTTTACCTGGACAATAAAGTAATCCATCCAACTTTTAATGACACAATTGCAATGAAATAATATTTTACCATTTAATACTGAATTCTACAACAGCTCAACTTTCTGTGTCGAGTTCCAGAGCTTCTAAGAGATTTATTATTTAATCATAAATGTTGAAAAAATTTCATGCCAAACTCACAAAAAAAAGTATAAATACATATTATATCCAGTCACACTTTGTTAGAACAGTGTGTTCCAATAACGGCTTCAGTAAAACAAAATTATACAACTTGCAGTATCATTTAAAGCATTTATAATTTTTAGTGCACTGAAGTTGCCAAGAAACCCTGAGAAGCAGATGGGCATTACTGCTGCTAAAATGCAATCAGTTGCACCAGAAAAGAATTGGGCTTTCATACTTACGGAAGAAATGTTTAATATTACAGTTTAATTAGAATTTACTTTCTTTTTTTTATTGGTAAATAGTAACAATGTACTGATTTTTAAAATCTGATTTCCTTAGTAGATTCCACTAGTGGCATCACTACTTCTATTCCATTTAAGAACATGATCAAAAAATAAATAAATCACTGGCTAGGCAACATTCGAAGTTTCATTCAAAGAATTCTTATCATCAACCCACCTGAACCTCTGCCTCTATCTAATGTTTTTCTTACTGAATGCCATAAAACAAAGCCTCATTAAAATAAAAAAATCCAGCAGCCTGAAGACTAAATTCTAAATTCTGCATTTACTTTCAACTTTCAATACATTTCTTCTTTATATTCCATTATTTTCATAAAATACCATCCATTATCATCATATCCATTGCTATCAATAAATATCATCATTCATCATTACTCACTGGAGAAGCAGCCGTCATATCCACTACAAGATTAGAGTCTTATACACATATAAACTATAAAATTTACATGAAATATTACTTCAAAGTCACTATAAGTAACTAATTAAAATTAAGATTTACCTGAGATGAGCCTTCTATGTTTGTTTACTCCAATGTCATTTTTCTGAACATTGGTCTCACCAAAGAAGGTCCTTGCTTACTTCAAGAACATCAAATAACAGACTTCCAAATGGGTATTATATTCTGTTCCCACTCTTTAATTGAGGTATAGTTTAACATTTCTGAATGTATATCCTGTGGATTATCTCAAAATGATTAATAAATTTTGAGGTTGTCCTACCAGCATGGAATGACTAGAAGATTACAGTGATTTGGAACACAGAGAAAATCAAATGTCTAAATCAACATGCATGACATACTATTTTATTGACCCTCATTACAATTTCACAACTATTTTCTGTTATACCAACAGAATATTCATCATCTCTTTTACTTTCAGAAGTAGATCAACTCATCAAAAGAAACCATGTTTTGTAATAGAGTGTACATTTTATACTCAGCCATTTGTATTTGGACCAGTTTCAAAGCTGAGATTGTTCACCAAGGTGTTTCTACAGATAGCAGCATCTCTTCGGCTGTTGGAGGTAAATGTCATCTTTAATTCATTAAACAAACAGCACTTCTTTTCTCCTAGGCAGAAAATGCTGTCAGCCATAATATTTTCAAGATATTTTTTAATATATTTAAGACATGTTTTGCAGGTGTTGTTACTGAGATAACAGGAAAGTGGATGATGAAGAAGGAGGCCTCTGAAGCATGAATAACTATCCATATATCCAATGAATGATATTAAAAAAAAAACCCAGGCACTGAATTATCTTTTAACTGTCTCAACTAATACACAAAATAGTTTCAAATATTCCTAAAATCTTACTGATTGATACAGTGCATGAAATGGCTCTTACTGCTCATTGTTTCTAAAGCTACTGAAAAGCATGCAGCTGTTTCACAGATCCCATTTGCTTCTAAAAGGGGATTTTTTTACATAGCCTGGACCTGTCCAATAAGAGCTGAAGCAATCAGATAACAGTTAACTTCTATGTTATAAGATTTAATTTCTTATTTTTATGTCTCTTTGTTAAACATGATACTGTAACACTGTTGCAAAATGTGGACTATGTAAAATTTTTTTACGAAAGGATGTTCTTTGATGGTTGATCTTTGTACACTCTCAAGCCTAATCAACAAGAAGGGAGATTTAATCCCTGAAACGGAGAGCAGCTAACAAGCAAGCTCTAGGTGATGTCCATGTGTTAGAAAACAAATTACTTGTTGGTAGAATTGCCTTGTTAAGGGTTAGAGCTGGACATGCTTCAGTGATCTCAGACCTAGGGGGAGTTTAACAAAGCTTGGGCAGTAGGATAACCACAAATAGTGGACACAAAGAATGCAGAATTTATAGGCCATCTGGCAGAACTCCCAAAATAAGGAAGAAACCAATAAACCCAACTCAGCAACTGTGCTGAATTCAGCTCCAACTCCCTAAAAGGTAACTCTGCAGAGCAAGATTGAGACCACTGGAACAAGAAACTGACCAACTCAAAAGAAGAGAAAATCGGAGCATGCAGAGTAATCAGCATGAGAAACGAGAGAACCATTAATCAATAGAAGATAGAATACTGATTAATGAAACAACTATGTAACTTGTGGCCAATGAACACTAATTCCTTAGTCTGCTAAAGTGTACAAATAGTCAAAAGGTTTGCTAGCTGCTGTGCTTGATTTGTGGAATACCACCAGACACCCAGGCTTGCACAGCTCTGAAATAAATAATCAATGACTCTCCCAAGTGTGTACTAATTGGCTTGCTGCACACAGGTAACAGATACAATCTTCACATACAATAGCCCTTCCCATTCCCAACAGGGCAAAAGAAAGAAATGGTCCTTGACTGGCTACCCCAAAAAAATGAATTCCAATTGTGAAAAACAGGCAACTGGGAAGATACACCATCCTCAAAAGGCACGTCAAAGAAATCTCCTAGAAAGACAAAGGACAGAACAACAAAACTTCCATCAGCATACACAGTGTATTCCATCTGAGAGTAGTTTTCATGGAACACTGCTCCATTCAAATACTCAGCAGGAAGCAAGGCCTGACATTTCTGAAGATACTCAAAGTCTCTGCATTAAGAGAATCACAGCTTAACTTCCTGTTTCTTCTCATCACACAATTGGTCATGACTCTGTAAGAGATATTTTAACTGAATAGATGTATTCTTTAGCAAGCATTGAATTTTAATGTTCATCTCTATTTTAAAGGGGCAATCAACAAGACAGGCTTTCCCAAAAAGCAGCTCTCTACAGTATACTAGAATCAAATGTAGTTGTATGCATTAAACACAGCAATGGGAATGGGCAACCCTGTTCTCTGATGATGCAGACGTGTATCTGTATTCGCTCATGTGAGACACATGTCCCTGTCCTGCAGGCACCGCATCTGCAGGACAGGGCCTGAGGCTTCCTCTGTGCTTCTGCAGAACCCTGTTCTGCCTCTCACCCAGCTCTTGATGGCTCTTTGGTCTGCAAATCTTTCCTCTTCTACACAAGTATGCTTTACACGTGGGCTGACAGAAGGGTACTGAGATTATGCAGGATGCCTGCAGTGTGGCAAGAGATTATGTGATGAATCACAGAGGCATGAGTCTTGGGCTCCCCTCTGAGACTTGACGTTCGTGTGATTGAAAGAGAAGACAGAGATTCCTTAAAAATAAGGCTGAGATAGGCATAAAGCACGATACTCGTAATCCATCTGACAAATGCATTCATACATTGAGTCACTCAAAAAAACACATAATGAAAAAACAAAGTGCAGCATTTTCATAATCACCACCTGAATGGAAATGGAAAATAATTGCATTAAAGTACTGTTTACATAACTAGATATATATTAAAAGTTATTTGGTCTTTTCTACTGTACATTCCTATTCCAGTTGTAGAAAGAAGCTTGGGATGCTAAGGTATAAGTGTACACTTTTTGACCTGTAGTTTCAGTCACAAAATCAGAATTATGTGCCCAAACAGGTGTTTGAAGATGCTATCTGCATTACCCCAGCACTACTCAGCAAGAGGCTAATTCTCTCCTAGGACATCTTCACTTGACAAACTTTTAAAAATGCAATTTAAGAAATTATAACTGAGTATAATTAAAACACTCAGCATGCAAACATGAATTAGATTTAGATTAGTTTGTCCTGCAAATATAACATACTTTAAATTATAAAAGAAACATGGTGTCAAAGTACAATCTTTCTCAAAATTCTAAAATAATTCTGAAATGGAAGAGAGTTATGTGGAATCTGTCACAAATAATTATGAAGGTGTTCTATTGAGATTTTTTTCCCAGTTCTCAATGCTGCAGCAATAAATCCTCAGGAGGAAAAAAAACAAACAAACAACAACCAAACCTCAAAACAAAACAGAACATCCTCCTTCTGAGAGAGAATCCCAGTCCCTGCTCCACAAGTGGGCAGAGATAAACTTCAGCTCCCAGGATTTTTTAACTGAATATTAAAGTGTTGACTAAAATCAAAAGAACCAAGCTTTCAACAAAGAATTCCCCTACATCTATATAAAATAGCAAGATAATGCATCTCAGGATGCAGGAGCATAAGTTTCTCATCTTTCCTGATGTTTTGGCCTTTCAATGTGCACTCTCAATGGCACCTTATTCATTGATAATGCCCTTCAAAATGAGAGCTGGATTCCTTTCTCCTTTAGACTTTCTTATCTATTGTGAGAACTGGCTTTTAAATAGCTTGTGAAAATGAATTCATTACTTCATTAATTCTTATTTCTGGCAAAGGCTCCAGCAGATGTTTTTAAACTGGTAAAATTATAGGATTAAAATGCATAAACCATGAAAGGTTGCTTAATACACTGGACAGTCACATACATAATTAGGAAGAGCAAACTAAAATGCCACTATTTTTAACATTATGAATTCATTACTTAATCAGTTTAATCAGTTAAATTTTAAATTGTACCACTGCAGTAGTCCTTAATTGTGTCCTAATTTTCAGGCAAGTTCAATTTTTTTTTTTTGTGTGTAGTGATTTCACTTCAAAATTGCCAAGCTTATAAAATGAGTCTTTAGAAAACACTGTATACAGTCTGAAAACACGAAGAAAGGGCTTCCTTTTTCCACATAATACCTGTATGAAAGCAGACATACAGGAAGCAGGAAGATTATTGAGGTTTTTGAACAACACCTGTTTTACTACCTCTCCTGGAAGACTTCAGAAATCATTCCTCACTTACTGGGAAACTGGCAAGTTTTGTGTCTTTAGTGGGATGGCTCTGCCCTTCTGCAGAACATAAACATAAAGCTCATTTGTCTCATCACAAGACAGAGAATGAACCACACAACATCACTATGAAACCACCTGAATTATGGGCATGGGTTCTTCAGACACATGACTATCTGCTGGGTGACAACTACATACATGGCTCGCAAACAACACTAGTTAAACTAGAAAAAAACCTAAAGGAAACTAAAAATCTTTCAGGTAACTCTGAAACTTAAAATTTGAAATTTAACTCAACTGACGGCGGAACAATAGAATTTCAGTGAAATTAGTATGTTCATCTTTTAGAAAGAAAGGACATAAAATTTTACATTAGTGAATGCCCAAAAAGCTCTATCAATTTCAGTAATTTTGCAACCATGTCATAATTTTTGAAGTGAATTGTTTACAAAATTATGTAAGACATGAAGTAAGAAGAAAGGGGATCTATTGCTGATTGCTTTCTGGAAGCAAGCTGTACCTAGGCATTTATAGATAAGAGCTTATACAATTTGCAAACTACGGGCAAATTTTTAAAAAACTGCAAACCTTGATATCTGTACTTCTATTTAATTCTTTCATTCATAAGTATCTACTTCACATACCTAATCCCTAATACATTAAAGATCAACATAGCACGTATCTTGAAAAAAGAAAAGCTTTTGGAACAGCTTTTCCCAACAACCCAGACTTTATTAGTACTATTAGTTTTATACTGCAGTTCCGAAATGCAACTGACATCAAACCTTATCTTTTACCCCAATTGTCATTGATAAAGAAGGAGATCTTTCAGAGAATTTCTAGCAAAATCTTTTAACTAAGTTCAACAGCTCCAGAAAACTGACTTACAGATTTCAAAATAAATGTAGACAGAGTATAGTTTACCCAAAGCCCGCAAAATTAAACTACTCCTTTCCATATTCCCTCTCATCTGAAGTGTACTATGAAGAACAGCACCAAGCTAATATCAAGTTAGGATTCTGTTCACATATTTGTTCCTATAAAGACAGTTACAGAGATAAGACAGAGTAACTTCTCATTGCTATGAACTCTGCAAAGGATGCAAATGTTTCCATTAATTCTTACTTATCAGAGAGAGCACAAAATCTTTTACAATGAAAACACAACAAAACACAGAACCTAGAAAACAACTAAAGTGAATAAACCCTTCATGCTTAAATTTAAAATTAATCCTCCAGGTCTAAGAACCCTCTGAAAACCAAAGCTCCATAAATTTGGGGAATGGGGAAGAAGTAAAAGGAGAAACTAACAAAAGATGATAGAAGAACAAATGTAGACTTCTGTGTTACCTAGAAAGAGATGCAATTTGCAAATACCATAATGATGTAGCACTTTAAAAGTAATTTCTTTATTTGGGAGTTAAGTGGGTTTTGGCTGTTTATAGGGTTTATATTTATATAGGGTTTTGGCTGTTAAGTCTCATACTCAGTTGGGAAAAAGCTCTCCAAAGCAATTTTCTGAACATGATTTCAAAGCCAAGCAATAGAAAATGGCTAACAATTAAACCAATTCTGGTAGGGAAGTGGAAAACACATTAAAAAGTGAAGCAATTAATGGACAATGAAGTGTTTGGACATAGGATATCCAGACTGAATATTTCACCTGTCTAAAATCAAGCAGGAAGTCTGTGCCAAAAGCATCAGTGAGCTTTTAAAAAACAATTTATATTTTTCAGTTGAGAAGTACCCACAATCTTTCTTCAGAATAAGATATACTTAAACAAATACTTTTTAACAAGGATGATTACATTAGATACATTTTCCTTTAAAAGTAAAAATCAAAGAAATTTGCCTTTGAAATGAACAGCTATGATTACGACAGACCATTAAAATCAAATTAATCTTTCTTTTAAAGTTACAGGTTGTTGCTGAAGTTTTATGAACATCAGCCAAGGTAATACAAATGTCTGCATACCTGCTATTATATTTTATTAGAGTGAAGTAGAATCAAAGATTAACTGAAAGAAAAAAAAAAAAAGGAACACACTTCAAATTTAGGTAATTTTATATAAGTGAAAACTTTAGTTCAAATTAAAATAAAAACAATAAGGGACTAAAAAGAATATAAAAGTTTTGGGGCTATTTTTGTAACATACTATTAAAGTGTTGTCTCCTGCAATGAAAACACATAATTTTGTTTTAAGGGCAAGTGTCTTGCAGTACATTTGGCAAGAGGACCGGTTAAAAAAAAAAGCAAACAAAAATCCAATGAATCCTCACAAATATACAATTAATAATGCAGCAAGTTTGTGCTGTGCCTTGTAAATTTGCCAGAAATAAATGTGTTTAAAAGAACCCCCAAAATCTCTTTGGGTGAATTAAAGTCTTTAAACAATCCCTTTATCACATGCTTAGTGAAATCACTTGATAGAGAACACCTTCAGCAAATTATGTAACTGCTTTGATATGTTTCTCAGGTTAAAAAATGTCCAGATTTCAGAAAGTTGCATTGTAGTTATGCACAATTCCTTGCTAAAACTCAGTAACAGGAAGTACATCTACAATGAATGACTTTTTTCAATACTTAGAAACAGACTTGCCCTCTACTTCTTACATTTCAAAAATCATCCACCATTTAACATTACTAGATAGTCTTTATTTAATGTGAAATTAATTATAAAAGTATTGAAGATGCCAATTATTTCTTAATGAGATATTCAATTCTCTTATTAAAAAGTTTGTATGTTTCCTACTTCCCAAAAAAGCACCATGCTCAAACTAACCTTTTAACTAACAGGAACAGATGGGTCTAACTGGATACAGGCGTGATGGGGCACTGCGGCAGAGCAAAAGAACATGCTGATTCTCATACCTCTGGCAGACGGGAACCACTCAAAATTAATTTTAGACTAAAAATGTTTTGCTACTTCTCAGTAAAAAAAAAGGAAAAAAAAACCCACTTGGAACAATATGCTATTTTATACATGGCATCAGAGCTCAGACAACAGCAGCTTTCAAAAAGTTGGTACCATACATTAAAACAAATTACATAGGCTTACTGTATGTCATTTTTAAGCCTGTGAATAAATTAGAAATTCCTGAAAACAGTAGCTCATAATGGAAGTGCTGACACAACCTTAACTACAGCAGTAAATGTGCTGCTATTATGAAGTTGTTATGGCAACTAGAAAGATCAAATTGAGAGAGAAAGGAAGAATATGCATAAGCAAAACTTAAAAATCTTTGATACCCCCCCCCCCCCCCCCAAACTCTTACAAAATTTGTGGTCACAGTGTTATTGCTCCTTACCTTTACAACAAAAAAAATTAACTGCCAAACTTGCCTTTAACGCAAGTGAGGGGGAAGAGCTGCCAAAATAGCGCAAAATCCAAAACAAAAACAAGGTCATAATCCATCTGGTTCATGAACAGTCTAAAAAACAGTCAATTGAAAGCTATCTGGCCAGCATCTGGTGAGCACATATTCATCAGATATCACAAGTTAACTAACAACAATTATGCAAAACTGTTCAGTCTTCAAAACAGTTCCATAATTTGTTACCAGTCTGAGTAGTTTGGTAACAGCAACCTGCTGTAATTTGGCTGAATCTGACAGCACATTCACAAATACTGAGCCATTAATTAAAATGTGATTAAAAATATAATTGAAGCTCATATATTTGTGAGACAATGATTGCTTACCCTTCTTAATACTGTGTTAAACAAAAGAAGATGTCTTCAGCTGTTTCCAGTATTAAAATAATGGGGGAAAAAAACATACCAAGGCAGCCAAATGTTAATACACAGAAATGCTCAAAGTACGATTTCTAAAACACAATAATTAAAATCTGAGTCAGTCCACTAGTTACCTTTCTCTAAAAAAAGTAATAGTTTAATTGCAAGTATCATTCTTGCAAAATCTCACTGAATAAAATTTCCAACAAAATATTAGTAGCAACCAATAGTCCTAGAAATAATGTTAAATTATCATTATTGGTATAAGTGGTATATATTTTTATTACAGCATTCTGTCCAAATTCATCTACTAGCAACACTTTGACTAGAAAAGTAGAAAACAAACTATTTGTTGGTCTTTTCAAAGGATTTTATATTAAAGCCACTTTATCTCAAGTGTAACTTTACTGCCATAACTAAAATCTAGGAAACACAAAAGCTCACTGATGATGTGATGTCTGACATGGTACGAGTTGTGCTAAGAACTTTTACCATCTAATTTCCTAAGTAACAAAAACTCCTTTTCTTCTAAGGTATCTCAATCCATTTCTCTTTTAAGTTCGTTGATCTATACCATTTCTCAGACTACAGGAAATAGCCATTTAATGAGAATAGTCTCAATTTTAAAAAACACCAAAGTATCTACTTGCGCTGAGAGACAGCAGATATTGCTGTTAAATTCAAAATAATTTTAAGATTCAGGTTGTCATGTTTTTAAGTCAAAAATTACTCAGCATTAATTATCCAATTGATTTCAAAATTTTAAAACTTTGAAGACTTTATTTTCAGACATTGATTTTTAAAAATCATTTTGGTTTTAAGAAATATAGAATATATTCTATATTGGACACTGAAAAATGCAGTTTTGCAGATGAACTTCATTCAGGTGGAAGATAATCAAATACTCCATTGACAAAACAGAATTATTTGATCGGCAATAACAAACAATTATTGATATGAGATCAAAACAAATACACACAAACATCCTCAAAAAAAAAAAAGGGAAAAAATAAGGCAAAAGTGTATTTTGTTCACAAAGGCAAGAACTACCTGCAGGCAACAAAAGAAGCAGAAATAATGATGACATTTTCTTCAGAACATTAGTTCTTCAGCAATTTAAAAATTCTGATAAATACACCGCTTTTCTCTGAAAAGCAACCACTAGTTATCAACTTGCCTGAAACAGGTAATCTTACAGCCCTCTAAAAGCTGAATGACAATATTCAGAAAAAAAGGTAAAAATAGGATTTCCATGTGCCTAGTTGTTTGTTAGATAAATGGTAAATACTTGAAATTCTCAAAGAGGAAAATGATTAGAAGTGTTCTCTAACATTATGTCTTTTAGGTTTTTTTCAAATTCATTTGCAATGCTAATATTAGTGATTATCACCCATTTTATAATTTGCAGAAATGGTTCATTGAGATACAGCTTTACGTATCACTCAGTCTTTCTCGAAAAACGGCTTTTCCAATATACTTGACAAATTACTTTCATACAGAGGGGAAATATTTGGCCTTTAGGACTTGAATAATTCATAATTATTAATCAGGAATGGACTAATACAGACAATACATGGCTTAATACTATTGACAAAGCTACCAGCTTGGATACTGTAAATATTGAATATCACTGTGAGATTGCAATGACATTTCAGTAAGCTTTCAACTCAAATGCTCACACACTTAAAATGCAAAATGTTTTTAAAGAAAGCATTGTGCTCACTTCTTATGCAACTTTTAAAAAGCATTCTTCTTAAACCAGGTAAGTACATCATTAACCCTAGATCTGATTTTCAGGTGCAGAGTTTCAACCCATTGTTAACCAAAGCTACAGAGTAGTTTTTTGTGCATAGCACCACTCAAAAAAGAAGGAACTGATACAGAAGTCTGTCCAAGTAAAGGACTTTTTCCTGACTACAAAGTTAACATTTCTGCTGTCACAAAGTTATGCAGAAGACAACACACCTGTGATCCAAATGAAACAAACTAGAGGGATGTAGCCAGTCCCCTGTGATTCCTTACAGCTGGCTCACAGGTATGAGAACTTCATGTCACCTGATGTCATTTATGAATGTGGAATCCCTCATCACACCATCCTGTGAGTCCAAGATAACTAAACTCTGCAAGGGAGCAATCCCCTAGTGCAGCAGTGACTGTCACAGAGTAGATACCTGTCACAAGGTGGACTATAGGCCCTTTGGAATGCTCAGCGGTGCATTGCTACTTCAGTCATATGAGCAACATTCTCCACCACAGATGTTATTTACCCACTTTAGTCATGCAGGCTATATATAACTTATTCCTGTTGCAGGTTGACCAAACAGAAAAGATTTTCGGAACACCATACTAAAAAATACAATTCCTCTTCTTTGTGCTGTATTCAAGGTTGAAAATTCTAACCACCTTCATCTTCAGTATTTAAATGCTTAACACCAATCATCTCTTATCCTAGACTCAGGTTGCACATCAAAATGTCAGAATTACTGTCATCCCCTAAATTTTAACATGCTGCTATATCTGTGTTATCCTCATCTCCAGGTTTGAACAGCAGAATAATTCTGATACAACATACAAATAGCTTTGTTTACCTTGTTCTGAAGAGGGGAAAAAGAGGGGTATAAGTGTAAGTGTAAGTATGCTTGTGCACATGCATGTACAAGAAAACTGTTCAATTATTTTGTGCTTCAGGACTTCGTCTGGGGATAATCACTGAGTAGCTACTTGAGTTCCCAGTTTTGGGATTCGCAAAGGGGGAAGCAGACTGGGATAGTGTTTGCTCTTTGTCTCCCAAAAGATTATCTGAGAATAAAAGAGTCAGATTTCAATTACTTGGAAGGTTTTAATAAGAATCAGTACTTTTATGAAATATGCTAATAAATTTAGGACACTTTCAGTTCATCTTAGGCACCAACTCCAGGCTTCGATTGTATACACGAAGACAGAAATCATGAGAGAGAAAGTGTTAATATTATTTCAGAAAATATGCCTTATTCCAGTACTTTCAGCATGGACTTTACATCATGTACCCATTGTATCCTTGGCAACTCGACTTGTTATCTAAAGAGACAAGACTGACAAATTTAAAGTTACAGCCATCCTATACTACTACACTTGGATTTGGTCTGGAGCTAGATAGAATGCATGCTAGAAACTGAAAATATTCCAAAAGTTATTTGATATAAGGGCATAACAATGCTCACCATTTTTGACTGGATAAACTAAAAAAGCTTTATCCAGATGCTCTCCATCATTTTGTAACAAGGATGATTAAGATAAGTTTTCTTCTTCAATGATGAAAGAGGTTCTTCATAGAATAAACAAATACAAACTAGCAGAAGTAGCCCTTTCTCCCATCATCTTTTTGGTGGGGTTTTTATTTCACCCTGGTTTTAAAGTAGTCATCACCTTATCTCTTCTTCACCTTCAAGGTACAGAAGGCAAAAAAAAAAGAAATAAATTGCTTGTAAACATATCCTTGTCAATATATTGGAAAAGTTCCAGTAAAGAAGATTCCAAGGGGGGAAAAAAACCCCCTCTGTTCTAAGGAAAAGTTCTAAACATCACATTATTTTCCCCACAATCCTCATACGTTTCCCTTAACAACATCGAAACTGCGAATGAAGATTTTATCCATCGTATTTCATATTTGAGGGCTTATGCTAAATTGAAGTGAGTGCTTCAAAATATATTTTCTCCATATTAACCTCAAGAGAGCAGTTCCCTAACATTAAATCAGTCAATTAAAATTTCTAAATTAATTATAAGTGGATTTGTGAGTGTCTTTGATACAAAGTGTGTAATGAGTTTGAACATCATCTTCATACAGAGAGTTTTTGAAAAATGTTTGGGTTTTTTTTAACATTAAGGTTTCCTTTATCAGGGGAAAAAAAAAAAGAAATGTGTAACCTTAATCTATAAATTAAGTTATAAATTAAAACCCACAAGACAAAAGCCAGGTTCCCCAAATGAACCAAAACCCAAACAATTATTTTTAAAGCAAAAATTTTTAGAACATCTTTTTATAAAAAGCTAGCTATGAATAGACCTTAACCTGAATGGAGTTTTTAACCCCATGAATGGCATCCATCCTGTCAAAACAACTCTGATCTGTTTTACCTGATCATATCCCAAACCAGCATTTTTTTCCTTGTTTGCTCTTTAATGACAAACTGTTAAAACACGGGGAACCTATCAAACCTAGTATTATCATCTGCTGCTTTTTTCTTCTAGTACACACTGCTGTCCATCAGAAGAAATAATTAATGGTTCTATTATGTATGAAGGCATCATGCTGTCAGCTCAGTCACTGGCTTGAATAGCTCATATCTGCCACTCATTGATGCCATGCATGCTCACTGTCCTGAGAGATGACAAAACACTACACCCTTTGGGATTTTTTTCCCCTCTCTCTAAAGCAGCATTTCACATCTGTGTCTGACAGAAGCATGAGTAGCTGAGAGAGGCAGACCATCATCCTTCACAGAATAATGTTACATGGATTAAAAGTTAAGAACTGATGTCTACTAATCCTGTATATTTCCTACAAAAATCTAAAATGTGGAGGCTACCAAAATGTGTAGGGAAATAACTTTTCAGTGTTGCAATAGCACCAGAAAACAGATGGAATTTACTGGATAACAAATATTTAAATGATTTTTTAAATGGGTGCTGAATACTTGAGTTAACTGGGGTCAGTGCATTTGCCTTTTTTTAACATTTGTTTTTGGAGGGGAGGGAAAGATATGAAGTTCACAGGTTCTTTCTGTTACCTGATCAGGGCAGACAAAAATGCTGAATGTGGAAGAAATCAGACATTGGAGATAGCTGGAAATATACTGGAAACAACCAATACCACAAGACTGAAGCAGCAGTGAACAAGAAGACACCGTGGAAAAGAAATCACAAGACGAGAGTGCACAATGCATTTCAAATAGAAAAAAGCTTCCTATCTGCTGAGTGAGTCTCAGTATATTCTGACAGAGCACAGACAAAGCTTCAATCAAGTATCTCCTAGGTAAGTTTTTATTTCATATACTGCTTTGATTGTTTATCACATCAACATATACTTTAATGTATGAAAAATAACTCCATTTATTTAAAATTATTGTTACTGATACTTAAGTTTAAATCCTTCAGTGACAGATATTTCATGTTCTTAGATTTCCTATACTGTAAAAATAACAGCTCTCTTTTGATATTAAGGTTATTGAAAGGAAAAACTGTTAAATGATCTCTTGACTTATACTAGAGTGAAATATTTCCTAAGATTTAAATTCTGCAAAATATTTTAATACATATGTCTATACATGGCTGTTTAAGAAAGAAATTAATAAAAAGCCATGTTTCTGTTAACAGTACCAAAAAACATTTACTGCACTTCATTATCTATTTAATATGGCAAAGCAAACAACATTTTGCACCACAGCAGCAGATGTAAGAGGATATCTTTTATAACAGAATAATAAATCTTTGTTTATATAAAAGGATATTAAATAAAGCTAGAAGTGTTGATCAGCTATTTATGAAAGGTAAACTACAGCACAGTAAGGAAACAGCACCATATTAATGCACCCCAAGGTACTGTGTACAGAGTGCCAATAAGATTGGACATCAGTCCCCCAGTTAAACTATAAACAAGAAGGTGCAGGTCATTAATTTTTTTCACTTACTTAGAGCATTCACAACATGAGTCACATAGATATGAACTCTATATGAAAATAGCCTGCAAAACATTTCAGAATGAGATTCTACCATCTAACAGGGCTCGAAAAATAAACACTATACCTTTTATTCAAGAAATTACACTTACAAGTCATAAAGATATATTTGCTCTGATTCAAAAACCTCCCACAATGCTTGAAATTAAAAAAGCATTAAGAATTTTATATCACTTAACATACCATTTTATAGTATCACATGGGTCAATTTTCTATTCAATAGCAGCTTTGAGAAGCACGTTTTTCCTGCTGTCTTTTATTGTTTTCGCACAATTTTTTCTAATTACTAAGACGCAATATTTCTTCTTGCAGCATTGTTTTAAGTATCTCCTCTACTTCTCTTTTCCATTGTTTCTATTTAGCACATCTGATTATATGATATGCTCATTTAATATAACCATCAGTTGTTTTTTTTCTTTTTATGTTTTGCTAACTTACTAAAATAATTTCTCTCTTGCCTGATGCTTGCTAGAGACAGACTAATTTGCCATTCACAAACACCCTTTATGAACCCTTCACTTATGCACAAAGCATTTATGAATTCTAGCAAGTACTAGAAGACTAAACTTACTTGCCAAAGACTGGTAAAATACTATGAGACTGAAATACTCAAGTTGGTATGAGACAAGGTTCATTGTAGTATTAGGAGTCAACAACATACTCCCAAAATCATGGCAGGATATGTGAAACAACATCTGCAAGAAAGGGGTCATCTCATGCATATTACAGTGGCATACATTATGTATCTGAAATTTGTTCTACAAGGTCACACTTTGCACTGCCATGGCAGGGGGAAAAATCCATTGCTCTAAACACTCACACTTAAGTCTTTTGCTTACTACAGGCAAAGACATTTCTATTATTCTAACCCTTTTCCATTTTCCCATTTCCTGTATTTAATGAGAACTTGATGGAATTTTTGCTAGTGCACTTTGCTCAGTCATTTTGTTGTTGACAGGTTCCAGTACTCTCTACATTTTCCCAGTTTCTGCCCTTTTCTCTCTCAATCATTTTTTCCCATGTCTCACTTCACATATCACCCTGCTCCAGTAAGAATTCTTCTTGCCTCCTCACAGCTCCTGTACAACATGCACTGATACTTTGTCTCATATCTAACACCCCAGGAAAAAATCATAAGTGAGGAAGTAGGTTCTGTACAATATAAACTAAAATAATATGGCTGAAAGTTTCAATAGCACCAGGTCATGATTTCCACAACTTGAACCAACAAAGCCTACTACAACCCAATAATATTTGCAACAAGCAGCAAATGCAACACAGCTTTTGTCAGCTGATTTCAGAAGACAGCTTTTTATCTGCTGGATGTGGTTCAGAGTTGGAAATTAAAAAAAAGAGAGAAATAAGAATTGGAATTTGACTTTTGATTCTCCAAATACTGTTCTCACACTAGAAGTTTTGTTAACTTGAATGTTTTCTGTGTTTTTCGCTTCTCTTTTGTAAAAGGTATTGCTTATCATGGCTTAAAAGCAAAACAAACAACACTCCTCCTGCCAAAAAAAAAAAAAACCACCACTCCAAACGCTAAACATGTCAGCTAACCAACATCCTTATTTAAGAAAAATCAGGTAATTATTCAAACAAGCTCTCAAAAGGCTTACTTGAAACCTAGTGTTTTAGGAACTTCTGAACTGAGAATTGCAGTTAGGGCTTTTTAAGTTCAGTTGAAAATATCAGAGGGCTGAGAACAAGTGAAAAGCTTGATTGGAGGAAGGAGAAGTGGATAAAACTAGTATTTTTTGAAACATGTAGTATTTTTAAAAGGTGGATATTTTCAGATGTATTCATTAATAATTTTAAGTCATCAAGATAAATGCTATTTTTATTTTAAGTGCATTGTTTCTCTCACTTATCCTCAAAGAATTCAGATGAATTCACTAAGTGAACAGTTCATTATTAGTTCCAATACCTAACCTTCCATGCAACCAGAAATAAACATCACAGAATCATGGAATATGCTCAGTTGGAAGGAACCCACAAGGATCATTGAGTCTACCTACTTGCCCTGTACAGGACCATTCCCAAGAATCACACCATAGGCCCAAGAGTCACAAAGTGTTTTCCAAAATGTGTAATTATGTAAGATCATCTCACCTGAAAGCAGTAAGTCAATATTTATTTTTCCACCTTTATCATAATCAGTTGTTCAAGGATCACTAAGCATCTGACAGGGATATCTTTTCATTTCCACTCCATATTGAGTTGTTTGTATATGTGAAATGAATAAACCACATCACAAAATAGCAACAGTGAATTGCTCAAAGACAGCACATCTGCTTAGCAAAATGACACATGTGGTCCATACATATGGGACCCCCTTCCCAACTAATCCAGCAGGCAACAAATATTAAAGTGGCAAGATATTGTTTAATAAGTCTTTTAAAAACTATGTGACTTAGACACAAAACAAAAGTGCCAACTGCCCGTTCTGGGCAGTTATCAGCTAAAAGAAATCCGCAAGTAGGAGCACAAATTTGTAGGTACACATATTCATGAGCTGTTAGCCTATCTTCTGCATTCACTTTCACGTCTATCAAGACTACTATTTTGCAGGAAAAACATAAGATACTTTTATATTTCCATCCTTTTATTAATAGATAGAATTTATATAAGCTAATAGAAAGTAAGGAGTGAAATCCAGAATTTATGCTCCTATAGTTAAATCACTGATGCAATATGTCTATTTCACCTTGAGTTACAAATGAACATGAAATTCACCATGGCCATTTACATCTCTCTCAAGCCCTTCATTAAATAATCTCCTGCCTCCAAAAATTACTGTAATGAGAAAAAAGGCACTAAAACACTTCAAACCATTTGCACTGTAAATACATGAGGGTAATATTACCCAGTAGTTCCAACCATGTGGAAAGAGGTATCTTCTAAAAAGCCAAACAGACTGATATTAGTTATATTGAGATAGATAGATAGATAGATAGATAGATAGATAGCTATAGATAGATAGATAGCGATAGATAGATAGATAGATAGATAGATGATAGATAGATAGATAGATAGATAGATAGATAGATAGAGATAGATAGAGATAGATAGAGATAGATATTTTATTTTTTTGGGGTGTGTCTGTGGAATAAACAAGCAGAGCCAGTTCACATCAAACCAGTTTATGTACAGGACAGACATTCAGGCCTCTATCAGTACAAACTCTAACTTAAACCAAAAGCACGAGGGCTTAGATACATTTATGGCAGATATAAAGTGTTTTGGGAAGGGTCTGACATGGCAAAGCAGCATCTGCATAGAAGGAAGCTTCGTTACAGTAGATGCAACTGTGTGTTCCCGGCAACTCAAAACCTGCAGCCCAACAGCCTGGACTTACATCTGTTCAGCTCATTCCTCCCTTTCTTTGTGATACTAGGTCCTCGGCCAACTTGCAGGTCCAGCAAGGCCTACCTCCACACTTTAAATCTCAATTAACTAAATCCTGTATCAGCTTTTCCATTCTTTTTTTCCCAGAACTGATATCAATTCATGGATCTACAGTTACCTAAATAGTTCCATTTGATAACATTTTTTCACTAGTCTTGAAAGATATTCCTTAGTCTTCTTTAATATTCCTGAAACCATGAGACATTAAAAATAGTCTGCCTCAATGAGCAATATCGATGCATTACAAGGAATTCAACTTGCTATTCCTCTGCTAATACTTACGTATCAGCCAGTGGTGACACCAGAAAGCTTGCTAAAAATACTAAAATGACAGAAAAGTGAATCCTTAACAGGACCTCAATACCTTCCAACAGTTTTGAACTGACACCCTCTAAAACTTTAAATATTAATTTAGTGATTCTGTAGCTTACCAATCACTTGGGAAAGATCACACCATATCCATCAGAAGCTCCATACAACCCCAAATTCTGCTCAACAGTGACCAGTAGTGTGCGTTCTAGGGAAAACTGAAAAAAGGGTACACACACAGGGATACTTCCTCAGAATTACTCTGCCAGCTTCTACCTATTTGCAGTTTGGGGATTTTTTTGAGCCAGAGATAATGTCTCATTCATAACATAACCTTCAAGGTATTTTTCCAGTTGTTTTTAAACCTGCAAAAAAATTTCAGTTTCCACAAAATCCTGTGACAAATTTCCATATCTAATTATGAGTTACAATCAAAAAATACCTTTGTTTTGAATTTGCTGCCAGATAGCTTCATTCAATACTTCCCACTTCTTGCACTAGCAGAGAAAATAGTAATGTCTTACAGTATTAATCCTCACATGATTTCACAGACAGCTGTACCCTACTCTTTTCATCTGTCTTTGGGGTTGAAGATCTCTATTTTACTTTACTCATACCATCCTTAGCCATGCGTTATATGTAAATTCTTCCATACTGTTAGTCGTCCTGCTGGCCTTTGCTGTATCTTTTCAATACTACTGTTTCCTTGTGGAGCTTCTGGGATCCGAAGTGCAAAAAGTTACACAATGTGCCTGTGTTGCTGATTTATATGGTGACACCATAATGTGTTTTCTGTTTTGTTCTCTATT
Source organism: Entomyzon cyanotis (assembly GCA_024500445.1). Taxonomy (NCBI): domain Eukaryota; kingdom Metazoa; phylum Chordata; class Aves; order Passeriformes; family Meliphagidae; genus Entomyzon; species Entomyzon cyanotis. Next base: position 31,404,934 of record JAKEPQ010001030.1, read on the forward strand.
CTTTTCCCAATTTCTATGGTTCACTTGCTTTCAACTAGGAAGGAATAACAATCATCTCAGATGACCATAAATGTACAGGGGACTGTTTACATACACACAATGTACATCACTAAATCTTCATCTGCACTGAATTTAATCTTTTTCTTTTTGCAACTCTCTGCAGTCCTCAGGCTATATGGAATTAGGAGAGAAATAAGATACAAACTTTTAAAAGTGAACGTAACAACATATCAGATCAATCCAAGAGCTCTAGGCAATTCTCCATCACTGAAATTCACAAAATCATAGAATGTTTGGGGTAGAAAAGGACCTCTGGAGATCATCTAGTGCAACCCCCCTGCTAAACAAGATTCACCTAAAGCAAGTTGCACAGGAATTGGTCCAGGCACATTTTGAATATCTACAGAAAAGGAGACTCCACAATCTCTGTGGGCATCTGTTCCAGTGCTCAGCCACCCTCAAAATAGTTTTTTCTCATATTCAGATGAAACTTCCTGTGTTTCAGTTTATCCCTGCTGCCCCTTGTCTTGTCACTGGACACCACTTGAAAAGAGTCTGGCCCCATGCTCTTGTCACCTGCCCTTCAGATATCTGTATGCACTGACGAGGTCCCCTTTCAATTGTCTCTTCCTGAGGCTAAAGAGGCCCAACTCCCTCATGCTTTCCTCATAACAGATGTTCTCTTGTTGCCCTTCACCGGACCTGCTCCAGGAACTCCTGTCTCTCTGTTACTGAGGAGCCCAGGACTGGACACAGCATTCCAGGTCAGGCCTCACCAGGGCTCAGCAGAAGAGCAGCCCCACCTCCTGTGAACTGCTGGCCATGCTCTTCTTAGTGCAGCTCAGAATCCCACTGGCATTCCTAGCAGCACAGCACTGTGGGCTATTGGCCACTCCTCCCAGCGTAGTACTCCCTCCATCCAGGTCATTGATCAGTAAGTTCAAAAAGACCTAGTACTGAGCCCAGTACCAGCTACAGGCCCCTAACTAGACCCTGTGCCACTGATCACAACCCTCCGAGCTCTGCCATTCAGCCAGTTCTCAATCCACCTCTCCATTCCCTCATCCAGCCTGCGTTTCCCGAGCTTAACTCTGAGGATGTTACGGGAGACGTGTCAGAAGCCCTGTCGAAGTGAAGGCAGATGTGTTTAAATCAAGACTGACAACAGCTTTTGACAGTAGCTGTACTAGGAGATGTGCCCTAAGTCGAACACTAACAAGTCACAACTTGCTCTGATGACTGTTCATATTATTCAGAAAAGTTCACCCAGTCACAAAGGGTTTCTGTGGCTTTGCAATCTATGAATTGTACGGGCTATTCTGGGGTTAGCCTTTCATGTACACTTACACGCACAATTACAAACTAGAGAGAACCTTCACCACTATCTTTCAAGTCAGTAAGGAATTTCAGTAAGGGAAAGAAACAACAGCAAGTTTCCCTTCCTCAAATTTGCCCCAAACTTTACTGAAACTGATTTTTTTTCATTATGTTTGCTATTTCATGTGTTTTGTTAGTTAAAAAATGAAGGTATTATACTTGATGTTTCTTGGTAGTATTTTATGTAACATCTAAAAGCAAATAATGGAAAATATTATTTCATCTAACAATTAAAACTATATATGTTTTAAAAACATGTTGCCAGGAGAGGAGGAAATGGAATAATTTCTAAGTTTAGCAATGCCCAGCTGTTAGACACAGAAAAACATACTCTAGAAAAACAGCTAAGGTGTCTTAAACACCTATACATACTCTCCTTAATAGGCTGTTCAAGAATTCTTTTACCTATTGTAATGTAAATTAGATTAATTATCTCTAATGCCATTATGTGGACGTCATCTCTTCCTGACTCGTATCGTAGGTGTATACTATCACTTGTCACCAAAATACAACTTGTCCATGTTATATTCTCCCTGGATTAATCTGCTGTGCTTTCTTTTCACGAATAAATGAATTCTAGTCACGAGGTTACACTGCCAGTGAGGTTGTTCAATGCTTCAGTTTTCAAAAATGCATTACAGCAGCTTTTTATCATGTATTATAGCTTGCTCAGTAAGTTATTTCTGTAACAGAACAAACTATTTCAATAGTCCTTTTGAATGAAATAATTTCAATTTATAACCAGTCTGGGAGAGTGACAGACTTCAGGAATAGTGCTCATACTATTTTATTCTAGATACTTATAATAAAACATTGCCTATAGCCTGTGTCACCACCATAAAACATTTACAATTGTGAGGTAAAATTATTACATCCCTCTGTAGCTTTTTTTTTTTTAATTAAAAAAATAGCCCCCTACGTTTTTTTAAAATTCCTGCTAAAATTTAGACCATAAACACACTTTTCCCTTCTGAACAAGTTTGTAAAAACAGGTGTTTAATTCATAATCCCAGTTTTGCTTCCCAAATGGGTTCTACTGTTCACTTCTTCACATTCCTATAGTCACTGCAGCAGTAGAAAATGGTAGTATGTTAAAATACTTAAAAGTAGAAAAATTTGCAATTAGAAACCCCCCAAAGAACTATTATAGGCTGTTGCTGTTGAGCCGCTAGCTGAAAGGAAAACCCAGGTTCTCAGACAAGAAAAGAGAAAAGTGCGTTTATTATTTTGATTTCCATATATATATAGTTTTCAGAGGTCACCCAGATTGGTCAGCCAGAAACCTCCCCCTAGGCCTAACTGGCCAGGTCCGGACTGCCCAAATCTCGAGACGTTGTTTGCAAAACATCCAAACTTTATCTTGTTTATGAAACGTAGCAAAAATGTTCTCACGAGAAAGACCTGTGCTAGCCACAATAGGCCTCTTCTATTAATAAATGAACAGACAAAAGAAAATTATTAAAGTTCACATGAACAGATACAGATAAACTATTCTGAAGTACAGGCACTAAACACAAACAATCGCTAGGGTTTTTTTCTTAAACACAAAGATAACATGACCAAATCAAACACTTTAGAAACTTTAAAATGCTTTGACTCTAGTTAAATGTTACTTTATACAGAGATATTTATAAAGACCAATTTTCTCTGACAATCTAAACTGTGCTTGTAAGGTAAAGGTATGAGATCTGATGCTTTCAGGTCACATTGCTAGAAGTTAATTTAGTCATCCCATACTTGTAGGCAATTTTCCTCTAACAGACTACATTATTCTTCCTGAAGATTTCTACTCCTCCTTTTTTCTCTTCCTCCTCCTCTTTTTTTTATATTCAAATAGAACTCAGAGAAATAAAGTTGTCTGTGGGACAGAAAAAGGATATATAAAACCAAGAGTAAGTGAAAAATTAATAAGGCATTATGAAATGAAAAACAGAAGAAAGGTAAAAAAAAGAGCAGACATAACCATGTGGAGTTACAAAAAGAAAATTTAAAGAGAGGCTGTAGACTCTTATTTGCATCATAAAATGTACTTGTCAATATTCTAACTGCAAATGTACATTAAGATGAATCAGAAGGAGGCATCTTGATTTAATCCAATTTAACCCAACATACATGCATGTTACCACCCTTACTATTATCAATAGCAATTCTAGTATTTCACTGATTCTGCAAAATCTTTCCCTTCTCACCAGCTGTTCCATTTCATGTTCCTGCCAACTCTTTTGCCATGCAAGTAGTCAAATCAGGCAACTAGATCTGTATCTGGTGATGGGCCAAATCCATAATATCACTGAAGTGTCTTTCAAACTCTTTTCTTCAGAAGAGGGAGTTGATCATAATTTATTATCAAGGACAGAAGCAAAATATTAGGCAATTTCAAATTCTGTTATGCTGAACTCTATCTTTGAATGACTTTTGAAACCTTAAGCACAACTAGAAGAAAAAAAGAAACCCAATCAACACTAACAAGGCTCCATTGTAAAGAAGTCAGGGGAAAAGTGCTGGTTTCCATTATAACCACTTTGGTATACTTCCTTGGGCATTGGAAAAGTGACAGTGAACACTGCAAAGAGAATATCTTTTCCTGAATAGTATAAAATTGTATAGACTTGGTCTCTGTAACTATTACTCTTACACTCCCAGCACTTTATATACTCAGGAAAATCTAACTCAGATTACCTCCTATTACGAGTGAACTGTCAATTTATAACATTTGGCTTTCCAAAACCTCCATTCTGCCAGCATTTTCCCAGCAGAAGGTTTACCAAGTGTCTTGAATGAAAATTTCATTGCTATAAATATCTGCAATTATGGCCTCTAGCCTTTATGACACAAAAATCAATAGAATTGTATCACAGTATTAAAGCATTCCCATCTTGAAATAGTTCTTCTACCTTGCCCCCTTTTATTTTCCAGCAAACTGATACACACTTTTAAGTGACACGTTTTCTGTATATTGAAGCACATGCACATACTCAGTCAAAGAAAACCCACATTATCACAGTCTGTTTCCAGTCAACAGTATAAAAAGAAGTAAAGAAAGTATGATCAGTTTCACAATCCAAATTATCTGCAGCATATTCAGAAGTACCTCGCTTTATTAAACTGAGACAATGAGTGTGTACTGTCAAAGGAAGGTCATCTGATTCACATTCCAGTAAAGGTTGAAAATTAGTCAGCATCAAAGAAAATATAATTCTTCCCTACTTTACCCTATTCTGATCCCCAAACATGATTTTTATTAAAAGCAATTTTAGTTCACCATTTTACACAAGCAAAGGGTTTGGTTTGCAAGAAAGGACAGCAACAGGATACAAGAATTCCCTTGAGGCTGAAATAGATAGTTAATACAACTCTTTCTTTGAAACTAACTAGGGCAAGGCTAAACATGCCTTTGGCAATCTTCAAAAAAACTACCCAAATCTAGACAAAAAAAATAAGCTTTTTCAGAAAAAAAAATTAAGTGCTCAGAAGAGCCATCTTCCTATGCAACACCCAGAAATGTCAAAGATGCCACTTCCGTGATAAACTGAGAGTGAATAGGCAGGAGAACACAGAACAGATGAGGAACCAACAAGTGATTGGAACAGGTACAAAAATGTGAGGCAGGGGAAGGGCCAAGAGAAAGCCTAGATTAGAAGCTGGATGTAGGAACCAGGAATTCTTGAACAATAGGATGAGACCAAGGAAAGAAAAATCTCAAAATTAATAGATGTGACTCCAAAAGCATTAAAAGAAGAGCAGGACAAAGAGAGCCCAAGCCATCAGCACCAGATTTGAGGAGAAATTTCAGGACCACAGATGGAATAAGAAGGAGGCGCTGCAAATGAGATTAAGGAACAAACAGGCACTCCATACCACTTAGAACACAGTCTACTTCACAGCCCTTCTTTCACTCCAAAACCAATGCTTAGAAACAGCACTGCTCCTTGCAAACAAATTTCTGAGACTATTGCTAGAATAGGGCTCTCTGTCTCTTCTGATGGTAGTTTGCATGGTATCTGATCACAACACTTCTGTGGAGCATGTATCAATAAACAAGGAAACATTCCAATCACAGTTATTTTGTTTGTTAACAGGTATTAGGAACAAATGCATACTTATCAGAAATAGAACAGCAAATGAAGTTGGTTTCTACAATTAAACCAATCTGCTACATCTGATAGTCTTATCATCTTTACCATAAACAAAAAATTCTAGTTTTATAGAACTTCATAGCATTTCTATTTCTATTTTATTTCTTTCTCTAACGTAAGCTGCTGAAAGATGGAACAAAAATATTACACTTAAAACAAACACAGCTCTTCCAAATCAATCAACGTCTTTTAGTATTACCACAGAAGTGATATCTAATAATGTCATTATTGGAAAAGAACCAGTATTTTATCAGCAAGCAAAATAATGTCTCTGCTCTAAAAAGTTTACTGTCTAATTGGAGTGATTTAACAGTGGTTCAGAATCAAAAGTGTAAAAAGGAAACCGAAAGGAAAAAAAATCAAATCAATTGAAATAATATGTAGAAATAAGAAAAATCAAAAAAGTCAAAAAAATTCAAAGTAGGGAATGGCACAAAATAAATAAAAAGTACTAAAAGTAAGAGAAAGTGAACAAAAATGCAGTGACAACAACACGCTGAACTTTAAAAATGAATACTGGAATAAGAAGTGTACAATCTGAGTTCTGAGTAATTCAATTTTGGTTAGGCGATTTCAGTGGCAGAAATGTCAGAGATGATGTGGCAGAAACAGAGATGACCATGACAAGACCTGGTCAGGCAGAACAGTTTTAGGGGCCTCATAAAAGCAAAGGACATTATTAAACAAAAGGAACAGTGAATCAGATGAGTAGACATTTTTATCTAGCTCTCAAGCCTACAAATTCAAGTAGTGGACAGGACAACAGCAAGACAGGAATAAGGACAAATTTTTCCACATTTAAGCTAACTGATTCGTGATTTCATAACCAAAACATACTTCAACACAATTCAGCAGAAATACTATCAATATGTAGCAGCAGCAAAAGATTAAGACCCAGTGTTAGAGAAGGATATTGGTCAGAAAACTTTTTAAATCCAGAAATCTGGAACTTCACAAATAAATGACTGCACTCAAGATGTGAAAAATTAAAAGAATGGGGAAAAGCTCACCACATTGATTTCAGTGGGAACAAAATTTAACCCCTTTACTCTGTGAATCTTACTCTATTCAATTCCAAATCATAAAGCATACAAATTTCTCTGAAACACTGAAACCTTTCAAATTTTTCTTTTATTACTTACCAGTAGTTTTGCAGTACTATCACTGACACATTTATAGCCACATAGTTCTAAGATATCAGAATGTTAAAATGAAGACATGTTATCCTACATTTATTTGCATTCAAATCACGAAGTCACATTATACTTCTACACTTCAATCACAGTTTTGGTTATATTTCAGATAAAACTTAGGAGGGAAAAAGGCATAGATATGAAAGCATATATAATGAGCAGAGACTACCTATTACAGGGAAACACATTTATCAAGAAAATGTAATTAATACTTAAAATCTGGCACTCCTTATTTTTAGTTCAGACAAAAAAAAAGAAAAAAAAGACAGCTTGGCTTGTCTGATTAGAAAAAAAAAAAAAAGATGAATTTCTGTAATGCTATGAACAGTTCAGGAAGAAGCACTGAGCAGATGGAGAACCAGCTTCCACTGATGCCAAATCCTGTGATTTCACTGCAAATCTTTATTGTGGGAAATCTTTTTCCTGTTTGTTTGGAGAAGAAAAGGAGTACAGGAGAGACTACATTTTTGTTGATTTCAGAAACCTACAGGTACCTAAGCCAGAAATATCTCTTAAGTCTATTAACAAATCCAAAGTTGCAGACTGCCCTGCTGCAAATAAAATATATGCTAGTGGAAATGAGACCATTTGGATGCAAAGCCTCCACAGATGGGAAATGTTATCTACCACAGGACCACTGAAAAGGAAATGCAAGCTCTGATGTGCTGAAATGGGCTAGAAGGAGAAGCAGGATAGGAGAGCATGTCATGGAAACTCAGAGAACATTTAGGGAATAAGTTGGTGAAAAACAGAGAACATGAAGAGAGATGCAAGTAAAGCACATCCCATACCTATTTATCTCAGGAGTGCATAAACTAGGAATATTCAAGTGACCTGTTACCAATCCTTAGTGCAACAGTGTAATCATCCTTCAAGACCAGTAGCCTGCCACCTGTATCTTAAAGCTGTTGATAAGTCATAAGTAACCAAACTGCTGTGTTCTACACAAAGCTCATGTCCCTTGGGCAACAGCAAGAACATGAAGTTTTGCAGCCGTTGAATTTCTCAACAAATAAGAAGTAGCTAAGTTGTCAAGCAAATCACCAATGAGTTAGGCATTTCTGTAAAGAAAACTGATTTTCAACTATTCTTTACAATTTTAAAACTCAAAGGATTCTTTTCTAGCACTCGAACCATGCCCTGCTACTGCCATTCTTTTTGCTTGAGCAGAATTACCATTTAAAAAAAATCAATTTACTCTTCACTCAACCTTTTTTTTCCCCCCAAATCTCTGTCAGTATATACTTAAGACTGAAAAGTTAAACCTACTTTTAGTGCAAGCCTTGCTCCAAAATTTTATCTGTTCAGGTTTTCTAAGATGGCCAAAAGTCTTCTGGGTACTTCTGATTCTCCTGAACATACTGACAATGCAAATGACAAAAATGCAGCAATGTATGGCAATAGACACATCAAAATTAAAAGAGACCCAAAAAAAAGTGGTTAAAAAAGCCAAACAAGGGTTTAGGGAAGGGAATGTAACTGTTACCTCATAATTCTTATGCCTATTGTTCATTACTATTATGCTCCAGTGACTGTTCTTTTGATTTTTATTCCACATTTTTTATTGTATTTCACTGCTAGGAACCTACAGAAATGACATGTATTATTATTAGAAATTATATGTATTCTTACAATATCAAAACCATTCTGCCAGTTTTGTTTTAACTGCACAGCATGTCTCCATCTTAACCTTTAAGGCACTAGAATTATTCAGCCATAGCCTAAAAAGCCAAATGGGAAAAAATTCATGTCCAAATTTATATTTTTTCATTGTGATAATCGTCATATTGTTGTCTTTTTCAGCCTAGAAATGAAACTCAAGATAATTTTAGTATAGGAGGTAATACAAAAATGGATCTTTACTGGAGGTCCACGGGCAGTTATGGAAGAATGTCCACAAAAACTCACCCCCACAGGGGTGAATACAATTTTATAGATTTTAGGAAATTAGCATAATTGATAAAAAGCACCTATTAGGAGGACAAGTGGTGATGCAATTCCCCCCAGGTCAAACCCCTTCTCTGGAGCCCCTGCCGCTTGGTATTAGCTGCACTTGTTTATGAAAATGTGTCTGGAATACCTTGTTCTCAACCTTGGTTCCCAGGAAGAACCAAGACAGAATAGGGGCCTTGTGCCCCTCAGGGCATGGAGTTCTGGAATGTGCTTGGTCTTTCTAGCCAGGGAAAAGGGTAGGGAAAAGTAATGGGATGTTTACAAACAGATGAAAGAAAAAAGGCAAAAATCACTCCAGCATCAATATCCTGCAATCCGCGTATTGCTATTGAGGCATGTAGGTTGGCAATTTTTGGCTGCTGTACTGCTAATGCCTACCACATTTTAAAAAAAGTGATCAAGTACCGGGAGACATTTTGATCAGCTCTATAACCCTCATCTGTCAAAAAATGAGGGCAGCTCTTCAAACATGGCAAGATTCTGCTAGCAAAGTAAGGTTATCCTATCACTTCCACTTCTCTTGTTCTTTATGCTTCAACAGCATTTTTACTAAATTGATTCAAGACATATTCCCTGAAGGCTTCACATGGACTTGTATTTTACATCAGCTAGACATCAAAAGCAGTACAGAAAAGTTTGCTATAGTCAAGATAATAACAAATAAATAAATATCAAAAGGGTAGGAAAAAAAGGAAAGAAGCATATTTAAAAACTTAAGCTGAACCCAGGACATTTATTTTACACAGAAATATACTAAGCCCCAACAAAGAAGCTCTGTCAGGCTAATGACATCAGTTGTCATCAAAGCCACCTGGCAGTTGTTACTTAAGACTATTTGCAGCTGCTTTTTTAACTATTCAATATGAAATTTTCTATGTCTATTGTCTGCTTCATGTAGCTTTTCCTTATTCTCCCCTTACCACCACCTTGTAAAGGAACCCAGAGAATGGCTTGAACATTTTTTTACTGTGAAAGCACTTGAGAAACTGTAACCACTTGTGTAATTCACAGCCCTGAATCAGTAACTTGAAGACAGATTGCACAATGATTTTGTATGAAAGAGGTACACTCTGCTCATTTTGCAAAAAATCTGACCTGACTTAGCCAGGCTACAAGCTTCTAGAAATCAGAGTTTGTACCTAATTTTTGCGAGATTTGCTGAAGCTTAACAACCAATCACCACAGGAACATCCTCAGCAGCCTTCTGCAGGTTATCTCAGTGTGCAAGTCAACTTAATTCAAGTTTCCTCTAACTTCCAGTTTTGAGTGAAGAGTCAGATTTTCCACTGTAGGAGAAGTCTGCATTTAAAAGGCTTTAGGTAAAACACTCAACACAAAGTGTTGCCTTTCCTATTTCTGCAGCTTTACCTATGCTGATATCCCTAACATAGCTGGAAACAACGGCCTGTCACTTTATATTGCTGGATAACTTGAGTAGGATTTAGGGTACACTGACAGAGAATGTGGAGAGAAGACAGAAAAACCAGTTTGTAGTGGAGATCACAACTGGAAGCTTGAAAGAATAAACTGGGATTGACTAGAGAAGGAAAGAAACTAGGAGAAACACAAGAAAATGTGGTAGTGAATTAAACCAAATGAGCAATGTCAAGCAGAACAACTAAGACTTGGGGATCACCAGGACTAGAAAGAATGAAGGACAGATATTCTGTCTCTGACAGAATCTGAAAGAGTTGGATTTTAATACATAAATGTGGAAGGAAGCTGGCTGACAACAAAAGACAAAAAAGACCGACCAACAGGAATCAGAAACATAGACAGGTAGAAAAAAGAAAGAAAGAAGGAAGAGTGACAAGAATCAGTAGGCAGGCAAGGGCTGAGAGCAGAGAAACAACATGCAGTCAAGAGATGGTCTGGAACTAGTCAGGCCTAAATATTTGATTGAAAAGACAGAATCAGTGCTGCACTAGAGATTGGCTTGAGGCAGGGAAAGCTGGAACTATAGGTGAAAACCTAAAAATCCACTGTTTGTCTTCAGAAGCTATTGAAAGACATAAAATAAAATACCCTAAAGACTTTACATTCCCTGCAAGTATCTGCAAACTTTTTTCTCCTCCTCAGACTTGCACTTCCCCCTTCCTCTGCTACTGATAAAAATGTAGTGTAACAATGCATTACTTTCTTATTTTCTTAATTCAAGGAAAAATAATGTCTATGTATTAGATTTAAAAGCTCTAATCCTCCTAATTATTGACATGACACCCATATCACAGAATATCTAATTTTGCTATTTTTAGCTTGACTTTAAGTAAAGAATTACATATAGAAGCACTTCTACATGATATTAAACAAATAAGTATCAAGATGTTTTAATTCTTTGGATATCAGGAATGCCTCCATTTAACTTTGAATACTAGTATTAATTCTGTCTTTATTACATTATCCCAAATGACTTTTTCTATGCTATCTCATTCAATTAACAGCATATTTTCTGGGAATAAATCCAAGTTTTATCTAGAAGGATGACAATCTCTTTAAGACTCTGCATTCAATATTATGGAACCTAAGCATTACATAGGAGATCAGGTTTTTCCAGAGTTCTTAACTGGCTGTAATAATTACATTGTTGTGTATTAAAAGTAAATCACAAGATTTGAAGATTTTCTAAGCTTTTAATTTTTAATTTTCCATTAATGAAAAATGGAAATTTAACTCCATTCACTCTCCTCTACTCCCTAACGGCTTGTTGCAATTAAATTGGATTCATTTTGCAACTTTAGAACACTAGACACCAATATACTAACAACATCAATTATCAAATAAAGCAGATGTGCAAGCTTCTTCTCAGACCACTGCAAACAAATATGACTATATTCTCAGTTATCACACATCAGCCAAAGCAACCAAAGAACAAAGAACCCTGCTAACACATGCTGCTTTTTCATGTGACTCCAAGAAATCTACATTATTGTTTAGATGGCACGTTTTTCTTCCTCCAAAAGAAAGTACTTTATTCCATTGCTGCTTCTTATTGACTTATTTAATTGTAGAGAACAGCCACAATATAGACTAATATAAAGCTCTCTCTAAATCAAAGATTTAGAATTAATAAACAGTATGAATATATGAATACTACTTCCCAATATTTTAATTTGAGGCATTAAGGGAATCTAAAGAGTAAAATAAATGGGGAGGTAATAACTGTGTTGAAGTACAACTCATGAAAAATACAAATTAGCAGAGCTAAATACTATTTTGTTATATCCTCAGTTCAAAAGTACTATTCTTCAGAACATTATTTAAAGACTTTATGAAGGCTTACTGCAGAGATATTGAAGTTATTAAAAAACTGAATAATGGAGATGTGGCAGCTCAGCATAGGTCTTTTGATTTAAGAAGTTTTGAATTACTATATCTGCATTGCTCCCCAGACTCTGTTAGCTACACAGTTCTGATGAAGTCCATACTATGCACTTAGACTCCAGCACTGTTTGCCATGCAACACAACATTCAATACACATTTCATGATCCTGTAATTAAAACCTGACAGCTTAGGCCTAACTTTGCAATGTTCATGTGAAACAGAACTTCAGAAATTGATTCTTGCACAAAGAAAGGAAGCTCTGGTCTTTGTTTCTTTACTGTAGCTAACTTCTAACTTACCCCACCAAGCTGAGACTGAAAAATCCAATTATTTAGCTCTGAGAGATTGCAGAATTTCCAAGGTACTACAAAAATAACACCTTATTTGCAGCTTTTTACTTAATGGTATTCCAACACAGTGGTACATCAAGACTGTCCTGTTTTTAGTGTAACCACCCTGTACTAATCATGCATGGCTAAAAAAGGCCAGGATCTAGTACAGGCTGTCCTTCCACCTTCTCCTTTATTATCTCCTCTAAACAGAGGAAAACAACTGATCTTTGTTTTCAAGGCCAGTAACACTTGCTACTCATTCACACATCTCCACAGTGCTGACTACAAATCTATGTTGAAATAAACAACAGCAAGCAGCTGCCTGGCTGTTTGCTGTGTTTAGTCGTACCAGCAACCTTTTTGTTTCCTGGAATGCAACCCAATGACCGAGATCAGCAAGAAGTTCATTGTCAGCAAGAATAAGCTGTTACTGGACGCTGCACACATTCAGACCTGTCTTTTCACAAGGGGGCTCTAAATGTATCAGCCAGCAGCCCTCTTTTACTCCCCAGCAGTCCCAGATCAGTGCAGCCTGTATGCTATTAATATTTATGTATATTAATACATAAATGGCAGGCTTGCTGAGGCAAATAGGAATGTTATTCTAGGGTGCTGTTTCATCATCAAAGGACAACAGTCAGAAAAGCAGCCACGTCTCAAAATGCAAAACTAAAAAACCCTACAGATTGGAAAATGCTTACCTGCTGAGCTAAGCAAAACACTGAAGTCTGTTCCTCTCTGTGACTCTCCACATTCACTCTGTCCCTCTTTTTCTGTATCCTCATAGCGGCTCCAGTTGGAAAATACCTTTCTTCTTGAATAGCATTTCACTTCTTCCTTCTCTTCTTCATGTCGTGATTCAGTATCATCGTCCTCCTCTACCTGTGACATTTAAACGGACAGCTAAGCCATTGCACTTTGCAATGAACAACGAACAAAAGAACAAAACTTAACAGCATTTTGTTCTGTATTTAAACAAACATTCATACAAAAAACTCCAACCACAGAAATAAAACCCAGAGAGACAAATCCATCTGGATCCCCACCAATATTTTCAGTGGAACTATCTTTTTGTGAACTGCACGTAATTCATCCATAGTGTAACTAAAAGCACCTAGTGAAGCGTCAGCTCTTACAGGGGTCAAGCAGTGACACCTGATACAAATTCCACTATTTTCCCTCCTATTCTGAAAATTCACAATGAATTGCGTCCTTCCTAAAACTGAGAACAATGGATAGGGAGTGGAGCTAAGAGTTGAAACCAAGGATCTCTGTCTAAGTGCTGCCAGTGATAAAGATGGTAACTGAAAAAATAAAAGACATTTGTAGAGCAGAAGAGGAATAGATAAATTCTGCAGAAAAACATTTTGAAAATGGTGATTGATGTACGAATTTCCGTTATAACCAACTACAGAGTCTTAAATCAAGCAATATGGAATAATTAATCAAATAAATTTCCTTCATGAAACCTATTTTATGGAAATAGACATGAAAAAGTTAAATAGACTGCTAGCAGTCAATCTACTGATCTTAACCTCTTAAAAAGTCCTAAGGTCAAAAGGAGGACTCATTGAGGAGTCAACTTAAGATACAAGCAAATCAGACATTTGCCACAAGTACTGAATAGCTCTGGAAAACTCTCCCCTGTCTTGAATTCTGTATGCAGCTCTCCCAGAGCTTGGAGTTTAGGTGGAAAGACTGTTGCTTCACAAACAGAAAGATTTGCTTCCTGGAGGAAGGAGCACTCAACAGGCAAGAGATTAAATCTGTCAAAATTACACAAACATACTCCCAGGCGTCAGACAGTTGACAAGAAGGAAAATATTCTGTGCATTCTCACTGGTTCTGTGCAATTTTTAGGTAAATTTTCTTCTTTGTATTCATCAGGTAAATACACTAAAATGGTTGTTGTAGGTAAACGGTTGTGTGAGCAAGTGGATGAAGTGACAACTACATCACTGGAAACCACGGCAGAGCTACAATTTCCACACAAAAAAAGGCCAAATTCACTTACACCAAGATAAAAAATAAACTTATTTTTTCTCTGTTCTTATCCTGTGAAATGAATGATTTTCTAAAATGCAGCAAACTTAGCGAAATTCAGTGCCCAAAGTAACTTGGAACTGATATGATTCACAAGTCAAAGCAAGAAAAATGCTACAGAGATAGATCAGTTTTGTACTTTATTTTTAAGAAAAGGCCAGAATCATATTAAGCAACTATGCCATTATAGATAATTACTTATTATATACCTGTTTCAAGAATTCAGCCCTTTCAGCTGTAAACATAAAAAACCTGAGAGTACCACTTTCTTAGTTCAACAAGCTTCCAGTAAACTAATATGGATAAAAATGTTTTCTCTTAAACCAGGCTAAATTCTTTTTCACATTCTGTTATTAGCTATGCTATACAGTGCACCTCTAGGAAATTTCACTTCTTAGAAGTAAAACAGTTAACTTCAAGAAGCAAACCACAAATTCTCAGGAGCGTTTACAGCAGTTGCACAGCCTGGCACCCCAAGTACTATCCTGAGGCTTACTGTTAAAACGAGTAAACTTCAAACACAAACCTGCTTCCATTTCTAATAAATAGTTAATGGAAAATCTTACATGATGCACCACCAAGCTACAAGATAAAACTGCAAATAATCACAATTGAATAGTCAACATTTAATCAAGTTAAAGATGTATAAAAATTGTCAGGTACATTCAAAAACTCTGATCAGTGAAACTTCAGAAGACAGTTTGTTTCTACCATCTCACATGAGACAGCTACCAAGTAACAAGCTCAGAAACACAGAAACATGCACCTTAATTACCTCACTCTTAGCTGCCTATTCAGCTACACCATATGCTACTAACATTGTCACCACACCTTACTGAAAATTAGTCTTCACCAGTACAGAGCAAACACCTGTCCTATGTGTAATGAAATACCATAACTTCCTCCTTGCCACATCGTCAAATAACAAAAGATACAAGCTGAAACAAATTCTAAAAGCCAACTTAAATATAACCTTTAAAAAAGTATTACTTACATAAGGAGAAAAACTTAGGTCTTTAAATAGCATTGAACTACATCTACATGTTATCGCTCAGTGCTCTAACACAGGATACCACAGAAGGTGTAACATCTATCTGCTGTGCCTCAGTTTCAGATAGTAGTATATGCATCACCATTTGTACATTTCATTGAAATTTTCAAAGTGGGAAAAGTATACCAAAACCCAGCTGAACAAAACCAGGAAGTCTCCAGAATATTTTGCACGTCAGAAGAACAAAAAAAAAAAAAAAAAAAAGCAAAATATTCTGCCTAAACACAAAGGCACTCAACAGTGAGAGGGCCAGGCTCCCCTGCAGAGGAACTTGCATAGTTTGTGGTCCCCTTCTGCAGAGCAATGCATTTTAATCCTTTAGGAGAGCCTGTGACTGCACTCTTCTTCTAAAGGAAAGCAAAGTGCATAGCACAAATGACCACAATCTACAGTATGACACAGCAGAAGAATCCTTTAGAACAATAATTTTACATACATCCCAGGGTTGGGACAGTATGGTATTGAGAAAATACAGGAAAGTGGGCTTTTTGTTTGACTTTTCTTACAGATGAGAATGTTGATTACACGTTGATGCATGTGGTTCAGGAATGAAGGTGTTTAAATGAAGTAAACATTGCTCTGAACAAGTAATTTTCCCTGGGGTCATCCTTCTGCACTTCCCTGGAGCCCAGAGTGGTTTGGACTAATCCAAGGCTGAAGTACACAATGGAGAAAGTGTAACAGGGACCTCTTGCATCCCGCTTCAATTACTCAACCGCTCTTCACTCTAAGTGCAATCAGTCCTAGCATGTTAAGCA
The DNA here is from genome assembly GCA_024500445.1 of Entomyzon cyanotis. Taxonomy (NCBI): domain Eukaryota; kingdom Metazoa; phylum Chordata; class Aves; order Passeriformes; family Meliphagidae; genus Entomyzon; species Entomyzon cyanotis. Next base: position 31,421,099 of record JAKEPQ010001030.1, read on the forward strand.
CACGTGTCCAAGCACTCAAGAATTGTTGAGCACGCAGCCCTTTAAAAAAACAAAATTAGAAGTGTATTAAAAGTCACAGCTTCCATTAAGACTTTCTAAAACAGTATTTATTACCCTTAGGAAGCCAGAGCAGCTAAATCCTATACTTCTTCCTGTTCAATTCTGGTAGCGCTATATGAAAAATTTAAAACACCTCATCTTTGTCAGTACTTAGAATATCCTACAATAACAGAAACATCAGATGTTCAGCTTACCTTTCTTTGGGCCAACTGCTGTTCTCCATTAAGTAGGTATCATGCATTATTAGATTTCCATTCTTACTCATTTTTTAGCACTTCTCCCAATTTCTTCCCAAGTATGTCACTTTACAGTATGTATGAAAACATAGTTTCTGCTTTTTTGTTAATCTCTTAGAAAGAGCATAGCTATTTGTCTTCTTCACTTCCTTCCCAAATTATCTTTAGAAACTCTTCAAAATTATATTGATCAAGTGCTACTTTTCCCCTTTGTTATTTAACCTCTGTATAATTATTTTGAATATTACACCTATAACATATTCACATTTCCTTAATATTTTCCATTCTTTACTAGGGACACTTACCTACAATACCCCAGACATCATATATATCCACTCAGAGTCACCATAAGTAGTTAGTCACTGCCATAAAGGGGCACCTGCATGTTCATGGACAGTCATAACCACTGTCTACTCCTTATATTTGCTGCTCTCACAACAGGCAACAGCACACACCAATTCCTTGAATAAACTTCTGTCTTGATTCCCTCTTCTCTGGCTAGAAACTGCTGTACAGCTGTGATCAAGTGCAAGGCCATTCAAGCTTATCCAAATGTCTCAATCCCATTTTCTCTTCCCATCAGGGAAAAAGGCTAGCAAGACAAAATGAAAATATTCTGTGGGTTGAATCTGATCTAGACTATCAGCTGCATGATGAATGGGCACGTATCTTTTTTCTCATTTATATTTAAAATACTAAGGTGTCTGTGTAGAGACCATTTAACTTTGCCAGCATCTGTTAAGGCCAAATTGTCACAGATGGAACTTCTAAGTCAAAGGGTCAAAAAACATATATAATAAGCAACAAAGTCGTTCACGATCTCTACACTTTAAATTGTTTCAAAGAATAGATGTATATGGAGGCTTGTATGCATGCAAGTAAGGCAGCTTGGCTACTATTGACTTCTGAGTGGTTCCTCTGAGCAGACCTAAGTGGAAATGTTAAAGACTGTTACTCTTTAATGTTAGAGACAATTACTCTTTAATGACTTAAATTGCTTTTGGAAAGACAAACTTGCTTTTAATTTCATGGTTCAAAGTTATTGGTGGTGTAACCAAACAGGAGCAATGGGATTAGACCAGGAATTATCTTAGTACATTACAGATACAACACAACCTCAAGAAGATTTCCTTTTTTAGCAACAGTGCTCATTAAATGCATTTTATTTACATTTAAATCCAAAAAGGTACAAGAGAATCCTTGACAGCTTAATTTATGTATTACTATGATTGGCAGGCTTACACCTCATGATAGTTATATATAGTATAAAAATCTTCAAAAGTTTTCTTATTTTACACAATTAATTACAACCCCTATATGTATGTCCCTCTTCTTATAAGTAATTACTTGATGATGTAGGTAATTACTTGACAAAGGAATACCTTGTCTGGTTTATTGTGGTGGAAATTTAATGGACTGTCTAAATTATGAAGTGTATGGTATCTTAAATTAAAACAGACTATATTCAGAACTATGGCAAATGGAAGCAAAATTGCATTTTTAAATGCATTTCTTAGATTAATGCTATTGTCTTACAAAAGACAAAATACTAGTGCATTTTATCAATATTGATGGAAATCTGTACCTGTTTAGAATCAAGATGTCCTTACCCACAAAAAATAATAAAGAACACGATCTCTATGGTGTTACCTACAGAGACAGCTGAAATTCAATGATGGATTTTGAAATGCAATTCACAATGCTATCAACACACAGGAATTCAGGTTTTAAAACAAAAATAATAAAAATAATAATAATAATAGTAGTAAATAATATAGTAGTAAATAATAATAATAGTAGTATAATAATAGTAAATTAACAAATTAAACATAACTGGCAGTTTATTGTATACAACTCCTCTATCTAGGAAAATCCCACAAAGCGTGCCAACCCATTGTTCTGTCTACCTAGGAGTATTAATAAATTTCTGTATGGAGAAAGCAAGTTAGAACAATATAAAAGATAGAGTATGAAGCAAGACTGGAATACAACTTCTCAAATTATTCCTCTTTAGTTCTCTTAATCTAGATTTTAGAAAAATCAACAAAAGATAAAATTTGGAAATTTCCCCAAAAAATAAGATTTTCCCAATGCAGTGATACCGTAAGATACCACTTCTCTTCTTTCAGAGACAGAAAGGAGTATTTTGTAATAACACTCAGGAACACCTGCCAAAATCTGAGCTATTAGCTTATCTACAGTGAATTGTTTTCAAGAGACATCATATTCACAAGTCTAACAATGATGACAAAAAAAAAGTAAATATAATAATCTCATCCACCAAATGATTTTGCTTCGAAGTTCTTGCTTACTAGAACTGAGTAAAAACTTCAAATGAAAAAGGCTGTTGTCTTATTACTGTTCAACTGGACCAAAATCCCACCTCCTAAAATGTTCTTTGCACTCTTTAAAGTTTTAACATCATCAAGTACCAGGTACTTCATCTTTCTCACAAATCATTATTAACATTTTCACAAGCTATAGCCATATTCTGCACAAATATTATGTCTCACTGAATTGAAACAAGAACTTCCATTAGAAGCTAAATCTCTCCCTTAGATTCACTGAGACAGGAGGAAAAAAAAAAGCCCCATAGGTAAACAGCTTGGTTATTTTGTTTGTAACTCCCCCTTCTCTTTCAAAGACCTAGAAAAGAATACATAAATCCTGATGCTCGCTCACCACTGCCCCCTCAGAAATACCTGTGTGACCTGCTAATACATGATTAGCTGCAGATCCTTCAAATGAGAGCCTTACAGGGGCAAAATTAACCAATCTAACACATGCTGCTCAAGTTTAGTACTGCAGCTTTCAGAAACCCAGTTTGAAAACTGTTGACTTGTAGATAAATTAAACTTAATAACCATGCACTTGTAGGTCACTAAGACTTTGTTCTTGGTAAAGCCTGCCAACTAATTATTTATTTCAGAAACTGCGTATTTCAGGATGCTGCTCATTAGATACAGGATCTTCCAAACTACAAAGCCACTAGCTAAAATTTCACTCTACTGATTTGGATTAAAACTCCAAACTGAAGAATGCTTGATGAGGTATGTTGTGAGAAAGGTATCATTACAAATTCAGCACTCATTCTGCACTAATTGAAACACTCGGTAGAGTATCAACAAGTTGCATTATCTGCAGAAGTAGCCCTTTACCTCCCTTCCCCAAGGCTGTGCCATGCTGCGAACAAAGAGCCTGTAGGAAGTTTGTCCAGCTGCTGTCTATAGATAATGAGGCTTTTGATTTTCTAAACTTGCTAAGCTAATACATTTCCACCAACAGAAAATCAACTATATTTTTTTTCTTTAATTCATTGGAAATTATTATATGAAAGTTACTGACAACTATGTAAACTCATCAAGCAATTTATACAAAATTGTCATACAGACCTGAACAGAACTGGCAGCTCTTCTACCTTCAAACTGTCAGTAACTTTAAAAAGCTGATTTTTTGTCTTACAAACATCAGTCAAAAATATGAATGCAAACATAAAACAGGAGCCTCTGTCTTGACAGAAATAACAGGTTTCAAGAAAACCTCACAAAGTAGATATGCCACAAAGGTTACAGCATTTTCAGTAAGATTACTGATTGTTCCTATGTATAGGCTATACTTGGCAAAAACCAGAAGGTTTATATATTGCATACATATGGATCCACATATGTGAATATTGCATCTCTTATTCTAAAACCAAGTTACACTTAGTGTTCTGGATTGGTAAGGGAAATCTTCTGGAGAAAGATAATTGTTTTTACCAAATCTGCTGTTCCTTAAAAGAAGTTTCCTAAGCTGTATTAGAGACTGACTATATCCTGAAACTGATTCAATTCTTAAGTGTTAATGTCACAGTATTATAGAGTAATCCAAACTGAAAGGGATTGCAAGAGGTCATCTTGTCCAAGCACCTATTCAAAAGAAGGTCAAAACTGAAATCAGACCATGTAGGTTGGGGCTTTGTCCATTCAGGGCTTGAAAACCTCCAACAGTCTACCTAATCCTTAGTATTTCATTTTGCTTTTTATTCTAGCACTTCTAAACTTGCAAAAGCAGTTGCATTAACAGTCTTAACAATAACTTGTAAAGAACACACATGAGCAGTTCTGTAACATCAAGAAAGCAAAATTTATTGACGGGAAATATTCCCTTCAACAGTTAAACAATAGATGTTTTAAAAGACATTGCTATTTTACTAGTCTTCATGAGTCAATGGGTAAGATAGCTTCTCTCAATAAATGTGTCCCTTAAAAACTTATATATTAAAAAGCTTTGTACTTCTGCAACCTTATCAATGATGCAAAAGCATGACAAATTATGTAAAAGGCTCAGTCAAAGCATCCATCTGCAAAACAGAGAAAAATTTGATCCTAACTCACAAAGGTTATTTCATAAACTTGGAATGAAGTCTGCTCAAAAGAGAAAGGTTTAGAGAAGACCTCAGTTGTATTGACAAGTCTAATGTTTATTTAGCATCTCCTACATGCATGCAGCTTTAGAACAAAGTCAACAGAAATAAAGCAACTGTACCAAGATCGAAAACAATGCATTGAAGGAGCTTCAGTGTTTCTCAAGCAAAAGTATGTGACAAAGTTTCTCAACGGATGCATTTTTTGCCACAATGAAAATAGAAAAAAATAAAAAAACAACCTCTCAAAAGATTTCTGCTGTGTTGTATTACAAATGAAAGGAAACCTTGAAAGTTTACATTTTTATAACAAAACTATTCCCTACCTTTAAATTCAAAAATATTTGATAATAGATTTTAACAAGTGGAAAGTTTAGGGCCTTTTAAAATGCATCTATGCTGTAAAAAAGAAAGCACATAGGAGTAAGACATTCTTTTTCTATGGATTTCAAAACACAGAAATAGCTTAGTGATATTCACCCACACTGCTCTATTTTCAACTGTCACAGCATTAAAAAAGAAAAAATTCTGAAAGACACCAAACAAAACAGGACTGTATGAAATTGTATCCCTAAACTGCTGGAAATTTTATCAATAGTTTTCTTCTCTTTTCTACTGTTAACCTTCTGCCAGCTTCAGTTCCTCTGTCAGTTCACAGCAGAAACAGACAAGTACAAATAATGGTTAGATAGGCTGGAAGCATGCCATGAAACATGGGAACTGGAAAGCAGGTCCTTCTTTCATATCTGGCAGCAGTTATCTGCTAGATTGTCTGAGTGTACTCATAAGCAATATCCTTGGTTTTAATGTCCTGCAATGTTAAACTCATTTTGCAAAAGCAAATTTTGTTTTCTCTTTCCAATAAAAACTTACAGATTCTCAATTACTATTCCTTTTCACATAATACATGTGGACACAGAAGTGTCCTTCGTCAAACTCACATAGTTTAAAAAAAATGCTTAGCTACAAATATTTATGTTGATTGATAAAATTTTTAACATAAGTTTCAGAAAACTTGCCATTTGCAACTGCTTTTAGTACCCTTTTTCGGTTAAGGTTTTAAAAGAGTCAATCAGATAGGTAAGGCATAATTTTAGAGGTTCTATATACAAGTACTGGTGTTTGGTTCACAGTGGGAAATTCTATCTTGAATTTAAATTAAAACTGCCACATCTGTCACTTTTTCAGATCAACCATCACACAATGATACAATATTACAAATACATAAATATTCACAATAAGGAAAATTAAAGCTACGCTCTACCAATTTGAAAACCTATAAAGGTCCTAAATAAGAAAATCCAGAGGACAGCATTTTGTTTTCCTCACCCCTTTCGTTATATCCACAACATTGTCAGTAGCATAACCCCGAAGTTTTTCATCTTTCATTACATAGATGGGGACTGCAGCATAAGAAAGGGGAATGCCAAAACAAAGAATCTCAGAGAGATCTGTAAATAAATACAATTGTAGAACTATGGCATTTTATTGAGAAAGTAGAAATAAATTCAATTCCCTTTTCTACACAAATGCATTTTAAGTTGCATCTCCCACTTCACACTAGAATAAAGTGGCTTTACACACTCTGGAGGGGGAGATCTTGCCTCTTTTCTCAATCAGACCTGTTCTACTTTGTACAGCTAGATGTCCAGTGTACCTGAACACTCCTCATAGGAGAACTCGAAAAGCTGGAGGCCTATGTGCTCTGCAGATGCACAATCACCATACACACACAAAACAAACAAGAACCTAACAGTTCATGTCAGTCTTTCTTTCATTCCTAGTCTCTTCATGACAATATCATGTTTTTACATAAAGTACAAAGGGACTGAAAAACCAAAGCGAAGGAAATTCAGATAAAAAATTATTTCAAGTTCATTGCCAAGTCACTTATCTAAGAAGTGAAAAAAGCTTCACTGCACTTTGTATTTGAAACTGGGAAGAAAACAGATCACAGCTTGAACTTCTTTCCACATTCTCACATCCTTCGCCTCAATAGTCATTGCAGACTGAAACTTTTTCATCGTCTATATCCAAAACAGGCTCCACGTCCCCTGCCTGCCCTTTTACCAGAGAGCATCAGCACTAATGGCTCTGTAACATTACCCACAAGCTGTTTCTAATGTAAACTGGCAGACACAAGGATGATTTTGCTATATATTTTGAGAGAGCTGAAAATACCTTACCTTATTAAGACAGGTCTTTTTCTGTATCCTAACCAGTATTTTCTGGGGCTAACAAAGAATACAATAAGGTTAGAAAATAAACAATTACTGATAAGGTCATCAGTCTGTTCTGCTGTCTCACTGAAAATAATTAAACCACTTTTCATTATACTTTCTCCTTCAGGTTTTCCTAGAATTTAAAAAAGGTTTTTTTCTCCTTCCAATTATTCAACAGAAAACAAGCATTTGTAACAGTCACTTAATTGCAATTCTTGGCAGATAGCTTAAACAAGTCAGTATAGATATTTGCAAATCCTTTTGTTTTTCTCCAGGCTACACCAAATGAAATGCAAAGACAAAAAACCCCCCTTGATAATTAATTTCTTGTGCGTTACCCTTTCTGATTTGTCAACAGTATTAATAAGATTAAATAGTACTGGTAAACATTAAATCTATTCCATCATTACACTGACACACACCAGAGTAAGCTAAAAATTATTTCTACAAAAGTATTAATGGAGATGAGGTGACAAATATGTTTGTGTGTTCACAGTCTTTTCATATTGGCATAATGACCTATTGATGAATTTGTAGTGAGCCTTCAGTGATTTTTCAGCATTGCCTTGCAGAAACAAACAATTTACTTCATCATTGTTCATCCAGGAATCAGAACTCTTCCAGTACAGGTTCAAGTTTCTATCATAAATGGTTTTTTTCAACTTGAGGGAAAAAGGAAGAAGCTAAAGCTTTTTTTATTTTTTTCCCCTTTAGACTAAGGAAGGAAGAGCCTTGACTCAAAGGTTCTTTCATGAAAAGAAAAAAATATATCCCTACAAAGACTAATCCTCTTCACTAGTTTGCGCTATTGGTGACCTTTAGAGAGCTCTACCAAAGCTGAAGAGAAGCTTAATTAGCAGAAAGGGCAGCTGAGAGAACAGGTAGCACAAAGAAAAAAGCTTCTAGTCTTTATTGTACGGGATGAGAATTTCTGAAAGAGGGATGAAATACTAAGACTGCTTCATAAATGTTGGATACTGGAACTCAGCACTCTGAGTTAGCTAAAGATAGAATTAGCCAAGAGAGACATCCTATTCTGAAACCAATGTTTTGCCTAACAGAAATGATGCTCCAGTTAAAGGAAAAAACATCTCATGAAGTACACAACAGACTTATTGAACTTCCTACATAAAACTGTCACTGCTTCAACAGTCACAAAGTATGCTTCTAGAAGTTGTCTTATTAACTTTAATAGCAAAAAACATTTCTCTCTACTTGATTTTTAAAATCTGTTACGAGTAATTCAAACAGATTAGTCATGTGACTGTGACCTGGTATGAACTATCATCCTCTACAATATGTGACTTGTACATAAAGAGTATAACCTAAGTTTCCTCTCTGAAAAGTATCACTGCAGTTGCAGAATACCAGTCTGAAACAGCAAAAGAAAAAAGTCTCGATTCTGGAAAGTTCTTATGTTCAAACCTATTTACAGCTGAAGAACATGACTCATATCTAGATATAACATCTGTAAAAAGCCTAACATTAAAAAAGGCTCAAACAATTCTATACAAACACAACAAAACTTATCAAGTGTTCATAGAAAACTCCACTTCTGTGTATTGTATCTCCATGTTTATCCTGTCATTATCAGCCTTTTTAGAGACTCAGTGTTGCAATGTTGTTCCACATTTGAATCATCACTATGAAATTGTTCCATAACTACACCAGAGTGATATAATACCATGGATGTTTTTAAATACCTGCCTGTGCATTCACTCAAAAAACCTCTCTGTCATTTTTATATCAAATCTAAATGCAACTGACTGCAGACATATTAGAAACCACCACTCAAACCTCAGACATCCCTTTCTCATTCACCTCCAATCTTTTTTTCGAAGAGGGTGAAGGGAGAAATCCTCTGAAAGATATTTTTCTGAAAAGCCTTAAGGAATGTGCTTCCCTAAATCCAACATGCAGCTTGAGATAAAATAATGAAGAATCATTGTCCAAGGTCCTCAATGCCACACTTAAAACCCCAAGAAGTTAAAATGTAATTTTATTTTGCCATTGGTCTGGAGTATAATTCTGAAAAATAAGAGTTACCACACATTGATGCTCTGACCCTGAAGTTAACACTATTGTGAAGAAGCTTTAAGTCATTCAAAACTTTCTGTGAGTACAAACATATCCAAATTACAAGACAGTACAGGAGGACTAGGCTGTACCTGCTGGGATGCACTACAATCCCATGATTTTTATGTGCCCATCATATCCTTACATGCTACAGTTTGCACTGGTGAGCCAACTTAGGTGCACGCAGAGCAGTAACTGCAGGAGAATTTTGCATCCATTTTGCAGTGGTGAGCTACAGACATGTTCAGCTGTCTGGACAACTGAGGGACAGCTTCACCTGTGACTCCTTCAGGACTAAAACCATATTGAGTCCACTAATATTACACCCCAGTGTAACCCACAAGGCAAATTTGCCTCAAAACCCCATCCTTGACAGTAATTTGAACTGACAGCCACACCAAAAGCACCAAAGGAACTGCTTTTTCCTCATCAGCACAGTTATTTTTTTTAATTTTATGTTTACGAAAACATTTCACTCTGAGACAATAATCCTTTAACATCCTTGTTAGCAATTTGGTTGAAGTGGAAGAAAAAGAAATACAGAGGATGGGATTTGTGCTTCTGTTGCTTCCATGGGCATGTCACCTATTACAAATCAATAGGAACATAATACACCAGTGAAGTCAGCAAAGCAGCATAATGTGAATAATGCAGTCTGAAACAGGGTATTGAAAGAAACAAAAAAAGAAAAAACCCCAACCAAACAACAATGAAAACCCAAACAAAAACCAAACAGACAAACCCACAAACAAATCTAAAAAAAAAGAAAGAAAACAAACTCAAAAACCATAACAACCAAAACAAAGCCAAAAACCACAACCAAGCCACCAAAACCCCCTTTTTTGTCAGGCAATCAGGAAAAACTCAAGGCCTCACAACCTGTCAGTGAAAGAGCCTAGGAAGAACTGTGGCCCAGTTTCATCACTCTGTTCTCTATAAGATAAAGATCCTGGCTATGTCACGGTTAAGAAGAGAGACTGTACAGTTTCTAATGTAGAATTATCCTCTGGGAAAAGAGAAGCAGGAATAGAAACAGGACCTTTAGGCAAGGTTCTTACACACTCCAGCAGATTTATGGTTTTACAGCAGTGTATTAGTGTCTACCTGCAGAAGAGTTAAAGTCTGATTTAAGAAAATAAAACAAACAAACACAAAACCCCAACCCTCCCCCCTAGACCACCTACATAAATATAATACAAAGGAATTGCATACATGAAAGAGAAAAGTGGGAAATAAATGGACCCCCCCCCCCTCTATGCCTTACCATAGGACACTGAGTCATACAGGCTTGAAATCCTGTGATTGTGAAAACCTCTAAGAAATATTCTCCCGTACTTTTTACAAGTCTCTAACCCACCACTGAATCAATAATCAGCATTTGTTCGTTTCTTTAAAATACAGTGAAACCTTCTGACAGCTACAAAAGACTGTGCAGCTCTATTAGACTGGCTGGAAAGTCATAACAGGGCTCCTGAAACTACCGAGTTACTTTTGTGAGGAAAACAGCAGCAGCACTGCATGGCATAATTTTCTAATCAAATTCATCTCTTCTACAAATTTGTTGATTTTCCAGTAGAAATCGTGCCTCTCACTTGATGTACCCAAACAAATTCCTTTATTGTGTTCTCTGGGACCAAATACTCACCCCAGTAGCACAACATGATTTTTAGCTCAGAATTACAAAGTGTACTCGTCCTACAAGTAACTTTTCTTCAGAGTTGTGTTTGGAAAACCCAGGGGCAAGTCCTAATAACTCACACGTATGTGTGACTTTCACACATTGCACTGCAGTTCACTGAACATCAACATGAGATGAGAAAAACATTCCCACCCCACGATGTGCACACATCGTTACTTCTCACCATGCAATTTCAGCCCAGCGCCCAGGGGCGAGCTGCCTGCACCACCTACTGGTCCCCTACAACATTGGTGCATCGCCCTGGATGGATGGATGCGTGGATGCAGGCATTCTTAAATGCATCATTTTAGCTCTTCCCTAAATTCTAAAATCGTCGGTTAAATATAATGGGAAGGTCTTCTTCAATATTCAAATTACTACCATCTTCTATTTCCTCTGAATAAAATCCACACCACAAAAAAACGACCAAATTACTACCCCAAAGACTTGAGAGGAAAAAAGAGGAACAAAAGCATTTAAGTAGGTGAGGACAGAAATGCACAGCCATATAAAATATAAAAAACCCTCAAGCTCTTTCCACAGAAGTTACAGAAAAACAGTCAGATGTGAAGTTGCTATGTACAGCTATGACGTTCAGCTGTGTAATGGGATGTTTTCAGCACAAATGTCTCAAATTACATCAGCAGGAAAGTTAGTAAAATATGCTGAAGGAATAACAAAAAACATGACTAAACCATTCCACACTAAACAATTAGGCATTATTATGAAACTCTGCTGTCCCCAGCACAAGGAAAAACAGGTTCCTCTACTGTCTAGAAACCAAAAAGAATAAATTGTCTGTGGCTGTATAAAAAGCATTTATCTTTTTCCATTGCACAAACAGCCTTGAAAAAGAAAAATAAATAGGGCTGTGACAAGTGGGTACACACCAGCTCTACTGCAGTAGGCTCAGTAACCTTCACCATACACATTTTTCTGTCCTGATTTCCACATACTTCCTACACAATGCATTACACAAGCTACCTAATCTTTCAGTCACAAATTTTATTCTCAAGGCCCGACTTAAACCTCCTCCATCTCAACAATGTTTTTCTTCTTGTCCTGCCTAAAATGGATCTCTTTGCAGCAACCTTTCTATTTTATGGAAAATTGCTAACTAGGCCTGTCCAAAGTGTCCTCATTGCCAGATCAAAAGGAAAAAAAAGAGAAAGAAACAGGTTCATAAGCCTTTCCTCCCTGGTCATATCTTCTTTACATCCTTCTTCATTCCCTCCCTCTAAATTTTCCCAGTCTAGTCCAAATCTTGCAAAAATAGAACTAGTGCTTCAATGTGATTTCATCACTAATTGATACCTTCTCATCCATTAAGCTGATAGTTCTGTTCTATAGAATTGCACCTTAATCAGTCACACACCACTACAGATTTTTCCCATGTAGATGTAATTGTATTATATTTGACCTTGAATCACACTCAAACGCAGGCTGTTTATTCCATTTGTTGAGACTGTGTTCTGTGCTCCACCCTCCTGCCTTAGCACTGTCTGCAAATTTTAACACTGTATATCTTAATCCTTCATTGGAATTATTAATAGAAAACTGAACATGAGCAGATACAGAATGAAGCCTTGCAGAATCCCATTTAACAAACACCAGTTTGACACTGAACTATCACAGTAGAGAAAATCCTGAGAAGGGAAGCTCTTCACACCTCATTAGTAATTAAGTACAGCTCACAAATTGATGTACATTACTCTAAGTACATTTTTTTTTAGTTGCTTTTGAGAACATTAACATAAAATGTAAAAAAATTTATTGTGTTCAAGATCCAGAAATCTATTGTTCTTCTATCTGCACAAGTTCTGTTACAGTGTTCCAAAGGAAATAAAATATATCTGTATTTATGACTTTTGTTACTGTGCCTGTGAACTGCTTTTTGCAGTTGCTTATATTGTAAAGAGTTAGCTCATGCCAATTAGGAGAAATTTATTTGATGCTGACAGCATTAGATGTTCTCTTAGATCAATTCTATACGTGCATGGACCACAAGAATGAAGATATAATCAATACCAAAATCATGTGATGTCATCTTGAAACTCACCACACATGAGAAAGACTGCACTAAAATCCATTTCTTAACCTCCATTCTTTAACAACAAAATGTTACTGCAACACTGCCCAAAGCTAGAAAAGGAACATTGAAACAAACCTGCCAATTCTAACCGCACTGAAGTAGTAGCATGCATCACATGCACACTCTGTGTATCATTGAATAGAAAGTTAAAAGAAAACTTTGTAAATTGCCAATGTAATAAACATAAAGGACAAAAGAAAATCTCCTTAATTGCCCCCTCCCACAAAAAAATGTGGTCAAGGACCATCAAAATAAAACTCAGCATCATATCCACAATTTCAGAAAGCTGTTTCTATTTTAAAAGACTGTATGTCATAGAGAAGTTTTAAATTTCTGACAGTACATAAAATATGGATTCTGAGTTAGACTAAAAGTGGGAGATAATATTGGACCAATGTCAACTGGACCTTTTACTTACAGCATTATAATGCCACATTTTACTAAAAATGAGTAATTTCAAATGTATTTATTTAACATATCACAGATGAGCTAAACCAGACTGAAACAATAGAAAGTTATTCAAGATGACAGATCTACAAAGAAATATGCCATTTGGCAAACCAGCTGGTCTTAATTAGACATTCATTTTTGAAGGGAGGACACAAAATTTTCAGTAATCAAGCCAGTTAAATCAATATGCACAGTTAGTTACAAAAAGACAAAACATTTGGAAGACTCCTTTCCCTCTTCACAATGAATAAGAACACCTTTTTTCATGGTTTCTTAATCAATTTCATGTTTGGGAGAGGAAGAATCTTGTTTCAAGAGTAGAGCTGGGAAGTTACTCAGAGAGCCATCTTCTCAAGAGCTGACAGAAATCACGAAGCTTTCATTTCTAAGATTCTGATCCACAGCTGGACCTACCATGCACAGCATGAACGAGTCCTTTACAAACACAGCACCTTAATCTCCTTCTCTGTTAGCACAGAGCTGAGGAGTGGAGAACTGACTTAACAATTTCTGGGTCTTCCCAGGCTGTGCAAGTAACACAGCTGATCACCCATGACTAAAACTAAAGAATTACAGGACCCATGCAGCAGCGTAAAGGACAGTGTCCAGTCTTCACGTGCCCACCACAAAACTGAGAACTGAAATGTGCCACCGCAACACTTTCTTCTCCCTCTTTTACAGGTCAGAAATATCTTCCTGTAGCTTCAAACACAAACTTAGAAACCATTAAATTAAAACATCCAAACCACAAAATTTTTAAGATTAACAGTGCTTTTATGTGAATGCAATTGACTAAGAAATATTGCTACCAAAATACTATGCAATTTAATGACAACTTCTACTTCACTATAAAAAAAAAAAGAGAAAAAAAGATTTTTCTGAAAAAACTTCAGCATTTCAGCACACAGTAAGAAAAGAGAATGTGGTAAAACCATCACAGTCCCTGCATTATTACCTGACTTTCCAGGTTTGCAATTCACACATCACCACTTCAGAAGATTTGCCCCCTATTGCTGAAAGACAGCAGGGTCTCATCTCACACAAAATGTTTAATCTAGGCCAAGCACCCTCTGACTGAAGTGGTGCACTCATGTAATACAAGTCACTTTGCAGAACACAGAGAGCAATAAGGAGCTGGGATTAAAAGAGGGCAGCTCCCTGTCAGATAAGAGCTGGCAATGCAGGTGGAAGGAGGAGGTCATCCCTGCTCCACTAGTGGTGAATTATGAAATTAGCTCAGAGGTGGCACTAAAAATCAGCAGCTGCAGGGTGGCACAGCTGCTGATGCTGCGGCTGGATTGCTGGAAGCAGTCTCATCTAAGATGCTAAACACAAGATTTGTAGCAGGTGTACTAAGAGACCATACAATGCTTAACATCAAAACCCTAAAGCACAAGAACAGGATTACATTTGAGCAATGTTTAGCAGAGTTGTGGGAAAATCTTAGCTATTGCTTCACTTTTAAAGTCTCAACCTGTATCAATCTTGATCAAAAATAAATTGTCACTGTGCTAGACTAAGATGAAGAGCATATTCAAGTCAATAAAACAGTGATCAGTGGAAAAACATATTGTAAGCCGTCCCAAAAGAATAATTTTAATTGCTTCTTGAAATACTTCAAATAACAATCCCACAAAAACCACATTATTTCCTTGGGTCAAGAATACCAGCGAGGACACAGACATAAATGTATTTCAACTTCATAAGAAAGGCTTGAATGACTTGGGAACAAATCAGTACAGGATAGAAATTTCCTCAGCTAATACATACAGGTGCTGAATTTCCCCTGCATGCCTCTGCAGCTTATGAAGGAATGCTGTTGCTTCACATCCAGGATCCAAACCTGTCCACAAACATCAGTGTGAATTCAGCAGTTTATATTGCTTACATGTGAAATCACTGACCAGCATTCTAGGTAACTGTACCAATCAAGCTGCAACTTTCATCTCCCAAAACATGAGTGCTAAAATATATCTAAATACAAAACAAAATTAATATTTTATATTTTTTAAATCCAGCAGCAACCATGGGCGTTCTAATACAGATAAAACACTGGCTGGGTTCAACTGACGCCATGGCATCCTAAAAGCCAAAGTGAATCTAATCAATATGATGCTGGAAATGGGGTAGCAGCTGGTCCATTACATTAGGACTCCCAGAGCTGCCATCACCAATCGGTGTTAGGTCATCATTGTAATCTCTTTGCCAATCCGGGGACAACCATGACTTCTATGTTTCAACAATGCTAACAGAAGCAAGACCATTTGAATGTTGTAGTCAAAGCATTTTTTAATGGAAACTTTTTGAAGGCAGAGTGATGATCTCATACCATGGTGAGTTAGAGAAACCATTTTAGTATCTCTACAGGAAATTGTTTATGTAGTTTTGGTACAGAATAGTATGTCTGTGCTACTTTTAATCAGCTAAAACATTTTATAATGGGTCGAAGCACAACTATCAATTTCTATTAATGACAAATACATGTTCCAGTGAATCACAGATACCCCTTATGTAAGGCGTGCTACAATATCATGTCTTCACTGCGAGTACCACCAGCTGGACAAGACACACGCTCATTTCAACTGCTGATCATAGAATCTTTACTGCTGGACGGGATCTCTAAGATCGTCCGAGTCCAGCTGTGCCGAAAATGGTCAACAATTCTTCATCTCTATTTGCAAACAGAGAAGTATTTTTTCAGATGCGTTTTTCAAATAAGACTTTTATCTTTTCAGCGCAAAACTACACACGTATTTCGGCAAGAAAAGCCCTGCGTTTGGTGCACCGGAGCGCGCAGGCTGAGCTATCCCTGGGCAGGAAGAGGGCACAGCAAGGCTGCACCGCCGAGCTGCCCCGGCCAGCAACGCCAGCCCCCCCAGGCCACCCCAGGCTAGGGCACAGCTGCCAGCCCGGCTCCGCCTCGGGAAGGGAGGAGCAGGGAGCGGAGGGGCAGGTGGGAAGGGTTGTGCCCCCAGCCCGCGGGCCGCCCCGGGGCTCCGCCACGCTCAGCTCCGCCTCTCCGGCTGCGACGGGGGGCGGGCTCTGCTCTGCTTACCCGCCAGTGCTGCCGGGCGCTGGGCGGCGGCGCTGCCCCGCGGCCCCGGGGCTCTCGCCTGCCCCGTCCCCCGCCTCCTCGGTGCCCGTAAGCGCCGCCTCTTCCCCGGCCCCCGCCTCCTCCGCGGCCGTGGCCGTCCCCGCCGCTTCCTTCCGTCGCCGCGTCGGGCGCGCCGCCGGGCCGCCGCCGGCCGTGCCGGGCCCCTTCCCTGCGGGGCCGGCTGCCGCCCCGCTCCGCCTGCATGGCCGGGCTCTCCTCCCGCGGGCCGCCGGGGCCGCGCCCGTCCCGCCCACTGCCGGAAAGGGCCGCTCGCCGGCGCCGCGGGCAAATGGCGGCCGCGCGGGCTCGGCTGCGCCCCCTGCCGGCGCCTAGCGCGCGGGCAGCCCCGGGCCGGGCCTGGGCCGGGCCTTCCGGCGGTGCCAACGAGCAGGGAGGGGAAAATCGCCATCCACTCATGGGAATAAACCCGAAACATCTACTTAATGTTTTGAAAAAGCACTCTTAGATAAAGCCGCATGGATTACAGAATTGTTTCGGTTGGAAAAAACCTTTGAAACCACTGAGTCCAGCTGTTAGCGCAGCCGTTTCAATTCCACCACTAAACCATGTTCATAAGCCGCACATCTACACATTTTTTAAATGCCTCTGGGGACAGTGATTCCATCGCTTCCCTGGGCAGCCTGTTCCAATGCCTGACCATTGCCTCCTCTTGGTGAAGAAATTCACCTAAACCCCAACACAAACTTCCCCTGGTGCATCCTGAGTCCATTTCCTCTTGTCACTTGCCACCAGGGAGAACAATCCCCACCTCACTTCAGCTTTCTTTCAGGCTGTTGTACAGAGCGATAAGGTCTCCCCTGAGCCTCCTTTTCTGCAGACTAACCAAACACATCTCCCTCGCTGCTCCTCATAGGATTTGTGCTCCAGATGCTTCCCTAGCTCAGTTGCCCTTCTCTGGACCCGCTCCAGCACCTCAATGTCCATCTAGCGAGGGGCCCAGAGCCGGACAGAGGACTCATGGTGTGGCCTCACCAGTGCCGAGTGCGGGATGGGGGATGATCACTGCCACAATATTGCTGATCCAGGCCAGGATGCTATCAGCATTTTGGCCACCTGGGCACACCCCAGCTCATGTTAAGCCACTGTCAACCAGTGCCTCCAGCACCTTTTCCACTAGGCAGCTTTCCAGCCACTCTTGCTCCAGCCTGTAGAGCTGCATGGGATTGTTGTGATCCAAGTGCAGGACCTTTGCTTTCCATAGCAAATGAGGGAAAAAGCTACTGATCCCAGCCTGACAGGGTGTTAAGACAGAAGTCTGCCCTGCGTGAACCCCATGAGTTGACTCCGCAGCCTCTTGAGAAGTGTCCTTCTCTCAGGACACAGAGCAGACACAGGAACATCTTTGTGCCGTAGTGCTAGGCTGGTTTGTCCTGCTCTTCTTAAACTAAGCAGCTAGTCATGCTGCTGTCGGCAAAGTATACCAGTTTCCTAACACCAGCTAGCCCAATTCCTCCTTAGCACGCAGGCTGTCATTTGATAGCACATCAAAACATCAATCTGGTTTTGAAGGCTTTTTAAATGCTGTAGTCTTTGCAAAAATACATGACTAAAACTCCCATTTTGTGAAATCATGGGCTGTATTGTAGCTGCACAACTACCCATACCTCAGTATGGGCTGCTGAGTTCCGGGGCACGGTGTGCAGCAAATCAGTAAATTAGCTTAGCACACAAGCAAATAAATTAAGTAAGAGGGAGCAGCATTGGCACACATGTTGCAAAGACAACCAAGCGATTCTCATGCAGCCAGCACAGGTCTGACAGACCCAGAATGAGATAGAGCGAATAAAACCTGGCGATCCCAAGCTGTGCCTGCATCTGCGATGCAATTAATCTGTGACACTAACAATCTGCCTGCAGATAACTGTAAGCTGACTATATGTACAAATTTAACAACTCATGTTAATTAATACTTACAGATAGATTGAAAAAAATATAATTACTACTTGGCAACAGCAAATACCATTACAACTCACAAGCATGAACATTATACATCAATAATTATGAGACATAGCAAAGTTATGATACTGTACATATGCATTTTGATTTTCTAATTTAATTTTGATCTCCCTATTATTATTGTCTCTTATGATAGACAATTAACATAAATTATGTTACCACAGCACACAGAAGTCCCACTCACAGGCTCTATTGCCTTGAGTGATACACAAATGGATGACAAAAGGTAATGCCACAAAGTGTTAACACAGGCCTATAAAACAAAATGTGATAGAGTATGAAGAGATGAAGAGAATGGTCAACATGCCAAGAAGGGATCTTTGCATACTAGTGGGTCAGCTATTGTCAACTTTATAGACATCACAGTAAAATAGCCCATTAAGGAGGGAAGGCTTTGCATGATGATAAAAAAGTGCTTTTTGTAAAGAAATTTATAAATTAATTATGTAGTTTCCATAGCATATTATCGGTGCTTCTCCAACGCATCTCAGTTTAAACCAAGAATAATTGTGTCACAACAACAGCAACAATTTCTGCTTCTCCTGAAGCTCTGAAGTCTGCAATCCACATGGCATAGTGTGCGTAGTCTTTCTTCCTAATTCCTAATGTTAGGGAGTGTCAATGACTTAAGAGGGGGACACACTTGCTACCTTGGGAAAGGCAGAGCATTACAGGGCACGGCACCTATACAATTTCTATTGTTTCCTCTCCCTCTTCTCTGAGAGGAGTGCCATCTTCTGGCAAAAAAAGGCAGAAAATTGAAACAATCTATAATTGTTCTATGTGGCTGCTCAAACCCAGGTATTAGGCAAATGTAGTTTTTAAAGGTTTATTCATGTACCTGGTATTCATAGCTGGTGCCTTTTTAAGACCATCTCTAGCCTTAGCTGATATCTTGCAACAGTCCAAGGTCACCTGCTCTGCTGATAAGACCTGGTGAAAAAAGCTAGAAATGAAGACTTCTGTCTCCTTTTCCTTGGGAATTGCTTTTAAGCTGAGGTACCACTGGCCCTCACCTGTGCTATATTGCAGCCAGGCAGCAGCTAGCTCTACACCTGGCCTCCTATCTCCTCAATCCTGACACAGATCCTGACTCAGATATGCTGGCTGGGCTTCCTGGCTTGGTCTCAGACCTGCCTCATCACTACGGGCTTGCTGTGCAAGCACTGGACTAGCACTGTCTCTGGCCTTCTCATGAACCAAACGTGCTTCTCCCCATCCTGCTGCTTCTCGGTCAGGTCTCAGCTCCCACCTGCCTTGGCATTGTGGGCTAGCTTCCCTCACAGAGCAAACAGCCCTCACTGTCCTCTAACGTTGCCACACTAAACCCACTACCACACTGCCATGCTTGAAAATTTAGTCACACGGAGCTTTTAATGCGCAGAACAGCTTTGCTGACTGTCCACAGAAAAAGAAGCACAAGCCACGTGAGGTAGCAGATTCATCTCTCACAGCTCAGCTACCTACCACAGCCATGCAGCTGCTCCACACACCTTTGCTTCACATGAAATGAATTCCTAACCTTCAATTTTCTGTAAAGATTTGTAAAGCCAGTGCACCAGGCATTAAGACAGCTCTGACTTGGGGGAAGTCCTTGCAGAATGCAGCACCAGGATGAAATGTCTTTCTCTGCATAGGACTAATTAGAACTGCAGTGGCACTTCAGTTATTCTTGGCTGCTAGACTGGCTCTGGAGGTTGGAGAGAGAGAGAGCCAAGCGTACAGATGGTCAGCATGCGTGTCCTATGATTATTGCTAGTCTGCAAGGTCTAAACATGAACTAGAATCCTTTTGAATTAGGCTCAATATATACTGTGTGCTAGCAGAATACAGATGCACAAATATAAAACAGGTGACAGACACACACAGATGGGTGAGAACCATTTTGAGAAGTACGACAGGCAGAAGTCTCAGTGCATCAGGAAACTTACTATTATCCAGTTTCATCACAACAAGAGATCACCATTAAGCAGGGTTTGAAGTAAAAACATGAAACACACTTCTGCAGATATTTAGGACACCTGGGAAAAAAGTGAAGGAAACAATAAAAGCAAATAAGAATCACAGAATCGTAGACTCATCAAGGTTGGAAGGAACCTGTAAAGTCATCAAGTCCTACTGTCAACCCAGAACTACCCCTGTAACCCCTAAATCAGTGCCATGTCCAGACACCTCTTAAACATGTCCAGGGTTGGTGACCTCCCTGGGCAAAGAAGACAATGAAAGAAAATTATATGCTTTCCTGAAAGTTCAACTAGTGGCTATAAAAAATTGTATTCAGCTGATGAGAGACAGGACACAACTTGGTACAAAAGACAGATGTGGGAAAGAGATAGGCTGTAAAAGCTTGTAGTTAATAAAAGACACTTGCCAAGACCAAAGAAAACAGTGTTCTGAGAGTTAGGATGAAAGAGAGAAGTGGTGTGGATGGATAGGGAGGACCATATAATAGAGATCTGATGCAGAGAAAATCTTAAAGACTTAGAAATGCACTTTAATGGGTGATTCATGTGATAATTTTAGCTGAATCTGTGTTTGCTTTGAAAAAAGAGATCATGCCAGTTTTATACAGGCTATTCACCCAATAGAAAAATCTGTTAATAATTTGTCTTTCGTTTCTGACTTTAAAAATTAAGTACTATTTGACTAATTCAAAATCACACAGTTTTGCAAGACTAAGTATTGAACATGTGATTAGCATCACCTGATGTGATGGAATTAGTCAAAACCCAGGAGCTAGCTGTGAAAGAAACGTTGCCTGATATTGGTCTCCATTTACTGGCACAAAAAACCAGCAGTGAGGAATGTAGGAAGGAAGGGATGTCAGCGGCATGTATACATTAATAGTGGGCCTGTTTTCATATTTTGCTGCTTATGCAAGTATTACATTTTTTTATTGGTTATTAAATTTGCATTTTTTAGCACTGTTGTTATCTACTACTTCTTCCCCTTCAGTTTACTCATTTCTGTCCTCAGCCCTACCATTCACTCATCCAAACTACCCAGACTGTACCTCCACCTCTAACCCCATCAGTCTTCTTTGTCCTAAGATTTTTTAATAGAGAAGAGTCTTTCCTGCCTAACTTACTTTTCAGGAACATCTTCTTGGCCTTGCCTGCTTCATTTGCTCAAAGATTCCCCCTCAATTGCCTCAAGCACTTCTAACACCTCATTGTTTCTTGATGTCACCATGCCAGTGTGGTTCCTAACTCCCCATACCTCCCCAGTTTTCTCTTACTCTCTTTCTGTTGTTGGTGACTTCTCCAAATTTTTCAAAGGTAATTTCTGAAACCTTGACATGCCTTTTAAATACTACTGTAGGAAACAACACTGTGACTTACTGTCTTACTGCACTGCAAAACTTTACATGTCTGTATTTAAAAAATATGTATAGTGTCTCCTAAGGTATTCAAAATGTAAGAGCTGGTGGGGTTGACTGTCTTACGAAATATTGGATTGCATTTTGAAATGTCATGAAATGCCAGAGCTTGTTGTCCTAGGATGTGCGTTTGTGTGTTTTAGTCATGTTCGCAGTGGTAGAAACAACAATCAAAATGCAAAAAGAGAACACAGTGTGAGAGGTTGCTTTACAAGTGCTTTTATGGTAACTAATGGAAGTCTGTGCTATTTAATCAGCTACTTAACTTCTCCCTTTTTTTCCTCTGATCTTTGTAGCTATCTCCAAAAGGATGCCTCTGAGTACCGAAGGCAATATGCAACAGTGCTAAGGTCCTCATGACATTACACCAAGAACAAGAATGGAAGTCAATTTATTCAGCAATTCTACTGTTGTAAACAGTTCATCCATCAACCATAAGCAGTTAGAAGGGCATAGCCTCTGGGAAGTCATTACTATTGCCACTGTAACTGCAATTGTAAGCTTAATAACCATAGTGGGAAATATTCTTGTAATGATATCCTTTAAGGTTAACAGTCAGCTCAAAACTGTTAACAATTATTACTTGCTCAGCCTTGCCTGTGCAGATCTCATTATTGGGATATTTTCTATGAACCTTTATACGTCCTATATCCTCATAGGCCATTGGACTCTTGGAAGCCTTGCCTGTGACCTATGGCTAGCACTGGACTATGTAGCCAGCAATGCCTCAGTAATGAACCTCCTAGTCATCAGTTTTGACAGATATTTTTCCATCACAAGGCCTTTAACTTACAGGGCCAAACGCACACCCAAAAGAGCTGGCATCATGATTGGAATGGCTTGGCTAATTTCCTTCATCTTGTGGGCACCTGTCATCTTGTGCTGGCAGTATTTTGTGGGTGAACGAACAGTACCACCTGAAGAGTGTCAGATACAGTTTCTGTATGAACCCATTATCACCTTTGGTACTGCAATTGCTGCTTTTTACATACCAGTGTCTGTGATGACCATTCTGTACTGCCGCATATATAAAGAGACCGAGAAACGCACCAAGGACCTCGCTGAACTGCAGGGCTCAGAGTCTGTGGCAGAGTTTGAGACAATAAAGCCTCAGAAAACTCTCCTGAAGTCTTGCTTCAGTTGCAAGCAACAAAACTTAGTCAAAAGAGAGAGGTGTCAGGCTTCTTGGTCTTCATCTAGTCGAAGTACATCAGCTACAGCAAAGGCCTCTCAGGCAGCGAGCACTTGTATGGACTGGGCTAAGGCTGACCAGCTAACCACCTGCAGCAGCTATGCATCTTCAGAAGATGAGGATAAACTTGCCACTGACTCAGTTTTCCAAGTAACTTACCAAAGTCCATCTAAAAGTAAGGCAGAAGAGTTTAATGAGACTACAGAGGTCATTGTCAAAGATCAACCCAAAGAAAATGACTTTGAGAACCAGAAATACTTTTTGTCACCTGCCAAAGACCACGTACAGAAAAGTAAAAAATGTGTGGCCTATAAATTCCGTTTGGTGGTCAAGGCTGACGGCAGCCAGGAAGCCAACAATGGTTGCCAAAAAGTAAAAATAACTCCTTGTTCTGCTGCTCTGTCAAAGGACCCTTCCATCAAAAGCATGGATCCAAATATAAATAACCAAATCACCAAAAGGAAGCGGATGGTTCTTATAAAGGAACGCAAAGCAGCACAGACTTTAAGTGCCATTCTTTTGGCTTTTATCCTCACATGGACTCCCTATAATATCATGGTTTTAATCTCCACATTTTGCTCTGACTGTATTCCCCTGACACTGTGGCACCTTGGATATTGGCTATGCTATGTGAACAGCACTGTTAACCCCATGTGTTATGCCCTCTGTAATAAAACTTTCAGGAAGACTTTTAAGATGCTGCTTTTCTGCCAGTGGAAAAAGAAAAAAGTGGAAGAGAAACTATACTGGCATGGCAATACCAGACTGCCATAACTGTTCTTGTGTAAGGAATAAGGGGAAATATAGATGCTGGTGTAGCTGAGCAAATTCTGTCTTTTCAAAGCTGTTGCTATTGTGTCTAGTGGTTAAAAAAAAATCTGCTGAAACATTAAATTTTGCATGAAAGTAGTGTGCTTGGGGTAAAAAAGTCAGTGGCTGCTATGAGCAACACAGGTTGTTTTTGACAATGCAGTTGAACTGCATTACAATTATTGTGTTTGGTGTCTTATATTCTTTCTTTCAGCCTGAGAATAGGTAGAGTAAATTATAAACTACTAGGAATTAGACTGGGGTGGTCATCCAGTCATCAGGTCAGCTCATCCAGTCTGTCTCTCTGTAGAGCAGAACTGTTTCTTCTTGTAGTTCTTTGCTAGTGTATTGTCTATTTAGTTTTCAAAGTACCAAGCAATGCAGCTTGGCCTGCTTCTGTTTTGAGACTTTACCATCTGCTGTTGAGATGAAACAAGGACAATCTAAATGGGTAAATGCTGTCATCCCCAATACTAAATGGTTAAGGAGATTCATAATTACCCAAATGAATACACAAATTATAGGAGAATATAATACTGAGAAAATTTCTACTTTAAGGATGACTCTGGTGTTGACATAGGACGGGCTTATAGTGGAAGGGCTCATACTGGAAGAAATAATGTATTTTCTACATGAAGAAGCCAGTCCCAATCTCAGTTTAATCATGCAAGTCACTGTCATTCTAAAAATTGTGCTGTTTAGAAGATACCTCTGAATTTCTCCAGTTCCCAGTACCTCTAAAGGAAATCTGAAAATTTTATTCAGTAGTGACAATGGTACAAATCAAAACTGACTGTAAAGCATAATGGACACAGTCTATCTACAACACAAGGAAAGTCTTTTTTTCAATCTCCTTTGTTGCTATACATCTTGCTCCAAAAGTTTCCATTACATTTACCTGTAAATAAACAGTGAGAGAACTGACATACTTTAGAGAGAAAAGATTTTTTTAAGCAATAGTTTAATGTTTCCATAAAACTGTTAAGAACATTGTATTCTTTATCTTTGAGGCGTTGAGGTCCTAGAGAAAACAAATGTTTTTAAAGAAATGAGAATGATCTTCATGTACACAAAGTTCAAATTCAGTTCTAGCCTTTCTATCAAAATTCTGAGTGAGATACTCTGGAATATTAGTTTGGGACAATGTTCATATTATATCTACAGTACACTTTAATGGGACATTGCAGTGATGACATTACCCAATTGCACATTTCAGGGAATGTGTTAATCATCATGAATGTACCATTGCTCTCAGTGAAATTGTTTGTATAATTTAATAAATTATCATACTATCAAAATGTTTCCCTACAGATAGATAGATCCTCCATGTCAACAATTACAGTAGAAGTAATTACCCTTTTTTTAGCCCCAGTGTCCACAGAGAAAAACTGTCAGTGAAATATTAGCAGGATACTAATGTAAAAATATGTTCTCTAACTTCACAATTGATTTTTTAACGTACCATACTGTGCCTATTATTTTTTGTGCATTAGCATATGATTACTTAGGAAAGGAAATCAGAGGTCTTTATAAAAGATCCTTTCATCAGCTTTGCTCTGTCACTATCCAGAGCTTTTCCTGTGTACAGTAACTATGTACAAATTGGTTATTATAGTGGGTTTATTTTATATTATATCAGATCAGAGTTCCAGTAAATTGTTTGATTTTTACCAAATGAGTGAGTCTGGGGGCCCAAGCTGTAGTTAAAGGCAAAATTTAAGAGGTAGTAACAGTTCCTGCTAGCTGCACTGTTATTGCTGAAGTGAAGCATTGGCTCCTATTAAAATTAAATGGGGTGTTTTTTTGTTGTTTTTGGTGTCTGTTGAACAAGAATGTTCTGTAAATGTTTATGGACTCTCTTCTCAGTAAATGTATTAGAATACACAGTGATGGATGCGACAATGTTGGTTCAGTGTAATTGTGAAATATAAGCTCAAATTATGCTGCTAACACCTAACCATGTGAGAGATTACGTGGCCAAACATGAGTACATTGTAAATACCAAGAATTATATAAAGAGGTATGTATTGCTTTATTGTTATGTAAGATGTTTGTTCTTAAAAAAAATGAAAACCACATAAAGACAAATATGGTCTTCATCTGAGTATCAGTTAGTACTTGATTATATTTTGTACCTTTATAAAGTGTTGTGGCACTTTTGCAGTGTAGGACAATCTTGTTATCTGTATTACTGTCCTTTTAATGAAATTTTTACGGATCCTGTAATTGATTATTGTCATGGACGAATGAAATTATTTTTTGTAAAATTACATTTTAGTTATACATTATTTCATACACATACATATATATAGATATGTATGTATTATCAATATAGATGTATAAATGCACATCCCTAACCAAAATTTTCAGACATCCAGCACCTTTTATATTTTCAAGTATTGAATTTTCCCACAAACTGGGGGCTAGAATTTTTGTCTCTCCCTTTTCATATATGCCAGCGTCCTTATATATTCCAGATCCCCATAATTTATCAACTAACATTAATTTCTTGCAAATGTAATTTATGTTTGTAGATAAATACTTGGAAGAGTTCCCAGAATTTTTAAACAGATGTAGAAAACCTGGATACAGTTGTGCACTTTCTGTGACTACTTTGAAGAGCTTTGCAAAGGACAGCTCCTGTAATGCTCCTGCAGCTGCTGGGTAGTCAGTGGCTTCTCGGTTTTGAAACACACACTAAACCTTAGCTCTGAAAAAGGACACTATGTCTTTTCACTTAACTACTTGGGTTTACCCCTACCACCTTAGTAAGAGGCCACTCTGTTTCTGATGTGGTCCCCCCAAATCTCGATTGCTTCCTTTTGAACCCCATATGAAATGTCCTTCCACATATATTTGTCAGTTGAGTGTCATAAAACCTTAAACTTTAACCATTTAAATAAGCTTCTTGTTTATGATTTTATTAATAGTGATCCCACATCAATAAGTAGTTAAAACAATCAAAACTTGTTAACATCATGTTGCAATACAGGAGATAATCTATGACTATTAGTGGCTTCAGAAAGGGATGGTGTTACAGTTGTTTTTTCCATCTTGGTGAATGTATTTCTTCAGGATTAAGGAACTTCACTCTTTGTTACAATCAGTAAAAGCACTGCCTTTTACTCAGCACTTTTGCCATTAGTTGCTAAATATCACTAGTTTCTTCATGTGTCTGCTGGTATACCAAAGTTAGTCTTCCTCAAATAAACCAAACATTTCAAATATTCAGAAGTTTTCTTCTTAACAGATCCTTTTCCAGACCCTGGTTGCTGATGGCTTCTGTTTCAGGAGACCCCTTAAACTGGGGGGTTTTACTGAATTCCTGGATTTCAATGCCAAGATATAAGCTGAAATATCTTTTACTCCTTACACAGAGCAGCAAGCTGGACAAAGTGGAGGTCAGCTGGTTGTTTTTAGTGCATGCTCTCCATAAGGCCTCCTTTAGTGTGCAATTCATCAGGTAGCTATAGGAGGACGAGTGGCAATAGGGTAAAGTAGAGGATTCCAGCCGTGGAGCATGGCTGGATTCAGCTCTGTAGCTCCCCACTCTGCCTGTATCTGATGCCTTCTGAAATGCAAAGGACTTGAGAGTGATTGAAGGACTGTTTGTTAATTCTGCTAGGAAAAAATGAGGGCGTGCAGGTAACATTGTTTTGGGGTTTTTTTGATGCACAGTACTGCATCAATAAATTAACAACCTTAGTCAGGTAGCCCCTAAAACCAGTTTGTCATTCTTTTAAATCTATGGTTAACACGTAAAAAATAAGATTACCTGGAAGTCTGGAAAATGAGAAACAAAAGCAGGCAGTTTCTCAGATGAAAATGGAATTATTTTTAAAGGCAAATAATAAATTAATTCTGAGTTGATTAATGTGGTGTTGTATGTGAGAGTGTGCTTTCCTATCCTGTGGTTGAGAAAACAGTATAGGGAGAAATGCAAAGCAGCAAGGAGGTAAAGAAAACGATTTCACTGCTATTGTTAGGAGATTGCATGTATAAAGTGGAACATGCCTCCAATTCACAGATGCTTAGAGCTGGAACCTTTTGCTCTAGACCTTGTCATACTTATTTTGGAAGGGTATTTACCTGACCAAATAAATATGTTTCAACAGCTACTCCATGGCAAGACTCTTCTTTTGTATACTTAAGGAGGCAGTACAACCAGGACAGGCTGAGAGAGACCATAGGAGAAATGAGTTTGGCAAAAGAAAATAGGAGTAGGCAGAAAAGAAACTCCCATGTTTCAGTTTGTGATTTCGCTGATTCAGTGTTGAAGGCCAGATGCCTTAAATATTGTTCTGGGTATCTTGTGATTAAGGCTCAGCAATGAAAGAAAAAAATATCTGTTCATTTAAGATAGTCTTTTGCTAAATATGTATGAAGTAAAATTTAGTCTACTTTAAAGGTTCCCTGCTGGTGGATGTTTTAGAATATTCTTACTTATTTTTGTCCAGTACTTAGTCCCAAGCCCAGTCCCAATAGTAATTTCCATCCTTACTTTGTTTAGAAATGTGGAATGTAGCTCAGTCCCTGAATTCCATTAAATGTCTCAGGTTTTTGCTAGTAGACTTCTTGTTATGAGTTTTTATTACATTTTAATCTAATTTTTATGGTGGAATGCAGTGTC
Organism: Entomyzon cyanotis; assembly: GCA_024500445.1. NCBI lineage: Eukaryota > Metazoa > Chordata > Aves > Passeriformes > Meliphagidae > Entomyzon > Entomyzon cyanotis. The sequence continues at coordinate 31,449,400 of JAKEPQ010001030.1, forward strand.
AGCATAGGTTTGCAGGGCTCTAGTTAATACTAGAGTACCTCCAAAACTGGGCAGCTGGATTTGCCCAGGTTATTCATACATTTTATTTGCAGAGTCCTTTCCTCCAAAACCCTCGAAAACAGGCCAAGAGTGTGCTGCAGAGCAGGTTTCTTGCCTTTGATGATCAGGTGCAGCCTGTGGACTTTCCCTTCTGTGCTTTAGTGTCAAGGTTATTAAAAGCACATTTTTGGAAGGTGTGTGAGAATCTGCCTGGATGGCCAGGAATTCTAATAAAAGCTATTTGAGACTGGCAGCACTCAGGTGATTTTCTTGTATCCTCATCACAGCTTTGGAGGCATCATAAACGAGTTATAAACTAAAGGAGTTATAGCAGAATACACATTAAATTGACTCGATATAAACTCAATTCAGGTAGTAACCATTTCTTCCCCTATCATACTTCTGGTTCTGAACACAAATTCAAGGGGCGGGAAAGGATCAGATGTTGCAAAATTGGCATGTGTGCTATGTTGGCCTCACCCATGTCACACAGCTGTATCTCTTTCTGAAAATGTTGCAGTGCATCATGAAAAATAAAAATTGCTTTCTTGACTTTTCTCCTTCCCAATTAGTTTCTCATCTTAAGCAATCCTGACAGTCTTGCTCCTCTCAAAACACAATACAATTTATTTTCTGAAGCAATTTCCATTAAAATTATGAGATGCTATTTGAAGTTAAAAAGCAGGAATTTGACAGTATTGTTGGTTGAGTTTCTTTAATTGAAATATCTAAGAAAAAATACATCATAATCGAATTATTATCCATACATTTTATATAATGCAACAATAAAAACTCTCCAGTTGTCATTCAGCTATTCCAGTGATCTAGAAATGTGTGAAGCAACTCAGAGGTAAAAGGAAACAAGGTCTTGAAGGTTATAAATATAGAAATACTTTTACTTATTCTTTTAAAACATAATAATTTATAATTGTTTTATTTTATTTTATAATTAGAAAAAAGGCACTGTTTAATTAATGTCAAGGTTGAGTAAAAACAATTGAAATGAGTAAATGTGAAATAAAGGCAACATTCTCTTCTTTTCTCACAGTGGTATTAAAAAAAAGCTGAAGCACATCATGGAATGGGGAGAAGTAACAGTCAAATAATGGTAAATAAAGTGGAGTAATCTTCAGGGGGAAAATGGAGGAATAAATAAACAGTTACAATATCAATTTGATCTTTTAAAAATGTATTCACTTAGTTTCTTGGGGGGAAAATTCAGAGGGGTTGTAAGCTTTGGATTAGTGGCTTTAAATGGGAAAGCTGACAATTCCATTAGTGCTGAATGCTCTAAAATGAAGGAAGAAAAGAAAAGCCTGTGCTGAATACTTCATTGTATATGGGATCATTAAAATTAGAGATAAAAGTCAATGAAGGGGGAAGGAAGTCACGCGAGATGAGGCTAATTCCAGTTTTAAATATTAGAATACCATTCACTAAAGTTAGAAAGAAAAAGCCTGTTGGAGCCCTATGGTACACAATACTCTCCAATAAGCATTTGTAAATGTGGATATTTAACTGGAAATTTCTTCCCTGCATGACATATGATGATGTGCAATTATAGATGTGTGATCAGTCATGAACACTGACACCAGAGCAAAACTTTCTGAAATGAATTTTTATTGATATATCTATTGTACAAGGCATCATATCGTGGATTTCATACCGGACTTAGCTTATGGCTAAAATACTATAAAATGAATTATTTAAATCTTCTGGTTATTTAAATCTTGTAGTACAGGCCTCAGTTTCTGACAGTGTCTCACTTGTGTGGTTGGCATAGCTCCGTGACATGATCCAGTCCTGGACAATATGTCACCATAAAGCCCCCACAGAGGCCCAGTTTAAATTTTAAATCATTGTTACTTAGGGTGGTTAGTCAGCCAGTAAGTTCACTTTCATGTCAGTCACTGGAGAAAGAGTTCAAGTTCCCATCAAATACACATGGCTTGTCTACAGTTCAACTTTCTGACATGGGCAGGACTTGGTTGGGTATGACTGGTGGTGCTCAATGGGTTTGATCATCATCCATGCAAACTTGCACGGGCGTTGCTTGCTGCAGTCTTTTTGCCAGTATATCATGTTCCTACGGTTCAGATTTGCTCCAGCACATGCATCATACCACCAGCCTCCCCCAGGAATGCCATTGAGTTCCAGTTTAGCACAATTCATAAAGTAATTGTCGTTGTCTCTGTCCTTGGTGGTGAACTTCTGGTTGTCATGGAGATAAGCTTCTGTGTCCAGGGTCAGCGCATCAGTGGCGTTGCCTTTGTAGAGACCAACCCTGATTCGGTATTGAGACTCTTCACCTTCAATAAGGAATGGCTCATACTCTCCCCATTTGACTTCAGCATTTAGGTTTACAAGTTTAACTCCAAGTATGTATTGCACAGAGCTGCCAGTTAACTGATGCATATATTCATTTCCTAACCAGTGGTTCTCTTGAACAGAGCCAAATCCATATTTGTAGTCCTGCCAGGTCCTATCAAAGTCGACAGTACTGTTGGCTGTAATGTGCTGGATTACTGTCCAGCCACCATCCTGCATGTTACAAAAGACAACAATTGGTTTGTCTTTTGGTTGGATGATGTAAAGGCCATCTCTGGAATTTCCTTTGGAGTGCTGTAAAATCTCAAAGCAATCCCTTGGATAGTCTGAGTAAAATAACAACAACAGAATATTAAAGTAAATTCTGTTCAAACAATAAATTTCAGAATTTGAACTCTGTCCTTTAGAGTGACGGGATGACTTCCTTCTGGCTGGAAGCTGATTGACTTCATTACAGCTAGTGGGCACTTAGTCGGCTAAAGATGGATGATTTCAGGAAAGAACATGCAGTAAATATATAGAAATTGAAAAAATAGTTTGTTACCCTATCATACAACAGAAGTGTGATTTTACCTTTATGACAGAAATATGGTTGAAGAGCCAAAAGCTATGTACAAACAATTCCTTTTCCACTGGTGTTCTTCCAATTTGAGTACTCAGCAAGTTTGAAATTCCCTGTGCCATCTGTGGGACAACTGAGTTTAATAACTAGACCTAGTCTTACCCTCAGTGAAAAATTTCTTTACCCAATGTTACTGCACCTATAACATCCTTGTATGAAATTCTGAAATGTATGACATGTGTTCACTGATAAAAGGGAGATATTAAAGCATATTTCTTGTTAATATAAAGCTTATAAATGTCTGAGAATTTTCTTAGGAAGAATTCTTTTTACTCAAACTCCAGGCTAAATTTTTCCACAGATATTAAAGTAGAGCTACAGTTCTGTGCAGTGCTGAACACCAATACCAGGAAAATAGGTTAAAATGCTTTTCCATTTTATTGCTTATCCAGTAGACTCAGAGGTAATAAAAATGGCATGTAAGGTTTGGTTGACCCTCTCTATGGGGCTAAGATATTTACTGGGTTTTTAAAATGTTTAAATGCTTAGAAGGTGACTTCTTGCTATAGTATAATATCAAGCATCTCTGAGACTAGGGCATAATGCTCTGAATTTTACAATTGATTTTGAGATTTCTAAGAGCCAGAACATAATTTATTTAAATGTACATTTACATAAGTATGAATTTATATAGAGAGAATTCCTATTGTAGAGAAGGATGGTCCATCATTTTCTTTCTTATGCCATGCTGTTCATTTGTTAAATAGTGCTTCTTCCTGGATAATAAGCCCCAATGTACCATGATGAAAACTGTATTTTTAATCGCCTTTGTTTTGTTAGGGAAAGTTCTGTAAAGATAAATAATTTATTGTTAAGTGTAAGAGAAATCTTCAGTTCCTTAATTGTCTTAATAGCTTTTCTGCACTTCTTCAGTGCAAATTAATGTCCTAGAATGTGGGTAAAATTTGCACACAGTATTGTAGATGCCTGATATAGTACTACTGATTCTTCACAAGCCTTATTAAAAACATCTTTGTTGATAAACTCGAAGGTTGCATTTGTATTACTCAGTTTCCTTTAAGCTGGAGATTGGTCTTTGGTTCTTCAAAACTAATAAGGTCCTTACCTTGCAGTAAACCACAGATTTTTGTACTTTATTTCTCATCTCAGTGGTATTACCCAAGAACATCTGTTGGGTTTCCCACATAATTTTCTGCAAATAGTCCTACTTTATGTATTTACATTTCTCTATTTCATGTTATCATTAAATTTTATTAGCATGTTCCTATTTTTGCATTTGTATACTTCATAAGAATACTGAAAAGATCACTAATAAGCAAATATTTCCAGTCTCACTTGATTTTATGGCTTACTTTTCTACCCAAGTATTGTCTTTTCAATCTCTACTGAAATTTCAATGCAACTCTGCCTTCTCCATGAATAAAATACTTTAAATCTCAGTATCATCTGCATGATGTTATTAAATACTCTGAAAGAGCAGACCTGTGTACACGACTTTGTGCCCCACCTGTTAGAACATATGCCCAGTAGATATAGCCCACCTGACTCCAAACCTGATGGCATGGTTTTATGGAAGGATTATTTATGTAATTTATATGGTGATGTCCAAGCCAGCAATACACACAGTGACACTTGCTGTTGCTCTTCTCAGGGAACATTATAGAACAATTTCTATAGACAGGTTTAGGACTTTGTGGCAGGACATATTCATATTGCAAATTATTCTTCCAGGGCTAACTAGCATATATGATGGTTGAAAATGTTACAGCAAAGCAATAAAGTAAAACACAGAACGCTTCCAAATCACTAGCTGTGTTCATGAGTACCTTTTTCATTGGTGTTTCCCAGTCTCTCATAGTCTCTTTGGGGGAGAAGGTGGGCATTAGCCAGAACCACTTCTTTGGTGCCCAGGGACACAGTGCATTGAGAGAGTAAGAGCAGCATGAAACCTGCTGAGCTCCTCAATAGCATCTTCCTTCTGAGTCAGTCCTCCTGCAGCAATGCAGAACTGTAACACAGACTGGCGCTGAAAAAGGAAATATTTATAACTTCCAGTACCAAAGTCCTGAAGGAGAAGGTTTTTGAAATACCGAGCTTCAATATAGTAAACTTCTGACAAAATTGGCTTCTCCCATCTTTGAAGGACCTCTCCTTTCCTTGGTGTCTCACATCCCATTTCTGACAAGTCATTTCTCTGACACAGAGCACTGTGCTGAGACACTTAGAGCACCTCTCACCTGTCACCTCGTGCCATGCTGGGCAATGACACATAATATAATTTTGAGTGTGGCAAAATGTCATCAAGAGTAATGTAATGACGAAAGAAAAAGCACATCTCTTAATTATCAGAGCTGCATTTTTTATAGTCCCTGAATCCACACTGCAGTGAAATAGAAACATCAGTGGTCAAAGGGACAGAAACAGTAACATTAGACTGTCTGTAGCTCAAACAGTATTCAAAGACATGGCTTTCCTAGTGCTGGGAATGTTTCCATGCACTGGAGAACTCAATCTGAACTATGCTTTTTTGTGAATTTTATCTACATATTTAAATAATAGGTCACAGGTTTAAATCAGATTAAGAAACCAAAAGGTTCAGTAAACAAAGCAAAAATAACTTTCCTTAGCCTCTTCAAAACCCAGAAGGATTCAACATATTGAATCAAAACAGCTTTGAGCTTCATTTTATCCATCTTTTGGGGTACATATCTAGTAATCCTTAATTCAATACAGAAGAAGGCTTAGGCTGTTAATGGACTAAATCCTGGGGTCCTCACTTCGATTCTCTGAAGAGGAGTTTCTGTCAACAACAGCTTAGACTGAATCAGGTAAACAGATGTTTCCCGCATTCTCAAAGCATACACTTACTTAGACTCTAACCAAACTCTTTTAATGCTTTCTTTAATTTATTTTTTTAAGGACTGGGCTCCCCACAGTGGCTTTGCTGCAGGCAGAAAATAGATCTAGCAAAAAATGCTTTTCAGTCAGAACTTATTTCCTGCCAGTGTCAGCACAGAGTCTGCAGAGGCCACTACCCTTCTCCACAGTGGCTTATGTTGCAACAAAGCCACATTCCTTATAAATCAATGACTTAGCAGCAGATTCAGCAAACAATTTTCCAGCGTGAAAAAATATTCAGCACACTTTTTTGTTAATGTCCAAGATAAATCATTGTAATAAAGTTCAGGTTTGAGATTTAATTTTTCTACCTACCCTACACAAAGCCAGCAAACCAGAATTGTCTATTCTGCCTAAAACTATTCAGTAATAACTATGATTTACTATTAAAATATAATTTCCTATTTTATGCAAAGTTGATCTTTGGACATTGGGATCATAATAAACTGGAAAATTACCTTCCATGAAATTTGGCACAGTGCTTCCCTTAAAGCATTAAGTTCTGCTGTACTTGTATTTTCTACTGCCGTGTATCCTTTTCCCTGAAAGCTTTGATTGTTGTTCCTATTATGAAGTATTAAATGTTAAATGACTTTAAATCAAACCCTAAATCAAAAGCATACTAAACTTCATGAAATTTGAACTTGGACCTGGAGTTATTGTTGAACTGTTTTGTTTTTCCTTTAGTATTTTTGAATGAGTCCACCTTTTTTCTTCACTTATATTTATGCATAAACATTGAAATGATTTACAATCAATGTAATTCCAAAATAGAAATTTGTTTTATAAATTATTAAGAAAGCACCCAAGGAAAACAGCACTGGGCAGGCACCTTACCTTTTGCAAGTGAAGACTGGCAAAGAGCACAAGTGAATACGTTCAGTCTCCACAGTTGTACTTTGCCTGCTGCTTACGTCCAGGTGAATAAATCAGCTCCAATGTGCTATCTCAAATGCTGCAAATTGCATATTCCTTATTTCACACTGTGCTTAATCTGCTGGACTTTGCTCTGACATATTATACTTGCAAGTATGCAGGAATTATAAAGTACGAAGTTCTTCCATAATAATTAAAATGACATAGTAACTAAATTAAATTTCCATGATTAACCAATGGAAACAATGGTGCGGGAGAACCATGAAGTTTTAGTTCAGTAAATTACTTACACAGCTTGAATAGACACAGGCAGATGCTAAAATTTACCATGTCATTTTGCATAGATGAATTAACTCAAAACTGTATTGCTAGACACATTTAAATTGCACAGAGATTACTTGATTTTTAAGTATTAGGAACAACAAAACTATAAACCATGTTGTTACTTCATATTTTAATGTGAATGAATCAGAAACAGCATCTGAGAACTCTAAAAATAGAGCAAACAACAGCAGAACAGGCTGATCAAGAGATTTCTATTTTAGTTTATGTGGATTAACAAGAGTTCGTTAACGTTAACTCAGGTCAAAACTGTCATAAATTAAATAAATTAATTGTTGCTATGTATCTGAAAGTTCTACTATCTGCCTGCACAGCCTTTAGGTGATGTCTAAACTAGCATTTACTCTTTTAAAGATAAGACGACACTTAAATTTTTAAGCTCCTCGTTGCACCCTGCAACCCACTTTAATCAGATTCCATCCTTGAAACAAATCTCAATTAAAATTGATGGAACATTTAAGTCCTGTGCAAGCTCTACTTCAAGATCCATATCAAATCATAATTTCTGTTTTTCAATAATTCATCTTCAGTGAGGATTTGCATTTCATGCACAATTAAATCAATACCTATGGCAAATGTTTTAGGAAATATTTGCTTGTAACATTTAAAACTCAGTGATCTTTCTCTTCCCTTTTAAAGTACAAGCTATCTATATTATAGGGGAAGATGCCCACAGGGAGTCAGAGGAGTATCTTCTCCATGACACTGGTCAGTAGTAGAGCTACAGGGAAAAGTTAAAGAATATATACTTTCTGCTTTTAGCATTGTGAAGCGCAGGGAATTTCTGATATCTGTGTATTTGACAATATCTAATTTATGGCTAGTACCAAGTATTACAAGCCTTGGCTAAGGCATGAAAATACTGTATGGTAGCTTATGAAATATAAAATTGTTTCAAACAGATACAGATCTCGCTGAAATAGTATGCTAAGAAAAGGTAGGGAAAAGCACATTTACATTCTGCCCATATAAGATACACTCTGAAAAACATCATTGATTCTAGTGCTATTTATGGATGGGACTCTCATGTCCCTGATATAAATTGGGGTACATCTTTGTTTGGTGCCTTTGATTCCCATAGATTTCATCACTGTTTATCTCCTCTCCTGTCTTTCCATTTTTCTTCGCTTTCTTGCTGTTTGTTTCTTTGTTGATTTCCAAAGTTTCATGTGAGCTGGCAGAGCAGAAGTGAAGTGGGAAGTGTTTAATTAGAAGAGAGAAGAAAGGGCATGAACTTTCATTCACTCATGCTCAGAAAGGCATCTATTTTTGTAAATGAAAACTTTGAAAAACAATTAAAATATTTACATCTCCCTCTCTGCTCTTGATTCTGAGAATAATTTTTCAGAAATTATATAATGATCTTAAGGTCAGACTATTTTTCATAGGTATGGTTTGGTCATATACTGATTTAAAAATAAAATATTGCTTTAATGACTTATTGTTAGCCATGTTAATTAAGATACTTAGTTTCCTAGCCCAATGACCACGTATTTATTTTCTGCAGTATGCTGAAGTTTTAATTATCAGATTCTGCTGAGCTTTAACTGGCAAGCATTCATTTAAATTTTTCCAATTCGGGCTCTCCTGTGTGGAAATACTCTTTACAAATTCTTTGTATCCATATGGCCCACTGATCCAGCCTGTTCAGATCCCTCTGCAGAGACTTCTTGCCCTTCAGCAGATCAACACTCCCACCCAGCTTGTTGTCTGTGAACTGATTGAGGGTGCATATGATCCCCTTATCCAAATCATTGATAAAGACATTAAACAGGACTGGCTCCAAAACTGAGCCTTGGGGAACACCACAGGTGACTGCTCACCTACTGGATGTAGCACCACTCACCCCCACTCTCTGGGACAGGTATTGAGCCACTTTTTTATGCAGTGATGAGTGCACCAGTCCAAGCCACAGGAATCCAGTCTCTCCAGGAGAATGCTGTGGGAAATGACATCAAAGGTCCTGTGGACAACATCCACAGCTTTTCTCTCATCCACTTGAGCGGGTCACCTCATAGGAGACCCAGTTGGTCAGGCAGGACCTGCCCTTCACAAACCCATGCTGTCTGGACCTCATCCCCTGGTTGTCCTGTATCTGTTGTGTGATGGCACTCAGGATGATCTGCTCCATGACCTTCCCCAGCACCAAGCTCAGGATGACAGGCCTGTAGTTCCCAGATCCTCCTTCCAGTCTTGTGCATGGGTCTTGCATTTGACCTTCCTGGTTAGCCAGGACTGCTGATAAATGATGGAAAGTGGCTCAGTGAGCAGTTCTGCCAGCTCCCACCTGGCCCCATAGACCTGAGTGTGTCTAAGTGGCAAAGTAGGTCAACTGAGCATTTCCCCTTGGATTACGGGGACTTCATTCTGCTCCCCATTCCTGTCTTCCCACTCAAAGGGTTGAGCAGCTTCAGAACAACTGGTCTTGCTGTTAACCACTTTAAGCTTTAAGCACCTCAGCCTTTTCCTCATTCTTTGTCACTGTTTACCCCTGCATCAAATCTAGAAAGGAGATTATCCTTAGCCCTCCTTTGCTGGTAATGCAATTATAGAAACATTTTAAATTTTCTTTTAGGGCAGTAGTCAGAATAAATTCTGGTTGTGCTTTGACCCTTCTAATTTTATTACCCCATACGCTCTCATTATCCTTGTTGTTCTTCCAAGTTTCCTGCACCTTCTTCCAAAGGTCATAAAATTGTCTTCTCTCCCTGAGTTGTAGTCCAAATTCTCTGTTCAACCAGGCCACTCTTCCTTGCTACCTTTTGGCACACGGGGACAGCCTGCTCTTGAGTCTTTAAGATTTCCCCCTTGAAGGATGTCCAGCCTTTCTGGACTCCTTTGCACGTCAGGAGGGGGGCCAATCTCTCTAGAAGTTCTACTGGCCCCCTCCTTACTTCTCCAAGAACTAAAAATCCCATCATTCCCTGACCACTGTGCCCAAGATGGACTCTGTCATTATGGGAAAGACTTCAACAGAGGCTAGCAATTTGCATACCCAGGACTTTCAAAAGGCCTGACATGGGTGATTTATGGATTTGTATGGTTGCCAGAAACATGCAAAATGCTAACTTTCATGCAAGAAATTGTTTGGTATACTGAGGAACACAAGAGACAAAGATCTAACATGACAGAACACATAAAAGATATAACAAAGGGCTCACTGAGGATCTTTTCTGAAAGAAGTTTTGTGGCTGCACAGCACAAGTGATTGCTTTGGGAAAACAAAGAAACAAACCCCCACCAAACAACAAAATCAGGCCATAGAAACATCTCTGCAGCCTTGAGTGATTTTGAATTGCTTTGCAACCTTGGCTAAATGCACTCTGGTATCTTTGTGTAGGATCAGTAACAAAAAATGTTCACAACAGCTTTCACTTGTTCTTGAACTTATGAGCTGGCATTGGCATATGAAGTGTGTGTTTTGTCTGACAATGCAGAAGGTTATTAACTGCTGAAACACATTGCACATAAGGCTATATTCAATACAAATTTTAAATCTCTTTTTACACATCCAGTATTTGTGAGATGAACCATTATGTGGGGAATGAGCCAAAGAATATTTTTTGACTGAATGTAAAACAGAAAAAATGCTACATTCTTAGAAATCTTTGACTTTTCAAATGTTCAGCAAATTTATTGAGATTTCTTATTAAAATATTTTAAGAACTTAAGTAAATACTGAAAACATATTCTTCATATCTTCCTGCTGAACCCAAGACTAAATTCTGAGTGTAGAAACTTCACAGAACTGAAAAAGGTTTGCTTTCAACAAAAACACTGACCTATCGTGAAAAATACAATCAAAACCATCATCATGAAAGACACTGGAAAATAACTCCAAATGTGGTTAGCTGACAGTTAGGACTGGTGGTACTGAAAAACTTAAGTTACTCAAGTAGTTTTGAAAAACAGTATGATAGGACACATCAGGTAATTCTACAGGTGGCAGAAATTACCAGATACAAACACTGCAGTGAAAACTGTGGGAGAACACTTGTGTGGAATGCAAATTAGATGACACCTATCTTAAGATGGTAGAATTTGTGATTCTGAGGAAAAGTATGTACAGCATTATCAGGACAATATATTTTAAAAAAATAAAAGGCAGACCAATAAACTTAGGCAACCATCTTCTATCCTCTCTTGCTAACAGTCTGAGAGACACAGGCTCTTTGAGCAGGCTGGCAATTAATAAAAGGTACTATAGTAAGGGTGAAATGACAAGCAATTTCTCATGAAGAAAGATAAGGAACTGTACTAAGAGCTCAGAAGTTCTGGTTAAAATGTTCTTTAAAAATTTGAAAGTCAGAATGAAGTTGTGTAAGCAAGTGGAATCAAAGGACAAATCCTAAGAGTGACTATATAACACAATAACCAATATTTTAAAAAGGGGAAAAGCTAAGCAAAATAAAGAAGACTGAGCTACCTTTCAAAACATATAAATTAGGAGAGCTAAAAAACCCCAGGGGATGAAAAGGTGATGAAAAGCAGCCAGCAAGAAGTGAAGAAGTCAAACCAGGCTTGTTTCTCCTTGCTACATGGATCCCTCCTTTTCTGACCTTTGGTTCTTCTGCTAAACATTTCATAGAAAGTTCCACATGCTCCCAGAGTCCCACTGAATGTATCCCATAATAACCTTTAAACAACTGCAAAGTGCCCTTTCCCCTGCATCCCATAGCAAATCCCCTGTAGGCAGTATTTCAATGTTCCAGTGAGATTTTCCTTGGGTTTCACACCAGGGACAATGGTCTAATTGTTCGCCTTTGATAACCTCAGGAGCAGAGGAGTCTATGCCTTCCAGTTTTCATTGATTATGTTAACAAGGGCTCCTCTGCATGTCACTATTCATCTGAACCCTGCCAGCATTTTAGTATGAATAATCCCATAGTCTAACAACAACACAGTCTAATGACCCCAGCCTGTGACTTGGAGATTCAAACTGGATATTTGGGAAATCTTGCTCATCAGCAGTAGCAGAGCAGGGGAAAATTCTTCCCAGATGGGTTGTGGAGCCTCCATACTCGGAGATTTTTAATACTGGCTAGACACAAAATGAGTGGTGTTGATAATCCTGCTCGAAGTGAGGTTGACTAGACACCACCAAAGAAACCAACACTTCATTAACTGTCTGTACTTCAGAGAAAATAAACTTTAGAAGTATCTAGCATTTCAGGTCTGATCCAGATCTGGCATATTGCAAGATATAAGTCAAACTCACAGTCATATTTTAAACACTACCTATGTAGGTAGCAGTCAGCTTTCAGGATAATTTCTACTACAAAAACACATTTAGTAAAATCAGTAAGTTAAAAATATTTTCCATCTGAATACACAAGTTTTACCTCAAGTACTTGAACAAAAACAAATAGAAAAAAATATTTGATAAGAACCTGCCCAAATACTTCAGTCAATTTCAGTTGATTATCTGCCCAAAGACATTTAACAAACAATGTGTTGATCTGAATTTTAAATCAATTAGCTATATGATTTAGTTTTAAACATTGCAGCTTAACCTTGTAATATAGGAATCTAAAAATTATTTTTTCAACTGGGACAAGAAGCAGCTGGAAGCATTGCCATGGCAACCATCTAATTTCCAAAGAGAGATTCTGTGACTTCTCTTGCTCTCTAGCAGCCTCACAGCTCAGTAGCCTTGCTTAAAAAAAGGAGGGGGGGGGGGGGGGGGGCCTTGGATGGATCATGAAAAGAATGTTTCAAAACATAAGGCAGGCTCTAAGTAAACAAAGTAAATTCTCAGTCTGACGATGAGCCCAAGGGAAAAAACCAAACAAAAACCAAATCAAACCGCAAATATCCCACCATTCTAACATATGTCTTTGCAAATGACTGCGGAATAAATCTCTCCTGGAAATTATGTTTATTGCAGATTTCACTGTCTCGCACTAACTGCGTGACTTAGTTTCTTGATCCTGCTGTTTAAGGAAAATTGATAGCAACATGAATAATACACAGGGGGTGGATAAGGTGGGAGCAGAAAAATTTCCGTCAAAATAACACATTTCACTGCCCACAGCTCTCCCCAGGAGAGAGGTTGAGATCATATCATAAGAATTAGTCAGATTGCTCAATGACTACTGAAAGATTTTAAGGAGCTGTGGTGTTAAGAGCCTATAAGAACTTGTACAGACAAGAAAACCTGCAACAACTCTCTAATACCTTGGTTCTGAAAAAACTATAGAATTTAGAAATTAAGGGAAGTTCATGCACAGATCTCAGGGTTATGATTTAAATTCTTATTTTCCTGCTTCAGTCTGGTTGGCTAAATGCCCTTTCCTGACTACTGGAGTATTGCGTGGCTGTGGCATACTTGGGCTGCAGATGATGGTCACTCAGATGACACTGTCTGTCAGTGCTACAGCAGTACAAAACCATACACATGCTAAACGTGCATTCCTGCAGTGTAGGCTGGGAGATTTTCATCACCTAGATCAGCAGTCATGTTGTCTGTGCTCCACTGCTGAGACCAATACCCCTTGCATTGGCTGGAGAAGGAATACTAATGTTCCCTTCAAAAAGAACATTGTATAGCAGAGCAAGATCTTCAGATGCATGCATGTATTTTTCCACAGGTATGAATGTAACCTGGCTGCACTGGTAACTTTATTCTGTATTTTGTTCATAAAGCAGCTAACTGAAGAAGTAAGCACTGCTAAAAATAGTAAACACAGTAGAGCCCAATTCCTGGTTCAAACTTCTGTTGATAAACCACATCATGTTGTTATTGTAGAAATACCTACTTATTACAATTCCTAATCTGGAACATAAATGACTTATTAGGATGTAAAAGCATGTTAACACAAACTATGATATATCAAGTATTAAAAATACTTAAGGAAATAATAGACAGTAAAACACCGTAGTAGAAAAAGAAGCCAAACAAACAAAAGTGCTTAAATCAAGTTAGAAATTGAAATCTTTTTAGATGTAACCACATTTGGCAAAGAAACAAGTTTAGAAAGTGGAAGTTTGATTTTAAAAAAAGGTATCAAATTTGAACAACATACAAAAGGATTAAGGCTAACAAGAGACTGCAAAGCTATAAAGGCACTTAATTAGCTTCAGAGGGCAAGTGTACTGTATCATATACAAAAGATGCATAAAGAGCTACAATGTATGAATGAGAGTGTGCTGATTTTTTCTAATACAGATTTGATTGAGAGGCAGAATTCTACAAATGTGTTTCTTTACTATGTGATACTAATGAAGTGGGTTGAAAGTGATGCCTTAAATCGCTAGTAAAAAATTTTTAGACGCAGACACACAGTATAGGAAAGGGGTTTTACCTTGCTTTAATAGGATCCCAGATGCACACCGACAAACAAGCAAGCCCCGACGATATCTCCGTATACAATTTATGGACAGCCTAGAATAGAATACCTATCTAAAAGTCTCCAATAAGAAGTCTAACAAATGAAGTAATTGCCCCCTTATTAAAATTGCCCCCCCAAAAGATTACTACTTAGTTTACAAAAAACATGTCTCAGTGATGGGGGCCCTGTTCAAGGTTGTGCGTCATGCTTTGCGATTGTGGATATGTTTCGTCTTCCCCAAAGGATTCTGAGCAGGGCAAGGGGTACTAGGGTGATAGACATGTAGGGTTAAGATACAGGGAGTAAAAAGTACAGGAATGGGGAAGGGTAAAAGGTTATATATAAAGGATATATATAAAGAGAGTATAAAAGTAAAATAAAAAATACAAAAAACCCATCAGGCATCAAAAGCAGCAGGTGACTTTTGGTGCTGGTTATTAGGATTTAAGTTGACTTTTTTCATGATGAGTTATCCAGACCCTTTGGACATTTTGCTCAATTCTATTTTTCCCCCAATGAAAAAACTGTAAACAGTGCATAATGCTAAACTCTTATATTTGCAGTGAACTGTGTTTGATTCTATAAAATCCTTCTAATACTCTCTTCAGGGTACACTTAAACTTTTTGGGGAAAAAAAAAGAACAAACCAAAACCCTAACAGTAAAATAAGTCTTAAACATACTACAAAGAAAGCACAGCATTTTGATAAGATCTTTCCAGGACAAATGACCTCTCCAGCATTAGTCAGCTACCTGGTGATAGAAATAATTGGTTGCTACCAGCGAAGCACTTGAAAGAACAAGTGATGTATACAATTATTTCTGCCAGCACCAGCTCCATAGAGCTAGCTACTTCAATTTCAACAAGACCCTTGTAGTCTTCATAAAAACGAAGGGCAAAAAGAAGTGAAAAAAATCAGTGCAAACACTATGTGAATATGAGTTGCAGAAAAACAAACAAAGAGAAAAGAGAAATATATCAACACTATAATTCAAAACCAAAACTGAGGAAAAGCTTCTCAAGGAATCTCTACTGATTGTCTGTAAGTGCTCATGTCTAACGCGGGGGACCCTTACAAAGCTACAGGTAGAGATATTAATTTTATGAAAGGAACATCTGGATCCTTTAATCACAAACCTGGTAATAACACCATAGTTAAATTCTCATCACTTTTGGTACATATGATGATGGATGCTGTACTTACTCCACTATAAGACTGTTTTTCAGTAACTTTTAGTAACTGCTCTACCTCTCATCTGAGCTCCTCCTCTCTCTAAGACAGAATGTTTAGCACAGCAAAAATGCAAGCTCATTAGGAGGTCTGATCTCCAATTTCTTTAGACGGTGCTTACTAATACAGCTTATACATTTCTCACCTGCTGAGCTGAAGCATCCTGAACCACATCCATGAGTGACTAAGAAAACTAATCAGTAGGAAAAGAAACACTTCTCCCAGTCCCAGAATTTAGTTTCAAGTCTTATTCTGTTCTGATCCCAGGAATGGAAAGTATTACTCCCAAGTATTTAACTGGATTCTCCATGTGTCTGCATGGTAAATAGCAGTGCTGTGCCCTGCACAACCAGACTATAAGCTTGGGTATCCTATTCTCCATTCTGAAACACAATGGAAAACTCACCTTTGTGTACCAGACACCAGGAAGACCCTTAAAGAATGCAGAGAGCTTCTGAGGAGAACATTCTTTTATTTCATACAGAAAAAAATGTTCCCTTAAAAAGCCTTTTTCCTTTTTTTACTTGCTCTGTTTGCAAATGAGTTTCACCACCTTTTATGTTAGTTTTTTATGTTTGTATTCAGATTAAAAGAATCAGTCAAAAACTTAGTTTCAGTTGAAAAATGCCTCAAAAGGTTTTCTTTTTTTGCATATTCACTACCATTTGCCCTTGACCGTATAACAGTCTTTAATTAATTTTTATTCCTACCAGCCATGCAGAATCAAACACATACTACAAATGATCCTAACTGTGATGTTTTGTGCATCATCAATAAATTAGCTAACTAGCTAAAGTTCCACTTGTTTTTCCACAGAAAATTATATTGTCATTAAATCTTTATAGCTTTATTAGAAATAAGGTATTACATAAAGTTCACTGACACCGTAATTGAAGGAATAACCTTGTAATTTCAAAAGTGAACAGGTTTTCCTGAAAAATCAATATTTATTATGAAAGAGGCTTAATAATCCTTTATAGCTTTTGAAACACAGAAATAAAATAAATTAAAATGCCTCAGCCTATTTATAACCTCAAGAAGCTTTCACTAGCTCAATCTGAAAATAGACTAAAACTCAATACTATTCCTCCAGTCAATTTTGTGACTAAAAGCTCCCTGAATGTTGTATTAATATATGACCTGAATCACCTGATTATACACATAATGAAACATTCAAAATAGTCATTAAAATCTAAGGCCCTGTCTTTAAAGCCACTGAAGTGATGAAAGTAGTAAGATATTTTGAAATTCTATTTTTTTCACTATTGATACTGCTTGCTTTTTGGAACTCAAAGTGTAATAAAGTATTTATTAGAAGACTATTACACAGAATGAGCCCTGCACTGAGTGGGGGAAAACTGGCTAGATTGTACCATTTAGGGAAGAGCCTTAAATGGGGACCCACTTTTTAAGTAGTGATACAGGGAAAGACCGATGAACCTAATCTTGTGAATGGTATAGCAGTCTTTCCCAGATGGAAAGAAACATGGGGTAACTGCTTTTTCTTCACTCACATGGGTAATAGGCAAATACCACTTGGCAAATACCAAATAGGCAAAGAAGTCAGTGCTCTCCTAACTGCTGTGACTACAGTTAATTTGCTCACTTGTCTACTGACCGTGCTAAATTCACCCAGAAAACAATGTCTGTGGAACACCATAAAAACATTTCCCAGCTACAATTTTTTGCAAACCTTAATATTTGAGTTAAATATGCCATGACAGCAATACTTAAATTTTCTTTTGCCTTTGTGGGCTTCCTCTGAATTTTTCCCCTTACAATTAATTATGGTTTCAAGTATCTTACTAAAGGAAACACTTCCCTGGACATGGGAATCTGCTGATTTACAGTATCAAGTCGTGCAATAGCCCTCAATATAGTTTTGGAATATGGCTAATAACAACACTGTCCGTCCTCTCCCAGTAATTCCTGGATATGGCAGCAAAGATAGCATGGGCAATACGTGACTCCTGAGCCACAGTGTCTCTGGGCTTTATTTTGGAGAGCACAGCATGCACAGGGGTTGTTCCTGCCAAGCTGGCTTCTGTGCCAGGTCCTGGTTGGGAACAAGCCTTTGGAGATACAGATCATGACTAACCCTATTAAATGGGACTTTCCCAATGCCCTGTGCACCACAGGCACATCTTGTGCTTTTCCTGCCTAAGAATGTGCAAAATGTGCTTGTGTAATCTTTTTAACCTTTTAACATTGCTCAGTAAATCTGCTTTTCCACTGATTTGAAGTTTAAAATTTTAAGTTCTTTCTGTATTCCTTAGTCCATCAACAGTAGATGTAAACACTTCCATTTTCCTTCAGTCTGTTAAGTAAGCACAATACATAGGCATATATATCCATATTTCATTGTGACACATCAGAATGAAAACCACTAAGGGTTTGTTATTATTTGTATTTTATATTGGTTATTTTCCTAAAAGAAGTAAGTTTCAAATGAAACATAAAATTGTAGGAATACAAATTCACTATTAACTACAAATAGCAGCAGAATTAAGGACAGACATGTCTTAGACATGAAAGTTTAATCCTTTAATGTATTGCTATGACTGTTAACCTGTAAAAGTAGGCTTTATCAAACTGTAAAACAGGCCTTTTATCAAACTGTAAAACAAACTTTGCCCTCTTTGAGCTACTGATCACACATGACCTTTATGCAATTAAGGGTACATTAACACCCAGGTGGAGATATTTAAATGGTTTTTAGTGATTTAATACACTTTTCACTAAGTTAGAAAACGGTATGTACTTAAACTGCCTAGATTGTTTTGGAAACCTTGACATGAGGTTACTTAAATGGGTTGCTTTAACAGATATATAGAAAGAACTACATAATAATGTTTAACAAACGTGCACTTTAACAAGATGACATACTGGATTTTCTTCAGTAAGCTCATAGCCATATTATCTGAGTACCCAATTTTCAGTAATAATTTCATCTTCACAATTACTTTTATGAGACAAGCTTCTTGTAACTCATACACAAGAAATGGAAACAGAAATAATAAATGCTTTGTACAAAATCTGAAAGCTCTATCAGAATCCAAGGCACTTGACTCTAAAGTCCTTTTCACATATACAAGTCTTAATCACAAGCCAGCCTGTCTCTCCAAAGCAATATACACCCCATTTACAGAGCCATTATCACCCCACTGCATCAAAAAGATAAAGAGCACCAACAAATGGCTTTTTTTTTTTAATGGGTAGGAGAGATAGCTATACATTAGATTTCTTCCTTACATGTGAAGACTGTGAACATCTTTGATGATGCAATTGATAAAATTATTTCAAACTGTTCCAAACATCTTCCAGGCCAATTTAAATGACTAATAGCTAATATGACTTCAACAAAATATGTCTCCTCTCCCTTCTACCACAGCCTGTCATAAACTCAGTTGCCCACTCATTCAGAACATGGCTAAATGAGCTCTTCAGCTACAAATCCTCAATATGCAGTGAACTCATTCTATTACACTCACTGCCAGGAACAGAGAATTCCTGCCTCTGACTGAATGTTTCTAGTGCTTACTTTTGGCTGGCTCTGGGATTTCTTTGATCCTTCTGTGAGCTGATTTAACTTTCTGAAACGTAAGAGAATTCCAGCAGACTGTTAAACTAATTTCTCTTGTTAAATCAATGCATGACAAATCCTGAAGAGTACCAAAACTTGTAATCAGAAGGCAGCAGGGTTACCCAGTCCAAGCTGAGGGAGTGTGTCTTCCTCCTTTTGGCAATAAAGAAATCAGCTTGTCTATCCGAGTAGATTCTGTCCATCTTTAATTTAGTAACACCTTAATGTTTTAAGGTATCAGGTGCTTCAATTTACAGTTTTCCTTATATTATCTCAAGGAGCCTCACTGAAAGGTAACTATGGTTTTATTTTTTTAAAATGGAGATGTCGGACCTAACACAGACGACCGACCTCTAAAATCTTGTAAATAAGAAAATTAAACTGAACTACAGCAAACATTTATTTTCTGCAGAAAGTCAACCTTGCATTATAATAACTGCAACAGGATCAAGGAAGTTTCGCCTGGTGGCATTTATGGTAGCCCAAGGCCACATTGTAACTTTAATTGACTGTGCTGGTTTTGACTGTGGTAGTTATAACCTTCACAGTGGCTGCTGTGGGGCCATGTTTAGGATTTGTGCTGGAAAGAGTGTTGATAACCCAGAGATATTTTCATTGCTACTGCACAATGCTCCCACAGAGCCAAGGCCTCTTCTGCTGCTCAGCCCACCTCACCAGCAAGGGGCCTGGGGATGCACAAGGAATTGGGAGGTGACACAGCCAGGACAGCTGACCCCAACTGACCAAAGGGATATTCCAGATGCTATGGCATCATCCTCTGCACAGAGTGGTGAGAAGAGTCGATGTTTGGAGTGATGACATTTGTCTTCCTAAGTAACCATTAGGTGTGATGAAGCCCTGCTGTCCTGGGGATGACTGAACACCTGCCTGCCCATGGGACGTTGTGAATTCTTTATTTTGCTTTGTGTGTGCAGATTTCACTTTCCCTATTAAACTGTCTTCATCTCAATCCACGAGTGTTCTTTTACGCTTCTGACTCTCTTCCCAATCTCACCAAGGGAAAGTGAGTGAGCAGCTGTGTGATGCTGGGCTGTCAGCTGAGGTTAAACTACAACAATAACCAAGTGACCATAAGTGACCAATGCACTCTGGCTAGAACCTCTCTGCTCACTTGACACACAGATTACAGCTCTACAATTAAAAAAATGTTATTTGCACTAGTTCAGCAGCAGACTAACACACTTCTACAAACTGCTTTATCACAAAGGTGTCTGAAAAGGGGGTGAATAACGTACAAGATTGAGAGAATAACCTTAGGTTATTCAAGGTTTTTGGGCTTGGATTTTTCTGGTAACAGGTTCTGAGAGGAACAGAATTTTCTGTTGAGGAAGGCAGGGGAATATTACACTGCATGTGATCCTGATGCACAAAGAAACTGCCTCAACTTTCATACACAAAGTCCTAAGTGAAGTGCTGAACGTTCCACATGCTTCTTCCAAAGTTTTACTAGGATCCTTACAACTCCTGTGAACTTCTTCACTCTTAACAAAGACATTCATCTTTTCATGGCTGAATTCTCCATTCTCCCATGAAGACAAATCACAAATGTGAACAGACACAATGAAAGAACACAGAAATATTACTGTTCTTACCTTTTTAACATGGAAAAATGCATCAGTATGATTAATTACAAGCTAATTAATTCCTGTTAAACAGAAGTAACTCATGGCCTGTACTTTCCATCATAGCATAATAACAATGCTGATTGTTCCATCTTCAAAGAACTGCTTCCTGTTTTTCATACAAATTTTTCAGTAAAATGCTGAAAGTGGAAGAGGCGGTGATTTTTTTTTTGTTTTTTTCCTCCACCAATGCAACAGGACACTTATTTCAGGAGATCCTTTCAGCAAGAATATCCAAATATCCTCTTGTCTCCACTGAAAATATTTTACTTACTATGCAAAACAAGAAGACCATTCAAGCAAAACATAAAGAGAGCAAAAATGTGCAGCCTACTTTGCAGAGTGAAATCTTTAATTGTCCACAAAAAACCACTGGGTTATTTCTTCTCCAACATCTTAAAAGTTGACTTAATCTTATGAATATTTATTCTCTTGCAACTTCTATGTTTCCCAGCATAACTTCTAAGTATGTATTCTAAGAAAATTTATAGTCCTCTTGTGTGTATGGCAGAACAAGTACATGCATTACAATTGATTTTGCTTCAGATGTACTGTAGGTGAATGTTAAGCACGTTTTGGAATCTGATATACATTATCTACTGCACGGACACTAACAATTTATGGACTGCTGCTAATGGGGTTTGGCAAGTATTGTTATCATTTTAATTTGAAAATGTTCAACTAGTGTAAAACAATCAGTTTTTTCAACTTTTCTTGAGGTAGCTTGAAAAGGTACTGCATAAGAGATATACAGGCATGCTCAAAAAACCAAGGTCTCAGCATACACCCCAAGACCATATAGTTTGGAACATAATTTATAAAAAGAGCAGAATTTAGCTTCCTACTACACTTTAAGTTCTTTTATTTTAAAATTATTAAATTTTAAATTGATTTCCAATTCTGCATTCAGCCTCAAATCATACCACCCTTGGTAAGCTGTAAAGCATGCACACAGCAAACAGTAAGAAGACCAAGTGTTGCAGAAGTGATATGTGTAATTTAGAAAAGAAAGATCCAAGATCTTGACAGCTTAAATGACTTTCTCATGCAAGATACTTTTCTTTTCTCCTCCCAAAGAACTTTTAGCAGAAAGTGGATAACAATAAAACTGGGCAACACAAAGTGGAAAATCTTTGAACTAAAGATTGCCCAGAGAGGTTGTGTAGTCTCCCTTGCTGGAGATATCCAAGAACCATCTGGATGCAATCCTGTGCCATGTGCTCTGAGATGACCCTGCTTGAGCAGGAAGGTTGGGGCAGATGACCCACTGTGGTCCCTTCCAACCTGACTCACTGTGATTCCATAAATTGTACAGACAGCAAACAGCGTAAAATAAAATGATTTTATACGTAACACATGACAAGCTGATACAGCAAATTACTTACTCAGGAAACTCACAACTCAGTTTTGAAAGGATGATCTCTTCATTTCAGAACTCAACAAGTGTAAAACATTAAAGACATCTTAAGACTGAACTATTATCTTTGAAATTTTTTATACATTGTCTTAAGACATTTATTACCATGAAGCACACTGTATAATTTATTTTAATTCTCTACAGAACAATATAGTTAATTCAGTACTATCAATAACTTTATACAGATACCGTATCGAAGCCATGTCCTCTTTTGCTTACTGTCAAGTACAAAACAGCTTATACAGTCTAAAAAAAAGCTACAAACCATACTTGTAGCATAATGTATGTTGTGCCTGGTTAAAGTTTACAGTAGTGGCTTTTTGATCTTTCAAGACAAATAAACATGACACCACATGATAACAAACAGCTGTGCAAACTCAGACTTGGGAGGAAGACTTAACTACCTCCTTTTTCCAGCACTACTTTTCCCTGCTTTACCGCTGCTACCACCAGACTTGCTGGAAGATTTTGAAGAGAAAAGTCTTGTCATGAATTCAGACACATCTGGCAGCTCATGGTTGGAATTCAGCATGTTCATTGACTGCTCCATTTCCTGCATGCAAAGATCAGATAATAGCTTGTAACAATTCTAAGGCATCAGTTGAAAGATTGTATGAGAATGATACCAAATTTTCCCAAATACTGTTTTACTTTCTGTAGTCCTCCAGCATACACATTGCTACACAGTTTTATGCAACCACAGTCAAACACCCGGCTACACATGGAGACATAAAACCCCAAAACTAAATGCAGTGGTATATGGAAAATGGTAACCATGTCTTAAACAGTCTTACAGGACAGCCATCTGATTAAAAAAAATCTAAAAGAAAAAAATTATTTATTTTCAGCACTACTTCTCTCTGTATTAAAACTCAGGCTATTGTTTAGATATTCAGGTCTGTGCTCTCACAGATGTCACACTTTTGTGTTTTCAAATTAGTTTCAAATTATTCATAGCAAATTAACAAATTTATTATGCTGTTTGAAGGGATTATTTTATTGCCCTACTTTCTGACATTAAGCTCCTACAGTACTGCAGCTGAGTTTTCATTCCTTCAGGAAAGGATTTTAATGTGAGACCGTATTTCCAGATCAGCTTATTGTAACTTTGGAGTTTAGCACAGTGATTCTATGACATGAATTAGCATGTTTTAAAATAAGCTAACCTTGAAGTACTTTTAACGCACACCACAGCTGAACTGCACATCCACAATGGGATAATGCTTACAGCAACTGTGAGTTTAATATGGGATTGTCACCTTGCTCTTCTCCCTTTCAGAATGATAGAACGTTAAGAGCTTTCAAGGCATTTTAGTAGCCTTTGTTACTATTGCATCTACACTGTATATATGTGTGTATATATATAGCATCTACCTGTACTTAATACCTCTACAACAAGCACAGTTACTAAATCATTGATTTTCTATTCAAATTAGTACTGTGCTGATTCCATTGAAAAAAACCAAGTTAATTTGAAAAACATGACACAAGCTCCATATCCTCCACTTTAATACACAGTCATCTAGAGAATGAAATTACAATTTAGTTCTTAAAACCAATTTTTTCCTATTCTTTAAAGATAAGTTAAATTAAAAGCAAAATTCTTTCAACTTAAAAATTTCTCCTTAACAAGTCATATCAGTTATCTCATAAGAACTAAATCACCAGATGTTCTGATGGTTTTACCATCAGAACAGCTTGTCTACAAGCACTGTCAGATCAGTGAAAAAGGTAAGGAATATGTGATGTTTGTTTTTTTAAATTCAAGCTTCTGGAGTTCAGCTTGGTTTAAAGAACATATCATGAATACTTAGAATATCTTTGTTTTTTAACAAAAATTATAACCAAAAGAGCATTACACAGCTCTGATATGCTTTTCATAGGTACTATGTATTAAAAAAAACCCCCTCAGACACCTACAAAGTACTACTGAAGACAGTGGTCATTTATGGAAAAAGGAGTTTTTAGTTAACCAAGCCCTCAAAAAGAAGCCACCCATGACAGACAAATAATACTTCCAAAAATAATGAGAGATTTAGCAAACACCTTGAATCCTCATTTTGTCCTAGCCTTCTGCTATTCAGCATTTTGTATGATGAAAGGACAATAAATTAGATAATTTAATGACTGCATTAAGACTCCGTATCATATACACTAGTGTGACATCTGCATTTAACAGTGTAGTAAACTGTGGTTTAAGCTGAAGGGAAAGAGAACCCCTCATAACACTCTCTGCAACACACTTGACACTTATTAAATGATGTCTAAAAATGTAGTGGTAGATTTAAACATAGTGCAGAAACACTGGAAATGTTTAGAAAAAACCAGCCTTTGAGAAATTCTATTTATCAATCTAATGCAACTCTGGAAAACACCATTAGTACTGTAATACTCTCAGAGTTGTGGCAAACAATTTAATTCTGTATTGTGCTGTTTAACAGCAAATTTGTGAGTAGGAAATGTAAGAACTTGTTGAAACAGCAACGCTGTATTAGCTGAATAAATTATGCCCATTAAGCCCTCTCTTATAGTATAGTTTTGTTTTTATTACTTTTCTGTGCCTTGAAATCTCATTATCTTTGGTCTGCACACATGCATCAATTGAATGTACTTACCCGCCTCATATCAGGATCACTGGTGTTGACAACTTTAGGCAAAAGCACAAATATCAGTAATGGAAGAACCATCATCATCACCTACAGAGAAAACAGGAAATACCTCTTCAGCTTAGTTGTTGCTCTAAACACTTTTAGACATACTAAAATAAAATAAAGCTCTGCTAAACAGCCAAACTCTGGAACTACTGTATTCCAAGTTAGTAAGCCAGTAACACTAATCCACTCATCAGGAAAGAAACCTGGTAAGGGAGTACTGTGCTTCAAATAACAGATTTCAAAGTTGGACCAATAAAGCAAATGTTTGTTCTCTCTTACACCTGTTGTAATTACAATTTTGCAGCATGTTGATCTCTGCACTACTAGAACAGCATCATGTTGTCAAAGGAAGAGACTGTGGGCTATTTTCAGAGGATGTACATTAACAGTGGATATAGGGGAGGAGAGACCATAGAAAAGCTTACCAGTTTTAAGCAAGTGAAAACAAGAGAAAATAATCCTCTCAGAAGAGCAAAGGAAAAATGCACATTTTTTTCTCAATTGTTTTATTCTTAGTATTCTGACAAACAGCTGTATTTGGATCCTTAGCATACTTTTAACATTTGTGTGCTGCCTGTACGTACCATAGGGTTCATGAGGAAATCTGTCCATCCCCAAGATTCTCTCTTTATAAAGTATGAAGGTGGTCCAGAAGATTTCATCTGGAGTGGGTATGGCAGCCTGACAACTTCAGAGGGTTTGATGTAATTCACGTATCTTGCTCTATTGAGCAAAATGTAAATAATTGAAAACATAAACATAGAATCTTCAGCAAATAATAAAGATGATTAAAAAAATGCAAACAAGTTTGAACAAAAGACTACAAACAAAACCATCTGGTATACAGTGCCAACTAGGCTTCACTTTTCAAAAGCTAATTTCTATCAGCAGAATATTTTATGAAATCAAAACCAAAACATTTTTGTCACCTTGGTAATGAGCCAGAAAAACTACGCTATTTAGGATCTAGCTTTGAACAGTGTAGTGTAGTTTAACCAGTTTGCTCAGGACATCAATTACTTGTATGTGAAGATAATACCTTTTCCATAAGTGCATTACTTTGCCTTTATCAATACTGAATCTCAGTCTTTATTACTTTATAAAATTTTTCCATAGTTCTTCACTAGTATTCTTCATTTGGGTCTCATATTTAGGTAATTATTCTAAATATAAATTTAGAGTAACATCTTTGTCACTCTTACCCCATTTTTCATGATTTATGAGTATTTACCCACTTTGTCCAACTCCGGGGATGACTTCTTCCCATAAATAATTTATTCCTTCTGAATTTTTCCCCAAATATTCATCGAAAGAATGTCTTTCCCTACTACCTTATCACTACATATTTTCTTCAAAACTTGAGATTTTCAAGTAGAGCTTAACAAATATATGTTATCCATACACTGTTTCCTCTTTCTAGGAATTACCATAATTTTTGAGGTGGAACATCCTTAGAGAAGCCCTGTTGATATTTTCCCCAAGTATCATAGTTTTTCATACATCTTTGATTTGTCAGCTGTATTCCTCATTATAGTTTCTATCTGTTCGACTGGTAGAGATGCCAAGCCTCCTGCGACTTTCCTCTGCAGATATATCCTAGCAATTTACTCAACATTACATTTGTAACCTTACCAGTCCTTAGATATATCAACAGCGCTAAGGGTGAGGTTATGCCCACTATATTTTGTCTATACCTTTGTATTTATTATATATTAATTATTGTCAATAAGACACTAACAAAATACAAAAAAAAAATTACATAAAGGTTGGAAAAAACCTAAGCTCAAACAAATTTTGTCCTTATTATAAACAGACTGTTTGCACTCTTTTCAGTGATATTTCAATTTTTAACCTCCCCTAAATATACTGAAGGAGTGTTTACCCTGATGTTTCTAGTCCTAAAAGTTAAGATACTATATGCATGGTTGAACAAAGAAAAATTAACTACAAGCATGTTCATTTACACGAAAGTTATCTTAATATATAAACTTTTCTGTATTACTGAATAGTTTGCTGTTACAGGTATACTGTCAAGAGTGGTTTGGCCATAACATAAAAACAAGCTAACAGTGCTACAGAAATAGTACGAACTGGCAACTGCTAGTATTAACCAGTAATTGTAACAAGTGTCCTATGGGAGTGCAACAGAATTATTTAAAAATTTCATTATGCCAAGTCCTAACAGAACATTTATTAAAGAAATGGAAAAGGGAAGAAGGAAAAAAAAAGTGCAACAAATATTAAAGCAGTTAACTGATTTATCCCTAGATTTTATTTCAGGATAGCGGCATAAGAAAATAATAAAAGTAAACTAATACACGGACCTTTAAAGTATATTTTGTCTTATTTCACGCTGTAAATATGAAAGGCAGAGATACCAGACTTTGGAATTTGAGAAATATGCTTCTAGAAGTGATGTTAAAAGAAGCTGACACACACTGTCTGAGATGAAACATCTGACCTACAGCACTGTTTCCATGACTTCTTGTACTATGCTGTCAGGCACAGTAATTCATCAATACAGAGGCAAATTGGGAAAGGCTCACCTCATTTTGCCTTTTGAAGTTATGTCAACTCGCACGGGCTCAAATTTATGAGCAGGGGATATAACTTCCACTACGTAAGATCCTGAAGGTACATCATGAACCACAAAACTTCCATCCGTCCTGAAAAACACAGTGAGTTCCACGACATTTCAGTATGCTCCAGAATATAAGACAGGGTACTCTGCTGGTTTTTTTTAAAAGAAATTGTATCATTTTATACTATAAATCTTAATATAACCACAACAAAAGGAAAGTTTAAGTCACACAGCATTCACAATATCAAGCCCCTTAAGTTCATCAATGCATGCCACAACATTATCAGAAATGCCCTGCAAGGTTAAAGATTTTGTTGTGCCCTCAAGTTGTTATCTTGCTGGAGGAGTAATTTAACAGCTCAAATAAGATTTGAAATAAGTTGCATTTCATGTATTCCAGTAATGGCAAGAGTAATTTACACCTCTCTTCCTCCTTCTGAAATACATCCAATGAAGTTTACTTTGCTTCTGCTGAAAGCAACCCCCCCCCCCCCCAACCGACATCCTACATAGTGTGGGTTGGTATTAGGGATGATTTGCAATGCACAAAACCAGCAATTTGTGCCTTTGCTGCAAAATAGCTGTTTTTACTTCTAATTGCTCCATTTAGGACCAGCCTACGCTGGAAAGCTGTATCACAGCAATAAGGAAACTAAGAGCTTTGAACATGTACACAGAAGGGATTTTTATACAGGTGGCTTTTATTTTAAAATATGAAACTTGAATATTGAATGAAAATATTAGTAAAAGGTTACTTGAAAAATTCAGAACTGTTTTACAGGTACAGAAGATTTCCTCCTATGTGTTTCCAGAAGTTTCTGAGAAGAAAACCCTAGTGTTCTCTACCCTGTTAAAGGCAATATCAAAGATCTGTTTCCTAAAAATAAGACTCAGGACAAAAATTTGTTCAAAGGGAAAAAATGTAACAAACCCTGACACATTAGAAACATGCATCAGAAAAAAAAAATGAGTGAGCCCTCTAAAAAAGTGAATTCTCTGACAGTTTGTCATTATGTCCTCTACACCTCTGATTTGACCAACACCTAAGGACCCTCCTACCTTTATGCAATGATTTGAACCCCTCAGAATGCTTACACTGTCTCCTATTGCAACTGCTATAAGGATGTTTCCCTGGGAATTTCCTTTTAATTTTTCATTCTTTGCAATATTTGAGAAATTTAGAGTTTCAGTTAAGCATTTAGAAATTTACCAACCTGACAGCAGTCACTAAATCATCTCTCAAATACGATGTCAGGCTCCCATAATTTATTTGTAGTGCCTTAGCAGGTGCCACACTGTCAAGATTCTACAAGATCTGCAGAGTAGAATCTCTTGTGCTAATCTATCAACAGATCCAAAGTCAAAGTTAAGTTTAACTTTTATTGCAGAGAGATTCATTAAAACTTATGAATATTTATGAGAGGCTTTATCTTCATTCCCTCCAATCTAATTTTTATATATAATTTTAAAAGGAATGTATTATACTGTATTGAAAACCATGAAGAAGATTTTAGAATTAACTTCCGCCCTTGAAATTATGACATTAGTTCAGTTCTTAATTCTGAGTACATTTTCTAAGTCTTAGACTCTCTAGGTCCTTTGATTATCTGAGTATACCCAGTACCACCTGAGACTGAATAAGATAATGGTTCTTTACAGCATCCAGCTGCATTGGCATGATGTCATCTGAAGCAATAAAGCCACGTCCCTTAAACTGCATTTCACCAATAGTTTAAATTTTTACAGGTACTCTTAACACAGAACGACAGCTGTAACTTCTGCCATGAACAAGCATTTCTCCAGATCGGTAAATTCTTAGCCAAGGTGAGGTTCTTAAATAAGAAGTGGCAGAATTCACAACAGAAGCTGGGAATAAACACGGTCCTTCAGACAATGCAAACGCGTTTGGGGTTTTTGTTAGTTTTGGCTGTTGGGTTTTTTTAATTAAAACTCAGTTCCAAGGTTTTTGGCCAGCAAACAGTCATCAGTTTGGATACGTCTGCCGGAGGCTGAGGCCAAAGCCTAGGACACTGCAGGGCTGGCCGTGCTCGGTCCCTTACAAGGCAGGGAGCCAGCGTTAAAGTGCCGCCAGTCGATCAGCTTGGGATTCCGTGATTCCAGGATCCCACAGCCATGGCGGCCGACGGGACCCGGCCGAGCGCTGCAGGAGCCACCCGCCCCGCGCCGCCGCCATCTCAGCACCGGGCCTGCGAACGAACCGGGCCGCCCGCCCCAGCCCGCGCTGAGCCCGAGCCGCCGCCCCGCCCCGCCCGCCGCTCACTTCAGGAAGCCGACGTGCTCCTCCCCGTCCACCAGCACCCGGGCCCCCGCGATCCAGTCCTGCGGCTTCACCCCGGGCACCACGGCGCGGCCCTCGATCTTAAACCGCTCTCCGGGGCCCACGCCGCCCGACGGCTCCGCCGGCCCGACGGGCTCCGACCCGCGGGCACCGCGGGGCAGCGGCGCGGCCGAGAGCCACAGCAGCGCCAGCCACAGGCTACCCCCGCGCGCCGCCATCGCCGCGCGCCGCCCGCACTGCGCCTGCGCCCGCCTCGGCCCGGGCATGCGCAGCCCAGCCCCGCCCCGCCGGGCCCTCAGGCGGCGCTGCCGCCGTCACCGCGGCGGCTGTGGCTGTGCGCGGCTCTTCACGCAGCCGCGGCACCGACCGGGCTGGCGCGGCTACCCGTGTGCCGGTCGTGAGGGAAAGCGAAGGATAAGGTGCCACTTAATGGCAGAGACGTGGGCCTGGGGACAATAAATGTGGCAGGAGTAGATGTATCTTCCTTAGTAAGGGATATATTTAAGGCATTTTAGTTTGAAATCTTAATAGTTATCTAATAAACATTTTCGGGGGGGGGGGCGGGGGGAAGTTACAAAAAAAAGCATACAAAAGATTAAAATCGGCTTAAAGTGTTGTCTTTTGAAATGATTTATAGCAGTGCAGTTTGTTTGTGATTAGTTACAATAGCATGAAAATGTGTCACTCAGTAGGCAGGCAGAGGCTTAGGGCAGAAACCACGAGGGCTGTAATAGCTTCCCCGCCTCTCATTTCCCTTTGCAAAGCACATCCTGCTATGTCAGATGTGTTCATTGTCACACTGTGGCTACACTTGCTTCCTTTTACCTCGTATTTGTGTCAGAGTTAATTACTGAGCTTGTGGAAAACACTACCATTAAACAAGATAAACCTGGCTGTAAGCTGATAATAAAAACTTCACATTACATGATTCAAAAAGCATATATCATCCCATGTCAGTGGGATGTTGTGAGTTTTTTGTCTGGTAGTATCTTTGAGCTGTCCACTGCAGAGAAAATCAGGAAGACAGATGATCTATGAGGTTCTTCTGTCACATAAGCTCACAAAAGCCTAAAACTCCAGTAGTTTTGGGGGTGGACACCTAAGAATGCCAGAACTGAATAGCGTTGGAAGTACTTACCAATAGAACCACCAAGCAGTAGCATTTATGTTAAAGCTATGTCACAACACTGCTTCCAGTACAACACCACAGAGAGACATCGTCTTCGTAGAGACATACCATGTTTCTAGTTTTTACTCGCAGTTAGTGTAAAAATGTAGTGAGGTTATTTTTAAAACAACCTCAAGGAACTGTATTAGGATACTATCAGACCACAGTATGAATGATCATGCCTTCCAGTTTTAAGGATTTCCTCATCCAAATAATTTGTTTTTATAACCTACATAATATAGTTTCTTGGTTTAAATCATTGGAGAAACCAAAGGAAAAAGCTCCTCATTTGTTCTTTCATAACCTAATCCAAGAAGCTTCTCTCTATATGTATCACCCTGTTAACAAACTGAGAAGTTAATTAAACAGCATCTTGCCTGACCCAATAGCTGCATTGGCATGCACCCTTTTCAATGTTAGGTTAGTCATCCCTTGTCCTCTCAACATGTAACTTCTTTACGTATTAAAAGTTCTCTTACAGATTAAAAGTCATCTTACAGATATATTAGTTACCATATTTTTAAGTGTACACAACCGAGAAAAAAATTAATTTGGTTGATTACTACCTCCTTTTGGTTAAGACTAGCTACAACAGCAGCTTGAGTAGATTGCACAATGCTATTTTGTGAGTTTTAATACCGTGTTGTGGGTGTTTCTCTTCTAGGTAAAAAGAACAAATCCCAGAACAACAGTAGTACAAATGGAAACAAAGACATAAAAGCATCCAGGTATATATTTATCTATGTAATAAGTAGATTGGCTGGGAGATACTACCAGGTTTTTTCTGGAAGGAATTTTACTATTACCAAAGTCGTTTCTGCAGCTTGATTTCAAATGAATCTCTGATCAGAAGACAGATAAAACTGGCAAGTAACAGTTTCAGTTCAATTGAAACAACCAAATAATTTTATGAACTTGAGAGTGCAGTCAAGAATGACCTCCATGTTTTGTTGATGTCTCTTCATTGATGAATTCACTCCTTGAGTAGCAGCTAGATAGTAAATGGCAAGTTTCTCAGAAGTTCTACCCTGCTCACAAGCAAATTTTTGGTTTTGTCTGAGTTGCTTCAACCAGCAGTCTCTAACACTACAGAACTGTCAGCCAGATGGAGGAGAGTTGACAGTCCCTAATGGGTTGAACAAAGCAGAGGTCTAGATTAATGTAATGTCATCACACTGATAACACTGAAATCTGTGTATCCAAATTCTTGTCACCTTGTGCCTTGTCAGACACAAACTGAAAAAGCAGAGGAGACCCATTAAATCCCTCTGAACATGACATCAGAATCCAAGATCATCATAGTTGTTTACACAGAATTAAGTGGTTTGGGATACTGTTGGATAGTAGTAAGAGGGTTTTTTAATCTGAGGATAAAAGGAATTTGCAAAATATGTAGCAGAACTTATTTTTGTGCTGAATCCTTTTCTGGTGGAATGCTAGCAAAACTTGCTACATGTTTTTTGCTTACAGGTCAGTGTGTGACCATTAGTGAAGTATTTAATTCACCTTTGAACATTTCAGTGTAATTGCTCTGAAAACTTCTCTTTCTATAAAGCTCATAGTACCTTGGCTAGTATTTAAATATTTGCTTTTGAAAATGAAGATGGTCTGTCATTGATTCTGATATACTGTAATACACCAGACAGATGCTAGACCACAAACAGCAGCAGCCCAAAATCTGTTTTGTGCGTGACTCAGGCTAAACATGCAGATGTGTTGACTTTGACCAGACAAGCAGGGAGCACCTTCAGCCATCTGCCTCTAATCTTACCATAATCTTTGAGTCAGTTCCCCGATATAGATACACAGATAACAACACTCAACACACCAGATGAGTAATGCTGGTTCCCAAATGTTCGGTGACATTTGCTGACACGAGCAATATATAAGAACTACATGTGCACCAAAATATTCATAGCTATATCCTACTTGGTTTTTGACAAACTAATCAGAGGTGAGGAAAAAAACCAAAATCCCCAGCCAAGCACGCAGATTTATGAGAATACACAGACTGAAGATAGGTGGAAGAATTCAGCATAAATGTACAGTGAAAGGCCACAGCCAGGTAACTCATTTACTGAGCTCTCTTCTACCCAAGGAGCTTTACTATGATTAAACACAGAATTAATAAAAATTGTGCTGCGTATTGCTTTCAGCACCTTCATTTTTAAAAAATATATTGTAGTGTGGAGTCGTATTGCCATCTACTGGCATTTTACTGTACTACACTAGAAATGGTAAGAACACAGACAGAAAAGTCAGGATTGCAGCCTGGATTCAGCAACAGTCTTTTCTATCTCCTGAATATAAGGTGCCATGAGAAGGTCTTACTTGGGGCAGAAAGGTACACAGGCCACCATCTTCAGTTGCTCCAGCCTGCTTTAAATACATTGCCCATTCAAAGAATGGCAATGAAACCGGTGAAGGGTCTGGAGCACAAGTCTCATAAGAAGCAGCTGAGGGTTTTTAGTGTGGAGAAAAGGAGGCTCAGGGTAGACCTTATTATTCTCTAAAACTACCTAAAAAGAAGTTGCAGCAATGTGGGGATCAGTCTCTTCAACCAAGAAACAAGTGACAGGAGGAAATGGCCTCAAATTGCATCAGGGAAGGTTTAGACTGGACATTCAGAAAAAATTCGTAATCAAAAGGCTTGTTAAGCATGGGAACAGGCTGCTCAGGGAAGTGGTGAAATCCCCATTCCTGGAAGTAGTTAAATGACATGGAGATGTGATACTTAGGGACACGGTTAAGTGGTAGACTTGGCAGTGTCAGGTTACTGGTTGGACTAGATGACCTAAGATGTCTTTGACTAAATGACTCTATATTGGGGCAGAAAATCTCTTAATCCCCTGCAAACCTGTAGTTGTCAGAATAAGTCCTGCATTTCCAACACGTCCTCCCCCGCAACATGGAGTCAGCATGTACGATTGAGGACTTTCCTGTCTCAGAGAGAGAATGTTCACCTACTCCCTTGCTTGCTTTCACCTCCAGCTGACCAGACAAAATTCCTCGGGACTTTTTTTTTTTCCCCCAGGAATGAATTGTTTTCATCTTATAATATATGTCCAAACCCATGAACAGGACACTCTGCTTTGGCACACTTATCCTAGGAGATAGCAAATGCTGACATTGAGATTGCAAGATGATAGCCAGTTTTGTCTGGTTGCAACTGAAATGATCTTTACTGAATACAAATTTTATTCTTTGATGGAGGAAATTTAATTAATACTTTAAGTGCAGGGAAAAGTAGCATAATTTTCCTGCTGTAAAAATTTCCAGACTCCCCCATGCAAGCAGAATAAATATGTACATGATTGTAACCTCGAAGTCAGTTTTACAGTATTTTGACTTCACTCATCTGCTCCTGTTCTCTGTAAAAATATGTCCCTACAGGTCTGTTAAGCAGCAATTGTGCATTAACCATGCAAGCAGTGGGTGTAAGAACTGCAGCATTCATTCAGCTGACTAGGTAAGAAACTATGACCCAGAGAATGGTGCTACACACGTCCTCAGATTCCTGTGTTGTTACTTGTATGGACAGCACCTGTAATCATTCACATGAGGCTAGAATGACACATCACTGTGATGTCTGGGTTCTAAAAAACAGAAGCAGTTTAGAATCCTCATTTCTTGGTATGCAGTCTAAATCCTGCTGGTTTTTTTACATCTGGATTTTACTTCCATTGCACCACAAGGTGGCCTCCACATAATACACCATTATCATCATATCCTCTACAGAATGACACGTGAAAGCATATTTTTGCTTTACTGGCGTGTTAGTAATAGACCATCACAAGATGACATTCCTTTCTTTGTATTTCATACTCAAGATGCTCACATGCTGTGTAGAATTGGTTCACATCTGACAGGAGGTCAGAGCAACACAAAACAGCTGCAAGTGCTTTCATAGGGTGTTCTACCAGAGAGAAATCTGTTCAGGAACCAAGCGTGTGACATGCTCACAAAGCAGGTCTTCTTCCATTGTCTGCCCTACAGAGAGTCTGGGAAATCCTGCATCCAACATGTGAACGGCTGCAGTAATTCAGACAGCCTTAAGCAGTTGCTTAAATTATGTTACAGTTACTTTTGTGCTAGGAGAACCTGAAGAAAGGAGGGCCAAAAGCAGCAGAGATTGTCCTTCTGGCTGGAAATTAAACCATTTCTGGCCTATGATGAAAGTTGATAGTGGTTTTCAAGGGCGTAAATGACCAAAGGCCACTAAAGTTTGATTTGCACTATTTCAAAGCTTACTATTCCTGTTTGGTTTTTTTTTGGGGGTGGGAGTGAGGGGAGCTTTATTTTACAGAATTTATAGTGGGACTTAAAAATATAACAATGCAAGTGCAAATGGAGTAGCAATTTCTAGATGATAAACATTTTCTTCGGTGTACTAAAAATGTTACAAAAACTATTACAGTGTGTACTATTAGAAAATCTGGATTCAAACTAAATGTGAAAGTAGTAAAACCTGTGAGCTCACACAACCTGACAAAGCAAAAGAAGCAAAGCTGGATTTTAACTCCTTTTCTCATTTACAGAGAAAATTACAGTGGCTCTGAATTGAAATGACTCTTCCCCAGTAGCTGTAGAAACCTTTTTCTTTTAAGCACATTCTGTCCAGCTTTGAGAAGCTGAGAACTGTAACTCTTTGGTTTTAAGTTCATCTGTACACACCTTTCTTGTACAAGGCTGGCATTTGAGATATGTAACCCTACACGTGCATAGCTGATACCTAAACAAGTTAACCAACTACTTCTTTGAAATTCAACACTTAGAAGAATAACTTGATAACTTTTTTCCTGCTGTCTTCTTTCAATTTATTGACCTGTAATTCTCCTATAACTCTTTTCAAGCTATTGTTGAAGTAAGCAATTTTTGTTCTTCTATCCTTCAATCTTTGCCTTGTTTATCTGAGCAAAATAATTCAGAGGTGCATTACACCTCCATTACACTGTATATAAGCTAAATATGAAACTTGTTTTTAATCTTTAAAATACATTCCTATTCATGTGGGCTTTTATGCTGAATCAGACTGTTCAAGTAAAGACATGCCTTAATGAGCCTGAGTTTGTACATCAGAGAGAACTGCTCAAATGTCCCACTGTAGAGAACTGCACACGTTATCTACCATTAATCAATGGCAAACAAGCTAATTTTTATGCGTTGTTACATTGCTATTCAGTGTGTTAAACAGTTTCATTAAAGCAACATAATTAACAGCTTTGCAGTAAGTAGTAGTAGTAGTTCCTGTTTGACTCAAATATAGCTATTGTCAGCCTTAGGTAGGAGTCCTGTGTGAGTACAGTGATCCTGTCTATATTAACATAATGCCTATTTTTTTACTTTAATAATTTAGCCTAAAGCAGGATTTGCCAATTCTCAAATAAGCACTGTGGGGTTAAATGAAAAAATTTTTAGATTTATAATACTAGCTTTATCATATAGAGTCTTTCCAATTGCAGCGTGAAATTTTGTACTTGCCATATGATTCATGGGTTTGGATGCCTGTTTCCTTCCTTAGTTTTCTGAGCTATACTGAAAATGGGTAATTTTTCTATTTCTCATACATTTTTGGAAAAAATAATAGCATAAGTGGCCTTGAAATGCCTTTTCTTCCCCTCTAGCTACTTGCTTTTATTATTTGAAAGGTACTGTAAATATATTTGACAGCAGGCTCCTCTGGGAAGCTCCATATAATGGCTGGTAAAATCCAGGGCTCACTGGAAGTTGTAGCTTTGCCACAGATAAGAGAAGACCTGAATTTAATTTTGTGCTTTGCTTTTAAATTCTTATTTCAGGCAAATAAAGTAATTATGATCTACTGAAAGTGTTGCAGGATTTAATTTATAACTTTTACTGTCTCCTGAAAGCCTGAAGAATTCGGGGAAAGATCTTAAAAGTGGTGTTTATTCCAGGTGACAGAGACTCTGGTGTCTAGTTTAGAATTACTTCTTGCAAGTGTAAAGGTATGTTTTTAGATATTGACATGTCAAAATACTGGAAGGAGGAAACAAAATCGAATAATTGCCAGGGCTGCTTTCTATTTATGCAAGAGTTGTGGGGATGGGTGGGTGGGATGCAGAGGGGAAGAAACAGTGCATAAACTCTTAACAAAAATGTACATTGCACTGAGGTCCCAGGTAGTACCTGTCTGGAAGGGAAACAAACAAACAAACAAAAAACCTAAATCAAACCCACCAATCTGCTCATCTCTAAAACTGATAATCTTATTTTATGTGCTGTCCCTTTCTCCATAAAATAGTATGATGCTCAATGAAAAAGCAACTGGACCTTTTAAAGGCTGCAGTGTAGCTACCTGGAAGAGAAACATTCTTCAGCAAGGCCACAGAGAGCTTGAGCTCAGATGAACCACCAGCAAGTCCCACCGCAGGCTTTTACACAGCCCATTATCTGGCTGGACAGTCTCTGTGGCAGACAAAACATAGGGAGATTAGAAAGTCTGAGCTTGCGCATTTAAAATCAGAAGATTCTCCTGGCATACAAAGCACACAGTCACATCTTAACCTAGAATAGGCACATACAGGAAAGAAAAACAGGTTATTTTATAACTGGATTGTTGACACGATTTTAGATGAGAGTTTGGAACTTCTTCTAAGGGTAGTTCAGCTAGGAAAGAATCCTACTAAGGGTTCAACAAAAGGGTCGCGTAGCAGAGGTAATGGTGTGTCTGAAGCTCACAAAGCAGATCAGGGAGCATTGCGCACAGCTCTGCATGGCTGACTGCTGGCAGTGCTGTGAGGGGAAGCAGCAGTATATATGAGACAGTAGCTGCAATTGAGGCTGGGTTCAAACCATCCTTAAAGCAGTAATTGCTGCTTTTCTTCCTTTTATTTCACCACCAGATGTGGGAGCAAAAGGTAGGGCTTGCTGGAGCCATCCTACTCAAATTAGTTCTTCCTCTCACTCAAGTCTCTCATTGTTGAGACAGTAAAATTCAATTATACTGCTGCAAAGCCAACACAAATGATGTTTTCATCAAACACTGTACTGCTCCTGAACACCAGTGAAGATATTATTTCAGAGCATTAAAATCAGTTCAAGGTCTGAATACATTTCCTGGCCAAAAGACAACCTCAAATAAATGCCTGAAAAATGAGACAGTTATGCTAAACCAGAAACACATGGACAGCAGTATCTTGGAGACATACCTTAGGGCTAATGGATAGAGACTGCTCTAAAAGGTAGGAAAATTAGCATAAGGTGAGTAAGTACTACAAAGGAACCACAGACAAATCCATTTTGTCAGAAAAAAAAAGTGTTAATACTAAGATCTGTAGATTAATGATTTCTCAATACAGAAGTCAATTAATCAAGATATAGATTTGGTGAGTTTACAAAGGAAAAGAGGCTTTACAGTTCCTTTCACATAAGCAGAATCCCTGACATCAGAACTGTTTCAACCATACTAGACTTAAGCACCAGAGGCTAAATGCTCGTTTTCCAGAGCTCAGAGAGAACTATAAAATAAGGAAGCAGCATCAGAAGTATGCATGCCAAATCCTGCAAACAGAAATGCTGAAATATGCCTCACTAGTCCCCAAAGGAAAAGCTGAAGTTAGCAAGCTGCCAGTTGTGAAGAAAAGCTCCAAGGGCGTTCTCCTCTTATTTACAACCCTTCAGAGTAAGGTGGCTGAGGTCATGAACCAAATATTCACTCTCGAAAGTAAGCTACATCACAGTACATTAACCCTAAAAAACCCCAAAGAAATTGCAATATCAGAGACTCCTTGCTGAGAAAGGCATTCTTATGTCCCCTTCTTAATGAAAAATGGAGAGCAGCGTATTTGTCATTTGGCTACAGCACCACTATATGCTAGAGACAAGTGAATTCTAGTTTTTTTTTGTTTGGGTTGAGTTTTAAATTGTTTGTGATTTGGTGAGTTTTGTTGTTTCGGGGTTTTTTTCCCCCCTTTATTCTGTTTTTTTAGCTTTAGTAGCAACCTTCTCTTCATCTGGAAAGCAACTAATCTGCTTTTTGAAGCAAGAATTGTGAGATGAAAAGAATCCCTTTAGAGATTTTAAGGGACGTGCCACCACTAGAAACATAAATGTACTGAAGTGCAGAGGAAAGTGCAAAAATGATACTTCTGCACAGAAATGAGTGCAAACGTGCTTACACAGCATTTTGTGAACATAACACATCCTCACTCTACCCAACTTCCTGATTATTTCATGTGGTCAGAAAACCGTGAAAGATGTAAGCTTGCAAAAATGAAAATTCAAATTGGCACCAACAAATTTAAAGAACTGTACACAGAGGAGGAGGCAAGAGGGGTGAATGGGAAAAAACTGCACTCCAAACCTACAAACTACTCACCCCTCAGCAGCTGGATTTCTCCTAACTATTCACCAGCCTACCATTTGTAAAGGTTCAGAACTGTAGGAATTTTTAATTAATAGCCAGTAGAAAATTGGTAGAGCATTCATGTTTAAAGGACATTTACACACACACAAACCCTCTTAATACAACAGCTTCATCTTGAACATCATGGTGGCCTCCCCAGTTGCCCTGTAGGGCATAAGCCTCTGAGTTCTCAGTTCAGTGACACCAAGTTGGAAGACCTGAGGGACAAGACATCACTTGGGAAACTAGGTGTGCCAAATATGAAGGCATTTTATTCTCACTTGGATAAGTGACAATAATATGGAGCTGGGAATTCAGCCAAGCAGATGTGACCCAACATGTCAGAGGGGTGGAAAAGCAGCAACTGGGAGTAAAGACACTGCACTGTGAGCATCAAGTCTCCAGGCTTTGTGAAGTGCCTCACTGCTGTGGATTAGGCACACAGGACTGGAAAGACTTTCAGTTATAATCGTACCTCCATCTCCCAACAATCATAGGCACTCATTTCAAGTTAATGGGAATTTTTGTACTGCATCTTAAACACTCCTCCTTCCCCAGTTTTATGCAAGTTGATTCCCTACATTGACATCCAGAACAGCACAGATCAGCCACAGTCCTGATTAGAATTTGCCAGTGTTCAAGCTGTCAATGCCCTTAAATGATTACTGATGCCACCACTCAGATGGCGGTATTTTTAGAGGTAACTCTTGCAGCACTACCCCATCAACCAGTCAACAGATTTAGAAAACTCCCTCTGCTCTCTTTATCCAAAACCACCTTAACTGTAATATCTTAAAAAAAAAAAAAAGGGGGGGGGGGGGGGGACGTGGGACGGCAAAAGGCTCTAACAAAATTCATGTGAAAAGACAGTTGCTGTGGTGGGCAGGGTTCACTTCAAAGCCAGCTACTCTGCTTATTCTGATGCTA
Source organism: Entomyzon cyanotis (assembly GCA_024500445.1). Lineage (NCBI taxonomy): Eukaryota > Metazoa > Chordata > Aves > Passeriformes > Meliphagidae > Entomyzon > Entomyzon cyanotis. The sequence continues at coordinate 31,489,665 of JAKEPQ010001030.1, forward strand.
ATGCAGGCTGTTGGCACGGAATCACTCCAGAATTTACACTTCCATCGATCACCACTTAATTTGGCTGATTAAAAAGTCAAGCTTTTTAGACTTACCAAAACACAAGGCCGAGTACAAAACTTGCCAGCTATTTATTTCTTTAGTCCTGCTTTGCTTTACTATTTGTAATAATACCCTAAACCATACAATCTTGAAAATCAAGTTTTATTGGTACTTGTACAATGATGGTTAATTACATTTTTGTAATTTACTGTTTCCTGCAGCTGGAACATGAGGTAGCAGAGTCATCCAGAAATTAACTAGATTAACTAATTAATGCAGCAAGGTATTTTTTTCCCTCCTACTCAGTCAGAAACTTGTTATTTTAATAACTAAAATTTTAAGCAAACACACATAAATGCTTATGCCTTTAAGCTTCAAGACAAAGTACTACTAGCAGACAAAGAAAGTATTAAGAGATTTCTGCTCTCCAAACCAAACACACAACAAATAGTTCCTTTCTGCATTCATTGTAGTGATTTTGTCAGAATGGAAAGAGCTGTTAAGACGTCAACTTCCCAATAATCTATCATTCCATTTTTATCTAGACTAAGTAGATAATAGGACAGCTGACTTACACGAGAAAAGACAATTCAATAGTAATGAAATGTGCATTGTCCAAACAGTTGCTTGTATCTGTGCAATTGCCACGGGTTTCTTGTATGTGGCAACCCTCCTCTGAAGGTGTGTCTCTAAAAATTATTTCACTCTTGCAGAAAAGAAGTTTGTCTCATGCAGAAGAGATATAATGAAAGCCTGTTATCATAAAAGACAAAACGACCAGCTATTTTTCTGACGCTGGAATACTTACTACACTAAGTCTTTAAATCCATAGAATAACTGAAATGAGTAGAAGTGGCAACTGCAACATCCATGCACAGTTTGGGCTTTTTGAAAGTGAAGTTCAATAGATTAAATTTAATTTGACAAACAGACATCACAAATTACAAGAGCTGTTTTAAACTGTCTACAGGTCACTTTAAAGTATGACACTAGGGTGCATATATATTTCAACACTTAGATCTGTAAGAGCAGGCAGTTTTGGAATGTAACATTATCTTGATATTCAGATTCGGGTTAATTGTTTCAAAATACACACAGTGTTTATGTAAAAAAAAAAAATTAAGACTACGATAACAGTATCAGTAAAGTCCACTAGTTCTGTTTATTTCAAGCCTATACATATAGAAAACAGCCTCCTTCCCAAGTCCACAGAAAATTGTTTTTCACAGAACTGCATTAAAAGAAGTCAGAAGCATATTTGTAAAAGCATTTTATAATGTTTTGGCATTTCTTTCCAAAGGGGACTGAAATGATTCTAAGCACCTAAAAGAAAGAGTAAGGGAAAAATAAAAAGGTGGAAAAGATAAATGTGGCATCCTTGCATTTTGTTACAGCAAAGAACAGATGTTTGAGAGCCCAACACTTAGCTGCTCATCTACACTGCAGCACTCAACATAATGACTGCCTGAAGCAGTGATCCGTATGAATCAGAAACACTATGGAACACATTCAAGCTGAAAAAGCAGATCTCATTTTACAGTAATGTGATCAGCAGCCACAATCTACATAAAGAGATATACCATGAAACTCCAGTCAGTACAGAAACAAAAATATTTCAGGTCTGCAATAGGTGAAGTCTATGTGAGTATTTCCATTTTATCCCTTTAAGAGACAGTGCTACATCCCTGCCTCCCTTATGGCAGGTTAGTATCAGAGTCCAGCTTAGTACTCAATGCAAAAAAGAACAGAAACAATACTGCAGCTACAATTATTTAGAATGAAAACACTTTATTTTTTTCCAACCAAGTTCCAAGTCAAACTTGCAGCTGTGAGTGCGCACTTCAATTCATAGGTATTAACAGAATTTGTGTAAAAAGTTTTGCAGATGGGAATTTTTCCACAGTTTCTTCAAACTGAATAATGTTAAATAGCTAGCCCTCTGTTTTGTCTAGAATTCCCTTCTTCCCCTCCCCACTTCTAACAAGAGACTCTCTTAGTATATTTAAAGTAGATGAGCAATAAATTACATCATTAAGTGCTAAAGAGTATCTGTGGAAAGAGGGAGAGAAATAGTTGCATTTAGTCTCATTCTGAGACATAAAACGAGCCATTTAACTCATGGAATAAACATAAATTGTTTAAAGAAGGATAATATAAGCACTAATAACACAAACATGCTCAATCTATTTTCTCTGTGAATCTTTATCTGTAGCCTACAATGATTACTGTGTGTAGGATGGTAGACTGAAGGCAAAAATTAGACTACACTGTCTGGCTTTTACCAAGGCTATTAAAAACTGCTTCATTTTTTTTTCCTTCACTAATGCAGCATCAGCGCAATATAAAGTTCATCTCAAAAGAATCAACTGCATTCATAAACTTTAGCATTTGCATTGTGCAGAGCTGGAATAACTTCACACCAGTACCATAATTTGCATGATTTTGTATTCTGAAATAGTTGACTATGAACCACCAATTTCACTTTGCACCAGAAAACTAGGCACAAAAAATAGCTGCAAATCTCCACACTAAGACAGACATTCAGTCTTTTGTAGAACTGGAAGATCTGGCAAGATGAACTGGCAAAAGCAACCACTTACTAGTCTAAAATGTAAGCTGCACATAAGATACTTTCAAGTTTCCACACACAAGAATATCCACTCTTCCAAGAAAAAAAAATTACCAATTAGCACCATAGCATCCATCTTCAAAACCGTTATCACTTCAATGTAAAATAAATAATGACCTCTAACTCCAAACTTGCCTACTTCAGATGCCAGAAAATGAAAACACAGCCTGCTGTAAGATACATACAGTACAATGCAGTGGGGCTGGCTGATGTCACTCAGCATAGGGCATGTGTACACTGACCTTTGCTACTCTCCCATCCCTCCTGCACCTCAAGTGTTAAAACTGCAGCCTCTGATAAAGCAGCCTGCAGGAGGGAAGAAATCATTTTATCTATATCTCATTACAGAGGGTAAGCTCCTGGAGGTCTGATGCTAATTTTTTTAATACCAGTAACAATCTATAAGCACTACTAAGTAGTCTGAAACTGCAGTACCTGTGTGATACAAGAGTAGAGGACTCTTTACTGAGAAATAGGTGTAGCTCCTTCAAAACAGAGACATACATAATCATTAAGACATGCTAACTTCTTCATACCCAGCTAATTAATGGGATAGCTTTTTCCATCTCCACTTTTCAGTAAGCTATCAGCAATACCTAAGCTTAGCTGCTTACATTTACAAAATACTGGACTTCTTTTCTCAGCCCTGCAGAGACAGTTTGCCAGAATTCTTCAATTGCAGTTTAGGGGATGGGCAAATCCTGGGTCGCACTTAAAAGACGTACTCCTTTAGCAAAACTGCCTCAAGTACTTTCAGGGAACTTCGAGGCAAAAGACACACTGTTTTTCAAAGACATGAGCTTCATATCAACTGGTACAACACGAAGAACAGCTTTCTGGAGGTGTTCTTCATCCTCAAGCACATACGTGCTTCTGCATCACAAGGACATACAGGAAAAGGATTAATTCTGCCTGGATCTTTTGATGCATCCTAGAAATAGCATTTTTAGGAAGTACCAAAAGATTAGCATTTATGCATGATAGCTCATGAACTTAGCTCTTAGATTCACTGAGACAACTATATGGATTTAGTGGAGTTACACAGCTTTAAAGACATTTAACTCATGCTGACTTTGACCAGATATTATACATGTACATTCTGTAACAGCAAAACTGATTCCTACCCATTTCAGAACTGAAGTGAATACAAGATGCTGAGCCTGAAATATGAGTGTGAATAGTTTAAATGAATTAAGAACATGATGGAAAAAATAATTTCATAATACAGACACCTGAATCCTGTTCTTACAGTCTAGTAGCTGCCTGAAAACAGTAAAATATACATTTAAAATAAGGCACAGATACTAATGAGTTATTGTTTAATACTGTATCATTGATGCTGTCAAAACACAACTTTTGGCAGTTAAAAAGAATGCATCACTTCATTAGATATTCCTCAATCATGATCCTCAAGTGAATCTTATCTTGCCTCTAAAACAAAAGCACAATCCACAGTTAAGGGAGGTAACTCTATGGCCACATACAGAATTCATTATAAGCCCATGTATCTAAATTTACATTCAAGCTGGATTTTTAAATACTGGAGTATCCCTTTAACCAATTACAACTATGCTTTCTTATATTATCAGAAATAAATGGCCACGCATTACTTTGTCTATTAAAAAAACCCCCAAAATATAAGAAAAAAGATCTGAGTTTCCATTACCTTTACAGTATTCTCCTTGAGGAATAATCTAAGAGTTTCAGCAACTGCTACCCAAATGATGAAGCTGGATTTTGTTACTTTTACATTTAAATGCTCAACAGAACAGTAAAGTAAAACAAGAATGTTGTCATAATATAGTTCATTAAATTTTTAATTGACAGTAAGAACATTTAAAAAGTCCTATCCCAAAACTGTTTGAGTGTTAAATATCTCTTATCATACATAATAAATCTAGCAAAAAGAATTTGGTTATGTGCATGTCTCCAGATTGTCTCACAAAGTTGCCAGTTTTGGGATGTCCCAGAAAGTCTTTGTAATTGACTGCCCTAGGAAATGCAAAACCTTTGGTGGTTTACAGAACAGTCAAATAACCAAAAGCACCAAGTTCTGATGACAGATATCTAGCTGGCCTTCAGAAGTCACCAAAAATTATACATAAACTAAATACAAAATGAAGCAACAGGAGGCCTAAAAGTTATTGACCACTAAACAGGAGTTTAAAATTCATTTATTTAATATGTAAAAGCAAAAACCACTTGGAGCTATCAAAAGACTCTTCTGCATGTCAATAAAAGTGCACATGCTTAATGCTAGGTATGAAAACAACCCTTGTAAGTACTTAGTTTTTTAAGGAAGAAGTCTATTTGGTCATACATGCTGTGCATGTATACTTTAAAGTGAAGAGCTGGCACTTTTTAAGTTTTAATTGAAAAAGCAAGCTTCCTAATCATAAAATTAAAAAAGGCAACAGCAAGCCTAAGATTAAGACTCCCTCAGAGCTATTAAGATATAGCTTTTAAATTAAAATAGAACAGCTTATCAATATGACAGTAAAAGAGTTTACAGCTGTATTCTCAATGCTGTTGTTGGTATGAATTTGCCATCATTGATCAGGCAAGAGCATGATCAATTTTGCAAAAGCTCTTTGTCAGTTTCTTAAAGGAGGTAGTATAAAAAGGATGTGATTTGAATAACATGGCCTCACCTGGCTGTAAACATTTCAAACAATAGACATAAATATCTATGATAAAAAGTATTATGGAAGAGATTTTTCTAAAAATGGGTATTTTTGAACTTGAAAAGAAGAAACAGTAGATATATTTAATATATTTACTTATTTGCATGTAATTTGAATGATACAGAAGATTACTGTGTTAGAAATCCACATACAATATAAAAACATTTGTTAGACATGAATTCACCATTCTGCTGACATTTGCAATAACTGTTTATCCAAGCTTAACTTCAGGTATAATATTTTTCATACATGAATCTTTGTATATGTGCAACATTTCATTAACTACACAATGTGAAACCCTGATTTTTGTAGTTTTTTATCACAATCTGAACATAATAGCTATTTGCATCTTAACACATTGGCTTTTTGAAACACTAGTAATTAAGGCATCTTTGCTGTATAGTTTCTCAATAGTGCAAACAAAAACTGTCTTTAATAATTTGATTAAAATGTAGAAGTAACTGAATATCCCAAAGTTTTTTGTATTTTTTTTAATGTAATTGGAAGATAGTTGTGCATTTTGGAGTTCTCTTGTGAAAGAGACATTTAGAGCTCATAATGCTGATTGGTTCCTTATAACTGGTTCTGCTGTCTTGTCTTCACAACAGTATAATTCATCTTCTTTTATGTGATAATGTTGTAAAATACAGTAGCATTTAAAGGAATACCTAGTAACTCAGCGAATCCCAAATGCAGCAAAGGCATACAGTTTTCATAGTGCACTTTCACCTCACTGAAGTAAAAGTTGCTCCTACTAGACATTTTTTCCACTTCAATGTGAAGTAGATTGTTAGGGTTTTGTTAGTGGTTTCATTAAACAGCTTGACAGTTCAGTTCTCTTCTGCCAGTATTTCTCAAAAGGCTTTCAGTACATATTTCAGGGATACTTTAGGGGATTGTTTCACCACATAAGCACAGTTACCCCATCATGTCAGTGCAGCTGCAATAAATAAGCATTTACATCCTAGAAGGAAAAAAAGGAGAAAGTGTTTGTCACATTACTTATAGCTGTAACATCAACTGTACGTCTGAAGCAGGATAACCAATAACCAATGAGGACCATAACACAAGAATAATTGTATTTTCTCAAATTTCAGAAGTTATCTTAATAATTACTTTCAATTAATGCTTTCAATGACATTTCTTTGTGTACTAAAAAGCTTGGAAGAAGAGTAGGATTAGTTTTCAAAGCCATCAATTTAGTCTGTTATTCCTCTGCTCCCTGCATGAACAGGAAAGATAATCATCATCATATAATCATGTAGTTAGAACATGTTCCATATGATATTCCTTCATCCAATCCCTCCAACATTCTTGTACTACTTTTGCTACTGACTTGCTCAGGTAACCTTGACCACAATCTATCCTGATATACATTAAGAAGCCAGCAAATGAACATAAAGGGAACCTGAACCCTAGAGAAACAAACTGACACTACCTGTAACTGCTACGCTGATCTAGCAAAAGAACTAGGCAGTCTTCATTACATGCTCTCATAGCTCCACCAGTTTGGAGTTAGAACTCAGTCTTCTGTATCCTGCTGACAGGAACTCTGCAAAAAGTTTGTCATTATCCTTGTAGGGGCATCAAAATTGAAGTTGCAGGTGCACTTCAATTTTGTCCAAGAAAAAAAGGAAATAACTAACTTACTTGTTTAATACATCAGAGTGATCGATTCTGTAGCACAGAATTAGAAATTCCACAAAACTCTTTAAGATAAGTAAAAGATGTAATTTTTAAGTTCTTTTCAAGTTCACTCAAATCCTGCACACAACCTGCTGTAACTCCTTTCTCACTGTCTACCTTCACCAGGTCTCTCCACCTGGAGAGATTTTTTGCTTAGTGTAACTTTTGGTGCCCAATCTCAGAAAGCCGTGTTTATACAGATGAGCATGAGCAGCAAAACATGCATCTACCAGACATGCTCATTATGTTACTGATACCACAACCTACTGAGAAGGGCAAGAAGGGAATTGTCTCAAATACATTCTCCTGGTCTCCACAAACTCATCATTTTCTAAGCATTAGGTCAGCAATAAGCTTTACAATTTAGTATGTTATCACTTGCCCCAGTCACCTGATGTGCAAATGCCAGTGACACTCCTGCACTAAGATTCTCCATTCTGCATTACACTTACGATGTATAATGTACAACAATGGGTACAACAGATGTAAGACATCTGTTGTCTCCACAGTCTACCTACTCAACAGAGCCCTTTATTAATATCAATTTTCAGGCTCATTAGTATTAGCTACTTTGTTAATAAGGAGATGCTTCTGTAAAGAAAAAGTATAAAAAAAATTATTACCATTCCAAATCAACTATTATAGGGAATCAACTCCAGATTTCTGTAAAAACCATGCAATATACTTGAGCATTCGCAGAAACTAAAGTAAAAGTGTTTCTGCCAACCACAGTTTCACGTAAGTAAAACAAGAGGAATACTACAAGTGATACAACCATGTTATTACTGAACACAACTGGAACTGGATTACCTTAGCTATATTACCAGTATATCCTGGAACCAGAGTAAGATGATTCTCCTGTTCCCACAAAACACTCAGCTGTTGTTTTAAAATACGAATATTTCTGAAAGAGAATGAATATCACTTTATAACACAGGCAGTACATTTCAGTAGCCTCTGTTACAAAAACAAATTATTAATACAGCACACAGACTTAGCCTTCTGTAGCATTCTACAGCATTTGTATACTCCCTGATATGACTATGTTCTACATGTATTAAAACATGCAAAAAAAAAAAAAAAAAAAAAAGAAAAACAAAACCAGTAATTTGACTATCCTTAAAGTAAGCTCCCAAACACCACCTGTGTCTTAAGAATAAAATAATTACTTTAAGGTTTAACTTTAAAATTATAATTTTGCCTTTTTTAGGCAAGGTGTGCTCCTACTGATCAAAGTTAAAACAAATCGAGAAGAAATACGCTACAGAAACATAATTAAATGTTTTCCAACACTATACTCACCCATCTTCTGCCTTTTCTGTATGTGCAGACAGTTCTGACCACCATCTTTTAATGACAGCCTGAAGCCAGTTCAAACCAACTATCACATATCTGTAACAACACATTTCACACATTATGCATTTCCCCCTCCCTGTACATTATCTACAGGTCAGAGAAAGCATTGAGATAAATTGGTAAGCAATTTAGAAAGCAACATATTTTCTATTCTGAAAGAAGAAATCTAGACAAATTGCTAAGTTTAAATACTTGCCTAGATTTGCAATTTCACAGTGGTAAACTGAAGTTCTTGAAAAGGAGAAATTCTTCAGGTATTCTGCCTCAAAACTCTGCCTTGGTTTCATGTTATAAAGCAAACTAAAACCTCAGTGCTATTCTTTTTTACTGTTTAGGATAAATAAATCTTCATAAAGGCAAAGCCAGTCCTCTCCCTCAAGTCCTTAACATTGCAGAAAAGAATTTCTGCACCACAGTTTTGTTAAAGATTCACAGGAAAGCTTCTATTCCAGAGCTTTCTCATCTCCTGAGAAAGGCAGAGCTGGGAGAAGGGGCAGAGGGAACAAGAGGCAGAGGACTAAAAACCATTAATTTTCGGGGCTCTGCATAGCCAGGAAGTAATAGTGTTTTAAAAACATCCCAAACTGATACTTACTCTTCGTATTTACTTTTTAGCAGAGATTTCACTAAAGGCAAAAGATCTACGCAGCAGCCAACAGAAACATATGGTTTTTCTTCCTGTAAACTTAAAAAACAAGATGTTTCAGTGAAAGTGCTTGAACTTCAGTGTGGTTATAAGCAGAGTCTAATCCCCCACTTTTTTTTTTGTTTGTACCTGTTTGTAAGCACAGGAAGGCAGTCTACTACTACTCCAAGATCCTGTATCCTAGAAATATTAAGAATAAAATCAGAAGTGTTACTAGTGGATCCCAGGTTGAAGTATACGCTTCCACTATGATTTAAAAGTATTACTAAGTCACAACATTTATGGAACTGCAAAAAATACTGTGGCATATTTGAGATTGCTAACATTTTAAGGATATAAAAGAAGAGACTGTTTTTACCTCACTAAGTAGGCTACCAGTTCACTTATACTTCTCCTTCTCCAAAAGGTTAAAGCTACGTTCAGTCTCAGATTCCTGCTGAAAAGAACTTGAGCCATAGTTTCATGGTCCTGAGAAACCTGCATATTTTCAAAAATATAAATTAAGTTTGCCACAGTGAAGTTAAGTAACCAGCAGTAAGACAACAAGCTACTCTAATATAATAGCCTGGTATATGACAATATACTTTTCTACCTGTATGTTGATGAGTCTGTTTTAGAAATGTAGCTAACAATCGCCTTAAAGCCATAAATTTCCCTTAGAAGGGGGCACAAAAAGATTAGCCCTACTTTACACAAAAGCTACATCAATAAAGTTTGTACTGATTTACCATCTAAGATAGGTATCTAATAATTAAGACAAGCATTCATGAGCATCAACCTATAATTCTCATAAACTCTGAGAACTTTTTACTTAGAGGAGTATTAATTTTGACACAATTCAGACACAAGTAATTATGTGTATTATTCCAAACTCGACAGAAAAGGTTCGTTTCTGAAAAAGCTTGTTCTCTGAATGAAGTTCAGGCATTTTAATTAATTAGACCTTGGATTGGAATGAACACTGAAGAACCACACACATCTCTCAAACCAGTTAAATAGCCATCTGTGGCCAGTGGCCAGTGATCTGGTCCTTAGCTTCTCAGAAAATGAATCTTTCCCTATCTTCATTTCTCTACCCTTCTTTCTGCAGCCTCTTTGTTGTAGCTACTCTTCTCTTCTCTTGAAACCATCAAATAAACAGTGCAGGAGTGCTGCAGACTTGCACCTCCAGCCCACTGGACTCTCAGGGCTCTCTCCTCATGGCAGCCCACATTTAAGCACCATGACAAGGCAGCATGGTGAGCGTCTCTGATCTTACCTTCCCTGCCATGCCTCACTTTAAACACATGCAAGCCTCGACAAGTAACAAAAACCTATTGTGACAGAAATGCAAACTTCAACATTAAGAGACTTAAATGGCCTTCACTGTCACAAAATCAGTTTCATTTAAATATCTAACCTTTTAGCCAGTTTCAGAAGCCCTGCAAGCATCCACTATGTTTCCTCAACCAATCTTAACAAGAAATAAAGTCTTATAAAAACACTTAAGTTAGTTTCACACACACTAAATTGATACTGCTATTGAAAATTGTCCTAACCTACCTTACCCAGTTTATTCCCATTGATCCACTAACACTTTCACACTTCTATAAACACGCATATGGACGTGCCAGTTCATGTGTCCTGCCAGTTCATGAAACCTAACCAGGTCAAAACACTCTCCTTTGGTGCTGGTACAATTTTAACCCACTCAAGTCTGGCAGATCTGAGCTTCTGACCCAACACAAACACGGAGAAAAGTGAGTAGGACTATTACTGCTGACAACTGTATCACCATAAACTGACACAGACTGTAAATCACAAGACCTGAAACTGAAAGAATTGAAGAAAATTAATCTATGTGAAAGCTTTCACAGATAATTACTAGGAATAGCTGTTTTTTAAACTGAAGTTCCTTTAAACTCTACCCACCTCTGAAAAAAATCCACTGTATTTGGATGAGGGGCCTTCTGTTTGAGATGAGCCAGAGTCACTAGAATTCAGCAAGTGTGTACAACTGTTGTGAAGTTTTGCTGGCAGATTCCCTGCACAAGCCAGCTCATTTTCTTTATTTGCCATGTCACAGCCCCTAGATTTAGGGCACAGTTTCTTTCTGTAACAAGGCTTTGGAGTATAACAATGAACTTTTCTTTTACAACACACCACTTTGAAAAGAGAGAGGGGACTGGTCACTGTTTTTCCAACCGTTATTCTGCAATAATAAAGGAGTATTTTAGTGAAGGTTGTTCTAAACCTAATAAATTGCATTATTATGTTATATATATAATTATGAATTCAGCAATCAGCTTTCAGGTTATTGAAAACATTTTTTCCCTGACATATACCTTAATAACACTTGAGTTATCAGAATTAATGTCACCAATATTCTTCTCTGTTCTCATTAATGCAGAGACTCATTATTATGGAAGAAAACACAAGAACCAAGAACTGTCATTAAAATCAAGACCTATCATCCATTTGTGTCTGCTTTGGTGTTGTAATAAATTTCAACTGCTTCTTCTTCCCTACCTCTGTTCACACTTTAAAACCAAATATTACAAAGCACAGCCCTCCTACCTGTTTGTGTATGAAGCCAGCTGTTTTGGAGATTTCTTACCCTGGGAGGGAGGAAACAGAGAAGAAAAAAGCTGTATTACTAAAATAGGGTCAGACACTCCCATCTGTACTACATAACATTAATGGTAACATTCACATTGTGCACATCTGCAAGACAAAGTTATGATCTTTCTTGTTAACACAGTCAAAATCATGTGAGTTTTAATACATAATTTCAATAAGCGGACAGTGGAGAGAAACCCTCACAACTGTTTGATAAGTTTACAGTAAGTTTGGTTTTCTAGTGCTTCCTCTGTACTCCACTGCCTTCCTCTTCCATCTGGTAACACAGGTAAGAGGTTATAAAAACTGCTTTTGAGTAGCAAGAATCTAGTGAAAATATATGTGTACATCAAGCTGCATGACTATAAGACAGATCCTTTTCAATACAAGTTTCACCTACTCTGCCTCTCACTTGTGCCATGTAGTTCTCTTGGCAAGAAAGAACTTTCTCATGGTAGAATTCCTGCATTGAAACATTCTTGGCTAGCTTGCAGAAAAGCAGGCATGACTAAGACTGCATCAGTACCTACTGTTTACATGGATGATGCGATGCACTGATCCGTGCAGCCACTGCCTGTATCTATTATAACACAGTTTTTATAATATAATTGCTGTTCAAGTTAAAGTTCTATTGCACATCTAAACATCCAATACTTAGTAGTGCTGTGCTTCCAGTTTTAGATTGCTCAGAACTATGAGCTTGTTAAAAGTTTACTTCAGTTTTGTCAGAGGACATTAAAAAAAACCCAACAAACAACACACAGAGCTTACCTCCTTCATGATCTTTCTAGTGGAAGAAGAGGTTCTTTTTCTGGGGAGATCAATGGGATGACCTTCAATATGCAATACTTTCTGTTTTTTAACATTGTGAGCTTCAGATGCCATAATCCCTCAAATCCCTGTTCTCAAGTGAAAGATAGTTTTATTTTCCAAAGTATTCAGTCAACTTCAAATGCAGCCAGCAAAACCAGTTAAAAGAATTCAACAATTCACAAGATCTTCCATCCTATAACTAACCCAAGACATCATCCTTTAGCAAATGTTAGCTGGAGGTCTTATTAAGATGTTCATAAGCATTTCAAAATTAGCTGCCAAAAAGAGGAAATGAAACCAAAATCACCCCAAGAAACAGAGGCAGAGATTTTGATTTCAGACCAGCTTGTTATACTTTCACTGAGGGGCATCATACAAACAAGAATTCAAGTGAAAAATAAGGCAATTTGTGAGACTCTTTCCTCACACTATGAATCTCATCTGCTGCCTAGAGAAAAATAATTGGTTCCACAACTGTTTCCAAGCGAGAACAGCAGCTAAAAACTGATTCCTGTTTTTCAGGAAGAAGGCAAACTTCATCAAAATAACAAAGGTTGGAAAAAAAAAAAAAAGTTAAAGATCTTCCACTTAATTTATTGGCAAAGGCATAACCCCCTCCACCCCCTTTTTTTTTTTCAAAATAGAACTTTGGCTTCTTTTCATACTAAAATACACAACTTTATTCTACGTCTAAAGTACTTTGTCTTGAAATATACATATATTTCTACAAGAATCAACACCAAGACTGAGACAGTTTACATATGATTTTGCATCTTTTTTAAGTGATCATTAGATCCATTGCTTGAGACTGGATTCAACTACTACATCATCACAGAGCACCATTCTTTAAGTGTTTTAGCAAGATATCCTATGCGACTTTTAGAAGACAATCACTTACTCTGATATTATTGGGTTCTCCCCTAAAAGGTGAAAATCTGGTCCCCAACATGACTGCTCTAATCTCTCCCCTCCATCTTTAGCAGTAGTCCTATGCCTTTTACTCTATGTAGCAGATTTATCCCACATTAAGAACTTCAGCATTCAAAAGACTAAGACACTGAGCACTGGAAAAGCCAGATGGGAAACAGCTTATTAGCCATGAAGATCCTCCCATGCACCAGCTAAAGGCCGTCAATTACAACAAGCAGGTGGCAGGCTCTAAACGAGATAGAAGCTGCATTCTAAACATCAGGCACATTAAAATCCACATTGTAGGGTACAGTGGTAGAAAAAAATATTTCAAATCTTTTGGTTTTCTTTAGAACTGGATCAGTACCGAAGAATTTAATTTGAAAGCTCTCTCTCAAAAAAGGGAAAAATCTGACCCTGTAAGATGGGAACAGGGAGCCCTCAGACTACTGCGAGAATTGAAAATGGCAGTATTATTTAGGGCAAGATCTTTAACAGCTGGTTGTCAATATTTTTCCAGATATAAGTCTGGATTAAGACTGGTTCATTAACTTTATTTTTCCACACTACGGGATGGTGAGAGAAGAGTTAACACTTTTTTATCTCTCCACACTTCCTAGTTCTTCCACATAGGCTTGCTTGTAAAGAAACTTTTCCCTGAAGTTTAGAAAACACCTCACAAAAAATAAACACCCTTTCCTCTGCTTATCAGACTGGTTAAAACCATTATTTGGACTCAAAATGAGCTGTATATTAAAATTTGAACTTGGAGTACAACACAAAGGCATATGCTGAACAACAGAACTTTTGAAGAAAAGTCCAACCTAACAATTCTAAAATCCAAACAAATTCACCCTTTTATTCAGGGCTGTGATAAAAAGGACTTGGAAAAGTCTTGATTTTTGTTTTTGCTTCTATTCACTGTTTGAAAATAATACTGAGGGGAAAACAATAAACTTTAAAATAACAGGGGGGACAACCTCCAACCACCAGAGCTAAACCCCACAGAATCATCTCATCAGATGCTAAAAAGAAGCCCTATCTCTGTTCCTGAAGCATTATTTTTTTACTACTCCCCAGCTTACAATTCTTCATGCCTAGAAGTGACTAGAACATTAACTAATTCTTCTAACAGTAACTGCTTCATATTTTTCCTTGTTTAATAAATGATCTCAACCTACCCTCCTCTTTCACACTAAGCAATGCACAGGAATCTGATCACCAAAACAAAAGACAGCACTGTATAACTAGAATGCTTTTTGCTTAAAAGAAGTATAAAATAACAGAAGGCTAGAAAGAAATGTCTTACCAAGGAAACTCAATTAGTGCATCAGTTTTTAATACTGGGCACTGAAGAGCCTACAGTAGCATCTCAAAATACCTGAACTGAAGAGAGATGACCCTGGACAGAAGGAAATTCCTTACAAAAGGCTGCACATGCCCAGGAGAAAAATTAAGAGAATTTTACATTCTGACAAATCTGACATAAGAATATATTATCCCCCAGCCTCCCAGTTGAAACAGGATGAGAAAACAGAACTATCAATTCTTTCCCTAAAGACTGGTAACAGAAACTCAAAAGCTCAAAAGATGATCAGACAAAAAGGAACATCAGATGAAGCAAAGTGAAATCCTCATATATGACTTCACTGTCCAACAGTTTGGAGAGGTTTCCATAGTTTAACCTGTTGAGGGTTGCAGATTATGCAGAAGTAGCAGTGAACATTTATGCAGCAATATAATAGCTATTCTGTGAAGGTGCAGAACATCTCCCTTGGAGCTGACAAAAAACACCTAAAGAAATCTCATGTGGGAAACACAGTCAGTATTTAAAGAAAGCCTAAAGGAAGATCCAGACTGACTGTTGCGTTAATTAGTAAACAAAGTAATCAAGAATAGACTTAGTGGACACAAACAAAGAATACAGTGGGAAAGATTCAACCTGGCTGTCACTAAGGCAACAAAGCCTGGAGAAGAGAAGGCTCTGAGGTGACCTCTCTGTGGCCTTCCAGTATCTGAAGGGGCTACAAGAGAGCTGGAGAGGGACTTTTTACCAGGGCATTTAGTGATAGGCCAAAAAGTAATAGCTTCAGACTGAAAGAGGGTAGATTTAGATTGGGTATTAGGACAAAATTCTTTACTATGAGGGTGGTGAGGTACTGGAACACGTTTCCTAGGAAAGTGATGGATGCCCTGACTCTGGAAGTGTTCATGGCCAGGTTAGATGGGGCTTTGAACAGTCTGGGCTAGTGGAAG
This sequence comes from Entomyzon cyanotis, assembly GCA_024500445.1. Classification (NCBI taxonomy): domain Eukaryota; kingdom Metazoa; phylum Chordata; class Aves; order Passeriformes; family Meliphagidae; genus Entomyzon; species Entomyzon cyanotis. The sequence continues at coordinate 31,505,284 of JAKEPQ010001030.1, forward strand.
GTGTCCCTTCCCATGGCAGGGAAATTGGAACTAGAAAATCTTTAAGGTCCCTTCTAACCCAAATAATTCTGATTCCACGAAGTCTTTCTCCGCAAAATTAATGGAATTTATTAAGAGTATGTGGTAGTACAACATGGATAAAGGATAACTAAATGATAGACTCTATTTGAATTTCCAAGTCCCTCACTTAAAGTCCCTCTTGAAGAAACTAAGAAACCGAGTGATAAAAGGGAAAGCTTTTGCATGTAAAAGTACCTAAGGAACAACCATAAACTGTCTAAGCAGTTTCCATGCTGCAGAAAATCACCTCCAGACCCATGGAGAAAATCTGCATTGGTTTATGCTGTCCAATATATTCATAAGTTACCTCACAAAGGGGGATGAGTACTTAAATGAAGACTGTTGACAATACAAAGTCATACCAGAGTGTGAAGATGAGGGCTAACTGAAGAACTGGAAAAGGACTGTAATGTACAATAATCAGGAGCAATGATTACAGATTAATATAAAGCAAAGTCTATGTGTCTGCAGGTACAAGAAAATTCTGGGTTCCTATTGGAATCACGTTCTCTGAGCTAGTAACTGCCACCCACAGTAATATCTGGATATATGACAGTTTACTTCAGATCATCTGGACTGCTCACTGCTCCATATGGATCAAGAAATAGTTAGAAGAACACTGTTGCAACAGTGCACAGAATGAATCTGTGCCTGCATTTCAAATTCTGAGTGCAGGGTTAGTTAACTTTCTTTAAAAAAACCAAACCAACCCAAAAAGTTAAAAAACCCCAAACTTCTGAGTAAGTAAAAAAAGAGCTCAGACAAAAGCAAGTTAAAAAATACATGGAATATCTTCCATATAATCAACATCTGGGTAGATGAGCCTTTTCTGTCTGGAGAGAAGGCTACGTATAGCTGACACTGGAAATAAGACAAAGGCCTAAAAAATTAATGGCTTTGAGAAGTTGCATAGAGATTGTTTCCTGTCTTGCCCAATATAAAAATAAAGGGTCAAAAGACAATAGCTGAAGATCAGATCAAAACTAACAAGGATAACCTCGGTGCAAATTATAATCAACCTGAACTTGCTACAGGATATTGTGGACCTAAATGTTTTATATGGGTTCTTGGATAGATTGTGCAAAGTCATTAAAAAAAATAGACTAAAAGTGATTAAAATCAGATATACAACCCAGGTAGTCCAAACAGCAGAACACACGCAGAAAAATCTGGTATATACAAACCTAACAGTGCTATAGTAATAAACTTAGTCAACATCTTAAGAAACCAGCTTTGAAAGACTTAGTAACACCTAACAAAATGCTGGCTGGCCAGCAATTAAAAAGATGAATGCTACAGGATGAAAGGCACTTTACATGGCTCTTCACAACTTTGATTTCCTATTTGCTATCTGACATCATCTAGGGATAGCTAATTAGACACTACAACCTCCTGTAATTTTGGGATTTACACTGAGGGTTTTTAAACTGACATGAGATACTAATTTGCACAGAGTCAATTTATACCATAATGTCGTTCATTTCTGACCTTTCCCTTGTGATGAGCACAACTAATTGTATTTGATCAGGACAATCAGCTATACAATCTCATTGAGGCCGATGCATCTCCTTTGCTTTACAAAGATTTTTAAAATGAATGAAAGATAGAATGCATGTCCCTTCAGCTCTGCTTTAGTCCATTGTACAATCCTAAACTGTTTAACAACTGTAACAAGGTAGACTACAAATTTGAACAGAAATGTATGATTTCATTAGGATCACACAATCAAATTCCACTAAATTCTGCCATCCCGTGGGCGATTTCTCATAGCAGATGACAATCTTCCCTTCTCCCCCTTTTATTCTCTTCAATCTTCAGTAAGCAGAAGAACTAAAGTAATAGCAGCTGTGTATCCTGAAAAGAAGCTGGTTTGTCCCCACAGTCAACAGACAGTACCTGTGCAAACTTTTCTTGATGGTTCTACTGGTATTTTCTATCTCTGATCTCTACCAGCTGCAATAAAACTCTTCAGGTCATACCAGAATTAGGCAAAGAAAGTCAGCACTAACAGGCTTTCAAGTGCATATCTACCAAAGGCAAGTATTAACAACTCTGCCACTCCCTCCCATCATCCTATGTTCTGGGCACGGCCCCCAGAGAGGGACAAACTCTTCTTCACACGTTATGTAATCTGCGTGTGTATTAAAATAACATTATTTTCTTACAGAACACAGGCTGGACTACTTTGCATGGCAGCAAGAAAAACGTAAAATAGTTAGATACATTAAGTCACCAGCAATACCTTTTAAAACACACATTCTTCCATCCTATTTCTTGTCCAAATTCTTAACACCTGTTTTTCCCTGCAGCACTCCATGTGCACTAGCCATTGCGAATGTTTGTGGAATTCTCCCCCAACCCACAGCAACCCAAGTGCAAGTTCAAGGACGACAATATTAAACTCAGATGAAAGAGCTAAATTGTTATTCCCAAGGAGGGGAGTTCACGCTTTGAAAGCATTCCAAATAGGTATGCATCAGGTAATCAGTAATGATCAACTGACTTCACAGCAGATTTACAATGGTCACAAGAAACTCCCAAGAATGGTTATTTCAAATTTACTTCCAAACAGGTAATTAGCTTACAAAAGTAAATTAGCTCTATCTTATGATGTGGAAGTGATTTTGTAAGCTCGGCATAATTTTCTTTCATTTTAGCCCTGACAAATGTTACAAAATCCACCTGTCTTTCTTTTAGAAGGCTTCCACATCCTTTGAATATGAAACAGCTTGTTGCCTTTTTTCAAACTCCTTTTTTAGTAACTGATGTACTGATGGTTGATCAGTCATTAAATACCAAATTTTCTTAAAAAAGGAAGTGGACTTCAAGATTCTTAGAAGTATGTTAATGCAAAATTTTTCTGCAACACTATAAAGAGTGTCTTACATGCTAGCAGATCACAGTTTTTTAATGTGCTACGTCTGTCAGGCCATTTGTTCTAGTTTAAAGTTTCCTGTATTGATGAAAATGACAGGAATTTTGCTAAATTTGCAGTAAATACAGAGACTATTTGAACAAGTTATGGTAAATTAGCTTATACCTAAGATTTAAGCTCATTTTCCTCTTAAATATAGAATTTGTATGTGGCCCATTGTCAATCATAATTAACCTCCAAAAATGACCACAAGTCACAGTTCATTCAAGTTTAGTGAGAATGAATCCAGGCATACATTAGCTCTCCTTGTGGAGATAGCCCAGGTATCTAATTGAACCTTATTCACATTTTCTACAAAAAAAAGTCAAGCAAGTACTCAGTTTTCTGCACCTGGAGGTACCATTTACAGATATGGTAAGCTGCCATAAAGTAATAGCAGTTGTCAGTGATTTAGTCCTTTCTGAAATCATCTTTCAAGATTGAAAAGATACTTCTACCTCTTGATTTTCACTTATGAACACTCTGGGGATATAAGTTTGGAAAAGTTTTTTAACTGAGAGGTGTTACATAGGAAATAAATCTCCACTACACTGAAGCTCCCACATTAATATTTTACAAAAGTCTTTAAGAAACTACTCATGAAATACAGCCCATTTTTTTTACCATTTATTGCTCAACCCAGAGAGTTTAAAAAAACTGCAACAAGAATTTTGAATTCAAACCCAGAGACAGACATACTGGAAAACCCCTCAAGCTCCAAATTTAGTGAAGGCTAAGTGGGTACTCACTACATCCCCACTTGGCTGAAAAGTCTGTGACTATATTTCATACAGCTTTAATATGATTTTTTATGCTACCTTTAAATACACTTTTCTTATTGACTGTAGTCTGTTTATAGTATTAAAAAACCTTCTTACTTTATAGTCAAGCTTCTTACCCTGGGACCAACACAGTGTTAATAAAAAAAAAAATTAAATTATTATGAAGTAATATCTATGAAATATGTTTTATACGTATTATTATGTTATATGTAATATTATGAAATATAATGAAAATAAATTTAAAAGAAAAGTTTCAAAAGCAGGTAAGTGAATATATATACACCACGATAAGAATACCTATATATCAGAAAACCTGCATATGCTTTTTAATATACATATATAGTTTATCTTATTAATACTATTTTTAATAAATTATCATGAAATCCTGAGCTATAAACTTTAGGAATTCATATCAGTGGTAATTTGAATTCAATGAAATAACACTAGAAAAATTTAAATCAAAACTACATGTACTGTTAATAAGAAATTAAAGCAACATCTTTAGACAAGAACATGATCCAATCAACAAGGCCAAAAAGGCACAAACCGCCTTCTGTTATGCTTTAATTCTACTAACATGGATACCATTTTATTATTTCCCTGATTACAGCCAAAGAAAAGTAGGAAGAAGAAAACAGGGGAACAGGAAAAGCAAAAATGACAGTCCAAGAGAAGATGGACGAAAGCTGCCTTTAAGCAAATGGACTTAACCTTGCTCCAAAACAGTGCACGTTACAAAAACAGAAACAAAAGGTGTCCAAGATCACCACCTAATCTCTCTCCTTAAAAGATCTCCCTATTTAAAATGTCTTTATTTTAAATCTGCATGCCAAATCCTCCAGCACAACACAGAAAAAATAATTTGAAGGCTTTTGGACAAAGTAATTAATGCAGGATCTCATCTTCAAGCACTTAAGATTCTTCCCCCCTTCCTTCCCCCTGGAATCTGTCACACCCAAGAAATTAAATCCGTCAGCAGGCCTCACACCCAGCTTGCTGTTCTCCCTCCCTCTCGGCAGCCCCAGAGCCTTCCCCGCTCTCCTGGCACGTATCTGCCATTGCACACGCCTGCCTAGAGCCGAGGCTGATGGCACCATTTTAGAAAGGGACCCAAGTGCCACAACTCGCTCTCTGGAGGCGGCAGGCACAGCAAACCGTGGCGGGGGGCCGGGCGGGGCCGCCGGGCAGCGCCCCGGAGCGACCCGCGCCCCGCAGCCCCCGCCGCCGGCCCGCAGCCCGGCCCGACGCCTCGGAGCCGCGCCCGGTCCCGACGGGCCAGAGCCAGAGCCAGAGCCAGAGCCAGAGCCAGAGCCGCGGCTCCGCCGCGCTCCCCCGGCCGGCGGCCCCGGGCTCCCGGGCACCCCCGCGGCACTCACCCGCTGCTCATGTTCGGGGCCGGGCCGGGGCGGGCGGAGCGGCGGGAGCGCTACTGCCGGGGCCCGGCGCCCGGAGCCTGCGCCATTCAAACGCCGCCGCGGTGCATGCCGGGCCGCGCGCGCCGCACCACGCCCCGCCGCACGCGCCGCGCGGCATCCCGGCGCCCTCTGCCGGCCGCACCTCTCGCCCCGCCCCGCCCCGCGCCGCCGCGCCCGCGTCACTGCGCACCTGAGGGCTGCGGGGCGGGGCTGCTCCGCTCCGCCGGGACACGGCCTGGCAACGCCCAGGGATCCCGAATCAGGGACCGCGATTGCACACCGCCTGTGGCGAGGCGTGGTTAGGAGTGTGCAGCGCTCAAACTGTCTGAGACGTGCACGGTAGCTCCGCGCTCAGTTGCATTATCACAGAATCGCAGAATAAGGCGAATTGGAAGGGCGCTACAGGGATCATCGAGTCCAACTCCTGCATAGCACCGTCCGCAAGGGTCACTGCGTGTGCCCAAGAGCACTGAGCTCTGTCAGGCTGGTGCTGTGGCCACTGCCTTGGGGAGCCTGTTCCAGTGCCCGAACACCCTTGGGATGAAAAACCTTTTCCTAGTATCAAACCTAAACCTCCGCTGACACAACTTCACGCCATTCCCTCAGGTCCTGTCACTGATGACCAGAGAGGAGAGATCAGGCTCTGGCCCTCCTCTTCCCCTCACAAGGAAGCTGTAACTGCAGTGAGGTCTCCCCTCAGTCTGCTCCAGGCTGAACAAAGTGACCTCAGCCACTCACTGCTTCATCTCAAGGCCCTTCAGCATCTTCCTTGCCCTGCTTTGGACACTCTCTAATAGCTTAACAACATCTTACGTTGTGGTGCCCAAAACTGTCCCCAGCACTGGAGGTGATGCTGCCCCAGTGCAGAGCAGAGCAGGACAATCCCCTCCCCTGCCCAGCTGGTGATGCTGTGCCTGATGCCCCTCAGCACACACTTGGCCCTCCTGGCTGCCAGGGCACTGCTGACTCCTGTTCAACTTGCCATTGACCAGGACCCCCAGGTCCCTTTCTTTGTCACTGCTTCCCGCCCTCTCATTTCCCAGTCTGTCAGTACATTCAGTGTTGTCCATCTGAGGTGCAGAATCTGGCACTTTGCCCTGTGGAATTTCATACAGTTGGTGATGGCCCAGTCCTCTAATTTGTCAAGGTGTCTCTACAGGGCCTTCCTGCATTTGACGGAGTCAACAGCTCCTCTCTTCTGCAAATTTGTTTAGTATCCCTTCCAGTCCTGTGTCTAACTCATTAATGAAGATGTTGGAGAGCACAGGGCCAAGGATGGAGCCCTGCAGAACCCCACTAGTGGCAGGTCATCAGTCTGATGTCACCCTATTCACTACAACCCTTTGTGCCCAACCTATGAGCCATTTGCTCACCCACCACATGATGTGTTTATCCAGTTCTATGCTGGACGTTTTATTTAGAAGGATACTGTGAGAGAAAGTATTGAAAGCTTTACTGATTATAACCAGTAAGACCTTTCTGTCCTGGCTCCTCTTGTGTGGAAGCAAACACAGGACATATTTTTTACTGGAGGTAGTATCCTTATTTCATTGATGGGCCCCTGAAAGGTAATGATACAACTTTTGCATAGGAAGGAAAGCACGTAGCCCTAGCATTTCAGGTGCAGATGAAAGGCTGCCAAGGGGTGGTAATAACCAGTATTTCACTGTCATCATTGCCCTTTTCATCTAGAGCATCCTTGTGCTTAGTAAAGCATTCTTACTTCCAGTCTAAGTTTATTCATGTCCTGCTTATTCTTCTAGTGCCAATATTACCCTGTAGTTTAAACAACTCTCACCTGCTATCATGCCTCTTTGCTGTAAGAGAATAACATAAGAGAGTCATTTTAGCCGCTCAACAATTTCATTACACTCACCTAACAGTCCCCCATTGCAAGATAGGCTTTCTGTTTGCTTAGTCATCCTAATGTCACTTTTACATATGTTTTTGCAGATATTGCAGTTTCTGCCCTGTATGCATAGTATTTAATATATATATCGGTTAACTCATCTGAGCAGCTGTGGATATCCAGGTACGTATGGTCACTAAGGGTTTTTAAAAAAATATTTTCTTTGAGCTGTAAGTACTGATGGAGACTTACCAAAGGAAACAGATGATGCTGTTTTAGAGAACAGGACAATTGGCAGACGATCTACACTAAAAAATGCTTGGACTTTCAAGAACAGACCTTCCCAGTGAAGTTTGTCAGAAGCACAGTTACATATAAAGCAGTTTTTAGATTATTGCCATCTAAATGCAGTTAAGATCCATGTGGATGCTAGACAGTGACAGAAATGGCAGAAATCTCCTCATATGATGTGGTGTTATGTTTAAAGGGCAGCACAGCTGTTTTGTCCAGTCAAGGTATCAAACATAATAATATTTTTATTACTGGGCCTGGTTATTAATGACCTTCTCTGAAACCAAACTGTTCTGCAAGTCCACAGAGGGGTCAAATTTTGTAGTGAAAATGTAATTTCTGTCAAGGGCCCAGTTCTGTTCTCAGAAGCTCACAAGCTGTACTCTGGCTACATAGTAAGGACTGGCTACATAGTAAGGACCATCTAGCTACTAATACTAACAGGTTCATTAGGGTTATCCTATGGGTCAGCTGTAGTAATTTCCATTAAAAATTTCTGCTTCTTTTATATATTTTACTTTGATTCTGTTTTTGATATGCATACTTTCAGTTGTTTTAAATTACTATCTGGGCCTGGAAAAACAGTTCCCTTAGTTAAGGGAACTCTTACCCTTCTTATACCCTTTCTAAATATATTCCTTAGCCTATTTTCCTTTAACTTATTTTTTTCTACTGTTTTCTTCAAATTAAAAGAAAAAAAAATCAGAGTTTCTTGTATTAACTGCAAGTACTGAAAATACTTCTTTTTGAAACTCTTTTTTCAGTTCCACATTCCTTTTCATGTTTTTAGTTTGTTTGGTTTTGTTTCTGGTTTTTTAAATAAATACTTGAGGAATTTTTTAATATTTAAATTTTTTTTGCAAGATCTAATTCTATATTTTCAAGGAAAAGAACTACCCACGAGAGACTCCAGTTTGTGTAATCTACCTTAGAACAATGCTTTTTACTACTATGACTATGACATTAAGTGTGATGTGATAGGATGGCTATGGACAAAAGATGGAGTATTTTTAGTCATTAGAAACATCATGGTTGTAAATTAATTAAGCAGGTTATCATAAATAAAGCTCACCAAGAAATTTTATGTACACACTGCATGCATTTCTGTAGCTGCCCTAAGTGAAGCTGTATGAAACGTGAAGGGAGGAGTGAACACTAGGATGTCTAAGGTAGCAGCAAGGAGCTGTGCTTACCCTTTCCCCTCTCTCAAGGATTACGTTTTTACAGTTACTTCCATAGCTCCCCTGTAAATCAGTTCTTTGTGCATGGCTTGACAGATTTGAACAGTCAGATCTTCCAGATGGGTGAAAGAGTCTAACTAGATGTCCTGGTAGTTATGGTAATTATATCTGTGGTAGGATTTTGTAAGATCATGATATGTAATCTGAGTCATGTTTTTCTGCAGGAGTGAAAGAATATAGATCCAAATATATCCAGGTCTAACACAGAAATGTACACATAATTGCATTTAAAAATAACCTACCAGCTCCTTTCTCTAGTGTTCTCATATTTTCAAAATTTATACTGTCATTAAACTTACTTGCATTTTTAAAGAATTCCAGTGATTAAGTCTGTATATAGGGAAGCTCAGAAATTCTGTGAGATGTTTCCCTTGCAGTTATCTTGAACTCCAAATTATGTTTTGTGTCATCTTCACAAATGTAAAAGTAACTCCCCTGGCAATTTATAGTGTAAACCAGAAATTTTGATAGTGATTGTGGATGCAATATAGAAGTCCAATGTGTACAAATTAAAAACTTGAATATGCAGCAGAGCAAAGTACTTGTGCAGAGGGCAAAGAAAATGGGGATGATAGGATGAGTAAGTTCACTAAAACTGGTTCTAGTGCTCTGAGCTGATTATGACTATGTAGTGCTATACTAATAATGTGATATTTTCCTGAAACCTGAAAAAGGAAATTGAATTGTGATATTTCCTTTTAATGATGCCTACTGCATTTGCTTCCAGACTGCATTTCTCACAAACAGCCTAGATGGATTTTCTGCTTTTCCTGATACTTTTTCTGCAACAAACTTTTCCTTCCAGACATTGCGTAAGTAGTACTGTCTGAATTGATGCTGTAGTTTTATCAGCCTGTCTTCTTTTTCATTTCTCCTTAGGTAGAATTTAAAGTCAATAAAATGTACTGACATTTATGGATCTTCTCCCAGATCTGCCCAGTAGATAGCTGGGATGTGCAGTGGATGGGATATTTGAGGGGGCGGTAGTTACTCCAAGACTATTAACTGTTTAATCTTTAGCCCTCAGGTTGGAGACAAGACAGCTCAGGCAGTTGGTAATGGGATAAACTTTTCACCTCTGAATTGCCAACTCTGGGCCAGATTAGTAGGACAGAATATTTCCACCATCTGTTGTCTGGTCAGTGACCCATATGAGGGAAATCAGTAGCCATCCCTGCTACTGGTGAGCAGCTTTACAATTAACCTCCCCCCAACAAACACTGTGAGAATGATTGCACCACAAACAACTCCAAATGAGCACGAGGACTGAAAGTCGATCTAGAAACTTCATGATCAGGACTCAGCACACTGAAAGGAATGCGGGAAAATTTGTCAGCATGAGCTGTCAGAACATGCTGTTTCACTGGGAATATTCAGTTTAGAGAAAGGTAGTTTTCTAGACAGCAAACAACTGGGCATTCTTGGACAAAAATAACAACAGCTTCTAAGAAAAGGAACTTGATTTTTCTGTGATGCAGAAAAGCTGAGCTGCAAATGGAAAATATCCACCAATAATATTTCTTGTTGGCATATGATGTCAGTACTCAAATAGGATGAAAAGGATGCTGTATTCAAATGTGCAAAGTTTTTGCAGAGATAGGTTAACTGATTTAATGAATAAAGAGTTATGAATCAATATGCCAAATTTGGATTATTTGTAACATAGTACTTCTGGACACTGCATCCATTTCCTGTTTTAGAAATAAGGCCAGGTGTAATGACAGAATCTGTGAATTGGGCTAGTGTCTGAATTTCTGTAGTTTTCTGAAGCAATATTCTGTCTGAACCAAGAGACCTATGTTAAATAGTACTTGAAAGAGAACGAAAAACTCATACTGTAATATTAAAAAAGCGCTTATACTGAAAAATTGTTGTTTGTTACTATAATATTTTAATATGGAAATAATAAACCATTGCTAACCAGATTAGGGCTTTGCTTAATGTTTCTGAAGTAAAACTAGACTTTTAGGATGATCACTTTGAGAGAAACTGAACACCTAGGCCTTAATAAAGAGATCTAAGAAAATGTACGAAGAATTTCGGGTCTGATTTTCCAGGCTGCTGACACGCTTTGTTTTTGTTTGAAATCATCCTTGTCGCCGACAATGCCCGCAGTTTGAGAGCCGGTGTCCAGCCCGGGCAGGAGCTGTGCGGTCCCGCGGCGAGAGCGGCAAAGCGGCAGTTGCGGGCTCGCTCGAAGCGCCTGGCTCTGCCTTCCCGCCGCCGCCCAGCAGGTGGCGCCCCCGCGCCGGCCGCTCCGCCTCTCGGCCCGGCCCCAGCGCCTGGTTCAAAAAACATTTCTCAAACCTCTGTTCGAGCTGTATTCTCTTTGCACAGCTGTGCTCAAAGTGTCATTATCTTGTATTTGTCAGTGACTGTTTCATAAAATACCCCACCCTTTACTCATTGATGTCTAGTGTTGTATATCTATGGTTATCTTGTCATTTTATTCATGACCTATGTATTGCCAGGGCATCATAATCCTTGATTAATTTTTCTCATCCACAATATTCAAGAGACAGACCCCGAGTTAGTTCTCACTATTGACAGCTTGCAAGGGCAATAGGCTTTTAAATTCAACAAGCTTGGCTTTGTAAAATGTTGTAACTTGGGGTAGCATAAGGTAAAGATTGGAATTATTTTTGCCTGTGTATGACAACAATTTTCAGATTCCAATAACAAGCTGGCTGGGATCTCACCTACAGTTTGCACTCCAGGATTTCACTTTCAAAGAAGCTATGGAATACATTCTGGGATACAAAGAAGTTGGCTAAGACATCTCACCTCAAATGTGCGTTTTATGTTAGGTCTTCAGTCTCAGAAACATACAGATCTTTTGGAAAGAATCTTTCTCTCTGCAGACTCAGTTAATGAATAGCAAACAAATGCAGCCAAATCGTATTGCTGGCAAATACAATTTTATTTAACAATTCTTGTTTCAAAAACTTAGTGAGTTGTAATATCATTTTTTGTGCTTCCTTCTATACCTTCATTCTCTTTAATTTTATTTATTTATTTCTTCCTTTAATCCATCCATGTCCTCAAATCCTTTGGTTCAGCCTAATCCTTCAAATCCTATAATTACTCAAACAAAGCATTTTAACCTTGTGGCCTTCCTGGACTCTTGCCTATTGCTTATGACATGTAGGTCTCGCTTGACTAATGATGTTTACTGCTGCATTTTCTTTCCTAGGATACTCATGGAAAATTTCATGCCACATAGCTCCCGTTTATGCAGGAGCAGGGCTTGGTGTCACAATATTACTATAAGCATTGTAAAAATAGTGGTGGCTGCATTCCACTCTTAGAACAATTGCTTCTTTTAGTCAGAATTTACAGTTGACCTTGGTGTAATCCCAAATAATTAATCCCAGTAAAGCCTAGATTTTGATTATTTTGATTTCAAGTAACTATTCCCAAATTCTTTGTGTGTCTTCAAAAGTATTTTTTTTGGCATACTGTGTAAGGTGTATAACCACTTTAATTCAGGCATCTAAGAATGACAACACTTCATGATACTATGTTAGTTTGCCTGAATATTTGTCCAAACACTTAATAAACACATTATATTAATTTCTTTTAGGAAATTCTGAATATAAGGGTGAAGATGCTGGTTTATGGTATATATAATTTTACCTGGAAGGTATTTTGTAAAGAAGCAATCATACCTTTATTTATTTTAATTTTTGAAAGAGGAATGAGTAGCCCAGGCTCTGAATAAAATTAACCAGTGATTTTGTTAACTGGGATGATATTAAAAAAGATGATGAAGAACAATTTTATATAATACTATTAAGGGGAAAAGGAAATAAAGGTATGGCAGGAATTTTAGAAAAAGGCTGCAAATTGTAATGACATACAGTACTAAAAAAATGCCTTGTTGACAATGATGAAAGCAAATGATAATGTCATAAGGGACTGGGTTAAGGTCCAAAGGTGCAGAGGAGGAAAGAATATAAAGGCAGAAAAAGACTGAAAATATACCAGAGTGGTATAAGAAGAGGGGTACCAAATTAAGCCTCTGAAAGTACAGGAAAACAAATACCTGGAATGTAATAGAAACAAATTAGCCTAAAAGGAATAAAGGAACTATATATGTGTATCTGTGAACTTTATATGCATTTTAAATTATTAAACATCATGATTCTAACTGAAACCCCCCCACAATCCCGTTTTCAACACTGAGCACCTGTGTTAGGGGAAAATTCTAAACTGTTCTGAATGTTTTATGTAGAAAGAAAGATAAATTTCTTTGAAGATATTGATAAACAGAAAAATAATGAAATCTGCAACTTTATTCTGTGTTCAGCTGTTCCAAAGCTGTTGTGGAGGGTACACATGCTTGGACAGGGATGTACATTGATAGCTTGAATCCTGTAAGCTCAAATAGAAGGAGACTTTCCTTGTTACTCTTTTTATGACCTGTGAGCAAAATTCTCTCACCAATGTCTGAGCCACAGCCTCTGGCCCTCACCTCTATGCCTTTTATGTACAGTTAATACATCACATATTTACCAGCTGTACATTGAGTAATTTTTTTCTAATGTACACACATTACTTCAAACTGCCTAAACAAACCACGGAAGCATTTATGAAAATATACTGGGATGACTTTTAGGCACCAGAGACTTGCACATCTGGGCCTGACACAGATTTATGGCATCACCTTTTCCAGCATGTCTTTGAAAGAAGTTCTGCCTAAGAAAATATGAGTTCTCCTTAAAAGGCACAACAAGCTCAGCTGGAAGCAACAGAATGCCTGGAACTATTTTCTCAATATGATTTCTTGGGAGAATACTTTTTTTTCTGAGATTGAGCAACCGAGACTAAGCTATTGAAAATAAAATTGGTTCATAATACTGTTTTTTAAAAAATTTAGAATAACCCAACTCCTAAATTCTCTTTACCATACCACACTGAAAAGGACATAATTGTAGGTAGGAGAAGGAGGAACAAAAAAGATACAGGATGGGGGAGAAAATTCACTTCTGGGAAAGAGACATTGAAAAGCCTTGTACAGTACAATTTGTGGAGAAGGCATGTAAGCTCGGATTTCCCCTCAGTGTAGTCAATGAGAGCAGAGCTATCTCATGCCAAAGCTTACTAATTAATGAGGAGCATTAAGAAAGACACAATACTCAGCACACGTTTCTTGTATTCCTCAATACAATTAGATGATTAAAAGACACTATAAGCAGCACTTTAGGTGCAAATGCTGCGACAAAATATGTGGGCAGAGATAATACAGGTTTTTTTGACCAATCTAACACTGTTGGGAAAATAGGGATGTTTTGGGACACACACAGTTTTTGTGCATGTGGACCAAGCAAGCAAATGTCTGTATCAGCACAGATTAACTATGCAGTTGAGTTCACTTCTGCAGGATGTTACTGAGACAAATAGCACAATATGATGGGCTATAACATAAAAGAGAACATTTAAAAGATTAAAAGAGAAAGTAAAAATGTTACAAATACTTATAATTTAAGGCAAAAAAATTTAATTGGTAAATACTGCTGCCAGACCCATTATTTTCCTCTTTCCTTTAGCATTCGTCACTGCTGATAAAAATACTGTATATTTATTGAAAATAGCCTAGACACTACATTGCTTGACTATTTCAGACAATTCATGGAATATCTTTGAGCTTGCTGTTGCTTGCATGAAATTATTACAGCTGTGAAGAAAAGCTGTAAATGAAATAAATCAATTTAAAGACCAGCCACACTTGTTCACAATGATCAGTATTGAATCCCTGCAGCCTTTCAGTAATAATCATAATAGTCATTATGAGCAATGAGCGCAGTAGTCTACCATTATTAGAGGAACAAAGCCTCATTCTGGTTTCTTCATTTTAGATCCTCTTCTTGATGTTAATTAGAAGTAACTCCGTGAGCAAACAACAAGTTCTGAGATATTTGCCTCTTTTCACTAAATATAAGCTACAGTACCTTAACATGCAAAATCCTCTGAGTCTGTCTGCAGCTTCATCTTGCATGATCATAGCCCTGTCTTCATAGCTCTTTCATGTTGGTTAGATATCATCTTATTATTATCTGTGTTGAAGACTGTCAAGACAAAAAAAAAAAAAGTAATTCTTCAGGGAGTTTGGATTTGATGAATTTTTAAACTTTTACTTTTTCCTGAAAGTGTAGGCTATGATCATGAACATTTTGCCACTTTACTAAATGGTAAGGAGGTAATAGGTTATATTTTTGCAATTTAAAATCTGACTCCATTTTTATCCTTTCTGTGTCTGTTTACGCTTCTGCAGCTGCATTTTGCAATATTTTCCTTTTAGTCTACAGTTTTTCCATTTTGGGTTTAAAAAGTTGTATAGATAAGTTGTAGGATGAGCTTTTTTTAAGTAAGAGAAATCAGTCTTTAAGAAATCTGATTTAGTACTTTCACATTGTGGGCTACATATTCTGTTCTTTACATGCTGCACTTCCACAAGATATGGATTTGGAAGATCTGTAAATAAAATTATTCTTCTTCCTGTCTCCTTTCCTATATTTTTTAATTTCATTACATATTTTTTTATTGCATACCTGATCCCATGTATCTGTCATCCTGATTCTCCCTGAAAAAGAGGTTGAGAGAGCTGCTAAGCTTCTAAGGGGCTGTGTGGGAGCCTCCAGACCTTGTCTGCATCTTGAGCATCCATTTATTTTGGTCTGTTGCTATGAAATCCTTTGCAACTTTCTGCACTTAACATGAAGAGTTGCCTGCTCCTCATTCGCATTTTAATACTGTGTTTTATAGTGTATTTAATGGCAGTGGAATTAATAATCACATTATGGGATCTAAAATGATAGCTCAGTTCTTATTTGTAATCATACTTTGCAAAGCTTTCATTCTTTTGAACATGATGCTGTTGCTATTGATTGAAGAGAAGCTTTGTGGAGACTTCTAGAACTATTTCCGGGTTTTGCTGGTTCATTTAAAAACAATGATTCAAATCAGATCATTTCAGTCAATCTTTATTAAAGAGGTAGGGCATGTTTCCCTTCAGGGTTATCTGCTTGATGCTCTGGACTCCATAGGCGACAATTTTTCATAGCTAAAGTAAAACAGCTGTTCTCAGAATCAAATAGATTATATAAGGCATTTTTAAAACTGAAGTGGAATTAAAGTATGAAATACAACCTAAAATGCTGTGGTTGAGAAAATCCCTATCCAACAGTGAGCAAAAATAATATGCAGCCAATAGGCTACAAATATGTATCCAGACATGCAAAGAAAAGACAAGGCAAGGATATGTTATTTTAACTGCAATACTACAGTACCATACCCTAACAATCTCATAACTCTCTTTTCTCCTGTGTCTGTATGGTTTGGTTGTTTCTCACTTTCTTCAAAGTATAGAAAATTTATTTCTGGGTCCAAGTGACCTCATTCATGTCAAAAAAGCTTGTTATAACTCTGGTTTTGATTCTACTTTACTTCTAAGCCTGTTATTCTGCATCACTCCACGTGGTGTCTTCATGGACTGTAAATCTTTAAAAACAATTCAGAAGCCAGCTCCCTCGAATCCAGCCTTTCATTCTTCCCTTCTCTTCTGTGCACATGTGTATTAATACACAGCTCATTTCAGACCCATTTGTGCATTTTACAAGATTGAAAGCTGTTTACTTTGAAGACCCAGTTTTTTGTTTTCTGCAAGAAAGGTGACCTTGTAAATGAATAATTTTAAGTTGCTTTAGGGAGTTAAGACTGTTAGAGGACCATGATTTTGGTTTTGAAGGCTTTGAAGTGATTCTTCTTTACTTTCCAAATATGCACATTCAGAAGCAATGTTGTTCAATACATTACTGTAGGTGAGATTCCCAAGTAAGACAGTGGGATAGTGGAATGTGAAGTGCATGTGAAGAAATCCCTGAGAAGAAAGTGAGAGGAATGGAGTTTGTTCAGCCTGGAGAGAAGAAAGCTTGGCGTGACGCGGTTGAAATCTTCCAGTCTTCCATTTGAAAATGCAGCTACGGTGGCAAGGGAGGTGCTTTCTTCTCAAGCATGAACAGGGACAGGACAAGAGGCAATAAACACAAGTTCTTCAGAAAAAAATCCCTCTGGACATAGGAAAGACTTTCTTCTCTGTGAGAACAACTAAATTCTGGAATAGATTGCTCAGAGAAGTGGTGGAATGTTCCTCACAGGAATTACTAAGAACTTGGCTTGGCAGAGCCCTGGGTCACCTAATCTAGAACCCTGCTTTCAGGAGTTTGGACAGAATCATCTTAAGAGCCTTCTTTCAACCTGGACTATTCTATGTTTGCATGGTTCTTCTTCATACCTAATTTGTAAATTCTAATGCTGGAAATAATCTGTCTTTAATGAAAAAATTCTAATATTACTTTTAGTGTGCAAGTGAATTATTGTGATAAGGACCCAAAGCGCAGTGGTATACAATACAGAGATATACAGAAAGACATGCAGAAAGAAGTAAGACGTGCAAAAAGAATATGATCTATAAAGTCATCCAACCAGGAGAAGGCTTTCACAGGTTCTTTCACCCATTTTGTGACAGCATCAGTTGCAGTGAATGTCTTAGTTACTGAGACTGTATTAGAATAGAAATAAGACACTTCCCAGACTTTAGAAAGCCAGAGTAGTACTGTTCTCACAGTTATTGGAGAAAGTGTCAGAGTGCATGTGCCATCTCTTCTACTGCAAAAACTAGAAAATTATTCCAATTAATCTTGTAATTCAAATATTTGATGCTTATAAAGCGGTGAGATTTTTTGGTTTTGCTTTATCAAGACAAAATTTTCATATGTAAGAACTGAATGGAGACCTGGGTCAGCTATTACACAAACGGACATTTTAAAAGTAGGTAGCTAAAAGCATGACAGCTAATATATTCAATTCTCGGTGTACATTGAAATTAGAAAACCAGGATAAGAAAGCCTGGAAGTCCTCAAAAAATAAGGGTATAAATGCAGCATTTTAAAATATCAAGGTGAATGTAAATGATAGGTTTCACTAAACTACTAATCAATAGTGATAAAAAGACATGCTACACTCCTTTTTTTTTTTGGTGTAGGGAGAACACTATAGAGAATGAAACATAAAGCATAAAACTGTAAGTAAAAGAGAAAAAGATTTATTTTTAAAAGTTACATCACAGCAAGTTGCCAAGGACAGTAAAAGACTTGGAAGCCTCAAAAAGCAGGGTCACTATGCCTTTTATGTAGCCAGTCGCTGGTGTTCCAGAACTCTGTGTTACATACCTCGACTCCCTCTCACTCTAAGTGTTTTATATTCCTTCCTGCATGGAATCACCACAGCTCCAGCAGGAAGGGAGGACACGGTAGTGTCTAACAGAGGAGGCAGAGCTCTGAGTCAAAGCTTGTAAATATTCTTATTAAGGTTGTAAATAGTTTCATTGTGATAAATCATAAATTAACTTACATGCAAGACAGCAATTTTTAAGGAGGTAGAGTTTTCTCTCCATGTCTGTGTTGGAATGCAGAAGTAGATGCTGCTGCTTCCAGTGAAAATGTTTTAGTTTCTTTAGGGAAAGAAACCTACAGTCATGTATGATTCTTCCCAGTGCTTCCTCCTTTCCAGGTATTTGTGGGATAAACTCAGAGCAAATTAGTAATTTTGTTCATCAAAGTCCTGCTGGGAGCTGGAATAAAGCACTGTTCACAGGCCTTTCACTTTTATTATTCAACTGTAGGGTAGGATTTCATGCATGGCATCTTTCATATTATATTTTTGAAGTCTGGTCATCAGCTGTTGCAAAAGTCTATATACAAACACCTCTCATTCCTCTTGTTTAATGAATTTATATGTTCTATGTAATATAAAGCAATTTGACAGTCTTAATTTATAATTTTTTCTTCTTTTACCATATGAGCAGACTTTTGTTCCAGTTGCTTCAAGTACAGTTCTTGAAGATCTGTAAGATGATTTAAATTTTAGAAGATTTGGGTCTGAGGCTCCTTTTTTTCTGTATTGTGAATTCTCAAGTCCTTGCTAATATGCAAATAAGGTGTAAAGGGTATGAGCCATTAAAAGGTGCCATTGGTTCATAGCCATTGTTTCAAAGTTAAGTTTGCAGATGCACACAGGACCACCATTCCATGACCTCAGTCTCTGTAACAAGTTTAGAGCTCCACTTTAGCAATATCAAAAAGGAAGAGAAATGAATCCTACATTCTCTTAAATTAGTAAATAAAGTAGGTAAATGAGTGATGACTAAAGGTTTATTTACTATAGTAATTTACATTCTAGTAAATTGCAAAGGTGGTCAGTTTTTAAGAGAATTTTTATAGAAAACTTCTTGTGAAGCATATTGTAAAACACAGCCCATTTTGTTAAAGGCCTTGATAAAAGAACACAATAATTCTCATTCACTGACAATAAAACAGTCCACCACTACACATATTTCACAGCATTCAAATTCTGCTTTTCAGAGAAAGTGATTAATTCCTCATTCATCTTTTTATTCCATCTTTCAGTAATATCTCAGGAGTGTACAGATATTACTTGTTTTCACTACAACTCTGCAAAACAAGTGATTATTAACCTTGTTTAGCAAATGGGAGACACAGATTTAAAAGATTGCATGTGATCTCAATTCAAGATAACAATTAGTGGTGTAAGTCAATCACTCTCCATAGCCTGGTTGCCAGTTTTTCCAGCAAAAAGAAGCCAAGACTGCCTGAAATCTATGAACTAGTGTGAGTCATGGTATGATTTCTTCATTGAACTTGGCATTAAACATTTCATATGTTTAGACATGACTTCCAATAAGGTAATAAGCTTGTAATCTAGAAGCATGCTCTGCTGGCAGTCTGTGAAATGTTCAGTTTAATTGATTTGTCAGCACTGCACAGGAATTCATAAGTGTGATATAGGACGAGAATGAGCTTTGAAGAAAAGGCTATGTAGTTAAAAGCTGTATCATAAGGCAATCAAAACCAATTAAAATTTAAGCAGTTCCTAATTGTTAAGTGCTTGATTCTACACACAAATAATACTTTCTGAATGTGTGTTTTTATGGATAATTTCTTAGCTTAAAAAAGAGCACTCAAAGGCCCCAAAAACTTCCTAGTGCAGCATCACAGTGAAGCACAAGTCCCTTCTCCTGTATTTCTCCAAGTAAAATTTAAACTCGTGAATAAACTCAAGGAAGGTTTCCAGTAAGTGTAGAAGTCTTTAGAATATCAAATGTTTTTCAAGTATGCTGAAAATTTGTAGCAGAACAGAGAAAAAGGACTCCCCTATGCAGTACCACTGTGGAGTGATATGGTAGAGCAGAGACTTTTTGGTTTGCGATGTATCCTACATGTGTATCAGAATGAAGTATCTGCCAGAATAATAAAATCAAATTAAAAAATGAGTGAATATAATAATTCATTATTTTATTCAACTCCTTTTTCTGTGCAATCACATTCGCTAATCCAATTTGTACTTTTACTGATCAAATCTTGCATATACTAATTGCATCAACAATCAACTTTGTGAGAGAAGAATTTAATATTTAATTTAAGGTTTTCCCTTTCTCTCTTCTGTCTCCTTTTCTTCTCTGTTGTTCCTTTTGTGCTGACTTATTCTACCTTGTCTTTGAAATTAACAGCTCTTTCAAGATGAGTTATTGGGATGTTTGGCCAAGAGATTGAATTTTATCCACACCCTCTGCCTTATAAATTGATAAGATGTTTCTTCAAAGTAGAATGCATATCTGTGATACAAGGAGGTGCACACCACATTTCTAATTTTTGTTTAAAAATCTGTTACCTTTTCTCATCTTAAATCCGCAAAATCCCAAGGAATTTTTCTGTGCGGAACAGAAATCAAAGCAATGATAAAGTCATTTTTTATGACGTTTATTTTGGAAATGCAGTCATAAACACTTGTTAAACTTGGCTGGTTTTACACATTCATTCACTGGAATTTTATTTGGATTTCATGTAGCCAAAACAGATGTGTTTCAATAGCAATGAAAGTTGATTATAATTTGTTTTCTTGATCAAGCAGCTTTCATTGATGTTTTGTAGTTCAAATAAACTCTAGTGACTTGCCTCAGAAAGTCTGAACACCTCTTTAAAGGCTAAAATTGTAGAAAGTCCTCTGAAATAATCTTTGATGTGATTTTTCAAGCAGTGACAGGTCAAAGTGACTAAAGGGGACTTTCTACGGATAAGTTAAGAAGTCTTTTCCCATTCTGCTCTCATTTACAGTCTGCCTGAAATTCTAGGAATCTTACCTGTCCAGCTACTGCTTTTCCTGTAAGACAGCCCCCATTGCTACAATCAGCATGGGTTTTATAAATCCCTTTCATAATGAGATGTGTTGTGAAGTAGCAGAAATTTTTATTGTGAACTTAATGAACTTCACTGCCAAATCCGTGGAGAAAAGACAGCAAACATGGGGAAAGAGCCAACACTTCTGACCCCGTTTAATTTCTTAAAATTGATATTCTACACAAGTTTTGTGGGAATATTAGAATTTTTCCTCATTAAATAAATCTTAGTGAAAACAGGAGGATCTAATAACTGTCCATTCATACTTTCCAATAAAATTTTCATTTCCTTAATTTGTACCTGCATGTAGGTCCAGATACAGTGAGAAAAAAAGGTACAATTTTATGGCTCCTGTGTACGTTGAATTTTGATTTTCACAGAGGTAAGGACTCTTTTCCTTCTTTTTGTATTTTTTTATTATGTAAAACACAGCAAAACAAGAGCATCTTTAACATCATCAGAGGGGTTGCACACAGATCTGGGTTAGTATTTTCAGTCATACTAAATGGATTTCATGAAGGGCCTCATATGGTTGTTTAGTTCTTCATTTATGTAGAAATTTTTGGGTCAAAAGAGAAACCAGAGGCAAACTTGCTGTGAATGTTTTTGTCTCTGTATTTTCTAGTGTGTTTTGATATATGGTTTTGATGTGACAGGATATTGTTCTTAAAAAGTCCTTGTTGCTCTGCCCCTTTTGTGACCTTCAAAGAAAGTCAAAAGCCCTCTTCTGTGCTGGTGCTCTCCTCTACCACAAAAAACAAGTAGTCTTTCCTGGAATATTTGCTAAAGTACACAGGATTTACCTTTCTAATAGCTTGTTTCGTGGAGAATACTTACAGGAAGGAACATGTGGTCTTTCTGTTTGATTTTCCATTGCTGAAGCAAAGATTTTAGCCTCTTTATATACTCTGCTGAATTTTCAGAAAAGTAGAATGGTTCATTCTTTGTCTAAAACCCCTTGACCTAATTTTTTTCAACTGAAGTTGTTTCAACACTGAGGTTGAAGAATAGATTAAATCCTTCATGGATCTTTTGTAATACATATTGAAGTTTGTGTTTATGTATTGTATGCATTATTCTCCAACTGATTTGATAAATACTAAAATATATGGTAGTTTTTAGAGGGAAGAGAAATGCAAAATTATTTATTAAACTGAGAAAGGATGTAATCTTTTTATAGACATTATGATATCTGCCAAAACATAATTTGAGCAGAATTATACTTAACAATTAATTTCTGAGTTATTTTCAAGCAAATAGTGCTTGTCTTATTCTACTGCCTTTGAATTATCACTAAAACTGTCATGCTCATGGTTAGTACAGGAAACTTAAAAAAATTAAATCTTAACAGCTTATGTTTTAGTATAGGAGCCTTTCATAAAAACTCTCTATATTTATTATGTGTATAAGGTCAAATTAATGATGAAAAGAATTTTTAACATTTTCTTAAATGCTACATATAATTTTTATAACACTGGATAATGTTCTATTTCAGAAATTCCTGAGGGGAAAAATATTGCAACGATCTTAATTTGTTTTTTTAACACCTACCCTTTGAGCAGTTGCAAATAAAAATAGCTATTATATCAGCATGAAACAGAATTACAAGAAATTGTGTATCTTTTCATTCTTGTTGACACCATTACAAATTTATATTCAAAGAAATTGCATATATCATTGTGACATTCTGATTTACTGAAACTTTTCAGATAGTACAAAAACATTTTTTGTGAGCACACAGTTCTCTTTTTGTACAGAACGATGACTCATTTTAGCCTACTGCAATTGTAAACAAGAAGAAATTGTTCTAAGAGCACACATGCCTTCCTGCTACTGTTCATTTCAACATTTAGGACAGGGTGGAGCAGCCACACAATTTTCACTGTCAAATCTTTTCAATTGCTGGACTTTTATCTTATTTTACAAGTTTTTAATAAAACAGTTACACCAGTGATATTAAATAGCTTTTACAAAACTTTTATCTAAGTAGTTTTTGTTACAAGTATTTTGATCATCTTGTGTCTTCCTTTTATTTAAAGAAATCAACACTGACCTTAGAAATGAAAGTGTGTCTTAGTCTGCTCTAGCTCATTTAAGTAATAATAAATGCAGCTTTATTTCTATGCTGGAAATATCTTGATAATTTGTCTTTTTTTTTTTTTAATTTGGTAATAAAAAGGAAAAGAAATTAGAGGCCATATTCAATAAAGTTTGACACCATAAAACATAGGTTTTTAAGAACTTTTCCCCTAGATTACACTACAGAACCCAGGTTTTATTATTATACAACTTCAACAGTGGGTTTGAAGTGACAGGTATGTAAAGCTCAATTTCTAAGACAGAATCTCAGCCAATATCTAATCTGAGATGAGGGGAAATCTCAAATCCCATTCCTCAGACTGTTTCCTCCAGTCTACATGGATTTATCCTCTTACACAGGATCTGCAGCACTAAATTCCCTCCTGGAGTTAGTTGCTTTTGTCATTTTCCCTTAAAACACAAGTTAGGCTCATTCTTTCTTTTGTGAACAGAAAGTGGTAGCTGGAGCATGCTTCTGAATTTAATTCTTGAAGGTACTCAACATCCAACAGGATTTCCTGGTCCATATATCAGAGATTTCTGCCTGGGCACTTGCTACCTTTCCTGAAGAAGTGTGCAGAAAGTTGTGAGAAGTTAGTCAGAGCCAGCCAGCTGAGAGCTGGGTGCTTGCTGAATTCCTGAGTCAAAGCATGCTTTCACTTATAGTTTAAAAGAGAACACAGAAGCAGACAAGACTGAGATTATCACAAATGCACTTATTGCAATTTACTCCTATTTGGATGCCCAGCACTGGTCACAAAACACTTTGAAGGAAAACAAATACCACCACATTTTTTCCTATGAAAATTCAGAACAAAATAATGAGGCAGAGTTCCTCCAGCAATTAAATGCAACAACAATCTTTGCTTATACTTGACTGGCATAAGATTTTCTGGTTTTAAGATTTTCTGTGATACAGATACCATTCTGGCAGAGGGGGCTGAGTCATGATAAGTCAAATATATACTGAGTGCGGACGAATATTTTTTTTTCTCTCCTCTAAAAAATCTTCTAAAAATATATCATTATTCCAATTGACATTGTCTTTCTCAGAAAACTTCATTCTAAGAATTATTGAAGATGAATTGTCTGAGGATAAGTCTTGCAGCCAAGTCAGCACTTGCTGTCAAGAGCCACAGCTATTGAGATAATTCAGTCTCTGCTCCGATACAGTGTAATGGAGGGGACACTCTCCTTTGGATTATTTGTGCATGTTTCTTGCTAGAGCCTTCTCCTAGAAATTTCATAGGTGAGGATCTATGCTTCTTTCTTGGCTTCAGTGAAGGCTGGATTTTCACTGCTATTATTAAAAACAAATTTTGAGCTTTTGACTGTAGCTATAGTTACTTGGTGAGTAAGGTCAAGGGTTTTAGTAAGAATAACACTACAATGTTAGCTAATACTTTGGTTTGTGATAAACATCTGAAGATTTTTTCATACTTTAGGTAAATCAAATTCGGAACTTAGTCATTCTTCACTTGAAGTCAAGAGCAGGATACCCATTGCCTTCATATATGCAGAGTGAAGCCCTGAGGGAAGTAAGAGTTGGCTCCAGGAATTCTAGCATAATATATATGGAGCTGACAATAGTGGCTGGCAAATAACAAATAATTTAATGCATCTCTTTCTTACTGCAATCCCAGTTTTCACTCAGCTGATTTTGTCAATCACACTAATATACATTCCTCTATCTGCTCAACCAAAACTTCAGACAAGTGATCAGTTATTTCAGGAGCAGCTGTTTTTTCAGTACACTTTTTTTTCATTACATGTTCTTAATCTTGGCGTATTTTTTTTCCTTCTCATTAGTTTAAGAACAAAGGACAATTTATGTAACTTTTCATAGCTTTCTATTTGCTTCTGGAATAAATCTTAGATTATTCAATTTACAGATGAAAGCACACAAATTTATATTTAAATGACCCTGTCAATCAGTGTGAGGAAGTTGTTTTAGTTCTTCAAAATGCTATTATTTTGGCATTTCTCACTGTGATGATGAAATGCACAAACGTAGAAGCATTTTGCTGTGTGTTGAGTACTGCTCAGAGAACACATTTTGACTTTGATAAGCACCACTAATATATTAGGTATTTGGCAGGATTGGGTTTTTTCCTCAAGGAATATAGACTAAATATCACCACTTGGAATAGTCATAAAATTAGAAACATTGCTTACTTGAATATGGAAGAAAACTATTTATAGGCTAAATCTTACTAAACGTGAAAGTCTAAGTAGTTGCATTTTATTTTTTTTAATTACTGTTTTTATTGTTTCTAGTCTATAACAGCACTACTAAACAACATGAAATTTACAATGTGACATTTTTTACTATATCAAGTGAGTTGGAAAAGATTTAAAGAGGTCATCTAGTCCAATCTCCTGCTCAAAACCTCTCTTACTGCTTGAGGCATGAGAACTGCTGGATATTCTGCCACAGTTAAGACATCACTGGCATGGTAATAAGAGCAGCACATTTGTTCTTTAATTAGTATTTGCTTCCCTACTTTGCATGGTCCTTTGAAACTCTGGTGAGTAACCTGATGCATACCTGTGATCTTGACCAAAATAATGCAGAAAATAAACAGTTGAGCTACATATATAATTCGGAAAGCTGACTCTCAAGCCTTTGTTCAAGCCCTATTCTCTCTGGACTGCTTTGAAATTATTTGAAAAAATCCTTATGGAATTTTGTCAGATTTGTGCTGAGGCATCAAACAGGAAAACCTCTGTCTATCATGGAAAAAATTACTGCATGATGGCTGTGCACCCTATGCAGCAGTGTGTTCAGCTCTGTACTTACCCATAACACTCATAAAACATGAAGCAGACATATTTTCTATTGACATCCTACCATTGTTGGTGATCTGGAAAAAATTATGTCAAATTAAAAATAGATGATCACATTTAGACACTGTTTTTTGATTTTTTTCCCAACACAGGTCCCACAGTCTTAATAAATGTTAATCTGAGCAAAGTTTTACATTGCTTGATCATCAAAATGCAGGATTAACACCTCTTGCTCAACAGGTCTTAGTAACAATTAGTTTTACCATGTAAAACAAAATTTTCTGATAGACTGAGAAAAGTTTACTGGTAGCACTTTTATTATATATAAAATTTTTTTCTTAACTGCTGCATGTAATCATTTGCTGTTTAATGGTATGTTCAGCAATTCTATTGCTGGTTGCAATATTTAGTTTAAAAACATCTCCTAAAGTAAAGACATTCAGAAGGTTTTTTACTATTGACTTTGCAAAATGTGAGAGATGAGGTGTGGGTAAAGATTAAGGGAGCAGCTGCTTTCTGCAGAGACTTCTGATGGGGTTGTGGGACCTGCAGCTTACAGGGTTCTGTTCCATCTCCTGGATGGTACTGGAAGAGTGTGAGTTGTTTACTCCTCAGGAATAATGCACACCATCACACTGCAGGGTACTGTATTTCAAGTCCTGTCCTTATTGACTGTTTGGTGAGAGGGGCTGTTTTATGAGAAGATACTTGGCAGCAAAAACAACCCCTATTTTTATGAATATACTGGTACTGGTATTTTTTAATTTTCTTTTTTCTTTTTAACATCAGTTGAAGAAATTAACAAAAACATTCACTATCTGGACTATTTGCAAAATAGATCAAGACATCTGATACTAAATGTGTGTTTTTTAACTACTGTTTCCTTTGAGGAGGTTCTCATGTGAGGTATTGCGCCGAAGAAAACTGTGAGGGTTCTACTTGATTACAGAGAGCATGGTGAGTTCTTCATGTTTCCACACTTCATATTTTTAGAGTCTTTCATCTTTAGCCAAAGTCTGAAAGTTCTACTCACATTGCTCTAAAAAATCCTGGGAGGAGAGGTGGGCATAATTCCAGCATCCCTTCTAATCATACCTCAATGTAATCTCTTGTTACATCAAAGCAGTTGGAGGATGATGAGTGGAAAAAAAAAAAAAAAAAAAGAGTCAGCTAAAGTTCAGTCTCTGAATAGTCTGTGTTTGCCTTTAGATTTGTGTATGAGGAGGAAGGGGGTGGTGGTGTCAAACTAATCACAGTGAAAATTTGTCTTTTCCTGAAATAAGGTCGTATATGCCTGAATAATGAAATTTTCAATAACTATTTGCCTTCATTTATGTGAGGAGAAACAGTTCATGTAGCAATCCAAGCTAGTGATTTTTAGCCTTTAAATATCAGACACCCAAGTTTCATTTCTAGAGGCAATGACCAACATGCTATGTGGCACTCTTAGACAAATTTGCAGCTGATAAATCACTTGTATTGCATACCTGGATGCCAAGCATGGACTGCATATATTGAAAAGATTTGCAGAACTAGAAAGAAAGTAATGCCAGATGTCACTTGCACTAACACTTTAAAATCAGTCACAAGCACTGACTCTGTCCAGTTAGGGCAGGTAGGAAAGGACATTATCCCTTGCATAAAAGCAGTAAGCATTAATTAAAGTCCCTCTCAAGAAACAGTCAATAAATGCTGAGACTTTAAGTGCCTAGACTTTGCCCCACACCTCTTCTGTGCTCTCTAAAGCCTCGTGAATTATTTACCAAATTCTGCTTGGTTTTGCAGAAGACTTGTAACAAAGTCATCACTTCTAACACTTCAACTTCTGCAAAATATTTTCTGCTGATCATGCCTTGGGCTTTTGCTGCTTTGTTGAAAGGAACATACCCATTAGAACATCATAAATAATTTTCATATTGATCATCACCCAAGAAAGTGCTTTAAAGCTTGGACTTTAAGGTTCAATGACCTTTAATGACCTTTAATGACCTGATTCTTACTTTATCAGTCTTTCACTGAGGTATCCTGGCCAGTACCACAGCTAGTGTTCCTGATATCTGGTTACTTATATGTTACTTATCCAGGGAAAGGGCTTGGGTCACAAGAAACGTTTGTGAGGTGTCTTACCGTTGTGTTTTCTTCCCATTGCGATACTTGCCAAATTCTGATCCTCCTGATGATAGCTATACTTATGAAAAAATTTTACGCTTTTCTACATACAAATCTCAGATAGTGGAAAATGCCTGGAATACTGGAGTAAGAATCAGTTGGGATGCACTAAGAATGACATATATTGCTCTGTATATTACTCTAACAGTTCACAGAAAAGCAGTTTTCCACTACAGCAATTTAACTGAAATTTATTGAAAAATTTGAGTATGAACACCTCCACCAACTTGTGTTTCTCTCTTAGAGTGTAACATCTGGGACTAAAAAAAAAGGCTATAAATTTCCTATTTATCATCTGCAGAGATATTTGCATGTACCCAAGTACAATCTATGTGGGAATAAACAAGTCTTAATCGCAGACATGAGTTGAACAGAGTAGGTTTTCTTTTCTCCCTAATTTCTTCTTATGACAATTCTTTTCTTCTAATTTTTGACTTCATAACTTGGTTACCTTAAAAATGAAGTAATGATCTGTTTCTGTCAATGTTATAGTTGTGATGCATTAAGATTGCATAGAATTTAACTTCAGGCCAAATGAAGGATCTTGGAGCAAATCAAATAGACTTGTACTGTGTCTAAAACATTCACGATTTTTTACACCTCCATGTAGCTTAGTGTATGACTCCCTTTGTGCTTCCTCATCACACCTCTATACAAATCAGATGTCTCATTCAACTTGCTAATGCACAAGTGCATGGAGATGTGATGTGGCTCCAAGTGCAACTTAAGCTTTTCACAGGATACAAGTAGCTTTCTGTGAGGAAATAGGTAGTGAAGAGTGACAAGATACTTTCAGAGCATGTATTTTTCCTCATACAGATAACTGGTAGCTTACAGTGAATATCCTAATGGCTAAAAGAATATGAATCAAATCCAAGCTAGCAATCAGATTTAACTCCTGCTTGAACTATTGGTCAAACAAATTGATTTTGGTCCATAACAGTGAGTTGCTGTGGCATTCTTTTAAGTAAACATTAGTCCAACCAATAGTTATTGCTATAAAGTGCATTTAGTGTTCTAAATGTTCACAGCTTGATAGCGTCATCTGAAATAGATGTCTGTGAATTAATAACACTATTTGGTGCTTTTGCAAATAGCTTTTCCAGGTAATTGACTGTAAGGAAACCAAGGCCTTCTAAAGTATTTCATTGCAGTAACATTTCTTTACCTTTCAGGGTACAAAGTAGACAAAGGGAAGATTGAACCTACAACTTGCATTGGTTGAAGTCAATGCACTGGTTAAGAAAGTGTATTGGACTGTATCCCAGGCTTACATATTTAATATTAAAAACTTTGCATTCATAAATGTTTGCACTTGGTCAAATGCATGCAAGCAATGTTAAATAGGTTGGACATGCCAGTCTTGTTTTGTATAGTCTGAGTAGCTTGTACAAGAATTGTCAGTGAACATTGATGAGTACTGGAATCACTGGTATTCATTCTGGCAGGTGCAAGTAAAGAGTATTTCTGACTTGATATACCTTTCACAGACCTAGTTCAAATGTATAAAATATCTTTTTCCTACTAGTTCTATTTAAATCAATGAGGAAAAAAGCTTAACTCCTCGGCAGATGAACTCACACTTCATTAGATATAATTCATTCACTACAATTTCATTGTTTCTTTTCGCCTTCATATACAATGAGATGATCACACCAACTTATTCCAATGGATATATGAACTTGATGATCTGGACTTTCTAGGAAATAGAACAATCTTATTTTTCCTCATGGGTAAACACGCAGCGCTTGATGAGGCCGCATGCCTGCAGATATGCATTTATGAGGGAAATTTCTTTTTCATGTAAGACTGTTGAAGCAAAACAAACTCAGAGCCAATCTGAACAGTTTTCAGGCCCAAGCAACACAGCTGCACATTATCCTTGTAATCAGTACCAAGAAAAGGGGCTCTGTGGCTTGGACAATATCAAATTTTAATGCTGTAAGGGTGCTTTGAGTGTGAAAGTGAGTCTATATACTTAGCTGGGCATCTGTCCAGACATTTAATTCATGGAGTGGCCTCCTCTCTACTGCAGGTGAGGTGCTGTAATGCCTTGGTTGGCACAGGATATATGCAGTCACAACCAAAAAGTTCCAGTTGTCTGACACTTGATTTTTTGTCTTTGAATAGCAATTGAAACACATCTCCTATTAAATAACCTTCTGTACATTCCTCTCACCGCAGTGCTGTGTTACTGAGCAAACTAAACCAATGACATCACTTGATGAGTTAAAGGTACTCAGCACCAAACCATTCAGGAAATACTCAGACTATTGCAGAATCAGGCCCATAATTACAAACTTATGTGCAGTGTTCTGCTTCGTTTCTGTTACTGATCTCCCAATTCAGTGGCAAACATTTTTTTTCTCAGTAATCCACCTCTAAATATTCTCCAAGGACAAATAAGGCAGCAGAATGTGGGCCAAGGTTCCATAGCTGAATTTCACATACAGCTGATAGTATAAGGCTGTGACAGAAATAACATCTGTCTTGTAAGATGCTATTGTTGTCTCTATTAGGAAAAACAGATTAAAAACTCATTTTTATTCCAGTCTGCAGCATAATGGGTCTGACAATTTAGAGATCAACAAGCAGCCTTTTGGGCTGTTTCTTGCAAAGAAAACAAGCTTGTTGATGGTTGGACACAATTTTTTTTTTACTAAAATTCTGGATAAAATAATTAACTTTTTTGGGTACTTTTACAAGGCAGTTTCTAAAGAAGCATAAGAGACTGCCACAAATTGATTTGCAACTGTATCTCTAGAACACCAGAAGTTAGAAATGCTGTATAACTAAATGATATGTTTTTTCAAATAGGTAACTAATGCATTATAGTTTTGATGTAGGAAGGTAAAGCTATTACTAAATTATTTTCCACTGGTCAAACTGCAATTTTTTTCTGGGTCCAGCCAGCAATAGGACTGTGAGCTTTCTTTTGTCTTCCTTCAGAACTGTACCAGCCCTATCTCTTGCAGATTATGATTTCTGGCATAACTCTGTTAGTCTATGCACTGAAGAGAACAATCAAAGGCTCTGTTCATACAGCCCTGGTCCCTTTTACTGACTGCACAGGACTCTGCCTAAAAGTAGGTGATATGATGAGAGATACGGAGAACTGTGGCCTGTTGTAATGTCTGTATAAGTGAAGAAGAAATAGGCTTGTCATGGAATGCCATATTTGCCTCTGTAAAATAGAAACTGAACGTTCTGTGGTTAAAAGTAGTATTTGAAAACCACATATCCTTATCTCTTTTCCACTCTGCTAGCTCTTCTGTAAATAAATATTTAGAACTAGAATTGTTAATATGATAAATACATACTCCTGGTACTAATTTTTTACTTACAGTCAGAATGCAGGAAGTACTTCAGCTAGACTCCAAGGATGATGGTGCAAATATTAATACTCCAGTTCCTGTTACATACTGTTGAAGTGCCAGTGGCTCTGCATATGTATTGAAATACGGATGGGTCTGCTACAAGTCTTAAGGCAGCTGAAGAGCAGCATGACTTCAGGAATGCTTTCAGCTGTGTTGTCCCTAGTGTGTTCTCTAGGGACACACTAGTGTGACACACTGTGTTGTCCCTAGTGTGAATCCGTCATGATTCTTGACGGACGCTACAAAATACCATGCAAAAAATTAATCCTGAATCTTTTCCTTGACACTGATTCTTCACACTTCTGTTGCAAACTGTTAGAAGATCCAAATTTTTATATTCTGTGTTCAGTAATAACATGTTATTGTGCTACATTTATACACACAAAGAGAAGGACATAACCCTCCTTCTGGTTCAGTCTATCCCATGCTGCCTGTTTTGGGGAATGGACCACTTGCAATTGAAAATGGTCTATATTTTTATCATGTTATTGCTTTATTAAGTATTTTTAGAGATATCTTAAGCCTAACCTTTTTTCTAAATCCAAGGACTTATTGCACAAACAAGAAAATAAGTAGCAGAAACAAAAACTTCCATTATGAAGCAGTTATTTTCATTCCAATATTCAAAGGAATGACACCATCAGGGAATGGTGAATACGTGATATATAAAAATTGCTTCTGAGCAGAATGATTTCTAGGAGAGTTCACTTGATTTTTTAAATGATTCAGTAAAGGACAGCTGTAGACACTTCAGGGAAACAAAAATATCTCTGAAAGTAATTAAAAATGTGTTTTGGCAACCTTTTCTTTAGAAAAGTAGAAAATATTTCAAAGGTAGATTCTAATTCATGAAGCAGATCCATCCTTTTTTTGCTTTGTAGCTGTGAGTCCTGTCAGTTTCTACCACTAAAAGAGAACAGAGTAACTCATAAAAGCTTTCTTGTCTTCTCTTAGTTTACCAGGAAAGAAGGTCTGTCTGGCTTCTGCCTTTTTATTCTCTGTGTTGTTTTTCTGTCAGAGTGAAATGACTCCATTTAGCTATACGACATTTCAAATCAAACATTGTATCCAGCCACTTGGCAAATATTAGGTCAATTATTTGCCAGAGTGCAGTACCTACTTGATATGCATCTGTCTATTGTCCTAGAAAATATTTCATTTTAATTTAGGAACTCTGTATCTAAAAAGGTTACCCTCATTGCTCACTTCTGTTAAAATTGGTTCTCCCCATGGACATTGAACATGATAGGTTTTCTTTCATGATAGGTGTGTTTCGCTGGTGAACCCATATCACTTTTTATCTCTCACTTAAGCTTTAGAGCTTTTGCAAATGAGCCATAAAAACCCCCATTACAGGAATATGGGACATGGTCACCCTTACACACACATGAAGCTAAGTTTCCAGAGCTTACTTTCTAACATACCAAATATTCCACCTATCTAATATATGACACTCCTGCTGTTAACCAGATGCTTATAAGCTACATTTAAAAATTACCCCTTTTTAATTGTCATAGAAGCCTTGCATTTAAATCCCAGTAAAATGTCAATCTGTTGAGGATACAGGTTTCAGGTTTATTCACCTTCATAATAAGCCCATAGGTATTCTGAATTAACTTTCAGTTAAAAACACTGAACATGTATTTTTTTTCTGGTAGGCCATTTTTAGATAACTATAACTATATTAATACATAGTATGACTGTAATTTAATAACATTAGATCTTGTTCTACTTTTCTACATCTACTTGCTACTTTGAGCACACAAAAAATCTAAATTTAAATGTTAGATTTGCTAGTATTTCTCTCTTTTAAAGGGATAGAGAAAAACTAAACCAGAACTTTTTATTTAACATATTTGGGCTTTTTTTATACATAGATTGTCAAGTCAAAGATGATTTTTTAAGTCACATGTTAGTTCAGAACAAAGGAAGACAAAACAGCATTGTAAAATTTAAATCTCATGCAAGTCCTGCTAGCTTTTCTGGCTTGTTATTAAATAAGTAGGTAGGGGTTTTCATTTCTGCTGTGTCTTTAATCTCAGAGAAGTTAACAAAACTGGATTGATACAACAAGCTCTTGAATTTAGCAGTTGCTACTGAGAGAGCTTTGATAGCAGAGTGTGTGTTGTTAAAATAGAAGGATTAACTCCTGCGCCAAATAGACCATCCCTTTACAAACTAAATGCACAAAGATCCTAAGTCATAAAGTATAATTAAAAATGCTAAAAGTCTTAAGGTTAAAGGACTAAGTTTACTGAGTATCCTTTGATGTGACAGCCCAGGTTTTATATATTTCATCCTGGATTGTATCCAGTGTCATGTTTCCATGAAAGTGCACTTTCATGGAACAGTGTATTTTATAACTGAGCTAAAACCCTTGGTGTCTAAAATACAACCCAAAAATATATAATTTTGGAAAACAAGATAGTGAGACCAAGAAGGAATGTTTGAAAAAGGAACAAACTGGAACACAGGAATAAACAGATCTAGCAAAACCAATGAAAATTCTGGCATTTTCCTGAAGTGATCATGCTGAAGTGACCTCTCAAGCAGCTGTTGAACTTTGTGTGTGCACATGAATGGTCCAGACTCACCTAAATGCAGATCTGGGATGAAATTTTCCGTTATGAATCTTGCCTGTTTTCTCCACGTGAAAATAGGCAGATTCTAACTGTGTAAAATTCTGTCTAGGAGGCTCCTGGGACACTTTAGAGCATAAATAATGTTTTCATCTGAAAATTATCCAAGTTCAGAAAGCTGTGTGTAAAGGCTCCCAGCCTATTCCTAAGAAAGGAAGAAAAGTGAGAGGAGTTTCTTGTGATTTATTAGTGATACTTTTAGTCCAAGGCACAGCAATAAGAGATGGTATATATTTTAGAAGTTATGGGCTGGGGCACATAAATGACAAAACTGTTCAGAATGAAACAGTAAACAGCTTTATAACAGCTATGAATCTCACTCAGTGATAGCTGATGTATGGCCACAGAAGTTGTTTTTAAGAGACAGACTGCTGGACACGAACTAGGAATGATCCTCAGCTATTTTCAAGAAATTCCATGGCTGTTTGAGTTCCATGTAAACAACCCATTAAGATGAATTGTGAGACTGTAGCTTTTATGATACATCAAGATTGACAAAATTCAGAGCCTTTGATGTCTACAGTGCAGTTCTACTGGGACTAACAATAGCAGAAACTGGAATGAAATTGTGGTATAGAATTAGACAAGGTAACACGCCTTAATTTTACTGCAGCGTCGCGTTTCCTTTAACTGCTGCAGAAGATGCTATTTATTTTCTGCTGCTATCCTTGCCCAAAAGAGCAAATCCATGTAGTTTGCACTGCAGGACAATCCAAAACTGTGCAAGCAAATTCTGAGCTTTGGGAATGATTTTCAAAAGAAAAATACATTTTGATTTTCAAAGAAAAATTGTGCCAATACATCTACAACAATAAGCACATGAGATGAAACTCTATTAGTCCCTTGATTTTACCTTCTAAATCTGGTAGGGGTGTCACAGACATGTGGAAGGCCCATTTCCCACATTGCCTGGCCAGCACATCTGTAAAGTGATTTGGAAATAGCACCTTTGAATGTATTTTAGTATTTCTTGTTCTCTCCGCAGAGGCTGCCAGCCAGTCTACAAACAATGCCAGTTGAGGATGCTACATTTTTGATAGTTTTTGCTTGTCTCTACAAACAAAAGTAATTGTGCATTGATTTGTTTATATTTCACTATGTCAAGCTTGTAACAAGTCATGCCATTGTAATGGAGTGGAGACGTCACCTTTGTTTTTCACCTTCAAGAAGTTGCTGCTTTAGATAAATAAGGCTTTCTGTTCCTTCTGTTTTGTCTTAGATGGTCTTTGTCTGGAAGGTTGCAATACCGGATGAAACCACAGAACCCTTATTTTCAGCTGAAAAGAAAACATTCCTATGAATAGATGAGACTCATACCCTCAAGGTCACTGTTTTGGCAAAGAATGGTTTAAAAGAAATATGTGAACAACTATGCTTATTCTAAAAGAAATTACAGGAAATTTATAACTTTACTGTATTTTTAAAATGCTGACATTTAAAAAACATAATCTTTGCAAAAAAGAGACTTTGGGAATATCCTGGACTGGAGGAGAACCATAGTTTGGAAGAAACAAAGTGGAAGAGATTTGAACCACTAAATAGAAAGACACAAAAGAAGGCAAGACTAAAAATAGCCTTGGCAGCACCCCATGTGTGGATTTTGAAGCACATAGGGCCTTCTGAGCACACCTTTTGGAAGGCAGCTGAAGCTTCTGTCACTTTCCAATATTTGTCCTTTAGCTCAGAGATACTACAGACCAGTCAAGTATTTCCTTCAAGACAGTTGCTGAGCCAATTTGTCCTCTTGGTCTGGTGCTGAAAATGTTCTATCTAGTCTGTAGTGCCTGGTTTGGTATTACATTTTGGACTTCTGAACTAGATTTTTCAGTCTGCAGTCTGATCACTTTAGCAGAGCTTATTTTGTGAAACTGGCATTTTTATGCCTCTTTTGGGCAGCAGAATTTTTCACTTCCTAGACTCTGAACTGCCCTCTAAGCTTCCTTTAAGTGTTCCTGGCAGTGAAAGCATAAGGACCAATTTATGATTTTTTTACCAATATTAAATAATCAACTTTATAGAAAATATTTCAAATAAGTGAGAATATTTCCCTCTGAAAAACTATATGAAAAAATATTTATATATTTTTCCTGATTTCTGTGTACTTATCACTTGGCCACATGGTCACCTAAGGACAGGGACTGGCCATTTATTTTTTTCTATATGTGTGTGCTTCTGTGCATGCATAAATGTGTATTTTTATCTTTATATCTGTGTCAGAAATAGAAACATATTTACCATCTCTCCTTAACAGTAAATCTCAAAGTGCATTACAAGGTTTAGGTCCTCTCCTTTTCTGCTGAATCTGCAGCCTCACTAGGACTTTTAACAATGTCTATAGAAGTAGAATAAGACAGTGCAGTTAGTTTTGAGAGCACAAGATTAATTATACTTAGAACAGTCATGTAACACATAACTTTTATATAGCACGTGAATGCATGTGCACTTTGCATCTTACTGCAGTGTAAAACATTCACCTCATCTGTGAAGCAGATATGTCCATGGAAGTTTTTGGAGATTCGTCTTTCCTTTGGGACATTACTTATGATCTGTGGTTCATGTACATTTATTTAATAGATTCTGCTTTTCACTTCCTTCAGAGATCATTCTTAATGCTTCTGTCAGATGCTGAGATCAACTCCGTGCGTGCTGGGGAAGGAAGATGTTGAAACTGCAATCTGCAGTTGACCTGAAAGGAGAATTTTATTTCAACTGCAGAGCTTGTCAGTGCCAGTGCAGAACAGGAATGTGAAATAATAACACTTGCACCGATATCTATTTTTCAATAGTTAGAATGTAATTTAAGCTGAAAACAATGTCAAAATTATCCCAAGCTTTTCTCCATCAGCCAGGGAGAGACTCATCCCCTATAGACAGCTTTCTCAGTTTTGTTGGCTTTGTACAGGTGTGCATGGAAGACATACTCTTTAACCTTTTCCAAGTTGCATCTTGCAGCCTGATTTATAAATGGAGTAATTTTTCTCCAGGTAAATTCACTTGTGCAAAGGCAGTGCATCCACAAAATCAGTGGAATTATCATTGCTGGAAACGCTTCTCTACTATGTCTGCCTGACACAGAGAAAAGTCAGTTCCAAGTTTTCCTTAACATAAAGCTTAATGCTACCTCAGTTGCTACAGTATATCTTCACTGCACTGAAGTATATCTTCACTGCACTGAAGTATATCTTCACATTGATTTAGGGTAAAATAGAAATTACTAATGTAAAAGAACTAGAAGCTGGATAATAGTAATAATAATATTTTTGAACTGATTTAGAGAGCCAGAGATTGGATAATGATTTACTAAGATATGCCTGCTGCGATCCATTTATTATTTACTTAATGAATTTGTGCCTACCTGGTATCGGGGAGGATGGAGAGAAGAGAGCCAAATAATTGAGAGAAACCACTGAGTGTAACCGAGCATCCCGCCCTTGGACCCCAGGACCGGTACGAGTCGGTTCTCAGGCTTGGACTAGGACCAAGGACCAAGGGAGCATGCACAAGGGAACAGGGTGAACAGTTCATCGTGATGAAGAGGATGGAGCCTGTCATAATTAATCATCGGGACCCTTGCCCACAATTAATCTGAGACACTGCGCTTTGCGGGCATATTTAAATGAACTTTGAACTCATTATAATACGAAGCAGGGATAGATAATGAATATGTATAGGGGCTTTGTCTAACTTTATGCATATGCAATCTGTAACCTGATATAAACCTAGTGAAGTGCTGCTGAGAGTGTGCATGCCTTTGTAGGGGCTACCCCCCATGCACCCCAGCTGGAATAAACACATGCCTACTTCATAACTATCTGAGTTGTGGAGTCAATTCCGTGCTTCAACATCACAGTGCAAATAAGCTCTACTAGATAATTTTGGTCAAAATTCAAGAGAAATTCTTTTATACTAGCTGTAGTAGTTTTGTTGAAGTGACTGGCTGAAAATAATGAAGGTTTTTAGTCTAATCAGAAGTATTAAAAATATTTTACATATATAACATTTAAAAATTAGGATTCTTGGTCACACTAGGCAGTTTACTTATGTCTTCCAAGGTTCATTCATACCAGTAAATATATCAATCTGTGTGCATCTGTGCAAATTCAAGTACACAAATCCACAAACAATTCTCATATCACACTTTCTGATAAGCCGTGCACCACTATCTCAAGACCATTTCTTGACAACAATAGGTAGGCATTCAGCATTTGTTCTTCCTGAAAGTTTATTGCACGTTTATTATCAGCCAGACTTGGCTCCCTAGGTGATTCTGCTCTACCTAGGTGACTCTCTAAGTAAAAATCTATCTCCACTGTGACACTCGAGCTATGTAGTAAAAAACACTCTCTGGGAACTTATATCTTTTCCTAATGCATCCTTGAGAATTTAGCATTGTTGTGAAACTATGTGAGAAACTGTGGTCATGGAAATGTTAACAGAAACCAGACAGCACTGTTTAGAGAGCTATTATGAACTTTAGCTTCTGTTCACACAGTTCTCAGAAAAAACAAAACTTTAGTTGCTGAAACTGCAGTCTGAAGGGGGTGAATGTTTACCAGATTCTTTGTTGCCAGCCAAAGAATCCACAGAAAGCATATTCCATCATATGTTTACATAGCAAATCACATCCACATACAAATGCTTTCATCAGTTGAACTGCACTGGAGACGCTCAGCTGAAAAGGCTTGTACTAAAGCATATTGAAGTCAGTGGAAATTTTCACATGGACTGCAGCAGGCTTTCTTTCAATCAAGGGTTTACCTCCACCTTTAGCAGTTAAGTTTAAGAAGTAGCTCCATAAGTTATAAGCTCACAGCACATTGTGATCTGTGTCAGACTCATAATAATCATGACATGATTATTCATTATTATACTGCAGTAAAAGAGTGGTGAATATTGCACACTTTCTGTAGATAAAATCTTAAGAAATTTTCATTCCCTGTAGAATAAGCCTATGCATACCTGAACTACTTCACAGAGATGAAAAGTCCTCTTAGTATGCACTAATTCTCCTGTTTAGAAAGGATGGTTTGAGTTGGCTTCAAAGGACACACATATTATTAACCAGGCCTATGGCAATTTCTTTTATAAAGATTTTTTTCAAGTCTACTGTACAAAGGAAAACAATGTAAATGGTTAGGGTATGGTATGGCCTGCAGTTCAGCTCCTATGTCTCTTCTATATTTTTGTTGAATCTGGTTTGGTATGGCAATTTGAACAAGGAAATTGCTTCATACAATAGTGAAAAGCAGCTACTGTACAGTCCTGTGATATGTTTTCTTGCATTTCTCTGCAGGGAACTAGAAAGCTTAGGGTTTTTTCCAGTTTGAGCCATGAGTATTTTGCTACATGAAGGTGACAAAAGCTGTTTTGAGTAGTGAGCACATTATTATTGGATGGGATTGCTGAGGACTGACATCAGAAGTCAACAAATAGTAGAATCATAGGATGGTTTGGGTTGGAAGAGAACTTAAAAGATAATCTAGTTCTACTCCACTTTCCGTGGCCAGGGACATCTTCCACTAGGCCAGGTTGCTCAAAGCCCCATCCTACATGGCTTTGAACACTTTCAGGGATGGGGCATCCATGGTTCCTCAGGGCAACCTGTTCCAGTGTGTGTAATACAAATCCTTCTCTCTGATGACTGAATGGGTAAACACAGATTTCTTGGATGCTAAGATCAATGCATCTGTGGCAGTTCAGACAAGGCAAAATTAACAGAAAGTGTTGAGACCTGTTGGCTGACCCAGACAGCTAATGGTGTTACTGGGCTCCCCTCTATTCACTGATACTGTTATTTGATCTTTTTCACTGTATCTCTGGAAATTCATATCTTCATGATCTGTCAGGGCAATGCATAAAGAAATGTAGGCTCATATCCAAAGGATCAGGGAAGACTGAGGAGAGCAATGAAAAATGCTTTTATTTTCTGAAGTATTTGTGATATTTTAAAAGATTTTTTTCACCTTTAAAAGTTAGCAAAAATCCATTGTAGAAACCTCTGAGAATAAAAGATTCTGGTTTTTGCGGCTGGCTCAAGTAAAATTATGTGTTTCATTTAAACAGCTTATCTTTTGAATATGTGATTAATTCAAATTCAGACAAAGTATAACATAGTCGCAGAGTGCTTCTGTACATAAAGTTGTTGTAAATTCTTCTAGATATGAAAGACAGACATAGAACATGACTTCAGAAAAACAGTCTGCTAACGGGCTTCTTGGAGCTGAACTTTGCTCGCAGCAGGCTCTAGGGAACATGATGACACACAGTGACCTTAGTCACAGAGAAACATAGAATACATTTTCTCAAAACAAGAAATAGTGGTAGCTCTGCTGTCAGTTTCTATAAATCTGGGAACAGAAGCTGTGAACCAACCTTCTGTCAAAACAATCCCTTAATAAGCCACCAAGTGCATGGTTTTTGCTATTCCATTTTAAATATTCACTTAACTTTTTACAAAAAGGGACACTGTACTTGGACTTTCTGTAGGCCTCCATTTTCTGTTCCATATAATTTTTCTTCAAAGCACGAACATTAAATTATAAAACTAAACTTCTACCTCACAGGTTAGGTGAACTTAAGGATAGAACTGCATCCAAAACCTGGGATCAAACACCCCTGAGACTGAAATCATAAATTAAAACCAGATCAAATTTATAAGACAGCTTTCTTTTTCATTAAATTTGGCTCGTTTGAATATCTGCTTTTTATTTCAGTATTTTGATTTTAAGTCAGGTTGGGTGCTGTATTCAAAAACTCTTAGTCCACATCTGAGTTTTGTCACTGACCTACCACAGGGTGGAATGTCAGTTCAGATATTTCAATCAGGTTCAGAGTTGTCTTAAAAATCTCTAATTCATGTCTTTTGCACTCAGAGAGCAGTTTAGATAGGAGATCACTTCCTAAAAAAGGTTGTTGGGGAAACAAAACACATTGCATAACAGGATTAGGATCACTTTGAAAGTTTGAGCTGCTAGTGGTTACTTAAAAATAACCTTGTGGGCTTGTAATTGAAAATTCCAGTTGTATTTTTAACAGTAGGTGTTGCTGTAGGAAAAGAGAACAAAGCATGCAAAGC
This sequence comes from Entomyzon cyanotis, assembly GCA_024500445.1. Classification (NCBI taxonomy): domain Eukaryota; kingdom Metazoa; phylum Chordata; class Aves; order Passeriformes; family Meliphagidae; genus Entomyzon; species Entomyzon cyanotis. The sequence goes on from JAKEPQ010001030.1 coordinate 31,546,216, forward strand.
AAACTGAATTCACAGGAATGGCACATTAGTGAAGCAAAAGGGCAGCCAAAAGACTTTGCTTAGAACTACTTAAAAAAACCCTAATTGCACTTTTTGTGATTTAAAATTTGACATTATCACCTTTTCTCAGTCAGTTAGTTCTGATAAACTGCTTGTTAACAACAGTTAGAAAATTTAGCATTTTGAATATTTTGTCTGATTATAAAATTACCCCTCAAAATGAAACCTTCCTCCTCTCACTGGAATTTATATTAATATTCTGTCTGCATGAAAGCTGAATCACAGACATATATATACACTTCTAAATACCACTGAACTGGCAAGTATGTCAATCTGAAGATGCAGACACATCAAAACCAAAGCTAGGATTTATATTAAATAAATATGGTGCACAGCTTACTCTTATGTCTAGATAGCAGATACTGCTGGTAAATCTCAGAATGTCACTGTAGTACCCATTTGGCACAATGGGTTAGCAGACAGATATGGCTGGGTGATGCTATCACTTTCCAATATGCTGATGTAAGTTATTTGTGTTGCAGTGGTTCCAGATCCTGATCAGAGAGAACTCCGTGTGCACATACATGTACACACACAAAAAGCCCTGTTTGTCCTGATCTATGCTTGATCTTGAGGATCTTTACTGCGATAAACACAGCAGTGCCTGAGGAGCAGCAGACTACAGGAGAAAAATAAGCAGGTTTGTTAGATTTTTGATCTAGAAGTGATTAGAGGGATTACTAGGAGATTCTGGTGGAAGTGTGTTTGGCTGAACAAGGAGGGGAAAGAAGTCACAGCCATGCTTGTGCCATGGTGTGAGAGCATGCTCTGCTCCAGCCAGTGGGAGGACAGGCCCTCTTTTAACCTGGGCCTTTTCCTTCAAGTTCTCCCTTCCCTCACTTATATTATAGTTCAGAACTCCAGGACAAAAAAAAGCCTGTTGCATTCTTATGTTCAGCAAGTTTGGGTGAAGGATATGTGCTGTAAAACAGGTATGTAGAGGAGCACTGTGTGAGTGAGCACAAGCTGACAACTTGCTGAAAGCCCAGGGGCTGTACATTGTGCTCAGCCTATACTGTTATTAGTATTCCAGCTATCTGCTTATGGGGAAGAACAGAGGGATTCTTCACTTCTCACTCTGTGGCGGCATAGAAGTCGAGATCTCAGATGTTATTTCTTACCTAATAACATTGTGATACTATCAGCAATGAGAGTTCTTGGTTTGCTGGTATAAATAATTCACTGAAATATGAAAGCTTTATAGAAAAAGCAATGATTTGAAGTGAGCCAAGAGACCTTATAACGATATAATGGTAAACACCAGACCTTCAGCCTGCTCCCAAATCAGACTAATAGATCCATCTGATTCTGCCAAACTGGAGCAGTAAAGTTAGATATTCCAAGGAATCAAGTCTTTTCATCAAGTTATTATAAACTTAGGAATATAGCAGAAGGATGCCTTCTTTGATATATCTAACTGGAAATTTAAGCAGTGATGTCTGTTGAGGAATAATCAGAGATGAAGTGTAAATCGCAGCATATTGAGGTAATTTGAAGGTTTTTTTTTATGGCGTGAGAGATTTTACTATGCTGAGAAGTTACTGATTTAAGGTCATTTTGTACCAATCCTAAGAGAGGCAAAAGGGCTTTTGAGCTACTCTTAAAACTGTATAAAGTTTATATATGTGATGTTCATGGTCCAAAATAAGTGAGCCAATGGATCAGTTCATTGTACTGATACTTACTTTCTGGTCTCTCTAACCCATGCTATTCAAATTTAGAGAAGTGAGAGGCTTTAATGGTTTAATTACTAGTTCATTTCTTCATGGTTTGGATGCTATTAAGGTATGAGCTTTTGTCCTTGGAAGAAAATAAAAAATATATTTTAAAAAATTATAATTTATTGGAAAGCAAAAGAGAGCCAAGTCCCCACACAGGGAGCAAACTGTAATAGCACTGGCAGATTAATGAAAGATCTCATCAGTTAAATTTGTAATAATATTGACAGAAAGGATCAACAAGTACTGAATACTAAGAAATATTTTGGCCAAGGGGTGAACGATGTGATGAGGGTTAGTGAGTGGGATTGAATTCTTATCCTACCATTCCCTGGGTCTGTTCTTTCAGTGGTATCTTGGCACACACATGGTAGAGGACATGAGATCTTTTCTCCTTTATATCTTTAGAGTATGCAACCTGGGCCTACCTCACAGCACTGCAGATTGCCACTTGGTCCATGCTTGCAGCAGCATCCTCCTACTATACCCTTTGCTGAGGGGAGGAGCAGCTCTAGCTCAGGTGCAGAGCAGAGCTGCCTCTTGCTTCTCATATGTTTTTTGTTCCAGCAACACTAGGAGACATGGTGAAGTAGAAACATAGAAAAGAGTATAAAGCCAGCATCACAGGCCAATTGTTAGCATTAGCACCTCAAAAGATCTAATTCAATTTTGCATACCTTTAGCTATTACTTCTGCATTATCTGAGGTAACACTCCACAACATCCGCAATCACAAAAAATGTGGATAGAATAAGGGGGAATCTTTGAGTTAAAACATGCAAAAATTGTTTTCAGATGAAGGAACAGAATTTTGTTTTCTCTTTACTGAATACATGCAGTCCTCATATAACTCTAAATTTTGGCTAAGTGTAAAAGAACAAAGGATAGCATAAAGTCTGACAGAACTGAGATAATGACTGCAAGCCTATAGTGAAGATCCTTGTTCCAGTGATTTTATCCTGGTATATTTTAAATATTGCATATGGAAACCAATGTTTTATGCCTATTAACAGATCTGTTACACATCAGCCTTTGCTTGCAGCTTGGTTTTTTCAGCAAAGCAATTGGACTGTGGCTCTATTGATAGGGTCAAACTTCAGGACATTCTCAAACTCAGCTGAATCATTTACATCAAATCTGCCTTGGAGTAAAACCAGGAATTACTGCTAGATGCTGGAGTATGAGGTGCCTGCTCCATCATTGGCTCTCCTAAGCCAGGTCCTTCTGCAATAAATTTGGAACACAGTCATGAGCCACAACATTTGATCACAGGCAATTTACCACAACAGTCATGGAATCCCTTGCTCCTGGCTCTCGACTTCTGGACTTTGTATATTTTTGGTTAACTGTATGTCTGAAAACAGCCCGTTCCTGGAGGGACAGAAATCCCTATCAGAAAGACTCAGTTTTGCATAATGTAGATAAATTAGAGTAAATTCCCAAGCTATGATTGATTTTAGAAGCAGAATGTGGGCACCAGTGCTGTGGGTTGCAGAATATATTTGAAAAGATTGCTCAAGGTTTTACTCCTGTGTCTACTCTGATCTTTCATGTAAATCCTGTAGTTAGTTTTCATGCAAAATCACAAACAGGTATACTCAAATCACATTTTTCTCACTATCTTGATAGACAGAACTCCCTGTGAGGAACAAAGAATTGGACTTGATGATCCTTATGGGTCCTTTCCAACTTGAGATATTCTATGATTCCATAATCTTCTGGAGTCCAAAGGAGCTGTGTTTGAAAAAAAATTTTGTTTGGGAGTCCTTACTGCTGGCGCTGTCTATACGTGTTGTTAAAGAAACCTTTGTCCCTTTCCAAAACTAGCAGTGGAAGTTAAAAAGGGAGAGTAGAGTAGAGGAAAAGTAAAAAGCTGTGCCAAGATTGCCACAACAGACAAAAGGCAAAGCAGAGAATATCTTTGTTTTTCCAAGACTGTGTATATTGTTGACTCAAAATTCTCTCAAATTCTTCCTTTCAAGCAGTAATAGTACATACAAAGAAATAAAACTGAGAAAGATTACCCTTACAGCAATGCTCAGGCCCCATTATGAAAAGTGCTACACAAGAACATAGAGAACCTAAACCTTGTCCCTCACTGATAATAGCAATTCATGAATTTAAAAGAACTGATTTTTGTTACTTACTTGACCCTCCTTCCAGTAAGAAAATTCACAAGTATTTAAAGTTCTTCCATATAAGGATTGGATTCCTTTGAAATTAAATGATATAAAAGTATGAAAACAGTCTGCAGTTGAATCATACTTATTTTTTTTTTAATATAGGTTTATTCAGCAAACTGGCCACCAGTTGACGGCAATGGTTTCCATACTGCGATTTGTGGTGTATTCAAAACAGATGGAAGCATCTCAAAGCCTGCTTTGTCCAAAGCCAAGGACATTTTTCGGCAAGAAGTCTGAACTTGTTGCCACATAAACAAAATGAGTGATTTAACTTAGTGTCTACATATTTTGGATTGGCAAAAACTTCTGTAAAAAAGTAAAGCCAGGGAGCAGACTCTACAAAAATAGGAAAAGACAGAGCAAGAGAGAGATACACACACATATGCGTGCGCCACACACAAACACACCCATACTGGCAGCTGTTAGACCTGAAGTGTTTGTGTTGTGAGATTCTAAACAAGTAACAGGGTGTTTTGGTCCATCTGGAAAATTTCTAACACTTTTTATTTCCTGAGTTTAAGCACCAGTCTAAATACTGAAGAAAACATATTTGTATGCTTTCTGCTGGCTGTCCCCAAAAATAAAATTAATCCTTACATTTTCTTCAGGTTTGTTTATGATGTAGATATTCAGTAAGATGCTTTCCAAGAAACCAAATGTATCCTAAAACTGTGAAATGTAGAAAGGTAAAGAAGGTAGATAATAATCTTGACAGCTATATATGTGTATATTTTTGTGGAAGGGATCAAAGATTTAACTTTGGACTGGGACTCATATGGTGAGCTGTTTGGTCCTGAACTTTACCCAGATGATTTTGTTGTAGAGACTATCATAGGATATTTTCAAATCTGCAGTTTCTGTACACTGAAGGTCTGTCCTGGAAGTGCTCATGAAAGTAGACTGAGTATGGGAGTAGACACAGAAAGCATGTCTGCCTTTGTCATTGATGTCTTTTGGTGGTTTTGGTGTTCCTGAGCTGTATAGGTGTAAGTCTGCAATTTTTTTCCCTTTTCTAGGGTAGTGTGTCTAATTAAAGTATACATCAGACTGTTTGCTTAAATGTCTTCTACCCTTGCTTAGTTGTTCCTCCAGCAAAAGTGATGATGCTTACATGAAATGAGAAATTATTATGGAAATTTTGGACATGGCATCAGATATAAACGGATGCATTTTGTGAGATTTCAAAGCCTATAGATAAGCAGTGCAAGGTTCAAGAACAGACTAAGCAGGAAAGTGAGTTCCAAATCTCATTGACAAAATCATACTAAATTTCAGTTTAAAAAAATCTAGGACACTTCAGAAGTGCTGTTGTTTGGTTGTACTATATTCTTAACTACAGAATTATTTTTTACTATATGTCTCACAATTTGGGAACTGTGGGGCACACAATGCTGCTGGTACGTCTGTGAACAAGCAAAAATGGTTTTCAGAGAATGAATAAATAAATTATTATATATTACTGTAAATAATTTGAAAGCAGAACTGTTCTAGATCCAGCAAAATGACAAAATGGCAAGACATTAATTTCTCATAGCAGATGTTAAACAGCAAAAATTCTATTCATGTAAGCAAAGGTGAAGTCTAATTTCAGCATCTTAATCAGACATGGAATAGCCTTTGTCTGCAGTGAGAGCATTGTGCAAGACTATTCAGAACTGGTTCAATCATGGTGAACTTGATTCAGCCACCAAGACTATTTATTAGAAAGAAAGCTCAGTGCTTGGTTTTGATAAGAAATAGAGCAATTAATGGCAACACAAGTGGTAATTGAATTTGAATTGCTGATGAGATTTTAGGGGATTGTGACAAATGGTCTCCAGAAAAGGATCTGACAGGATCTGTCTGACTCTGCAAGAGGCATCTGTAAGAGACAGCAGCTACAGAAGCACTATGAAAGAGGTCCAGGACTTCCTGCCACACATTAAGCTGGTGAGGGACACATGCCCAAGCAGCATTTTGATTCTGTGAGGCAGTTGGATGCAGTTGCACATCCCATTATTCACAGCCCTGGATTTACTTCAGAATTAAGTCTAGGTAGAGGAAAGCTTCATTTCAGTCTGGACAGGTACCTGATTTGGACAGATGGGGAAGTGGTATTCTGAGATGCATGGCAGAGTGCCCTTGCTCTGCATTTTACATAGCCTGTGAAAGGCAGAAATTGGAAGAAATAAAGCAGTTATCTGGGCAATGAAATCTTCCAACTAAGAAAACCTTTATCTGAGAAAAAACTAAATGGGGCATGTATCTGGCACAACACCAATGATATATTTGATTTTTTTTTTTTGTCACAACTATCAGCACTTCTTTTCAGGACCATTTTTGATTGTTACACATAGCAAATTCTGAGCCTAGATATCTTCATGTTTTTTTTCTATTAATGAGATGCATTTTCTGAGTGAAATGGGGCTCTTGAGATGTAGTCATGACTGCCCCACAGGTCTTCACTATTTCACACTTGTTGGCCAAGTATATCAGGAAGACACTGCAAATACAGAGGACAAATTCAGACCGTGGGGTACCGTTTGAATCAGTGATTTCTTGACTTCATATGACTCCTTCTTTTATCTACTAGCATTTTATTAGCAAAAGGAGGCCAATTTTTTTCTTTTGTATAGCTCTGTTAAAGTCAGTGAACTCAGAAATATGGATTTGTGTGACTATGCATCTTTTGGAAATGTGCCAGATGATTACAAAGTAATCTTTGAATGTCATGGAATGAAAAAGAGTTATTGAAATTCCTGGGATTTTCATCTGATTTGCCAAAAAACATTAATTAAACATGCATTTCTAGAAAACATTGTGTCTTTCCCAGTAATGTATTTTCTTCTAGAATATAACATAATAAAATATATGCCAATAGATTGTCAAGCACAATGGCAATTTCAATGTGATTTAATAACTGAGAAGAAGGTAACACTTAATAACAAAGACTTGAAGAAGCACCACCTAAACTCGTACTTAAAAACTAATGTGTTGGGAGTTTTATGATTTAATTCTGGATCAATTACAATAAAATAGATAATATATCCTTAGAAGGATAGTATTTTCATTTTATTGAGTTCCATTATTTTATTACAGACATTAGCTCAAAACTATAATAAAATTTACAATTCATTTAATGGATATGAAGGTAATAAATTCTTCAGAATTCACCAAAGCTTTGAAGGGTTATACCAGCACTTTCTACAGAGAGGAGATGGAAAGGTATAAGGATATATAATTTTTCTTCTCATCCTCATATTTTGACATTCAAAATGATTTTTTCAAAGTAGCTGCATATGAAGCCTGCATATGAAGGCTTGTGATTTTAAGCTGCATTCCATTTATATTAGGTGCTCTGTTTGTAGATTTCTGACATATCTAATTTTAAAAGTGCTTTACTAATACTATATTTAAAATCAAAACCAAAAACAGGAGCCTTTTAAGTATTCTTTTACTTTGTGCTCCTTGTTGGATTTTTGTGGTTAGAGAACCACATTTTTGTTTCAAATCCAACAGCTCTGTTATGAGAACAAAACCTAATGATGGGAGGAAAGCTTGCCCAGGGATGATTCCTAGTGTATATCAAATGGAAGAACTATTGCTTATAGTGAAAAATGGCTTGCCTGATTCCAGGTTTTATATGCTAAATAAAATTGAGAATTTTCAACCCAGAAGAAGCTAAACTGTATTAACAGTAAGGATTTTAACACTGCATCATGGGAATAATTCTTAATTTCAAATGGCTTAACTCTGTGTAGGTGGTCCATGCTCAAAAATACTTCAAGTCTGACATGAGTCTCAAAGATGTGTCAGAAATCCCTGAATATCAGTAAAGCTGCAGTCTAAGATTTCAGCCATAATGAAAGGTGGAGACAGTCAGTGAAGCTGATCAGCTCATTAGCTACTGAGTCTTGGCACCTTGTGGTTTTCCTTACATTGGAGCCATTCCATCTTTAGGATTAAAAATATAGGCCTTTTGAAATAGTAATGATTTTTAAAGTAACCACTTACTGGTCATTAAAAACTGTGGTACTGAAACAGAACTGGCCCAATGCTTCTCAGTGATGCAGAAAAACATGAATTTTGCTGTCTCAGGGGAGGGTCCTGCCACAGGAAGCATGGGGACAGATGTCCAGGAAGTCAGGTATAGCAAAAGACCTTGGAGAGTAGGAATTGCTGCTCCCACTGCCATGGGAAGGATGGTCAGACCGTTGCTCTTTGTGGGGACCAATCCACACCACAGAATGAGCTTATGCCAAACCCACACTGCATTGGAAGCTGCCAGATTGTTTTTCCACACCTTAGGTGTGGGTAAAGGAAGCAGCCAGGCCAAGGTTACTGATAACAACCCAGAGTTTGCTGTCTTAGAATACCTTCTGCTGTTTCTGAGCCTTCAGTAAGTCTCTATTGACCTCATACAGTCAGTTATCAAGCAGATGGAATCTGAATTATTTAATTGCTTCTCAGCTCTCCACTTGCTGATTACACAGTATTTCCTGTAGAAAGCTTACTTTCAAATCAGATTCTCCTTGAACATACCTATGTGTCAGACTTTACCTGCTTTTAGAAATGACTACATTTCTGAAGCCCAAAAATTATCAATGAGCAAATGACTCTCTGACAGGTGACATATATTTTTATATTTGCTCCTGCAGATACAGGATTTCATCTGGATGGACAGTGGACTGAATTTTTACCACCATCAAAAATCCCCGCCAAAAAAAATGGAAACATATGGATGCCAAATGCGTACATCATAGTAACACACATTTTTAAAAAGTTTACTTTTGCCTTTGGATTCTGTATGTATTATTTAAAGAGTATCTGTAGTTGATTATGCAACTGACATCCAGGAATTTCTGCTTCTTATGTTAAGTTTGAAATGCAGTCTCTCTCAGTGGACTAGATAAATAATTTTTAAATTTTTCTGCACCTTTTTCTTTTTCTGGTTTCATAATGTGTCAATCACTCACAGGACTGTGGCTAGGATTTGCCAATGTCAGTAAAGGGTTTTAAAAATAAAGACAAATATAATGTCACAGAGTGTACCTGCTGGAGATTGGTTTTGTATTCAGTGACAGGAACTCTTTAGAGACAGAAAGATCCCACCAGATCAGTTGAAATGGTAGCATTACACCATTTGCAGAGAATCTCAGGTAATGGAAAACCCTTGAAAAAGGATTTCTTCTCATCTCATCCAAGCTTTATGTTGAACACTTGGACCTCCAGGCCAGAGAATGCATGTTACACAGGGAGAGGCCAATTATGAGCAGAGTTATGAGAAGTCCTACTAACACCAGACAGCCTGGAAGGGTAACTGTCTATGTAAGAGAATGCAGTATTCTGGTTTGAACAGCCATAACTCTCTGTGCTGAAGACTAGGAGAGTAAGATACACAGAATCCTTCTTTCTTCATAAATTCCTTCCTCCTGTGTGTTCATTTTGCAGATCACATTTTCAGAACTGCAAATTGCTTGGAGAGAGAGGTGTCACAGAAATCACAGAACTTACAGAATACCCTCTGTTAGAAGGGACCCAGAAGGATCATTGAGTCCAGCTGTTAAGGGAATAATCCCTATGGGGATTAAACCCACAACCTTGGTATTACTAGCCCAATGCCCTACCCAGCTAAGAAATTTATTGTTCAAATATACATGGCAAGATGTGCTTTTCAAATGCTAATGAATATGTCCTTTCCTGAAAGTAAATCTACTGTACTTCATCAAACACATATTTCAAAAACAGAGATTGCAAAATTATATTTTTAACTGATTGAGATTTCCAGGTGAATAAGAGAGCTCAGTTGAGTCTTAAAAGACATCCAAGATCTTTAACAGTAATAAGTGCTAAGTGAAAAATACCCTCTACTGATTTTTTGTCTGGTCTAGAAGGTTAACTCTGTAAAACACCTGTTTTATTTTTAGACCTTTTGCATGAGAAAGCTAGATAAATACCACTTAACTGTGGTATTTCAACTCTGCCCAAGCTTGAAAATTCTTGATTTTCCTTCCATCTCATATGTTATCTCCACTTATGGAAGTATGAAAGGAAGTAGCATCAGATGATCTATGCATATTCTTTGAATCCTAGCAGCTCTTATTGGCAATTATAACACAGTATGTGGCAAGGACAAAATCATTTACCAAATAAAGCTTTCCAGGAGATTAACTGAATCTGTTTTATTTGGGATACACCCAGTATGCAGAGGGACATGCCATGCAAACCCATTATGAATTTCAGGTTTTTATAACTAAGACACTTGTCTTCCAGCATTTTAGAGGTAAGCCTGGTTGGCTATACTGTCTGTTTGCCTTGGTGGTGTATAGTACAATTTTGTGGACACGAAGGTTGCACGGTCTCTGAAAAGGGTTTCTAAACACCAGGTCTCAGAAGAGATCCCCAGGACAAAAGGAGTCACCCTATGTTCAAGGAGAGATGATATCATTTGGAAGTCTTTTGCTCAGGGAAGAAATAGGAGGGAGAAGACATCTGTTGACTGTCGGGAGGCTTGCCAAGCAAAACAGGAGTTGCGGTTGATAGTTAGGACATGCTAACAAAACCAAGGAAAGTAATAATTGTGTATAGAAACACACAAGATACATACCACACATAGTTTTCAAAAGATGATCTTCAAACTAACACAGCTGGAATTTTTCTGAAGGGTGGTTATCTATCTTTGCTTTGCATGAAGAAAGAAAATGGAAACTAAACCAATTTTTCTTAAATATTTTATGCAGAAAAGAAAACTCACTCTGTCAGCTGTTTCTCCGCCTTCCAGATAGTTTGAAAGACACATTTGCATGGGAACTAAGGGAGAAAAACCTGTGAGACAGAAAAAAAATGTACACTTGTATTTCAGATACTGCATAATCACAGAGTAGTTAGATTTGGAAGGGACCTCTGAAGATCATCTAGTCCAACCCCCTGCCAAGGCAGGGTCACCTAGAGCAGGTGACACAGGAACATGTCCAGGTGGGTTTTGTATGTCTCCAGACAGGGAATCTCCACAACCTCCCTGGGCAGCCTGTTCCAGTGCTCTGCCACCCTCAATCTAAACAAGGGTTAATTTTAATATTCGGATGGATCTTTTGGTCAAAGAAGGCTGGGTCATCCATTCCTTCACCTTGTTGTTCCACTCTCTTATGGGCAATTCTCACAGAAGTTGCAATGCAGCTACAATTACTCTTAGTTGATAACTAAATGGAGTTAATTTAAAATAAAGACAGTGCCTAATGTCCAAAAGGTTAAAGAAAAAGGAATGTTGGTGAAACAATATAGAACTTGTTTCTCAATTTTATTTTCTTTCCCTTTTTTCCCCTAGAAGTTTACTGAGAGTACTGTAATGATTCTTTTCTCTTAAAAAATCCTTTGGTCACAATATATTGAGATGGGGAAAAATAATAAGGAAAAAACATAAGTACTAAAATTAATTAAACAAATTTGATTAACCTCCCCTGTGCTGGGTAATACAACAATGGAATCTCGCACCTAGGATATGGTTAGTTGCTTATCTCTTTAGTCAGGTCTGTCTGGACATCTCATCAGTAAAAAACTCTTTCTTGCTTTATTTCCAGACTCCACCTGTGGTTTCCGATGGTATCAGGAAATGCTGAAGCACAAGAAAAATTAAAGCAACAGAGTCTGTTAAAAAGACAAATATGTAAGTTTAAGGATTTATGATAGACTGGGTCTTCAAAAGTTGGGATGAGTCTCCCATAACTTTCCATGGAATCCTAAAGAAAAAAAAAAAAAGACAGTGGACAAAAGGAAATTAAATATCATTTCCCCGAGCTTTAATACTATTAAGACTTATTACACATCATCAAGAGCTGAAAAGTACAGCTTTAATTTCTTGATGGTATTCCTTAATTCCCATATCTTCTAGAGCTCCCTAGTATTGGTAATGCTGAAGTCTGTATAAGAATAAAACTTCCTAACTAACTAGAAATAATTTTGATGAGTTAAGTCTTCCTACTTTCCCTTCAGAGGTCTTCTGAAAGTCTTCACTTCTTTACATAGAAGATATAAACATGCTTTTAATGGACCCACTGCTACTTAATGTCTTGTGAAAGTTGTGGCCAAATAGAAAATCTAGGCAAAGTCTGCATTTTCTAAAACCACAGCGACTGTGACTATTTTAATTTCAGAGTTACTTTTCCATCCTGGTAAGGGGATATGTAAATCTCCTGCTTATCAGGGTCCATGGAGGACCTAATTATGTCCTCAGCTTTACTCAAGACGATTGCCAAAAACAGGGTTATGAAAGAATACTGCCCACAGAAATACATGGCCAGGCTGGGAACTGCCTCAAAGAGGCTTTAAATGTGAGATCAAAGGGACAATGTGGGGATTCAGGCCAGTAAGCATTACAGGGATGAAGGTGGGTCTAATTTGTCTTCTTTTAGAAGAGAAGTGAGTGTCCTGAACACAAGGAACCAAGAACAAATGAATTCCAGGTTAGACAGAGACCTAAGACTGATTATATGATTCTCTGGATTTTGAGGAATGACTGTGAACTCTTTTTTACCCCTGAGAAAGGTGGGAACTTTAATCACCCCATGTACTTTGAGCAGCCTCTCTTTTCCATTCAGTAGCAATTAGAAGGATTTTTTCTTTGAGGAAAAACCTCATCACTTAAATTGCATCTCTCTTTAAACATATATGATTTTATACAACTGCTGAGTTTTACCATTGTTATTTTCATTTCTTCAGGATGAAACTCTTACCAAATGGTTTGCTTGCAAAACTTGTCATTAAGCATAGCAGAATAAATAGCTATGGATAAGTGACCTTTGTGGTGTTTTGGGTACGCAGATCCTCTAGAACTTTATTTCATAATTCTTTAAACTGATGAAATATGCCAAGCCCTCCCCCCCTCCCCCCCCCCCCCAATTTAATTTTCTTTTTCTGCCAATGTATTTGTAACTGGGTGGAATAATGTGTTATTTAAATGATGATTCCTGTCTGAAAGTAATTTCTGCCCTGTTTGTGGAAGAACTGTTCACGCAAAAACAAAACCTGTGGCAGCTTAGGATTTCTATTTGAAATCCTGAATGGAATAAAATGACTGGAAATAAAGCCTCAAAATATTGTGTGTTGTAATTCCTTGTTCTGTTCTAAACATAGAGCTCTGAGTTACTAAAGGGTCCAAGTTCAGGCACAAATAGTTTTCTCCATCCTTTTAATAATTGCCTGTGTTAAACAGACATGGTGACAACAAACTTTGATCCTTACAGTGGTATTCATAAATCTCCAAGTTGCATCCAGTCAAACAATTTCAGGACTGGTGAAAATACATTGGTGCTTGCTAGATATACATAAATCTAGTATAAGAATGCAAATATATGAATGCATTTTGTGTTCTCTCTTGTGAAGAAGATTTGGATTGCTAAACCCTGGAAGATTAACCTTGTGGTTGCTTTCTTATCAACAGTACGTTAGAAAAGCACCAATACTTTTTAAATAATGAGAACAGAATATGTCAAATAATATGCAATCCCTGGTGCCAACATGTTTTATATAAATATTTGCAGTAAATTATTTTGTAATTCATATTTGTAATATATTAATAGATTGTATCTCATATACATATATAAATATATCCATGCATATATCAGAATGCTGGAAAAAGTCATGTTTATATAGACTTCTCCAATTTTCCCTGGAACTTTTTTCTTTCTTCGCATCCAGGCTTAGAACTATCTCTGAAGTATTATCAAAGTAATAAAGGAAATGGCTAAAATTCCACTAAAGCAAGGTAAATGTTGTTTTTAAACATTGGATTAGAGTAAATCTAATCCAGCCTGCACAGTTAGAGATTCAGCACTCTCCACAGCACTACCTCAATTCCCAGAAAGAATGACTGTAAGCTGAAATATAATATTCTGCCAGGAAATCACTAGTTCCGAGTTATTAGATTCCAGCTCTGGTTGAGACTGAGGCAAGGAGACAGCACAGGAAGCACTCAGAGTTCTTCTTAAGTGTGGCTCAACATTTTTTAAATAGTGAACTTTCAAAGGTAATGGAGATGATGGACTGCAGCAACTGAACTTCAGGTGCAAAGAGACCCTCCTGTAAACTGTGATTATTTCTTCTTTTCCTGTTTAAAGTGTGAGCACAAGTACTTAATTTTGTTCTCTAATGTTTGGAATTGAAGTATTTGTATTTCTTGCAGTTTGATGTAACTGTATATATTTTTGCAGGAATCCCTGTGTGTGGGATGCATAATGTTATGTTCTCTTTGAGCAGAGCCCACAAAATTTCAATCTTCACTAAAAAACCTCAGCCTAAATCAGAAACCTGGACCAAAAAGCCTCTAAGGTTACTGAAGTTGCTCTTTGATGTCATATTCTTGATGCTAAGGAGCTTTACAATACTGGTTAAGAGGATCATATGGTCTACATGTGTGAAATAGATCATTCAAACCTCAAAACAAGCAGTTTACAGTGTATCAGTTATGATTTATTTTCTTTTAAATCAAGGCAATCCTGCTATTTTTCTTTTAATTAAAGAACTTCTTCTGGAAAAAGCATCTGTTTATTGAAGGCCAAGAACAACATTCCGTAATGTTGCTCATTTGTCACATGGGACCTGCAATTCAGGTATTTTCTGTTCTTACTTTTTCTCAATTGTGTTTCCAGCACGTGACATCTACCCCATTTGTTTTTTAGCATAAATCCTTATTGATTATTATTGGGACAGTTCTGCTAGTTACACTGGACTTTTTTCAGAGATTAAATTCTGTAGTGGTCAGTCTTAATCAGAATATGACACAAGACTGAAAGGCTGTTTACATGGAATGATAATAATTTTATTTCTGTCAAGTTAGAAGTGGGCAGCTATTGTAAAACTGCATAACACATTTCCTATTTATCAAACATTTGCATTGCTAGTTTTATCAGGGGTAAAGGACTGCACACACTATGAAGAAATAATTAAGTTCCTTTCTATGCTATGACTACATAAGAAAGAAAAACAAGTCCTTTTTATCCCTTTGTGTAACAATCAAGTTATTGATGGAATCATGCTCTGGTATTTAGGTAATTCCAGGCAGTGCTGTCAGGGAACAAGTAGGGTCCTCTTAGTGCTCACTCCTTCTTTTTAATAACTATCCCTGAAACTGCTCTAATGATCATTACACTTACACAAATCAGAAGAGTCTTAAATAGTATTTACTCTGGCAAGTATCCTGCCTTTCAGGCTTCCCAAGAGATTCGCTATCCTTGATGGCAACCTCCAGGCAAGTCTGTGGCACTGTTTAGCAGATCTCATTAGTATTTTAAAATGGGCCATTGGGAGGTTTGGACTCTATTTGCAGTTCAGTCCTCCTGGTAGACTGAAATGTAAGTAAAGATACTTGGAGTATAAAGAACAAGTGTGTGAATTCACACAGTAAATTCAGGAGTAAGATATTTTCAAAAACCCAAATAAACCAGAAATACACATTTTTGCAATTTCCTTTCCTTTTTGTCATCAGTATTTAGTTCATGGGGTCCAATCACATTTCACATCACAATAACCATCAATAAGGGAAATGGTAAAATAGTCACACAGAAATAGTTGAAGGAGAATATATTTCTAACCAGTGTCTATGTTTTTTCACTGGAATCTTAACCAGAAATTTGAGTTTTAGTAAAGGTAAAATACTTTGCCTAGATTCTAATTTCTGTGAATGTTAATTTAAAAAAAACACTGGGAAAAAAAAAGATAACTATAATTTTCTTGTTGATCCACTGAGCTTTTAACAAGAACAGCTGGATAAACTTTTTTTCTCAAGTTAATATTATACTATTAGAGGTATGAGATGCATCTCCAATGTAATCTTCATTAAATAATCATGTTGTTTTCCTCAGCAATAAAATTCATGCTCAAATATTTGGGCTTGCCAGTCAAAGCAACAGAAAATAAAATAAGGAGCCTACAGAAAAACACAGGACTGTTTCATTTTTCTTGGATCTTGTGGAAGGATATTACTTTTAAAATTGCAGCTCTGCTACCTCATCTGTCAGGTTAATTTCACCAATGTTTTCCATTTCCTTCTGTTGAAAACCGTTAAAATGATGGTGTTTAATATGAAGCCTCATTTTGGTACACTGTTTATTTAAGTCAATTAATGCAATGAAAGAATTTTGTTCTCTTTTTCCAAAGTTCCAGGATTTTCACTACCTAGATATAGCCTTCCTAAAGTGACCTGTTTGTTGATTTTGGTTAATGTCATAAATATTCTTTAGGTTCATAAATGTCACAATCTCGTATATATTTCTGTTCTTAAAACTGGATTGTTGGTTGTAGGCTGTTTATTTTCATTCTACGCTCATTTAGCACAGGACACTGTCCATCCACTATCTCCACGTCACTGAAGTGGGCAGAGTTATGAACAAAAATTTATTTCCCATGATGGTCCCGCCTGTCTGGTCCCTTTATCAAGATTAAGAAAACAAGAAAACAACAAAAAAAGGCTGCCCGAACTTGCGTGCTGGCAGTTGCCCCGGCTGACTTGCCGGACCAAGGGCAGAGGGAAAGCCAGAGTCCCTGGCAGTCAGGGACGTGCAGGAGCTCCGCTGCCAGCCCGGGTTTGCTTTGGCACGGCTCAGGAGAAATGTGGTATCTTGCATTCCCTCAGGCTGCTTTCTGGTATGGAAGAAGCAGAAGACCTAGAAGACCTGAATGCTTGAATACTGTTACCACTTGAATGTCATATTTCGAGGCCGATGCGCTCACCTGCAAGGTAAGCGAGCAGAGCCAGCCGTGCCGCTGCAGCTCCGGGCCCAGGGGCCGCGCTCAGCGTGCGCAGCGGTGCGCCCGTTCAGTTTTTAACACTGCAGTGCCATTCTCACCCCTTATTTACAACAGCTTTACCCTTTAATTTAGGAGAAGAACATGGTTTTTATCTGGTAGGTCCTGGTAGTCTTTGCCAACTCCGGTCCTGGCTGGCCGGCGCTGTGCTGCGCCTTCCCGCCCGCTCCCCGGCGATCGCTGCCCCCGGGCCCCGCAGGCACACCAGGGGGGCGCTGCCGCGGCGGGACACCAGGGGGCGCCCGCGCACCGCCCGCCGAGGGGCCTGAGGGCAGCGCCGCGCTCCGCGGAACCTCCGCAGCTCCCGCATTCCCATAGTGCTCGGGATCCCCGAAACTCCGCATTCCCACAGCCCCCGGAACCTCCGCAGCTTCCGCAGTTCCCACAGCCCCCGGAATCCCCGCAACTCCCGCATTCCCACAGCCCCCGGGAGCCCGGAACACCCGCAGACCCCGGAACTCCCCTAGCTCCCGCAGTTCCCACGGCGCCCGGAACCCTGGAACATCCGCAACCCCCGCAACTCCCGCAGTCCCCACAGCCCCCGAAACACCCGCAGTCCCCACAGCCCCCGGAACGCTCGGGAACCCCGCAATTCCCGTAGCCCTCGCAACCCCCGCAGTTCCCGCAGCCCCCGGAACACCCTCAGCCCCTCAGCCCCCGCCCCGGGTGCGGGAGCAGCGCCCGCCGGTGGCCCGTTCGGACAGATTGTTCGCTTGCACGGTGGCCTGAGGCTGCGTTCAGACATTTCGCCTCTGGAACCCCCCTGGGCTGGTTCTCAGCGCAGGTAACTCGCAAAGGGTTGTGCAAGGCAGCCCGAGGACCTTTCCACTAGCTGCCCAGCCAAGTAGCAAATGGAAAACACCTCAGGGGAAACTGCCTTTTCAGGTCTTCACTCATGATAAAATAGTTTTAAAATATTTCAAGTGTAAACTTCAAAAGGTAGGAGGAAAAAAAAATTGTCCTGTCTATGCACAGGAGGATCCAGACACAAAAATTCTGCATTGAATTCTGCAAATGAAATTCTGCATTGGTTCTGCATTGGCACGTTTATTTAAGTGTGTACCAAGACCTTTATAAATGGTACCCATATCAGCCTGTATATGAACAACACATCTGTCGGTGTTGAGAGCTTTTCCTGTGTATTTACTAGTGCTAAGGTGTTACTTAACTTAGAGGTTTGCTAGTTTACAGTGTAGAGCAAGTCACAATATGGCACCTTCAATATCTTGGATCTGAAGTGAAAGAATCTCAAGGGCAGTAGCAAATATTCTGTCTAATGCAAGAACCTGACATTGCAATACTGCACTTTCCTTTTTGAATACCATTTTCTCTAGCAATGTGCTAGATAACACAGTCATGGGAGACTTTGGAGAAAAAAGCCATGGTTTTAAGCTTTAAAAACATCTGTTTGCTTCTGGGCAGGGTTAGTTCCGACTGGGATTAATGTCTTACATTTTGGAAATAGAGATATGAGAGGTTTGTTATTGAGACATTAGAGAGAGAGGGAGATCTTGTGGTCTGAAACAACTTCCAGGGCTTTAATTCCACATCCTCTGCAATATTTACAAGGCAAATAATTTATATGTAATCTGGCTTTACTCAATGGAGCCCCTCCTGATCTATACGCTGCAGTAGAAATCATAAACAGGTATTTCACATCTGTTCCTGGTTTTGTACATGGGAATAAAACTAACATCTAAGCCTCAGTCTATTAATTTTAATATTCTAAGTGAGACATACCTCCAGTAGGACTGACTTGCCTACTGTGGAATGGATGTGGGTTAATTAATTAACATCACTTGCAGACTCTTTTTGAAGTGCGCAGCACCAGAAGCACAGAGCTATCAGTTACTTCAAAGCACCTCCAGTTAGCAGTGCTTTTCTGACTTTCCTCAGTTTTAAAACCCATGTGTTTTCTGTGGTTCTGTCTCAGATGCAGTAAAGCTGCAGCACTGGCATCGAGACATACCATAGCAGGGTTTGTGGCCATACCCAATGACTAGGTTATATCATGGTTATAGTTCTGGATGTTAATATATAGAATAAATGACAGGCCCTGAAGTAAAGCCCTATAAACATTGAGCATTGAGTGGATGATGACATCGTAATTAACCAGAAGGACAAGGTTCCAGAGCTTGCTGTTGTAACCAGGACCTTCTGTAATTACAGCTTTGTCCATGGTATCTTCCTGTTTCACTTTTTTTTGCTTTATAATTCAGAGAACAAGTTAACATTTTTAGTAGAAAACAGATTAGTGTTAAAGGAATATAATCTGACAGCTAAAAATTGTAACTATCAACATTGGTATTTTACAGAGTCTAAATCGTTATCGGCATCAAATGTACTTGACTGAGTATGACAGTTCTGTCAACAGGGATTTATGCCCAGCAGAGGTTTTTTGTGTCAATCCTACTTATTCTTACACAGAAGCCAGGGGTGGCAGAGAAGGTAATTCAGGGCATTTTAGTTGTCTCAGAAGCGAAACAATTCTCTTTGCAAAGAAGTGATGACTGTATTTGGAGGGTGTTTCAGATGTAGTGTACTCCCTGCCTCAAGCACAGTAAGAACTGGGTTCATTTACTGTATAAAATGGAAAAGAGAGATGAGGCATATCTAGACTGGTGTATTTGCTGAGTTGAAAGAGTAATTTTGGAATTACAGGCCTCAGAGCAGTTCTGTTGCTGGGTGTTGTGATTAAGACACTTTCAGAGATAATAAATAATTACCTCTGAAATAAGGTCTGAAATTACCTCTGTAATGAGGTCAGATCAGGTCCTACCCATATCACACAAAATACATATATATGTATTAAACTTCATGATAGGATTTCTGTGTTAATTCAGACAGAAAGAAGGATAATTGGGTCCAACTCCTGGCCCTGCACAGCACACCCCAAGAGTCTCACCATGTGCATTGTCCAAATGCTTCTTGACCTCTGTCAGGCTTGGCACTGTGACCACTTCCCTGGGGAGCCTGTTTGAGTGCCCAAACACCCTCTGGGTGAAGAATCTATTACTGATATCCAACCTAAACCTTCCCTGACACAGCTTCATGGCATTCCCTCAAGTCCTATGGATTTTATGACTTTTAATTTTATTTTCATTCTTTATGACTTCTAGCTGTTATGTGTCTTTCTGGAATTCAGTTGTTTGTTTTGTGCTTCTAAATTGTTACTAATTTTAAAGACAACTTTGCAGAAAATGTATGATTTTAAAAAACTTTTGACCTTTTCCCATCCTTTCAAACTACAAGATACACATTGAATGCTCTGTAGTGGTATTATTAATTCATTACTTGTTTTTAAAAACTTTTAGCAACAAAATGTATGAGCAAGTGTAGTACGGCATCTTCTCAGAAGGCTTGTGTTTAGTGCCATTGAATGCCAAAACGTAGTGAAAACTTAGGTTTTGTATTCCAGTGATTCTTGAACTGGAGTTGTGTGGAGCATCTCTAAAAGTAATTATGTAGTCTTGGAAATACTGTTGATTCCAATTCTGTATTCGTCGTATAAATCCAAGGCACCTTACCATAGTTAGTAATCTTAACAATAATGACATTAGCTTTTGAAGCAGACATACTCTTAGAGTTGTTTTACCCCACAAATTGTTTCCTTTCCTCTTCCATCTACATCCACATTACATGGCACAAAGGAACTTTTTAAATTATAAATACATCTAAAAGGAGGAACAAAAAGTCCAAGATTTTAGCAAGCAGATTTTTTTATTAACTCAGCTTTATTTGCTCATGCACAGGCACACAAAACTACCTAACAATCTGACTAAAATTATCACTTTGTTGTCTGCATTGTGATTCACATGAAAAGGAGGCTGGAAAGAAAAATCATCTCACAAAACAAATCAAAAATGCAAGTGACTCTGTCAGAACAGATGAAAGGTTCCCAGTGTGAAATCAGAGGTGGGTAGTGTTTGCACCTTGACTGGCAAGGAAATGCTTTGCTATCCCTGTCACAAGGCTCAGAGGACCCCCAGAGCTCTGCAGGTGTCCATCCAGGAGGCAGCAGCTCAGCTAGCCTCAATTCTTGGCATCCAGGAATGGAGAAGTGGAGCAACTTGGTCATCATTACAGCAGACACCCATGAAATACAGGCTGCATTGGAAACACAGTTGCACAGAGTTGCAAAGTTTTGTTTTATTTCCATTAACATTCAAATCTGCCTTACCTACTGTAAGGAGAGAGGCTGAACTGGTTGAGATAAGTGCAAAGTTCTAAAAATACACATCAAACAAACAGGTCTAGACCAAATTTATTTTATGAATGCATTCTGCCCTTCCCTCTGAAGGTGGATGTGGCTGTAATATTGTCACTTCTGGCAGGAAGGAGGGCTTGAGTACATAGTGATTCCATGGAGCATGCTGGTGGTTTCCTTCCGTAAGGTCCTGCCTGTGGTACTGTGTGCAGGTGTGACTTGGATGCTGCTGGAGCTGCACTTGTGTCAGTTTGCATGCAGTGATTCTGAGCTCTTGTCGGTGACAAGAAATGTAAGACTAACGCTGAAAAAGATGAAACTATGAAAACCTGTAAAGATTCTGCATGAAATATGAGAAACTGGCCACAATTTAGTGAAGGTCAGAAAGGTTATTAATTGTTCTCAGTTAATCAGAAACAAGTAAACAAAAACCCTTTTCTTTGGACATACCTGCCATCACTCTGTGTGACAATTTTACAGGGCTAAAAACCCAATGTAGGAGGCATAGAGCTTGCTACTTTTGGGCATTAGTGTAAAACTTGCATCAGGTAGTGTAGCATTCTCACAAAACTATTTGATAGAATTACAGCCTGATGCTTTTAATTACAATAAACATGGCTGTAATATATCTATGACACTTAACTTACATCTCTGTAGATGTCTGCATACCAATGAGAAGCGCCATGCAATATGCTAAGCCAAATTCTCTGGAGTGGAGGGGTCACCTGGTGACTTGTCCCTCGCTTGCAAACTGTATCTTACAGTTTGCCATGTACTGTAAAGATTGATTCAAACAATTACCACTTGTCTGAATCCATTATCCCAGCCTTTGAGATATAGGGCCTGAATATGCTGTCTGTTTTTCTCCTGTCTTGAAAACTTATGCCACTTTAGTCTTTGTTACAGGAAAACACGTATTCTGACTGTCTTGTTCAAACACCAAGCACTGTGCCAAAACCAGGGCCATCCTGAGGAACTGCTTCTCTCCTCAGACATTAGTGGTTTGTATTAAATGAATTCTGGATTCACAGCTATTCCCCTGAGGTTTTTCAAAACCTTTCTTAAAATCATCTTTTGCCACTTTTGGATTTGCTGCCCTGATGCTCTAGAGTTTGCCAAGGCCCTTACTACTTACAGTAGTGTCTAAATTATCATGGCATCATGGCTTTCTAAAGTACAGTACTGTAATTGTGGTGCAAAATTACATTAATCCATTATTTACTATGAACAAATAATAAACACTATGTGATGTATGTGTAACTGCATTTCTCTGTTCTGCAAAATATCACTCTGTTGTTACCGGTATTTTCTATGATGCACAGAAAATCAATTTGTCCTTCATTCATTCATTTAATCCATTCAC
This sequence comes from Entomyzon cyanotis, assembly GCA_024500445.1. Lineage (NCBI taxonomy): Eukaryota > Metazoa > Chordata > Aves > Passeriformes > Meliphagidae > Entomyzon > Entomyzon cyanotis. Next base: position 31,568,523 of record JAKEPQ010001030.1, read on the forward strand.
TGTAACTTCAGGCAGCAGTCCCAACCTAAAAAAAATCCCCTGATGTTGCAAAAAGTTATTTTAATGTGAAGTTTCATTCCCATGCAGTTGATGGCATGTGAAAAAAACCAGCAGTATAAATGTGCAACACATGATTTTTCTTTTTTTCAACACACCTACTGCTGATTTACCCAATCCTAGTTTAGTGGATTTGGCATGATAAAGGTTTGGTGATAAAGGTGTGCAAACTGCATTGAGAAGTAAGCCACAAGCTCTTGTGGCAATAGCCTTATTTCCTTCTGCAGGCATTGAAATAAAGGGCTGGATGTGACCAGGAGAGAGAAGGGTTTCAAGGAACTCTTCAACACACAAATGAACCACTGATATAAACTCCTGTTTCTTTTAATCCCATTGTGTAAATATAAGGAAATGAGTTGCTACTGAATGGAACTCTCAAAACACTGAATCACCTGCCACCAAGCTCCTTCCTCTGTCTGATATTTTGCAGTACTTCATTATCAGGCTGCAGATTTGGTGAAATGTGGTTACTTTCTTTGCTTATAAGTAGTGACAGCTGGAGTGGAAGTGTTCCTACCTTGTACAGAAGTCCGACTGGATGGCAGCGTAATCCTGCTTAACCAAGGAGGGCTATGTCTCCCCTGTGTTACCTCTATTTATTTACACAGGATCAAGCCTTACAAGTGTTGTTGGGTTTTTTAAGAAAGGAATTCATTTTAGAAGGAAAAGTGTTTTTTTTCCTTTGAATAATCAAAGAGATATTTTAACCTACAAAAATGAGTACAGGACAATCCAATTAATTATCTCCAAAAGTATTACAGAATAAAAGTTATTTCATTTGTAATACAGGTGTATTACAGAATAAAAATTATTTCATTTATAATACAGGTGTCTCCAGCTATTACTGTGGCTAGTTTTTTTCCTTCCTTTTACAGATTGATAAGTCAAACATTTCTGGTGATTTTGCAAAAATCAAGCAACGACTGCTATGATTCCTCTTTAAAGTCCATACCTGTAGACTAGTCTGTAAAAACACTGATACTTCACACTTTGAGTTTCACATTCTCTGTACTGGGAAAATGAGAGTAGATCTTTATGATAACCAGACAGATGAAATCTGTTAAATGATTCACTGTGAAATGATTCCCCAAGTTTGCCTGGAATTGGACAGCAGTCTTTGTCCAGTATGTGTTACGATACTTAAAATACTGAGTGCTCCAAGGCTAATGTTCACCAGACCACAGAATGTCCGCTCTGTCGAAGAGGTTTGCACAGAATCCTCACATTTTTCTGGTTGACATAAAGACAGCTAGTCCAATCTAAAGGTGTCAGTGTTAAATTACCTAAATTTGCTTGGTATAAAATAATAATTAAATCAGGGACTGGGATGATTTTTTTTACCTCCCTCCAACTAAATAAATATGTAAAAAGGATCATTTTAATGGAAGAAAAAATATGTTCAATGGCATAGAAAAAACCCTTATAGTGCATTTGTTCAAGTCAAACTCCTGGGGACTCAGAAAATGGCAGGGGATATATGTTTTCTTTTTTCTGAGTGAGTGCTTTCAATTGCACAGTAAGTAAAAGAGGGTTTTTTTGCCAGTTTTTTATTTTATAACTTTATGCTCTCACTTTTTTTACTAGTATTTGGAAACACAATTTTTAGGAAGAATTAAACCAGTTTGTTTTCCTAGTCCTCAACATTTTTTGTACCTTAAATATTTTTTTGAACTTTCATTTCAAATCAAAGGAAATTTGCATTTTTTCTGTTCAATTCTGAGCTAAATTGCCAATTTAGTTATTTACAGCTTCACAGTTACTCTTAACATTTTTTCCCAGAGGCTCTCAGGCTTAAAACTTTGCTGCTGTGTTCAAGCCTATATTTCTAGCAGGTTTTATAGTGGCTTTGTGTGATACTGCAACTGTGTCCCTTGAGGTGATATTCTTTACTACTGAAATTTACTTTTTGCTTTTATTAAATTAGCAAAATTAAAATTTTATTATTAATGAGCCTTGATGTTAAGTAAAATTATGTTCTATTTGTGCCTTGAGATGTATCATATCTCATTCTCTCCAAGTATCAATTCCATTTCAGGGAGCATTTATAAGCTCATTAGTAAGGCCAAGAAACACCTTAACACCAGAAATGTCCCTGCAATTTACAGGGACTTGTCTTGTTTCCTGCCCAAGTGGGTAGCTTTTTACTTTCATGAGGGCCCCTTGGCCCTTTTTGACTTAGACTATGGCTTTGCACATTAGACAGTAATCTCAGTTAGGAATTCTGGCAAGTGTTTTCTGAAAATCCAGGTGCAGAGTATCCACAGCATTCCCCATATTTGTATTGGCAGCCACAGGCTTAAACAATTCCAGCAAGTAAGCGAGGCATGCCCTTCCCTTCCTGAGACCGTGTTGGCTATCCTTGATTCAAGATGTGTTTTACTGACTGTTCTTCCATTTGCTCTTTTCCAAGACTTTCCCCACAACTGGTGCAAAGCTGCAGGAATGACTCTATAGTTTCCTGATCAATAGGTCCTAAAAATTACCTTATAGTGACTTGTCACCCTTTCAATTCTTTTCAGCATGTGTTCCTTTAGTTTCTTTTGTTTGAGTTGCAAAAGCCAAAATTTCCTATCAAACTTTCTGTAGCGCTAACTTTTGTCAGGATTTGCTACCTGTAGCTGATAAATCTTGAGAGCATCAATGCAATTATCTGGTTCAATGGAATGGTGAAGTGAACACAGATTAAACAAGAAGTTTTTTCATTGGATGATGAAGCAATTATGCCTAGTAGGACAAGACAAATTCCTAGATCTTATAATGAAAATTGGTGCTTCTTCAGAAACCTGCATGTCCCAGATCATAAAATCTGACAATTTCTTGCTCTGTTGAAATACGTGGGCTTTTGCTTTCATAATTGAATAACACTTGCAGCTGAAAATAAGATTTTTAAATAAGACATGATTCAGAACACAGGCAGAAATGACATCTTTGACTCATCCCTCTTTCTTATCTGTTCATCACAGAAAATCATAAACCTTATAAAGCTCTTTTGACTAAACTAAAAATTGAAGTGAATATTGGGGGAGGAATAAATGTGGTGAAAAAGAAGGTAGAGGTTTGCTCAGCAATTAATGAAGAAGGCTGTTCAACATGTCATTTTCTTCTCTGCTAATTTCTATAATAATTCCTTTTTTTCATCTTTTACAAACTTCTCTTTTAATAGGAAAAGCCCAAACAATGAAGAAATGATTGAATATTATAAATTTTGAATTGCTCTTTAGTGGACACCAAGGTATTACCTTAAAAATGTGCTTTAAATGTTCTGTATCACACCTTAATAGTAACCTTTTTCCTTAATGGTTATGTTTTTAAGTGAATTTAGTGCATGATGAACTTCAAGGAAAGGAACAGATTGATGTACTCTTTCTGCAATAAAACATAATTGCACTATGGCTGTCTATATTATGGCATGAGATTATTGATTTCTGCAAAATCTAATTCATATGACAAAGGATGAAATGGAAAAATTCAGAACATGCAGATAAAATATGTGATAGCATTCTAGTACTACTTTCTGCCTGCTGTTGAAAGAGAAAACACTTTGATTTATCCTGTCCTTCAAATTGTTATTATAATAGAATAAACTACAATATTTTCAAATCAAAATTAGGTTCTTGAACATGAAGTAATTAGAAAATTCCTGAAAAGGGAAAAGAAGTCACTCTTGTTTTAGGATAGAGGCAACCCACATGCCCCAAAACTAGTCTTCTCCTGCCTCGGGTCCTCTGTTGGCTGCTGTTCAAATTCTCTGTGAAGGCCCAGCCATTCTTCCTGCAGCAATGGGGAGCCTACAGCATCTCCTGATGAACTTGGTTTAACATCTTCCTTTGTTGTTGCAAGTCATTTGTAAAGCATTATCATCACAAATATACGAAGAAATAAATGAAGAGGTTGTTGGAAGGTGACTATGTCTAGGTTACTGTTGACATCTCACAACAAGCTGAGAAGCTAAGCATTGCTAAGGTCAAGGCTTGGACTAAAGTCTCATGATAGGCAATCCTGTCAAACTGTTAACAGGATCTGTCTCATGGAATTGATCTGCTCTACCTAGAACCCTCGGCCTCAATATCCAGATGTGGTTTGACTTGTTGGGTGAATTAAGCCAGCTCCTGTTCATCTGATCCACTGCTTTAGTCAGCTGTAACTTTGCCAGTTATCTATGAAACTGAGAATATCTTATCTTCCCGGCAGTGGCATTAAGGTGGGCCAATTTTAATCTACTGTTTTATTTCACATTGTTTCATGTTATAGCTAAACCTGTGGCTGTATGCAAGAAGGTCTCATGGCTGCTCAAAATCTTCAGTATTTTGGCCTCAGAAATATGCATTCTCTGGGAGCATGGATCACAGCTTTAGTTCATAGAAAAGTGGCATAAATTAAATATCAAAAATAATTTTCTTTCATAAGGAATACCTCCAGAACTAGTGTTGAGGTAGTGCACTCAGCAAATTTCTTGACTGGGAAAAGAGGACATAGTAACCTGAGTGCCCTGATAAATAGTAAGATCATTTGGCTGAACTTTGCCTGTGTGACAAAGACTATGCATTTATTGATAGTAATGGATGGATAGACTACTTCCTCCAAGTCATGCTGCTCCAGGATTGTCCCACTATCAATGAGTTACCTTCTAACAAAATTAATAAGAGACTTTTAAGAGCATTTTGAACATTTTGCTATTAATTCTATGTTGCTTGAATGATACTTTGAAATAGAAAAATAATTGTTAGTGCTTGATATGCAGTATTCACTAAAATTAAAAAGATTTGACAACAGTAACAAAACCCCCAAGAAAACAGATGGGAAAAACAGTTTAAAATTTGGCAGAGCAGAAGATCTTTCTTTTCATAATTTTTGTGATAAATTGAATTAAAACTCACAGTTGCTTTGCATATTTTTCACACAAGGCCTTTTTGGCCATCTGGTGTTGCCAAGTGCTAGAGATCCACATTTCATTTTTTAGCACTGGCCTGCCAAGTTATATAAAGGAAATGTTTGCCCTCAGTGTTGTTTTTCCTAAATTATTTGGAAGGCTGTGTTTCAGTCTCCTTTGGGTCTATTCATTTTACAGTGGTTCTGTATTCTGTCCCTTCTGATCATCTTCCAATAATAGCAAATGTCTTACATCCAGAAATCTTTTCTTCAGTTGATGCAGATAGATCCCTCAATTCCTTGATTCCCAATACCCTTCACACAACCTATGCCTGCATTTCCCTGCCAGGAAAAAACCTTTTAGGAATCTGTTTTTCCCATGCTGTTTACCTTCATGCTTGATTGGTTTTCCTTCCCTGACTCACTTTTTCTCTGTCCCCACTCTGTTACAGTGATATAATACTTACATGCACAGCAAAAATGGGTATCAGAACCTACAGCGAACCAAATGACTGTTAAGAAAGGAGTCTGAACTGGAAGATTTAAAAATGCCCTTTGTCTGTCAAGATAAAACTGATAACTTCCCATGGAGCCTTTTAGAAGTGGGTAAAATGTTCTGATATGTTGTAGTTAGTGAAGTGGTGTCCTGAAATATCTGTCTTTAAATGAAGAAGCGGATATCAACTGGCCTGACAAGTTGTTTTCGGAAGTGAAACGCTATGTAATTCAGATATGGAGATGTGAGGTTTAATATACCTTGTCCAAATTAGATCTTTCCTACACACTTAACTAAATGTTTTGCTGTATCTAAGTGGCTGCATGTATATACTGAATGGGAGAGATCACAAGATTAAGTTACACAGAGCCATCGCACATGGTGACATGAGGGATGTTATTAATTTCTATGTTCTGAGAAAAAGGAATGATTACAGAGTAAAGATTCCTGAGCTACAGTTAGTGACTGAGAAAATAATTTGGCTATTGTGTTTAAAGGGCTTATTTCACAGCATTTTTCATTTAATGATCTCAGTTTCCAGAAGAAACACATGCAGCTCTGGGACTTTGGGACATATGGGATCTGCATCTCTGTTGCTGACTCCCTCTTCTGTTTTAAAAGACAGTAAGATAAACAGATGTGTGACAGGAGGCTGACTTATGTCATACCACAAATGTCCCAGACTTGAGGTACAGTTATATCTGTGTTAATCTAAGCATAACAACAATGTAAACAATGGTATGTGTGACTAACAGTGGAGCTTTGTTGAGAACATTTGTACCAATTATGTTATGAATGATGGAATTTCAGGCACGTGTTTGGATTACCTATCCATTTCAGTCGTTTCCTGTTGTTGATTCTTTCTGGCAGTAATTTTTTCCAATTACAGGAATCGTTAGGTTTTTTTCCTGGAGACACTAGGCCTTTAGTATAGGTAGGAAAAGAGTCTGAATGGTTTACATAGCCATATCCTCAAAGGGGCTGCTGCATAGGGTATCGTTCAAAGCTTAGCAGAATGCATACCACAGCTAGAGGATGTAGAACATCTCAAGGGTCCCTGTGGCTGTTTAACTCTTTGGTACCTTCCAGCATGAGAAGGAAAAAACCCACATTGGCTTGCCAAAGCTGTGCAAACACATTCATCCAAATAACGCTGATCAATTATGTAAAAAAATGAGACATTTTAGGAGGAACATGCAGATGAAGGGAAAGAGGCACAATTTCTTTATTTAGTGATCATTTTTGCTTAGATGAATACTATACTAGGAAAGATCAGCTGCTAAAAGAGATATTCTGCTTATGTAAATAGGGGTAACTGGCTCTTTCTTGTTTAGAGAACCAGAAGGTGCAATATTGAAAACCAGACCTATTTCCAAGAGTATACACTTTTTCTTTCAGTGAGGAAAAGATACATATACAATGTTTTCTTAGAAATGTTGATCATTCTGTTTGTGGAGCAAGATATCCATTTGCCAAAGATGTGATATTTACCCTAAACATGAAATTTCAGGTATCAGTGGAAATTTTCCGCAATATCAGTTTGTAGAAATACTATTCCATTCCCAGAATATTGTAGTCACAATGGGCTCAATTTGCCTAAAGATGAGACAAAAGCAACCTTCTCTGTGGTAGAGATGAAAGCCATCTTGCTAAATTTAGCTGTATACAGTAAAACAATTCCATCAGCAATTCTGTGTGTGTGAAGTCTCATCTGCTAGAGGACTCTCATTTTGGTGAGTCATTATTCCACTCCAGGTGGGTATGGCTTCATAATGGAATTTGAGCTCACCAAATATCTATCCTGTCTTTCTCCTGATGTAGAGGAACTGACAAATGAGAGGAGAAAAGCCAATTAAAAGCATTGTCTTGCATGTTACTAATTTCTTCTTTGTAGTCCTAAGTCTTTGTTATCCCTCATTTTCCTGCTGTTTCATTTCTTGCTCATGTGGTATTGTTTTTCCAGGGTCTCATTCCAGGTTCCATTTTCTTCTCACCACACTTGGCATTTATATAGCACTCAAAAGTACTTAATTCTTTGCAATAATTAAATTATTTTACTCCAGATAAAGATAGCAAAGTCAAAGGAAAAATGTAAACAATTTGTCAAAGATTTCTTATGAATCAGAAAGAGTGGGGAAAAAGACCTAGTTTGTGCTTCCCCTGAATTGCCCAGAAATTAAATCAGATATTTATAAGTGGAGATTTCGGAGCAAAGCTTGGTGACAGGGAATAAACACTCAGGGTTTAAGGAAAACTGCTGTCAGGAGCTGCTTGAGTAGCATTCAGAGCACAAGGATTAGATGATCCAGAGAAAAATAGTGCAAATGTTTGCCTATCTAATTTGTTAACTAAAGTTTTTTAATTGAAACTCCTCCACATACAGGAAAATCATCCATCCATCACTCCTTGTGGGGCTCTGTGACTGAGTTATGATTCTGTCACTAAGGAAATTAATTTTTTCAGATGATAAAATTAATTTGCACTTTTTGGATAAGTAGCTTCTTCTCCCTGTTGAGTGGGGAAAATTTGATTTTTCTAACCTGAATTTTCCACTAGGAAGCTTTTCTTTAATTTTCTACTATGTGAATCTCCTCTCCAAGTACCTGTCTGTGCAGTCTTTGCAGAAGTGCCTCTTTGGACTGTTAACTGAGTATCATGGAATGTGATATTATTGTTCTTTAAATTACTGAAAATATAAAGAACATGCCATGCATATGGGAAATACAATATGAGAAATTAATTACTACATAAACTTTGTGAGAGCCTGGGGCTTACCTAGGTCTTTACAACAAGCTTTTGAAGGGTTCTAAGCCACTCAATGACTTATAGTCATAGTAAGATTTCATCTGAAGAGTTATATTTCCTTTTAAAAATTGACAAAACATAGAGGCATGCTATTTAAAAGAAAACCATGTTATCTGAACGAATGAAGGCAACACAATCATGTGGATGCTGCTTCTATAACTGCATGGAACACGTCATTGTCTAGGACTTTGTCTGGACAGGAGACAAATAATTTGAAATGTTGGATGGATATAATCTCCTACATGAACACTTTTATTGGAGAAGAAGCACTTGCTTACTTTAACTTAGAGCTCTTGCCATGTGATGCAAACAAACTTAAAAAAGTTTTGTGGTATTGAAAGCAAAACATCTGCATTTAAGATCGTAACTGCATTATTTCAAATTTACAGTAAAACTGTACCAAAACAAATCTCTTGTGTTGACAAGACTGAGTTTCGCAACCTCATGTGCATGGTCAGCAAAAAGGAGTGATTGAAAAAGCTTTCTGTGCTCCACCAAATGAGTAGTTGTGAATGATGGATTTGAAAGAGAGTAATCCATGGGTAAGAGAGAAAATCACTGCCTAGTGGGCAGGAGTAAAAAAGGTGTAAAGTATGAGTGTTTTCAACGGAATAAATCCTATAATTATATCTTATATTTACATCTCCATGGAAAAAGGAAGATTCATTTAATGGTACACAGACATCACTTTCATAGAACACAGATAGATGATGAGAAATAAAGAACAGTAAAATAAATAGCAGACTGCAATTTCAATATTGAGCATTGTGAAAGACAAATACAAAAATATTTTTAAACTCGCTCTCTCCTGGCTCAAGATCCAGCCCTTTTCTTTTTAACAGTGTAGATTTTACCTGTCTGCATGGTAATGTAGTACATATTTAATGCAGACTGTAATTGCTTGTATAGGTTTGTAAACAAGCTGAAATAGAAAACTCCAGAAATATTGCCATCAGGAATAATTTGCACCACTGTGATACCTGATATTTTTCTGAAATTGTAGGTGGGATACCTTCTAGTAAAGAGCCAGTAAAAGCTGTATTCTGTCTCAGTGCCAGTGTCAGCATGGAACCATGACTGATGCTTTCCTAAGCCCCTGTCAGCTATAGCCACAAAGTCAGCTCCTTTGGAACCTCACCAACTGGTGTAAATCAGAACAGCCTTCAGGATGTTAAAATTTGTACAGAAAAATTGCCCAGGCACAGGTTTGGCCTCAGACAATGAAGCAGAGAGGTGGCTTGATGCCTCCCTCTGAGTCCTTTTGTTTAGGCTAGTATAAGAGGACTGATCTTCAGACTTGCACATGGCAAAAACATGAGCAAAATTATTTGTGTTTATGGATAAAATAATTTAGCTGGTTTTTAATATTTAGTCACAAAGTTCAGAAGGTTTTGTGGGATGTTTCTCTTAGAGTGGGTTTGTTTCCATGACAATTTCAAAGTGTGTCATTTTAGTGTAATTTCTTATTTTCCCCAAAGACATATAAGGAGTGATCCTATATGGTAATGGTGTTTGATAGCAATATGTTTTATGTATCTGAATTCCTGTTATTTATTAATTAAAGGATCTATATATTTTTTCCTCATGCCTTGGTTTATTATAATTGCTGTATTACTTTACTTCTGGCAAGTATTGTATAATATCACTAAATATGCCTGTATGGCACAAAATTGGAGTGATTGCTGGAGTCCTAAAGGAGAGATGTAGTGGTAATACACATCCTGCAGTTTCAATCTGACCAGCATACAAAAATGAGCTCCTTCATGTCCCTATGGTGAAGAGTTTTTTGTTCTTAGGATATTATCCAGCTATTTCATGGGATGTTTTTGGTTTTGTTGTAAAATCTAAATATCAGATTTTTGGAGAAAATGCTTAAGAAAACTGACAAATAAGTTATAGTGAGGAATAGCAACACACATAACATACTTTACAGAGTCATAGAATATGAAGCCATCTCATGCCATTTCTCAATTTTACATTAAATGTTATATTTTTCTTTTAACAGAGTAGTTAAGTCAGCTTGCTCCTGCATTTCTTATGGTATTGAGCTAAATGTGACTATATTCACTCCTGAGCAGCCTTACAGTTTATAGAGTTTACAAATGAGGTCTGTTCTTGTACAGATATATCCCTTTGTTCTTGGAAGATAAAGCTGAATTTTATGTCTTCATTTAACATGTTCTTTACAGGTGGTGCCTCCTTACAATCCTTCCCTTCTCAGAGGTGACCTTGATTCAGTGCCGGGTTCCAGCCAGATGCCTCTGACCAGCAGCACCACAGGATGCTATTTAAGTATTTAAATAACAGTGACTCTGTCAGACCGTAAATAACTGCTGGTTTGTTTTCTCCTCAAATTTCAGAATTTTTAGTCATACAAAGAAATGGAAATGCCTTATTTAAAATTAGAGCTGTATGAGGTTTTCTTCGTAAGATGGACTGAGGACCCAGAGGACTGTTTGTATGCAAATGGCCTCTCCAGCTAAAACAAACACAACTGGGGATTTGCAAAATCTAGTGTCCTTCTGTGTTGTCTAATTAGCCAGAATAAGTATCAGGTGTTGTGAGATTATTTCAAGTCAGTTCTGCTTGAGGATTTGTATGTACACTTGCACAAAAACGTATTACAAGGAGTTTTGCTTTATTTCTTGTCTGTTGCTTTTCTATATTGAAACTGTGAGTTCTGATTTTCAGTAGCCAAGCTTTTGAATTTGCCCTGTATGCTCAAGCAACTGACTTCAAAGTTTCCCTGTGATGTCTGTTGTAACATCTACAAGATATAAGACAAAAGAAATTTTTATAAGAAAACACAAATATCTTCAAGGCCCAAATTTAAAGAAGCGAAGAGATTCAGCACTGCTGAATGTCAACTTTTATTTGTTCTCCAGGAAGAGTGTGCAATTATTTACAATGAATTTGGAATTATGTAGGCTAGGACTTTATTTAGTGTTTTGGTTTGTTTGTGTGTTAAATTGAGCCTTCATGACTCTATATCTTGGTAATACAATTTTTCTAGTTTTATTTCTCAGCTTTCTTAAATAATGGTGAACAGCAACAATGTGTTCTAAAGAAGGAATTCTAAAAGGATGGACCCTCCAGAAATAATCTGTTAATGAAATGTTTTAATTTTTAGTTTATAGGTATACTTGTGCCCTTGCATAAAACTTTTTTTTTAAAATGGAAGAGAGAAAAAAGAGCATAGCGTAGATGATAGTGGAAAGAAGAAAATGAAAAGTAGATTAAGAAAGGAAAGTTAAACAGAAGGAAAGAAGGAGGAAAAGGAAAAAAAAGGTGAAAAGGTGTGAAGGGAAAGGGGACAGTGAAAAAAGAAAGGGGAAGGAAGGAAGGAAGGAAGGAAGGAAGGAAGGAAGGAAGGAAGGAAGGAAGGAAGGAAGGAAGGAAGGAAGGAAGGAAGGAAGTAGAGGAGAGGAGGGGAGGGGAGGGGAGGGGAGGGGAGGGGAGGGGAGGGAGGGAGGGGAGGGGAGGAGAGGAGAGGAGAGGAGAGGAGAGGAGAGGAGAGGAGAGGAGAGGAGAGGAGAGGGAGAGGAGAGGAGAGGAGAGGAGAGGAGAGGGGAGGAGAGGGGAGGAGAGGAGAAGAAAAAGAAAGAAATGAAGAGAGAAAGGAAAAAGGAAAGGGAAGAGGAAAGGGAAGGGATTATCTTTATTATTAATATTAATGATTAATTTCAATCAAAATATGTATCACAAGAATTTTTCAGCAAGAAAGCCACATCATGGATGAGATAATTTACTGCAAAAGGCTTAACCATCTTCCTCTGCATGAAAATCCAGTATTGTGGTCTCTGGAGAAAGTGGAAAAGGAAGGGTAGTGATAGCCTATCCCAAATCACCCGTGTGGTTCTTTTGATGTGGTTAGCACTGCTGACCTTTTCTGGACCACCTTAATTCTAATAGTTTATATCTCTGGCTATCCAGAACCTGAGGGGAAACCAGTACTGTGTCACGATGAAGACCTGCTCAAGCTACTGCACTACTGATTCCCAGCAATGGCCCATTAAATGGAGACAATACACTTCCTTTGTTCAGCTTACTATAGGGGAATGACTCCAGCAGAAAGGAAAGGATAGCAGCCTCATTTAGACTCTGATAGAGAAGACTACTAATGTGCATGAGTTGAAACATATATTTAACTACTTTTCTGAGGATATCTCAGTTTACATCTCTTGAAACAGGAAATTTATTGAACATGAGAAGAGAGAATATTTTATATGGAAACACATGGAAGTAATTCCTGGTTTATATTAATAGGTCTGATTTTAGTGCATGAAAATAATGTTGGAAAGCCAGATAGTAAAGGTAAGTCTTCCAGCCAGTCCTCTACCAAATATCAGGTATTCAAACTCTTATTTAGATGTTTTGGGTTTTTTCTGTATAGATGTGGTTGTTGTGGGGGTTTTTTTGTGGTTTGTTTGTCTGTTTGGGTTTTTGCATGTGTTTTGTTTGGTTGGTTTGTTTTTTGGTTTTTGTTTGTTTGTTTTTGCTTTGTTTTGTTTTTGTCTTGATTTTGGTTGTTGGTTGGTTTGTTTTTTGGATTTTTTTGTTTGTTTGTTTTAGTTATTTATGCCAAAAGCATTCTGTAAAATTAACGGAAGGATTTGTTTTTGTTTTTGTTTTTGTTTTTGTTTTTGTTTTTGTTTTTCTTCATGTTTGTGTAAATGTCTAGAGATAAAAACAAAACTACTGAGACAGCTTTTTCTACTGAGACCAATAGGTTTCTAGAGTACATCTAGGACTATAGCACTCAGATTTGTAGTAAATTATAATACTTTTTTAAAGCTACTTTATAGAAAGTCACGTGCTCCTTCCCTGCAGAACATGGGCACAGGTTGGGCTGGACACTGCCACAGAGTATCTTTCATGTGACACAGTTCCAGCATCCTCTGAAGTTGAAGAAGTTGCGTGAGAATTCACTCAAGCAGAGCTCCTTCTTTTCGAACAGTGTTTCTTTTGCTTGAAAAGTATTTATTTGAAAATGCTGAAGTTTTTAAGCTGAAATGCACTTGTATTTATCTGGTCAACAAAACAAGTGCTTGTTGATATCTTTGCTGAGCTGGCAGGCTGGCAGTCTTATATAGTACCAGGGGAAAAAAACCACCACTTGTAATAACAGATTTAGTATGATCACCCTTGTGATCATACAAGTGAAAAGGAGGAATCATACTTCATCTTGAGAACCATCTATGTAATTATCATTCCAACTGTAAATAAATATATCCCAACAGTGGTTAGGAGAGGGTGTCTCATTGTGCAGCCTTTATGTCCTCAAATCAAAATAGACAGTGATGCTGAACATTCTTCATGTTGGCCGTCTTGTCCCCAGAGAACCAGCAAAGTAGTAGACAGAAGTTGCCCTTAAATCTCAGTAATACTGTGTGCATGTGCTGCATAGTTACTCCCTTAAAGGCTTCCAGAACTTTTGTTCTGGTTACAGGTCAGATAGGCAACACAAAGCATTAAAGGTGTAGAATCAAAGTGATAAACAATTGGGATTTATATACTTATTTGGAAGTATTTTGAAAAGCATCCATGGGATTGCATGATAGGAAATTGGCTCACATTCCTTAGGAAAATGGTGTCAAGGTCACTGCTTGTCATTTAAGTTGCATGAGGTAGTGTCAGGGAAGGTTTTTATCAGGATACTGCTACCAGCAGATGTTACATTGTGATGCTAAAGGGAGTGAGCACAAGACTTTATGAAAACTGTTTTCATTTAAAATGCAAACAAAATAAAAATAACTGGGCCCCAAAATTGTAGGGTTTTCTTGCAGTGGGGTTTTTTTTGTTTGGTTATGTTTTTTTGGTGAAAATGTTCAAAAACCCTCATTCAGATCATTATGTAATGGCTGACCCAAATCTTTCAGATGTACCATTCCCAAAATGCTTGATTTAAAATTCTCAGATGCTGGACTTATAAATCCTCCTCTGAATTTGGATATGGTAGCTTAGCTCATATTCTAGAAGTAACTGAGTGATATTATAGTTCTCTAGCTTACATTTCAAATTAAAATTTTTTGCTCCCTTTGCACTGAAGTTTCTGCTACTTGAAATATCATCAGTAATGTTGCAACTAAAGTAAATTTAAAGCAAATTTTCACTAATTTGAAATTATGAATATTTAATACACTTAATATCAATCTTGCATTCATTCATTCAAATAACCCTGTCATTTACACATCCAGTGGTCTTCAAGGACCACAGATTGCACTTAATAATGATAGGCTATTGTCGCTGTTGAGCAGCTAGCTGAGGACTGACCCAAGTTCTCAGACAAGGAAAGAGAGGAGAAAAAAAAACTTTATTGTTTTGAATTCCATATATATAGAGTCTACAGAAGTGCCCCAGATTGGTCAGCCCGAGACCTCCCCCTAGGCCCAATTGGCCAAGCCCGAACTGACTCAATCCGGAGAAACTGTTTGCAAAACATCCAAACTTTATCTTGTTTATGAAACATAGCAAAATGTTCCCACGGGAAGAACCTGTGCTAGCCACAGGCTATGATTCCTCAGGCTTGGTTCAAAATCAATCCACATTTTCATTATTATTGTAAAAGAAATAATTTTGTGAATAATTTGCAACTATTATTTGAAATTGTAATAATGACAATTCACAGCAGGAATAAAGCTGTCAAACATTTGCCCTAACTTTTTCTGCACAACAGAATTTATGCAGTGATGATTTTTTCAGATGGCAAAACTTACACCTACGACAAAGAGATGGAAAGCTGTCATCAGAGAAGGACCAGGAGGGAATGCTCTCCCTCTTCTCAGCTCTTTGGAGCAAGTCTGGAGTCTGAAGGCCAGAAAGGGACTCTTTTTTTTTTTTTTTCAGTTATTTTGGTGTTGGACTTTTGGAAAGAAATTAGTATTTGTGCTCAGTCCTCAAGCTCCCCCAGTAAATACAAGGTATAGTAATGAGATTGACACTACTTGACTCAGCATCCTCCATTTTATGGTGACTCTGACTTCCCTTCTGAGTCCACTTGTATTCATTTTATATTGAAAAACTGATAGTGGCACTGTGGAGAAACCAGTTCTATTGACCAACATTATCTACTGACTCTGACTTAAGCTAAGTCTTTTTGAAGGCTGATACTGTCCTCTTGAAAGAGCTGCCTGGGAAATGTTCAGTGTAATGGCAGCTACTGAGTTTTTCTGACTCTTTCTACTCTTTTTGAGGCAAGTATTTGCAGTTGGCCTTTTATTTAGACTTTTATATATTTTGAGAGAAGGAAATTCAGTGAAGGAGTCTAAGTGCTCCACAGAGTGACATATCTTTCTTGCAACAGTCAATAAGTCTACAGACAATACTAGGAAGTGGAAAATAGAAGTGGTGTCCTTGTGTGCCTGATTTGATGCAAGGACAGAACACTTTAGCATCAAACAAATGTTGCAGTCACAGAACAATTGTAATTTCTAGTGTGAGGACTGTCTGATTTACATCCTGCATTTAAGAAATAAACATTCCCATTTGCTCAAGAAGAGGCCCACATTTGGCTTGAGAATGCTTCTCACTGGTCATGATAAAATAGTTATCAAAAAGAAAGTTGCTGTATGGAAAGATATCCCATTCACCACCTTGAAATTATGCTGTTTTTCTTGATGTGGATAAATTGTAGGGAATTCTAGACAGGATATAACTGTCCTGAGAGTTTCTCTTAGGAAGCCACCATAGACAGGGTCCATCTGATGACCTATATCCTTTTTCTGAACCAGCTATAATATTCATCACTGAAATCTGCCTCTACTGAAAAGCAGTAATTCTTTCCAGGACACAAATTTTTCTTTCAAAGAGACCATCAAGCTGAGCTTTTTAAGTGTCTATGAGATAATGCACAAGGATAGCTGTGTTGTACCTTGATACTTGCACACAGACAGGTATGAGGCCATATCTCCATAATTAACACAGTTGCCACAAATCTTGAGTAGCTACACTGGTTCTCTGGGTTTAGCCAAATGCCTGGTGATTATCTAAATACAAGAACTTTTTTTCTGTGCTTCCCTCTGATTGATATTGTAGCTCAGGTAGGAAAGGTTCCAAAAACAACGTATTGATGGGAGTGGGGCTTCCAAAGAAATACACTGTGTAGGTCTTAAAAACACTGAATTAGTGCCACTGATTTGTCAGTGAAGGCCTATGTAACCTAAACTGACTACTTTGATAGTACCAAGAGTGTCTGGAATCAAATATTCCATATTTTGATACACCTTCTATATCAGGGTTGCTTCAATGAGCACGTACCCTGTTAATATATTACTTAAAAGGCAGATGGGTCCTCAAGCAGAGGGGCTTTGAGGTCACTGTTCTTGCTTTTGCACTTGTCTCAGCTCTAGAAATACTTGCCCAGATTAAATCTCGTGGGAATGTGTCAGATACATCATTTAGATGTCAATTATTGAAAACAGGTTGATAGACTCTGCATATGAAACTTGTTGAATCTTTCTTCATGAAAATAAAGTGCAGACACATTTGCTGAATTTATGATTTAAAATGTGATTGCTCTTAGAGATCTCACGCAATGTTATGGAAGAAATGTGAGGTGCTTTTAATAAGATTTAAAAAATAACATGGGAGTTCAAGAGTTGGACTTGATGATCATTGTGGGTCTCTTCCAACTTAGAATATTCTATGATTCTATGATTCTAAAGTGCCGAGTCTATGACAACAAACATACTTTGTTTATTTGCTTTTTAAATTTTGGTAGCTGTTTTGACTTCTATAAGTTGTTTTTGTTTTTCCTCCAATCTTTTTATATTCATGTATTTATTTTAAATGGCATTGGCAAAGGAATTATTTTGAATTTTGTCTGTTTACAATAGATGTGGTCCAGAATTGTGATGCTTTCCTAAACAAGGGATGTAAGCGATACAAGAAACAGGGCAAATTATTGCCAGACTATCTGTACTGTATGGTGATGAACTCTAGCAGCCCCAATCATAAATCAGGTCCTCAGCAAATAAAGAGGAAAAGTTAACACATGCCAGTGTAAGGAATGAATCAGAGGAAAGGAGACCTTTGATAAACAAACAAGTGTTAGAAAATGCATTTTCCTCTGGGCAAGTTGTCAAGGAATGGGAGTTTCAGTGCTTTCCTCAAATGCATCTTTAAACTGCCAGGTGCCAGACAGTATCAGACAAAGTGGACTATTTGCTAGAATATGGTTTTCTTCTAAAACTCACCCTTATCACCAGTCTCTTGAGAGGGTTGTGAAGTCAGAGAAGTGTTTTAAGATCTCTTCTATATGAAATCCATTTCCATACATGCTCTTTTAATAGGAGGAAAGGCAATGGAAGCATGCAAGCAAGCAGAGTTTAAAAGCAAACACATGAATAAACAAAGAGCAAATTAATATAACCTTTAAATACAGAAGTAAAAAGTAAATGCATGATTTTGAGTCCATCAAACAAAAAGGGCAGTAGGAAGTGACAAGTCTGCAAAGCAGCTCTTCTTTTACCTCTTCTTTCCCTTTAATAGTTTTTCTTTCTTTCAGTGGAAAGTATTGGCTTCTTTTTCCACCTTGTTTATTTTTTCCCTTTTCTTCTGGTGAAAACATGTTTCCTTCCAGAAATCCACTCTGCCTTCATCCTGGCAGAAACTTCCCACTGTCCTTAACATCCCCTCACACTTAGAGTTAGAGCACAAGTCTTACCTCGAATGAAAAATTCATTCTGTGCCTCTTCTTTTTCTAAGATGCCCATATGCTTCTTGTAGGTTACCCAAATGTCTACCAAAGACCACTCTATCCACGTCCACAAAGATCTGATGGAATTATCTGCCTGAATGTCTAGTCTTTAAAGCAAACAGTTATTTTGGATGATTCACAGTGACTGCTTATTTTGCTACTGCTTCAGTAATAAACACATTATTTTGATGACTCTTAGAAACAAATCCTGCAGTCCTTACTGAGCAAAACTCCTATTGACTTCAGTAAGTTTTCCTGAGCAAGTTTAGAAAAATGGCATTAGTATTTGGCTGAAAATAAGTTACCTGAAATGTGTGTCTTTTTCAAAACATTAATAAAATGTGTTGATTTTATTTACTTTTAAAATGACATCTTTCAAGATCTTTGCCAGCACCTTTCCAAACAAAAAAAATACCCTTCACCATTGCTGGAACCAAATGTCCTTCAGACATTTGATTTTTCCCAAGAGTGCCAGGGCCAAAATTCCTTTCTCAAGTGTTTGTGAACTGGAAAAAATGTGTATTCTGGTTTCTGGCATATGCATAAGCATGAGTTGGCTACTATTCCTCTGCATACTTTAATGGTCATAATAGTTTTCCATTACTTGTTAACTCCTGTTAATAGCACAGCATCAAGGGATCACAATAAAATAGGGTTGATAAAATTCTGACTCACACGTAGCAAATGGAAGGCTGGGCTTAGCACGATGAAGGGCTCCTCTTGATGTGCCAAGACCTTGCTGTAATAAATGCAGTCAAGTACCGGTGTGTGGCACTTTTACTACAATGAATATGTACCCAAAGGGTAGGTAAAATCTGGCACTTAGATTCTGCTGCAGTTCTGGATGCACCTGTTTCTTGTGAATGACAGAAGGAAATATGACAGCTGCTTATCTCATTCAGAACTGGAGATGGCTTCTGGCTCAGCTGTGAAATACTGCAGAAAAGCAGAGAAAGAGATGGGCTAAATTTAGGGATAATATTACTTTTCCAAATCTGATACTCAAGTTATTGCCTAGTATTAAACAAAAGTGATTTTTTGATGACTCCTTAGCATTGCAACAGGACACAGATATGCAGTCTTTCTCTCACACCCCACATAGAATGATACTATGAAGGAATAAGATATAAGTAGAACAGCTCAGGAACTTGAAGTTGAAAGATTCTGGCTGCCCACATCATGTCTTTTTCACCAATGCAGATGCCTGATAAAGAGTTGTTTATCCACAACTGACATTATTCCTTTTGTATGGAAGACAAAAGATGCTAAAAATATGTGCAATGATAGCATTTTTGCTTAGCTTGCAGAATAACTTCGAAATTCAGGTTTGCACTGGCAAAACATAATCACCTCAGCAACCTAGCCCAGAAAGGCGTTTTTAACACACATTGATCTCTGGATCATAGAAGAACCCTCTGGCAGGACAGGTGAATGCAGCAAGCCTTTTTTGGAAACACTTTTTTACTTCTACTCTACATACCACTGCTTCTGCTGAACTAATTGCTATTGTTTTCCTGAGCATGTAACCTCTCTCTCAGATCAGAGAAAATTAATCTATCATCATTACACCTTTCTCTTTGCTTCCCCTTTTTAAAAATAATTGCTCTTTTCCCGACTTTTTTCTTGTAAATGAGATACAATTTTGCACTGAAATAGCCAGATTGCTTTAAATTGACAATGTTTCAGTTTCCGTAAAGGATTGACATATGTAAATGCTACCTTAATGTTTTTTCCTCAAATAGTTAGACATTAAAAGCTGTGGTGAAAAGAAACAATTATTTAGATGACAATTGCTTGCTAATGCTGGAAATAGCAAAATTAATTCCTTGACTTTAAATCTAGCGTAGGCACAAATGTTCTCTGGTGGGAAATAATAGTCTTCTGTCCTCAGTGATTTCTCCCCTGGATATACAATGCACTCTAGGCAAGTTATAACGCTGTCAATGAATGGAGAACCCTGGGGGATATCAAGATACTTCAAAACTTTCTTAATAAGTCAATGTGACTGGAATAAGATAAACAGATACATTTTAAGGCTATTGCTCTTTCTTTTAGTCTTCTTTCAGTCATTCCTTTAGATGTCTTCTGTAATACATCTAAGTTACTTATACCTATTTAAAATTTATAAATAGCATTCCACAAACCAGTTATTTTTATACAACCATGTATCAAGATGTGAAAATAAATGAAATTTTGCTCTGTTTTCTGGAATAATTCTGCAAATTTTCTGAGCAAGTGACATACTTTTCTGGAACCTTTTGTTTGTCCATTGTAAATTAGTGTCTTATCTCCCCAGCTTTAGAATTTACTTGTTATTTACTTTCAAGAGTATATGGGATAATATATTAAAAAGAAAAAAAAGGATAATGTAAAGACTGTATCCATGATTATGCCCATGGCAGGGGGCTTGGCTAGATGATCTGTAAAGGTCCTTTTAACCCAAATCATTCTCTGATTGTTATTCAAAGTTAAGAAAGTACTATGCTTTCAAATCCAATTATATTTTTCACTGAAATAAAACTAGGTTGTGTCTACTGAAACATTAAAGGGATCTAGGGAGGCATTGGAGAAGAAGATTCACTTTACAATAGACAAGAGAACAAGGCAGCCTCAGTGTACTTGACAGTAACACTAATCTTAGTCACAGCCATCCAGAGCTATTCTTGATGTATACCAACAAGACATGATTACCAATTGCATTTTTTCTTCCATGTATTGCAGCCACTATGGAAGGATTCTCCTCTGCTATATGATCAGGAAAGACATGTTTTCTCATCATGATCAGGACCGTGATTCTTGACAGAGCTACCATTTTCCAAGCAGGCTATTAATTAACTTTCTTCAGAGGTAAGAAGGCCAGTGCCATGTTTTTTTCAATAAGTAGCAAGGACCCACAGATGCATTTAGGACATGTGGTAGACACCTGCTAGGCAGGCTGAGAGCCTGGCTCATTCTTCCTCTCAGGTTCTCCAGCTCTTTCTCAGCTCCTCATAAAAAGTGTTGGTTCTGTTAGAGTCAGCAGGAGATAGGCCTTTAATTGGAGCAGGTCCAGGATTTCACATCATAAACCTGAGACTCACTTTGTAGTCTCTTCCAGACAACACCATGGCAAGAAGGAAGTATTGTTTTGCTTCCACAGTGATTGATCTGAGGTTTTCCTCATACTTGACATGAAAGGGAAGCAGTATGTCTGAGAGCGTTTGCCAGAGACCAAACATTCATCTTCATAACGCTACTGAGAAAGCATTTGTCTTCTGTGTTTTTGGTAGAAATATATGAACCATTTAAATCAAACTGGCCAATTGGATTGAAGTGTCTTGAACATTCAGCGAGGTTTGCAAGTATTTGGCAGCTTGTTCTTTGACTTTCATAATGAATTTTGCTGTGCTATCTCATGTTTCTGCCCATAAGCAGAAGGACTGATATATAGCATGAAACATGGACTCCTAGGTAGTCCTTAGCCTCAGGAGAAGAAATTTCAAAAAAAGTGTCTAGAACTGAGATATTTAGAGAGCATATTTGCAAGTTACTTCAGCATCTCAACTTTTGGATACTGATTATTGGATACAGATTATCTGAACAAATCCCTGCATCTCTGAAGACTTGCCTACTACCTCTTTGATTGAACTGTGGTGCTTACCAGGGGCTTTGTAGGGACTTGAATTTTAGTCTGGACTGAAAATTCTCACTGTGTCTTCGGAACTATATCTCACTGTAGCAACACATAAGAAGACAATAATCTAAAAGGGCTTTCATGGAAATTGAAGTAGAATTAGCTATTGTGGCTCAGCATCTGTCAAATGTCATATGCCTGAGGTCATTGTCTTAGACCTTGACAACACTGATAAGATTAACTTGTCATTCCTAGTGTTGAGTTGCAGATTTATGGATTTGGCTTCTACTGAGAGTAGCTCCAAGGATAGGAGGAAAAACAGCTTATAAATTCTTTAGTGTTTCTTGGAGCCAAGAGCCACTTTTTGGCTGGCTTTGCAAGCAATATTATTTAAAGGGTACTTGGAGACATGAGGATAATTGAAGAGTAAAATAAGGAGTGAAAAATACTGCAAAGTTATTTCTCTTATAGAGTAACTGATAAAAACTGTATTCATAATTATCTCTAGTAATGTTTATCATCACTAGTAAACATTCTGTCTTTGCTGCAAGGGTAAGCATTCTTCAGGCAGATCCCTCATTGACCCAGCTATGTTTATGACTCTGTTTATCACTCATTTCCTTGGAACATACAAGTGAAAAATGGGCAATCATATTTTACTAAAATTCATTGGACTTTGGCCAATGAATTCCATTAACTCATTGTCTTTTAAAATGTCCAGACAGAAGCTGGCTGGGAAAGACAGACAAAGAATGACAGATTTTTGTTCACAAGAAAACACATCAGTAAGTCATATCATGAAGCTTTTGTTTGGGAGGGTGGAGTAAATATTTATTGTTACTTAGTGAATTGAAACACAAAGTTACTGAGATCTTGCAGAGCCATGTATCACTTATAGTTGATAAAGATCTAATTAAACTAATGGGGTTCTGAAAATATATTCCAGAAGCAGTGGAGACATTCAGATTTTAATTTTATTGGTTTATCATCCATCTGAGAGAATCCAATAGAAACCCAAGTCAGGGATCCTTCTGTCTGTTGAGATCATGAAACCAAATATGACAGAAATTTTCTTGTTTTGACTTTGATAGACTTCTTCTTAAGTTACTAGTGCTTGCTGGTCTAGTGGATTATTTTTGTAAAATCTGTTGTTGAATATTAATGGACTTGAGGGCAAATACATTTTCTGGTTGCTACAAAACTGTCCTACTAAAATCTTTGCCAGCAAGCAATTAAACCAAGTTAAAAAAGGTATCTACAGCACAAAGCAAGAAAACTTGTAAATGCAAATGTTAATAGAAGGCTTTATATATCTTATCTGCATATTCATTTGTCAGAGTTAAATATATTTGCAAATAAATAAATAAATTTGCAACGAGATAAACCCTAAAGCCTCCTGGCTAACAAATGTCATATGTCCCCTGATTAACAAATAACTTACGTTATCCATGAAGAAGATTGGGTTTGGTGGTTTCCAGCCAGTGGTATTCACTCTGCTCATTGAAGGTACTTTTTTTTGCTCATTGAAGGGTCAGCTCTCTGCAAGAATCACACAGTATTTTTGTGCTCATCCAAAGAAATCTGGTAATAATTCTTCTGCTGTCTTTGAAGTTAGTTTCTAATTTTTATAGCTGGTGGCTAACTTCCAGACATTTAACATGCCCTGAGAAATTTGTGAAGTTTCCTCTGGTAGCCACATATTATCACAGGTGAAATTTAAATGAGGAATGGTGCAGTTGGAAGACATTGACACCTGCACAATGAACCTCAGGAAAACTGGTAGCATGGAGCTATCTTTGCGAAATGTGACTATAGCTAACATTCTGTGAAGGTTTAGCTTGTCAAGAAAAAAGGAGCTGATGAAAAACAGGAGCCTTGAGGTTTAATTCTTGTGGTCTTTTCAGTTCAAATTTAACTACAGGCCAAATTTAACTACAGGCATAAGTAAGACTCAACATAATCAGTTAAAATCACAATAGTCTCAGAGAGTCTCAAATGTCACAATAGTTAGTCTCAAAAAGAAAAAAAAAACCTGAGTAATGTGCAAGAGCTTCCCACCCCCCGCCCTCCCTTGTGCTTTTGTATTGCTAGAGGAGATGTAATGAGAATCTCAACTAAAAAATTACGAGTGACTGAGCTGGAGCTTGGCATAAACTAGCTAGGCATAAACAACAATGATAACATCTTGCTGTGCTTGCATTGTAGTTACAGCAGAGTTGCAATGATGTAATTGTGACAAAAAATTAGTCTCATTAATTTGATACTTATATGTGGGAATTCTGATCCAGACCTTGGAAAATCTGTCCCATAGCCTCCTGAAAAAATTCAGTGTTTATGCTTGGATACTAATTAAGAGTGTTAACAAATCTGAAACATGTTGTTGTCCCTGTCTTTGCAACTTGTTAGTATTTTTCCTGGAAGCAGCAATAAATTTAGTCCTTGAACTAATACAGACAAAAAGATTTATCAGTACATTTTTCTGTAAAAAGAACTTTAAAATATTTGAGTTTTTAAAATTTTTTTTTAACTGAAGGGTGAGAATTATGTAAATGCATAAGTGAATTGTTCTATGCGTTCTTTGTTTTTCTTAATCACTTCCATTATTTTCTGCTACAGAACTTTGAAAGAAACAGAACTAGACAGGCTTTTCACCTTACACAAAATGGCTAGTTAACGCCCTTATCTTCCTAAGGTTAATGCCCTTATCTTCCTAAGTGCTTCCTTTTGTGAGAAGTAGTTAGGGAGTTGGGCTGAAATGACAACAGATGCTATTCAGGTTGTCTTCCACCTGTTTCAGAATACTCTGGGAAGACAAATTGCTTTCTGACTCCCAGGTCCCCAGTTTCAACAGATGTTTTTTGAATGGGGATTTTTGTCTCTTGACACCAAATTCCTTCTGAACAATATTTAAAAAAAAGAGTTAAAAGTATGAATATTACTATGAAAATTAAATACATCTCTGCAGACAGCTCTGCCATCTGTGTTTCAGGTTCCTTAAATAAGTATTTCTAAAAATTTGCACCGTATTTAAGATTTGTCAGTATAGGAGATTAAAAAGGGTTTTGTATTCCATGTGGTTATTTTTCTTACTTTTTTTAATCAGGGTTGCCTAGAGACTAAGAACAAATATTGCTTACTTGTCTGTGGGTACATATGTATACAGAATTTAAAAGAAGTGGTAAAAAATAAGCAAAGTTTCTTGTGTTGTCGAGCCAGAAGATAGAGATCTTTGGCTCAAAAAGCTCCAATTTCATCTTCCAGTGAGAATTTTTGAGTTTTTCTGAGAGACTTCAATTGGAGGCTGCTGTTCTAAACACAGGAGACATGAACAGCTGATGTCATTGGGGTTCACACTTCCACTCTGTGAACCAGCAGTACCTGCTTCAGCTCTTAAAAACATTAGATCACCATAGTCAGAATTAGAGCTATTTTGGGAGCTAAGTGGGAGTCAGTACTGAAATAGTTATTTCACATAAATGGATGACTTTCCAGACAGAACTTTGGGTCTGCAAGAAACAGAAATGGCTGTGAGAACCATTTTCTCAAAAGAATTAGGTTAAACATAGTTAAAGGGTTTTTCATGTCTTATGACATTTTTTCTCCACAACAAATTTATTTTCATTGAAAATATTTAGATGCACTTACAGATAAGTAATGGATTGTATTCATTTTTGAATGTGTGTTTGTGTGATTTAAGAGATATCTTGAAGTTATTCAAGAAAAAAATAGAGAGTGGAGGATAATTTATTAGCAACATGCTAATAGAGGGAAGTAAGAATACAATAACAACAAAAGTGGAGTATGTCCGAGACAAAACAATTGTATACTGTTTCCACATAGAGAATACCAAATGCTTATGCACAAAATATCAGGACACTGACTTCCCAGGTCCTCGTGCAGACCCTTGATCGTATATTAAAATGTAGTTAGAGGTAATATTGCTGGTTGGCCATTATCAAATTAGTGGATGATTGTGGGCTAATTTCTTTTCAAGTCTATGCTCATAAGGTCACTATTATATTTGAACCAATTTGGTGGTTCTGCAGCAATGCAACAGAGGATGACTTTTAAAAGAATGTAATTAGTGCACAACTTGACTAAAGCAGA